>CM022944.1:2710283-3939027 GCA_012931725.1 Litsea cubeba | reverse complement strand
GACTTCACAGAGCTGAACAAGGCTTGCCCTAAAGATAGTTTCCCCCTCCCAAAGATTGACCAACTGATCGACGCCACCGCTGGTCACGACCGAATGAGCTTCCTCGACGCCTACAGAGGCTACCACCAGATCCCGCTCTACGAGCCAGACGAGGAGAAAACATCATTCATAACCCCCCGCGGCACTTACTGCTATAAGGTGATGCCCTTCGGGCTAAAGAACGCGGGGGCAACCTATCAGCGCCTCGTCACAAAAATGTTCCATGCTCAGCTCGGCTGGACGGTGGAGGTCTACATCGACGACATGGTCGTCAAATCAGTGCACTCCGGCGATCATCTGGTTGATCTCGGCCAAGTCTTCGACATCCTTCACGCGTACAGGCTTAAGCTAAACGCTTCCAAGTGCGCATTCGGCGTAGCCTCTGGCAAGTTCCTCGGCAGCTTAGTAACGCGGAGAGGGATAGAGGCTAATCCGGACCAGATCACCGCGATCCAGAGCATCCAGAGCCCTCTACCACGAAGGAAGTTCAGAAGCTCACAGGAATGGCTGCAGCACTCAACCGCTTCATCAGCCGGTCATCAGATAAGTGCAGGCCTTTCTTTCAGCTTTTAAAGAAAAATCTGAAATTCCAGTGGACCCCCGAGTGCGACCAGGCATTGGCCGCACTCAAAACCTATTTAATATCACCACCCTTACTCTCCACCCCAACTTTGGGGGAGATTCTGTACTTGTACCTTGCGGTCTCGGATCACGCAGTGAGCTCCGTCCTCATCAGGGAGGACGAGGGAAGTCAAAAGCCAATCTATTATACGAGCAAGACCCTGCTCGATGCCGAGACCAGGTACCTTCTTTTGGAGAAGCTTGCGTTGGCTCTCGTCAGTGCCTCCCGCAAGCTCTCCCATTATTTCCAATCCCACACCATTGTAGTAATCACGGAGCATCCACTCCGTTCAGTGTTCAAGAAAGCTGATTTTTCAGGGCGAATATCAAAGTGGGCAGTTGAACTGGGGCAGTATGACATACAGTACCGTCCCCGAACTGCGATCAAAGCCCAGATCCCGGCAGACTTCATTGTCGAATTCGTCTCCCCCAACCCGGCTCCGACCCAGCTCGGCACGGCACTGGGGGGCACAGGGCACGAGCCAATAGAAACTGAGGTCGAACAGGCTCCTACCTCGGCATGGAAGATCTTTGTTGACGGGTCGTCCACCTCCAAGAGAGCTGGCGCCGGCATAGTTCTCCAATCGCCAGAGGGACTGGTCATAGAGCAGGCTTTCACCCTCGACTTCAAAGCGACAAACAATGAGGCAGAGTACGAAGCACTGATTGCAGGGTTGAACAGCGCCCAAATCCTCGGAGCCCAGCACCTGGAGATCTTCAGCGACTCTCAACTGGTAACTAGCCAGCTCGCTGGAGACTACCAGGCCAGGGACGACAGGATGGCGGCCTACTTAGCCCTTGCGAAAAAACTGCTCTCTCATTTTCAGAAAGCCGAGGTCAGGCAAATATCCCGAGATACCAACACGCACGCAGATGCCCTTGCAAACCTGGCCTCCGCTGTCGAAGCGGGGAAGAAAAGGACCATCGAGGTTGGGTCAGTATCAAGGTCAAGCTTAGAACTCCATTCATCTCGGCTTGTCCTCTGTGCTGACCTCGGCCCAAGCTGGATGGATCCAATTGTCGCCTACTTGAAGGACGACCAGCTCCCAGAGGACAAGGCTGAAGCCCACAGAATCAGACTCAAGGCAGCGCGATTCTGGCTCTCTCCCGAAGGCAAACTCTACAGGAAGTCCTTCACAGGTCCGTACCTCCAATGCGTCCATCCAAGCAAGATGGACGACTTCCTGTATGAGATCCACGAAGGAATCTGCGGCAGTCACATAGGAGGTCGATCCCTGGCTTACAGAGCAATAAGCCAGGGCTACTGGTGGCCCTACATGCAGAAAGACGCGCAGGTCTACGCCAGGAAATGCGAGAAGTGCCAGAAGTTCTCCCACTCCCTCCATCAGCCAGCACAAGATCTGAGTCCCCTCTCTAGCCCATGGCCCTTCGCTCAATGGGGCCTGGACATTGTGGGGCCTCTTCACCGAGCTCCAGGAAACAAGAGATGGCTGATAGTGGCTACGGACTACTTCACAAAATGGATAGAGGCTGAACCGTTGTCTTCAATCACGGACAGGGATTCCAGGAACTTCGTTTGGAAAAATATCCTTACGAGGTTCGGCATCCCCCGGACCCTGATTTCGGATAACGGGACTCAGTTCGACTCCAAGTCCTTCAAAGACTTCTGCCAAGAGCACGGCATCAGAAATCATTACTCCACTCCGGCATATCCACAGAGTAATGGCCAGGCAGAAATCTCCAACAAAGTGATCCTGGACGGCCTGAAGAAGCGACTGGACAAGGCAAAGGGCAGATGGACAGAGGAGCTTCCGAGCATGGTGGGCGTACAGAACAACCCTAAGGAGGTCTACCTCGGCAACACCCTTTTCTCTGGCCTACGGGATGGAGGCGGTCATTCCTTTGGAAATCGGCCTTCCTACCCTGAGGACAGAGCTGGTCGACCAAGGCCGAAATGAGACAAACCTGGCAATGGAGCTGGAGCTGGCAGACGAGCGACGAGAGGCAGCAGCCCTGCGACTGACCGACTATCAGCAACGGTTAGCCAGGGCATACAATCAAAATGTCAAAGAGAGAAAGTTCTCCGCGGAGAGCTGGTTCTAAAGAAAACCCTGCCAGCTGACAGAGAGCCAAACGAAGGGAAGCTAGCCCCGAACTGGCATGGCCCGTTCAGAATAGTCTCACTGGCAGGAAAGTCAGCCTACAAGCTCGAAGACTTGGAAGGCAAGCCACTGCCGAGACCATGGAATGCATCCCACTTGAAGAAATTTTATTTCTAAAGATGTATCGAATCTCAAAATCAATAAAAGCAGCTTTCACCTTGTCAACAACTTGTCGTCTCTCTCTGACTGTTTCCGACAGCATGGGTCTACCGCCCTAGAAAAGGCCTCGAGTCCAGACTCGGTCGTTTCCTAAAGCTCCGGGCCCTGGGCCCTGGAGAAGGCCTCGAGTTCAGACACTCGGCCGGATTGGGTCTACCGCCCTGGAAAAGGCCTCGAGTCCAGACTCGATCGTTTCCTAAAGCTCCGGGCCTTGGGCCCTGTAGAAGGCCTCGAGTTCAGACACTCGGCCGGATTGGGTCTACCGCCCTGGAAAAAGCCTCGAGTCCAGACTCGGTCGTTTCCTAAAGCTCCGGGCCCTGGGCCCTGGAGAAGGCCTCGAGTTCAGACACTCGGCCGGATTGGGTCTACCACCCTGGAAAAGGCCTCGAGTCCAGACTCGGTCGTTTCCTAAAGCTCCTCCGGTCCTGGACCCTGGAGAAGGCCTCGAGTTCGGACACTCGGCCGGATTCCTAAAATCAGGGTTTTTACACCCCTCAAAGATTATTGCCGAGCTCACGCTTCCACAGCCGAGACCAGTGGAACGATGACTCCACTTCGGCACAAGGCAGCTTTCCAGAGGAAGAGAGCTGTGCCAGCACTCGAACACACAAAAATGCAAGCATTCCAGAACAGTGGAAAGAAAGAGAAAAAGAACTCAAAAGCATTGTACACGGTTTGGGTGATCACAGAATTCCTCCTTTTTATTCATCGTAAACTGCTTTATTACAAGAATTACAGAACAGAAAGCAAAGTACAGAAAGGAGGATCACAGTCCTCTAGAAACAGAAAATAAAGTAAGAAACTGGGAGACTCTGATCTTCACCGACTCTTCAGGCTGCAGGCTCGAAGACGCCGGATCGTTGCCTGGAGGTTCTCAGTGATCCGGAACTTCAGTAAGCTCTACAATACGCTGTGGCTGGTCAGACCAAAGCGATTGCAGAGCCCCTCCAGTTTGGAGGCACAGGACCTCGCCGAGCTCTTCAACACCCTCCGGCCAGTAAAACCAGCCAGGGTTTGAAGAACCCCCAGGTCCAGCAGGGCCTCAATCCCACCTTCCGTCCGGCGGTCTCGCAAGACCGTGTCGGACGAGAATGCGCCACCGCCCCTCTTCCTCTTCTTCTCTCCATCAACGAAACCCGACCCATCCGATTTCGACCAGGGGCGGCCGGCCGTGAACCCGCGTTCAGAGAGCGCGCAGTCCACGGGGAATTCCTTCAGAGAGCGCGAGACTACGATGGGCTTCCCCCCTTGGAGAAAGCCATCCGCAGGCGCAAGGATCCCCCCTGGATCAAAGACTGCAGAATATCTACCAGCCATGGTTCCTATGTCTGCGTGGTTTAAGCTATCTTACGTTCTTTCTTTTTCATCGCCCATGGCAAGCCTGTCGCCCCTACTTATAGGAACAAGAAGGGCTCAGTCTCCGAAGGAAGTTATGGGGGCGAAGTCTCCCACGCGTTACTTGGGATGCGCGACTGTTGACCAGCGATCCCTATAACGCCAAGCGGGGACATCCGTCCGTTTCCCTCATAGGCCGTGCCACTGTTTACTGCTATTTATTATCTCCAGAATACGGAGAATCGGCACAGACAACTATGAGGATCATTTGACCCCTTCTACCTCGAGAGTCACGCGTTATATTAAAGGCATTCAAGCACCATTCAATGCACATCCAGAAATGAAAGAGAAGCGAATGCGGAGAAAAATGCACAAGTAAAGAAGTTTGTCTTTTATTAATAATGGCGAGAATTACAAGGCTGAAAGGAAGGGGCGTTACAAAAGAAACCAAGGACATGAGAAGGGACAGGGCTACTTCGGTCTCGGCGATTCGACCAGATCAATCACCGTTCCCAAGGGGCCAGAGGCTTCGGCCGAGACAGGGACCTCGCTTGGAGCGTCGCTGGCAGAAGGGGCTTCAACTGGTACCTCAGCCGAACCAGGAGCAGAAGAGGTCTCACCCTGAGGCACGACCAAAGCCTCGCTGGCGACTGGGGCATCGCTCGAGACCGGGCAGCTGGAGCGTCGTCCGGAGCGGGAACGGCTGGAGGAGCTTCGACCGGGGTGCTCTCAGTTGTAGGAGCGGAGCTCGGCTCGGGAGCCAGGTCCGAGTACTTCGGCAGGTCCTGAAAGACAGGGTGGTCTTCAGGGACCCCCGCACGTCTCAGTGCGGCCAGGCATCCTTCCTCGAACAAGATTGCGGTGATCTCCTCCACCTGTTTCTCATACAGCTCGGTGGCACGATCTACCCCGCTCTGGAAAGCGGATTGCACCTCGGACTGAAGAGAGGCCTTCTCCTTTTCCAGGTCGGCGTTCGCCTTCACCAGCTTCTCTCTCTCAGCACGACCAGCCAAGACCTCCCCTCGCAACCTCGTTACCTCAGCCGTCGACTCAGACTTCGACCTGGCCAACTCCGACTCCAACTCGGAGATCCTTTTGTTCTTCGTCCAAAGCTCGCCTTTCGTATGGTTGGCCCTGGACGAGAGTTCGGCGATCTCAGTCAGAGTCGATGCCAACCGAGCAGACTCTCCAGCACTGGCCACCTTGAGCTCTTCCATTCCATTCCGCTGCACTTCCAGCTCCTTCTTCAGCTTCTCCCGCTCGGACTCCAGACGGGTCACCCTCGACGCGTTCCTATCCCTCCTTCCTAGGATGGCTAGGAGCCTCTGCACGTTCTGCAAAGGGAAAAGAGGAGGGGTCAAAACAGAACAGCCGAGCTAGTCCACTTGAAAGAATACACAAAAAACACTTACCAGGATGTTGGCCTGGATCGCTGTCAACATCTAGGCTCTCGTCATCAAACTTCTCGTGCTCCTCCATATCCCGTCGGCGAGCACAGGCCCTGGCCAAGCGGGCCCCGATCACCTCGGCATTCCCCAGCAGTCGGTCTCACTGTCAGGGGTTTGCTCGGGTTGTGTTCCATTCTCGGCTTCCACGTGTTTGTGGGGCCTAGTTCGGGGCCCGGGAGCCGATCCGGACCCTTGCCCGCACGCCCCGAGATATGATGAGAGGCTCGCGCGTATGGCCCCGACAGTCGACTTGCTGACTGCGCACTCTTCTCACCCCCTTTCGGATGGAGCTTTAGCTCCAGGGGCGTGAGCGGGAGTCTTGCCCTTCGGCTGTCAGATCAGCCTTCGAACTCTTATCCCCCCGCCTTCGATTCTTCCGGGGCGGGGGACCCCTCCTTCGAGCGGTTCCGGCGAGCGTCGCCGGGCGCCCCCGCTCAGAGCAGGGGGCAGGAGCAGGGGGAGCACCAGCACCCCCGGACCCAAGCGGCACGAGTCACTGCACAGGCGATGGGGGCCCCAGAAGACGATGACCTCTGCCGAAACTTAGCGGCCAGGTCCTTGACGACGGGCCTCCCTCGAGCTTCCCTCCATGTCCTCTCCCCTCGATCAGAGAGATAAGCGTCACTATCTGCGGTTAAGTCCGGCAGCTTCCGGATCGGAAGTGGCACGCCTCGGCCTCCAGACGCAATTCGGTCGGCGAAGGACGGTCAGGGGAAACCCCGCTAAACAAAGCAACTGATACGGTTGGACGGTCCTGGTGTATCCTCGTCCACCTCAGGCACTCCAGTCTGTGGTAGTGGCCGCCGATACCTCGGCGTGTACCGAGCAGCTTCCAAGCTGACCTGGTCTCGTGGCCCCTTGTATCTTTCGACCTTGTCGATGTCGTCGGTGTTCCTCCTCCAACCCTTTCGCTGACAGCTCGCGTCGCCTTGCACCCGCCTTTGCTCAACAGGCAAAAAAAAAAAAAAAGAGTATCAGTTCGGCATCAATGAGGTAAGCAAAGCAAAAAGGAGAAAAGCAGTGATGATTACTTGGGACCTCCCCAGGGCGACGTGGGACCGACAGCCTCCTGCTTTCACCTGGGCCGAAACTCCCAGTCCCTAGAGACACAGAAGAAATCTTCCTCGGCATTCTTACTTGAATCCTCCAAGGCTAGACGAAGCCCCTTCGCTGCGGCTTCACACGGAGATAATATCTTCCCTCCCCAGCCTTGCAGATATCATATGTATCCTCGATGTCGTGAGGGCCTAGGTTGGTCCCCAAGATCTCGTTCAGCTTCGCTGTGCCCATGATGACCTTGTAGCCATTGGGCATCAACTGGCCCGGGGCGAGGGACCAAAGACTAAGGCAGGCCCTAAGCAGGGGGTTCAGAGGGAACCTGACCCCACCCTCGATCACGGAGATCAGAGGGAACGGCATCCAGCCGCCGTAGCAGCGATACAGGGCAGCGTCGGCAAGGTCCGCCGGTTTCAGGAGGACCCCCTCCGGAATGTTGAAGGCAACTCTAAACTTGGCTAAGCCCTCATCAGAATCTACCCTGAATCTAGGCTAGGAGGGGTGACGACGAAGAAAAACCCTAGAAATCGAAAAACCCCAAGAAGAACCAGACAGAAGGACAAAGCGACTTACAGGTACAGAGGCAGATCAAGAGCAGATCCGGGCGCGTTCTACGGTCTTCCTCCTCGAACAGATCTCAGGCACCAGAGCAGAAATCGAAAGTAAAGGCGAAGGCGAAAGAAATCGGAAGCGAGAAAAAGAAGGGGACGACCCTATTTGTAGAAAGGGAACCCTCGTTCGAGTACCACCTCCGAATTCGAAAAGACACTTCAAAGCCGTGCCCGTCCATCAATGAGACAACGCAATCAGCGCAGAAGCTACGCGTGTAGCCGTCAACTCGGATCCCAAGACGAACAGGTCGGAGCATTTATTGCTTCAAAGAGTCGAAGCGACACCAGGTGATGATCGCTGTATCCCCAGATAGACTTTCTAGCCTTCAACCCCTAAAAGCTAGGGCGCTTAAGAGGTCAAAGGCTAGGGGGCAATTGTGTGGGGAGATTTCCATAACCACAGGATTACGCTAATCACAGCCATCAGATGAGACTAAGCACTCTCATGTGCCATCCACGTGGCACCAAGCACACCCCGGCTACCAGGACAGGAGGTCCGGCCGAAGTCAGGCAGCTCCGGGCCACTAGCGCCGAACTGGCCCCACTCCGGGCGCCATCTCGGCAGGAAGCTCCACCTCGGCTGGGCCACCCCGGATGCCATCTCGGCAGAAAGCTCCACCTCGGCTGAAGAAGCCGGGACGGAAGCCGAAGCAAGAGAGAACCTCCACTTGCGCCCCTCATCCCCACGTCATCAGGCACGTGGAGAAAATAGGGGTACGAGCTAGTGGGACAGACACGACATCCAGCCGCTCACAATCTTCGCCATATCCTGACAGGGCGGCATCCAGCGGCTGAGGCCACATCAGGGGAAGGCCCTGAGGGCAGATCCCACGATCCCCCTACCGCCAAAGGCGTCCCAACACGATCTGGCCCAACAAGACGCGCATTAAATGCGACGTGGGCTGATCCGACGCGCATTTAATGCGGAGTGGGCTGGATTGGACCGCATTAATGGCAACGTGGGCTGATCATGACTTCCCAGTCGAATCATGAGACCCATGCCAAGATATCGTCCAAGATATCTTCCAAAATCGTCTATAAAAGGATGGCATTTCCACATGCAAGGTACGCAAAAAAAAACTTCATACATAGAGCTGTTACTCTGTCTCTTTTCTTTCTCTCCTTCCATTGTTCCAGTTCACTCACTGACTTTGGCATCGGAGGGCCTTGCGCCGCCCAGGCCAGGGTCCTCTGACCGTGTGTTCTTCCCTTTCAGGCTTTCGGACGGCACCCAGTCATCACCATCATCGGATAAGTCCTCTAAGGCACCTCCTTATTGTGGGTCATTATTTTCTGCACCTACAGAATGCTTCTGTAACTAACAACGCATGCCATGACGACAATGTGATTCGGGATGTCAACCGGAAGGATTTGGTGTTCATTCTTCAGTTTTTTTTTGTCACTTCTGGTCTCAATTTGGTTTCGTAGGACACAAGTCCACATCCAAATGACAAGTTAAAACACCTTTGTTTTTATGAAATGCTGTCACATAATAAAGGGACTATTAACAGGATATGCATGTGGATGCACAAAATCCCTAAATGGCGGTAATAATTAATAGGCAATTGAGCAGAAGGATGTTGAGTTTTGAAACACTGATGTCTGTGGTCTTTTCTTTTTGGATATTTTCAGTTGGATAGTCGGTCTGGAGAACTGAAGTGCAGAAGTAGTTTCAGTAAAAGCGTTGAAAGTTTTGTTGTGCCGGTGGATGGGGGGCAATGAAAGATCTCCTTAACAATGGTCACCCAATGATTTAACAACATTGTAGCTTAAAGTGCTGGGACACCCTTATAAAAGAAAACTAACATCAAATCATAGATTTTTTTTTAATTCAATGGTGAGTAAAGGTTTAGTTATGTAAGTTTGGGCCGGTGTATATATCGATCAAGGGCTCAAGTAGGTCCCATAGAGCCAAATAGGAGAAGAGTTTTCTTACTATAGGCTCCATCGATAATAGGCCACAGCTCAATTGTTTCTCTCTCTGAAATATCCTAACTATCTAACCAAGTGGATAAATATTTATTAGTTTGTGAATAATTTGGTTTTGTAGGTAGAAGTCCACATCCAAATGAGAAGTTTTCAAAAAAAAGAAAAGAAAAGGAAAGCTTTGTTTTTAAGGGGTTTTCACGTATCAGTTCTTAAATTTGGTTTTCTAATTTCATGATCGAAATTCAAATAATATCATTAAAGTCGCTCGACTCTGGTCAATATTTTCTTTTACTTTTTTCATCATATCCAATGATATCATGGGATTGTCCCGTGATATCACAAGATCTATCAGCTTGTGTATTATACACTTTCTACAGTCAGTTAACAAGGGAATTCAATTTTTAGAAAACATGAAAAATGACATTTTGTGAAAAGTAAATAAACATCTAATCACCATTTTTTTAGGTTTTAACATTCGAGAAAATATTCATATAAGATGCTCCATAAATGCCATGAAATCTTTGGTCAATCCCATGATATCATGAGATTTATCAGTTTATGTGCCATATAACTATCTCATGATATCCTGGGATCTAGGGCAAAAAAGTTTTAAAAAAAATATTGAACAGAGTCAATCTACTCTGGTGACTTTAGATAAGTTTTGGTCAATAAAATTGAAAATATCATATGTAAGGAGGATTAACATATCAAACCCCTTGTGTTTTTTATGGAAGTAATTCAAATGAACCATAATAAGGACATGAACATTGTAGATGCACAAAATCCCCCTAATTTTGGTAATAGGCCATTGAACAGAAGGCTGATAGATTCAGTTGGATAGTTGGTCTCGATCAGTTTCAGTAAGCATGAAAGTTTTGTTTCTAATGGATGGCGGAACGGAACGGGAACGGAAAGGTTTCCTTATTGACAAGGGTCACCCAATGATTTAATGACATTGTAGTTTAATGATGTTTAACCATAGATTTTCTTTAATTTCATTCGATTATGTAAGTTTGGGTCAGTGTATTGATCAAAGGTAGGTTCCAGGAGGACCCAGGGAGCCACAAAGGAGAAAGTTTTTCTTACTGTATATGTTGAAACCTGTCAATTCCCCCTCAAAGTCGAGGCTCGATCCTAACTATCTAACCAATTAAGTCCATGGCCTATGCATCGTTAGGGCTACCCTTTTATTTGTTTTTTGTTCAATTAAAATTGTATCTTGCATCAGCTTTTTATAGTCAAAGATGTCCATTCAGCCATGCCTCTTTTCAAGTATTAGCCATTTCTTTGATGTGGTGCTTACAATTTCAATTTACACATGTTAGCTATTGGATAGTATCTCAGCAATGGCCATTCATACACGGCTTCTACAAGTTCATGTATTTACAGTTTATAGTTTGTTGTTGTTCATTTCCAGCAGTTTATGGAAAATCCACTCAATTCATTGCTTGGAGAGATGTTGCATTTGTACCATAATGAAATTGAAATGGAGAAAAATAAGCTGTTTCGAAGCATTTTAATTTGTGAATTTACATGATGAAAAATGTGTCTCGTCTATTATGTTACTGTTTGATGGGGATCGATGATCCGCATCATCCTGTGAATGTAATCAACTTTTAAATGTGCTGCAGTGTACTCTCCATATCATCCATGAACAATTTTATCACTTGATAAAGGTATTCAACATTTTTAAAGGGTTGTTTTCCAGGACAGCTGCAAAATGGTTGCACCAAGCACCAATGCCATGAGAATTATCAACAATTTCTTTGCAAAAGTCTACTTGGACATACTTCTTGGCATGAATCTTCGACAAACTCCTATGTTATCCCTTGAATATCACTTATTCAAGGGGGTAACATAGGGGTTTGTCGAAGATTCATGCCAAGAAGTATGTCTAAATAGCTTTACTCATTCCTTTGTTACGCCAAACAACATCTCTAGAAAATTCAGGCACGTTTTCCTTGTTGTACTGAATGTATATTAAAAATGTTGCTGCACAAAAAGTACTTTTTTGGCACTCAAACACGGGCACGTTTGGTAAACAAAGAAGAATCCTCTATTTAGAGGATTATCTCCATCTCAAAAGAAGGCCACAATTCTCAAGTAGGGTTCCCAATGAGAGTTTCAAATTTAGATGGAGGGAGGGTTTCTATAAATTGTAGAATGTATGATCCAATGGTAATAAATATTTTTATAAAAATTTTCAAAATTCATGAAAAATTAAGACCTCAATTTTCACCTTAAAATTGTTTGTGGTCATCTAGAAAACCTGAACGGTTCAGATCGTGCAAAGGGGGCCCACAAGAATAAGAAATTAATATTTTAGTTCCTGTACGTTTTACAAATATCTTAATATATGGTAAGGATCAACAATTGAAATTTTGTCAACTAACCATGTTTGACCTTCCATAAATAACTACCGGTTCAATCATGATCGTGGGACCCACAGGAACCAAAAAATTGAAAAAAATGATTTGGTCTCCATCCCAGTTTTGGCCCAACATAATCTCAGAATTTGCAATCGAACGATTTGGATATTTTTGTAAATATCTCAAGATCTAAAATGAATCAATGGCTGAAATTTAGTGAGATGACCGTTTTGGATTATTTAAACATTCGTAACAGTTTGGATCTTGATTGTAGGATCCAAAGATGCATTAAAAATGCAAAAACCGGCCAAATCCACATTAACGTCTCTGTCACTGTAGCTACACTATAGCTCCGCCTTTCCACTTATACATGGATTCACTCGGGGGGGGGGGGGGGGGGGGGTCGAAATTATAAAAAATAGAGAGGATTCCTTGGCCATACCCTTTGCCAAACATATCCTAAGGAAAATGGGGCTCCAAGGATTCTACTTAAGTTGGCTCTGTTTCAGCACAAATAAAGTCGTATAAGTGTTTTTTTTTTTCATATCTTATATTTCTTTTTTTGGGCCCAGGTTGGGCACTGTTCTACTTTGCTAGTTTTATGTACTTGTGGTGCCCTCATTTTCTTTGCTTGTATTGTTTATTGCTTAGTCGGCATTGACGGGATTGGATCTTTATTCTTCAAACCTCCTTTTTTTTTACCACGTTTTTGTCACACATCGATATCAATTTGATTTTGTAGTCGGTACGGGATAGTAAGTCCAAATGCATTGTCGTAGAGGATGGAAGTCCAAATGCAATATGCAAATGAGAAGCATTGGAAAACTTTCAGTTTGGATACACGGTGAATTGAAGTATGGTGAGGTGAAGCATCAAATCAAGAGAGAATAAAATATAAAATAATATGATGGTATTTTATTTTTAGTTGTATGGTATGGAATCTTTTTTTACTTTTTGTATAGAATATATTTTTTTTTTGTCTTTCAATAGAAAAAAGAGGTTGTTTTTTTTGAAAAATTCGGAGGAAATTTTAAAATTGTGTATTTTTGATATTACCCCTTATCATTTCTTGTCTGGATTCACTTCACTTTAACTTAACTAGTTAATTGCCAAACACACCCGTTTTTTTTAATGTACACCAATGTTTCTAAAATATGTAAATAGGTGCCTGTAGTTTGAGTATTTACTAATGCATTTCTACTTTTTCGCTGTAATATCTTTTATGTCCCCAAAATTATTAGTCCTAATGAGAATGGCAATCATAATGAGCTTTGTGTTAATTCTTTTTAAATGATTGCCCTTGTATCCATTTAAAAAAAAATAAACACGTCATTATTTATAAAAGTACCCTTATTTCATCCCAGGTCCGAATGGTCTCTCTCATTACCCTCTCATAGAGTGTACTCATGTATTTTAATCTTTTCATCAATTCAATGGTGGGTCATGCATGGATTGGGTCAATCATAAACAATTATAAGTACAAGTGTTGATTGTTACTGTAATCAATTTGGATTTAATAAAATGGGCTTATATTTGATAAATATGGATTTATGTAGGGTTACTCTCTTATTAAATATACTATAGTAACTTAAATAAGTCCGAGATTTATAAATTATGCATACATGGAAATGGGCAAAAGTGTAATTTCTCTCTAAAGACTTGATGGTTGCAATGCTATTGATTTTTGGGACATGGGAGGTATTTAAATGAAAAGCCAGTGATATATCTCTAAATATTGAAACCACGTGAGCCTATTCATTAAATCCTATAAATCTTAAGCAATGTATTATAAAAAATGAAAAATTTTCAAAATAGGGCTCAGGTTTTGCCTAGTTTTCAAATGAAGAAAGAAAAAAACACTATTGTCTTCCATTAACATTTCAAATCAGAACATTAGGTGAGAATATGAGTTTTTTTGCCACTTTTTTTTTTTTTTTAATGCTATTGAAGGTTTCGAGTGGTAATCACCCAACATGATAAAGTATTTCTCTAGGACAGGTAATGCTTGCAGTGGGAGTCAAACACAGGACCTTGGGGATCAAACCCAAGTCTTATGCCAATGCACCATCACCCAAATGGGCCCTCCATTTTCTTTAAAATACCCAAAATGCCCTACGCCGTTTCTTTTTTTCCCTTTTTTTTTTTTTTTTTCTATCAAAGGGTTCCCAACTCTTTGAACTGGACTAATCCCTCCGGGCCCAGAGGGAAGCCGGGTAAACTCCCTTGTAGCCCCAGTGTGGTAGTACAGTTTCGAACCTACAACCTCCAGGTGCAAACCATTGTCCTAGGCCAACCTACGTCCTTTTCTTCCCTATTTTGAAAACCGGCATAACTTCCTATATATTAAAATTGGGCAAAAGCTGAGATTTCTCAAGACGACGAATCTGTTCTCTAACAATATCTCCAGTGTAATCCGTCGGAGCTTGGATCATAAGAACTGCACTCTCCTCAAGCACCTTTGGTTTGCTCCAAGCAAGTTTTGAACGAGAGATACTTTTATCTTTTTTGGCTTGAAAGAAGATTCATTATACTAAACACCATTTTTTCACCAAGATTTAAGACAAGAAATTGAGACGTTGGAGTTTTTTTTTACATGTTGTGATGGCTTGTCTCCTGGTATTTGAAATTATATGTTTCTTTCAGTAGAATTTCAAATTCCGGCTACAAAAAAGGTCTCAAATGACCTTTTGGAATTTCTGGAATTCCATTCTTTTTTAACTTTTTTTGAACTTTCAAATGCTCCACTAAGAGAAGGGATTTTTACTTCCACCTCAAGAGGACAACTTATGGAGAATTTGAAATTCTCCAGATAAAAATTATTAGAATATTAGGAAAGAAAGAGGCCCGGGCGTGTTTGACACTTTACTAGTAAAGTAAAAGTGAAGTAAAGCCTCTATTATCCAGACAAGAAAAGACAAGGGGTCATATCAAAAATATATAAATTCAAAATCCCCTCCTTTTAAAAAAAAGTAAAAAAACAACCTCCTTTCTCCACTAAATGATAAAAAAATCTCCTTCTTTTACACAAAAAGTCAATAAAATTTTCTATCAAATAACTAAAAACGAAAGATCGTCATAACCCCCGTGTTTATTCTCTCTTGATTTGATGCTTCACCTCACTTTACTTTAATTCACCGTACATTCAAATAAGCCTAAAAAATTCATCAAAGCTACATCCAAGAGGACCAAAACCCAAAATATAAGGGCCTGTTTGGCATCATTCTTATGTTGTTCCTAGTTTTGTACTCATATCAGGTTGTGCTTGAGAATATGTTGTCCAGAACTTATTTGGTAACATTATAAAAGTTTTGCTCCAAAGAAGGAAAGCAAGAGAATCAAATGATTTATAATGTGGGACCCACCTTTTATTTATTGTAGCACTCTATTATTGTTGTATATGGGACCCACCTGTAAAATTATAACTTGATACATACCACCTTTAAAAATTAGAATACAGGGCCCATATTTATAGGATTTACGACATGGGCCCACTTTATAGGAATTATAATGTGGGGCCACCTTTTTGTGAATGTAAATATGGGGCACACCTTTAGAAATTACAACATCGTATACACCTTTAGAAATTAGAATATGGGCCCACATTCATAAGATTTACAATATGGGTCCACATTTTGTGATCATGAGCATGTGACCCACATTTAAGAATTACAAAGTGGAGACACATTTTTTGTGATTGTGGACACATGACCCAGCTTTAGAAATTACAATGTGGTGCCCACATTTAGAAATTAGAATATGGGGACACGTTCATAAGGATTTAGAATGTGGGCCTACCTTTATAGAATTTATAATGTGAGGCTATCTTTTGATTGATTGTAAATATATGACCCACATTTAGAAATTACAAGTGGTACCACCTTTAGAAATTAGAACATGGGGTCTTATAATGTGGTCCCACCATTATAAGAATTATAATATGGGTCCACCTTCTGTGATTGTAACCATGGACCACCTTTAAGAATTACAAAGTGGAGCCACCTTTTTTGGGATTGTGAACATGGGGCGTACCATTAGGATAAGTGAGAGGATTTGAAATCTTTTTAAATTATCTATTTAAAAGGTAAGAGATAAGTGATTTGGAACCAAATGTGCCAGAAAGACAATTTTCTTATACAAACGAGTTAAGGGCCTGTTTGGATGCACAAGAAAACACAAGAAAATAATATTTTATAGAATATAATCTTTCATTTTCTAAAGAAGAGAATCTTGTGCGTTTGGTAACACAAGAAAAACTTGAAGAAAATATTCTTTTCTTTCAAAAAACTCAATATTTTCTCCTACAGCTCCCCCCCTTAGAAAACTTTCTACAAGATAAGAATCTTTCAAAATGACAATTACAAAGTGGTAGAGTAAAGTAAAGACTTTCAAATCCATCATGATATTACATATATGGTAAAGTAAAGTAAAAGTAAATGTCACAGCACGGTAAAGGTGGGGTAAAGTAAAAGTGGGATACAATATTTGGTAAAGTAAAGTGGGAAGGAATGGTAAAATATTTTATTTTTATTCAACTTTACTTTATCAAGATTTATTGTAGTTTTATATGGTAAGTAAAAGTGACTTGTTTATAGGTGTGAGTGGTAAAGTAAAACAAAAATTGATGTCATATCATAGTAAAGGTGAGGTAAAGTATATATGGTGAGATGAAGTATGTGGTAAAACAAAGTGGGAGAGAGAGTTGTAAAGTAGTTATTTTTTTGTATTGACTTTACTTTACTATACTTTACCATGATTTAATGTGATAAAGAAAAGCAACTTAAGGTAAAAACATCGCAATTGAACTTTACTATACCACACTACTTTTTTATCCAGATGTGGGTAAATTACATTTAAATTAAAATATTTAATAAAAAATTATTCTAATAATATAATTTACTTTAATCATAGCACCTCCCAAATAGCTCAATTTAAAATCTGTAAGATTCTTCAAAAAATCGCCAAACATGAAAAATATTGTAATATTATAATATTACATTATTCTATTCTATACTATTTTATTCTTGCAATAATTAAATCTGTAAATATTTTATTCTGTATACATCCAAACGGGCCCTAAGATCTTAGCATTCCTTTCCGTGAGACCAAAATTAGGAACATGACACGATTCCCAACATGCTACCAATGTAAAACCGGCGCAAAAGAACCCAAAACACACGCCATACTCGGCTGCATATAGCATTCCTGTGGATATAATTAAAATCCATCAAACGGAAAGAGGACTGACTACTCGTTCCTAAAAGGGAAAGTCCACACAGCCCGGGAATTGTGCCCGGGCTATGGCATGGACCTCAGGGAACTGTGAGATCTCACGGTTCTCGGGGAACCGTGGGATCTCCCAGGGTCCGTGCTCTCGGGCTGTGTAGCATGGCTCATCCTAAAAAAGACATGCACCCGGATGCACAAAATTCTAGGGCAGGACTACACTCCAGCACCACTGCATTGCAATATGGTACATCCCCCTTCTTCAATATATTGTGAGGTCCACTTTTTCTAAATCTAAGCCCCTCATTAGCTCTAGCACACATCATATTAGTATTTTATAGATTTTTAAAAATAATTTTCGCGGCCAACCAAAAGATTAATCACACATGAGGGACTCCCTCTATTTTTATCCCAAACCACAAAAATTACAAGAAGTCAATCACGCATCTTAATACAGGAAAATCCAGCGGTGGTCATCTTACATATTTAAAAACTAATTTACAGTTTAATCACAACATAAGATGATAGGGCTAATGAGCGACTTGGATTTCGAAAGGGTGGGCCCCACAATGCATTGAAGAAGACCCAAAATTCTAATGTTGGTGATTGGGTGTTGAACAAAACGCTTTGGTTTTTGGATTATGGACGGATGTGATCTTTTCTTTTTTGACATTTCGAGTTAGATCCATGGTCTGGATATGAACTGGCCCTATTAAGTCTGGGTGGGCCTGACTTCTAAGGTCCATGAGTCAAGAGTATTTTGCTGAGTCGAGACTGAAAGGATCCAGGTTAGTTTAAGACAGCCCGTTAGGGCTTTCTGCTTAGAGCCGCAGAAACAGAATACAAGAGAGGAGGGAACAAGAAGAGGAAGAGGAACAAGGAAAGAAGAAGAAGAAGAAGCAGAGGTTCTTCATCTCTCTCTATTTTATTCCTACTTTCAATAGACTCTTGATTAGGAACGTTGAACTTGTATATATTTTGTAATGGGTGTAGCTCAAAAATCAATGGGTTAACAGTGTTGAGATGGTCGAATTCTCCCTATCAACTCCACCCATGTGTTAGCCAACTGGATGAGCTGTCCTGATTAGAGCATATGAATGCATTTACATGTGTAGTGGAGTTCATGTTTCATGAAACTTCCATGAAATCAATCTGAAACAGAGCTCACGTTATCTTTGTTCAGGTCTAGTTTCATTCAATAACAAGTGAAGTGCTGTTTTTTCATAAGAACAAAAGAACCCATCACATGACCATGCTGAATAAGAATTTTTAATAGTTTTTATTTTTATTTTTTATGGTATGTTTGTTTGGTGTATAGGAGAGGTGGCAGAATAACAAGATGCCCCGCACCACTGCATTGGAGTGCCCTGGTTGCCCGCCACTTAGAGCTCTGACCTTCGACACGCTTGGGCTTGTTAAGGGTAAAAACTTTTAACTCAATTGATGCTATCTCTGTTGTTAATTAGGACCCATTTGCTTGCATGGAATTGAAATCCTTGGAATTCATGGTGAAATGGGTTCCTACGGAGGATTATGAAAGAGGTGAGGGGTGAAGGATGTAAGGTGGATATGTAGATGGGACATTGACTTCCATAGGATTTGATTACTTGGGTCATGGTGGATATTCATTTTCTAACAAAGGGTTGATGGCCATTTATGGATCTTTACCTTTTTTCTTCAATTTTAGTAACCTTTAGCAATACACTTCTTAGAATTCCTAGGAATTCAATTCCATGCGAATAGACGGCCTCTCTCTCTCTCTCTCCTTACTAAAATCACACTTTGATGCCAGTTGTTGAAGCCCGTGGGACACAAGGGATTCCTACCGTGGTTGATAGATGGGGTGCACCTGACTCCTCCCAATGCGTGCTTGCAGCTTCCATAGCTGACCATAAAACCAACCCGGTATGTCTGATTTGCAGTTTGTACTTTGTTGGGGTATTTTTAGTCTGTTGGGTGTAGCTATAATCTGTAGTATTTATTAAATATGTCAAGGGTAGACAGGGATTAGTTGCATTACACTGTTATTCTCTGTGTTAGTAATAACTGATTGATGGAATTTTAGTCCTTGATTTGTCAGTCGTTTAAACTGTTGCTAATATCACTGAATGAATGAAATCTCATCTTATCTTTTCCTTTAACCAAATTACCAAGAGTGCTGCTCTAACCTTAAAAGTGATTTCTAATAGTTCTGTTCTGATGCTCAATCACATGGTTTGTGTGGATATGCTTATCCAAGGTGAGATGCTTGTATGATTCGATCCAACCCTTGAACAATTTACTACATGATTTGGAATTTTGGAACAATGGTTACAAGCTGTTATGGTTGCACGTTGACTTCAATTCTTCTCTATAAAATTCTATCCGCTAATCTCATATATATATATATATTAGTTTGTTCTTTATATTTGATCATTCTATCTGCTTAATACTTACAAGTTTGGAATCCTTTTTGCAGATTCTGGCCGTTGCAAGAAAGAATGGCCAGGTGAGTTCCTCATTGGAGCTAAATATGTCTTTGGCTGGTGTGCTCTTTTTTTCCCCCCTCAATTTCCATACCTTTAAACTTACAGTTAAGTGCTTTCTCCATGATATACGGTACTTGGTATAAACCCCAGGTTGAGTTGCTTAACCCTCTCAATGGAGATGTTCATGTTACCATCAAAACTAGTGAAAATGGTGCAGTAGGTCGTATTCCTGAAGATGATCTTGTTGTTGGGTTGCACATGTTCAAAACGGAGAGAACAGAGAGGATGGAGCTGTCATCTAAGTAATGTGATCGTATTTTACCCTGTATTGGCTGGAGTTTCTCTATAATATGCACATTCATTTTTTTTTTTTTTTTTTTTTTGAATGGTTATAAAATGCACACTCATCATTTCCTGTTTGTTGATTTGTTTTAGGAACCTCTCTCCTGACAAGTTTATCATTGTCTTTTGCTAGGTCAATGGCATTCCTTACATGTACGATGAAAGGCAATGCAAGCTTGAGGTCCATAAAAGTTAAAGATACATCGGCAGGTTTTACATGTTCTGAACCTTCAAGCTGGAATGTATGTACTGCTGGAAAAATTTTATGCTCTTCTGTAGATAAAGATGAGAGCCATGCCTTATTTGGAGGGTGAGTTCATAGTTGGTAATGTTTTTCTATAGTTGGTCTTATGTGTTTCCCATACAAGCTTGAGTTATTGTTATTATTATTGAAAATGGTGACTATTAAGAACAAAATCTTTACAGACGATGTATACTGAAAATAAAACAGAAAAAGAGAAAACCAGCACCCAAAAAAGCAACCGAGGCCTCTAAAAAGCAACTCAGACTACCAAAGCCGAAAACAAATTAAGAATCAACAGAAATTAACAATCTACCAAAGCCAAAAGCTTGAGTTATTTTGTTCCATTGCTTTTCTGAATATGGCAAAAATAGAAAATTATTTGTAGCTTATTCCATATTTTGTGGGTTGACAATTCCACTTTCAAACTCAGGAAGGGTGCTGAAATTAATGTATGGGATCTTCATGAGTGCAGTAAGCTGTGGACTGCAAAATCTGTGAGCCTTTCTGCCTATGCTTATGAAAATGTTAATGCAAAATTTTCTATTGAGATTTGTTCAAACAGATTTATTCATTTATTTGATTATAATATCTTCTCTTGAAGCCTCCTCGTAACAGCCTAGATATATTTGTTCCTACTTGGTTCACTACGGCAACATTTCTTGGTAGAGATCATCGCAAGATTGTAGCTGGCACAAACTATCATCAGGTGATTCTTCTAGTGATATTATTTGTTGGCAGACTGAATGTTTAAAATTATCAACAACCACTGTTCATGACTCATAAGACACGTGTTAGTAAGTTGACAAATAGATAAAACTTATAGTTATATTTACCTTAAGTAAAGATTATATCCCTTTCTCATTTCTTTGGTTTCCTATTATTTATTAGTTAATGTGGACAAAATAAATTGTACTTCTGTTTTGTCTAAAGGGTGTAAAATTAGGGTGAGCGCCAAGGGATAGGTGTGTCAAGGTTCGGATTCATGATAGGTGGAATTACTAAAAGTTCTTCTTTGTTAAATAAGGAACAAGTTCTCTCTCGAAAATCTTCTAGGGTTATGTTTCAAATGTAATATCGCATTTGGTCAGTCTTTAGCTTACAAACTGGCCTTAATCTAGCCTCATCATTGCCAGGCTAGTCCCAGTTGTGTAGCTGGTTTCTGCTTGACTGGATGCTCCTGGCACTTTGTGTACTGAAATTTAATTTATTTAGATCATTCTTATAAATCTCTATAAAGGCTTTGCAAGGTATGTTTTCAGATTCTAGTAAACTTCGCTTGCGAACCAATTCTGATGCAAGTAAACTTGTACTGTAACAGGTTCGCCTTTATGATATATCTGCACAAAGAAGACCTGTTATGTCGTTTGATTTCCGAGAATCCCCGATTAAGGCTGTTACTGAAGATGTGGATGGTTATGCAATCTATCTAGGAACTGGCACTGGTGACCTTGCTACTTTTGACATGCGTACAGGTATCATGTAGTTATTCTACATGTGGATATGCAGTGGGCTGATCATTCCGATTCTCTGTTTATCATGCTTAATTCTGGTTGTATTTTGATCTTTATGTTGTCCCATCATCTTTCTTCTGGAACCAAGTGGGTATTTTTTTAATATAGCTAGTCCAATTGTACACTCATGCTCATCTTTGCACTCTTCCAAACTGGACAACAATGCAAATCCAATACAGTGCTCTTAAACATTGTTTCAAACATGCATCTTTTTCTTACCCCCAAAAAAAAAAAAATTTGCATCTTTTGGGGAAAAAAAATCTTTTAGGATTATATGTTAGTTACATTATCCAATTATATGTTCTGATACTTAAATGTACTTTATCAATAGAAAAATCCCATACATTTTGTATGGATATATAAGCTTCATGCACGTCTGGCACCTAGTGTCTGTTAGTGTGCAGGTACCATGGCCTGCTATGTTCTTTTGAAATTTGTCATTCAACGATGAATATCTCAAGGCATTGTTAAATTTCCTTTTCTTTCCTTTTTGGTGTATGTTTTCTTTTTTCTTAATATATTTTTGCGTTACCGTTCAAAAAAAAATGTTCTGCTGCTTTAGAATTAAATATTTGGAAAATTGTATGCTGCAGGTAAATTGTTGGGATGCTTCAGAGGTAAATGTTCTGGAAGCATCAGATCAATAGCAAGGCATCCAGATCACCCTGTGATTGCCTCATGTGGTGAGTAATAAGCTTGTGGTCAATTCCCCCCTTAAACAGTAACTTATCTCTACTTTCCATGAGGCATGTTGTTTATTGTAACTCTCTCTCTCTCTCTCTCTCTCTCTCTCTCTCTCTCTCTCTCTCTCTCTCTCTCTCAAAAAAAAAAAAAAAAAAAAAAAAAAAATCTCTTTTTTTTTTTATTAAAAAGATCAGTAATAAAATATTTCATCATCGTCATCATCATTGTCAGCAGGAGCGTTACCCATCAATCTGGATCTATCTAAAGAGTTCAAATGAACTCTAAGGGGCTAGTTTGTTTGCATAGAATGCATAGGAATTGAATTTATAGAAATTCATGGTCAAATGGGCTCCACAAAGGATTATTAAAGAGGTGATGGGTGAAGGATATGGGGTAGCAATGTAGATGGGATTGACTTTACTAGGATTCGAATTACTAGGGTGATGGCTGTGTATTCATTTCCCATCTTTTGATTCAATTTCCAGTAAAGGGGAGGCTATTTGATGGTCATTTTTGGATATTCACCTTTGATCCTTCATTGTTAACCACTTGCAGAAATACAAAGTCTCAGAATTCCTAGGAATTGAATTACGTGAAGTAGAGAGGCCCTAACCGAGCTAAATAAACTTATCTAGCTGTGAAACAAGCATGGTCTCTCTCTCTCTCTCTCTCTCTCTCTCTCTCTCTCTCTCTCTCTCTCTCTCTCTCTCCTCTCTCTCTCTCTCTCTCTCTCTCTCTCTCTCTCTCACACACACACACACACACACACACACAGGCACTTGTAATCACTCTACAAACTCTCCGGCCGCTATTGCCTAACCTCTGTTGATATTACACTCAGACTCCGTCACGGAAACATCATCTTTGCCTCATCCCATCTACTATTGCCTTTTTGCATTATGCTGTTCCATTCCACCTTAACTAAAGCCATGCCACCACACATGCTAACATGTCTTTCTTACTATTTTTCCCGGTGCTTTTAATGGTGTCCCCTTCTGGTTCCTTAAATCTGTAACCCTTCAAATCATCTTACAGGGGCTGTATTTGGCCTATAAAATTACCACAATCTGAGCTTCATTTGAGTCTTTAATGAGCAAGATCTGACTATCAAAATTGCGGAGAGCACCACCAATACTAGCAGGGCCTGATTTACCTCTACCTGCTCCATCAGCATTGAATTCAGAAAACCTGGGGGTGTCTGTTTGTGGGGTAGTTTTGGGGGTTGGTTTTTCTTTTGGGCTGGGGACTGGGGTAGTGGATAGTTGGGGTTGTTAGCATGTCTCCCACTTACACTCCTTTATTGAAGCATCACCATTTATGAAAGTAGATACCTCCTCGATTGATTTGATGGAATCTTTTATTTGGTTGCTTTAACTTGCTGTGTATTATGAGCTGGATTTGTGTTTCTTATTATTACTCTATTATCAGGTTTACAAACTCTGTTGGGGTTTATTTTGTTTAATTTTTTTCTTTATTCCTGTATAACTAAGGAGCTTGCTTGTTTCTCAGGACTTGATAGCTATTTGCGCTTTTGGGATATAAAGACACGACAACTTCTTTCTGCGGTACGTTGTTGGAAGTTTTCATTTAACTGATAGTTTTGATTCTTACCCAAAAAAGAAATAAAAAGGTGATGGTTTTGATCTTTCATTAGAAGGCAATCTTGCATTCAACCTTTCCAAGAACTGAAAGCTCTGCTGTCTTGTTTGGTCACAGTCTTTGCCTTGCAATGTGTATTTTGACAAATTTATTGAAAGAAATCTGTACAAGGTCAATGAATAACTTCATATAAATATCACACAGAATGCTGAAATGTAGAGAGAGAATTTTTGGCAAATGAACCATGTGCCCTCATTGTGAGAGGCTTCCTCCATTAAACCCCAATGATTTTTGGGATAAGTACCAGCTTAGAGATAATTACAATCTCCTACTCAGCTTACAATCTAACTCTTCTTATATATGGTACAGTTGCTTAGATAATGCATATTAAATGGGTACTCATGTTTGTAAATATAATTCCTTCATCGTACCGCATTCCCCCTCAAATTAGTGCAGGCGGATGCGGCAACGGTTTACCAGTAAAAACTGATGCTTTCACATTTGTCATTTCATGAAGATATCTACTAGTTGAAAAATCCAATGAGACGTGTGATAATATACTTTTCAAGTTTGTTGTGGATAAGGTGACATTGTGACAATCAACTTCAATGTGTTTGATGTGCTTATGGAATTTGGAATTGGCTGATTGACCGAATTATATACCAAGATTTTCAGCAGAGGAAATGATTGACAAATGGAGGAAGAGCACTACGGTCTATATTTTACATAAAAAAGGAGATATTTAAAATTGTGAAAACCACTGTGCTATCAACTTATAAATCAACACTGAAGCTTTGGGAGAGTGTCCTACAACAAGAATCAAATGTTTTAAAGAACTAATATAGGTTTATGCCAGGTTATTTTGCTACAGAGGCCAGTTTTGTATTTAAGATGACTCATGGAAAAGTTGAGAGAGGAAGAGAGATTTACATATAGTTGTTATTGATACGGAGAAGATTTATGTTAGGGTACTGAGATAGATAATTTGGCAAAAAAAATTTGAAAAAAAAAATTGCATCCCCTTGCTTGGCCAACAAATCCCCCACTTCATTAGTTTTAGTTACCTTCGGAAAAAAAGGGTCACTTGGCTTCCATGATTTTGTTTCTTGAGTTGTTATTATTATTATTTGACCTACTGATGCTAGTGTTTTGTTTTATCTGGTCTCCAAAACATCAGATGTTCCAGGTCTTATGTATTTTTAGATTTTGGGGATTATTATTGTATATTTATAAGATATGGTCAGTATCTTTGTCTTAATTTATTCTTTATTTAATTCTTGTCTCTATATAATGTTGGGAACAGGTTTTCCTCAAGCAGCATCTCACAAGCGTTGTGTTTGATGCAAATTTCAAGGAGGAAGGTCAGTTTTTTCACATCTGTATTACTTGAGTTTGTACCTATTGAAGGATTTTAGGCCTTGAATATTAGATCAGTGACACAATAATTCATAGGACTCTGCCACCTTCCTAACCTATGAAATAATTTTATATTAGTAGTTATATCAGTTCTCACTAATCTAGTGAGTAACTTGATAACATATTACTCAGATTCTGAAAACTCAAAGTATTATGTCAGTATGTAATCTTAAGTCTCTTATATAAATTAAAAGTTTAACATTTATGATCTTTTTTGCTGCTAGAAAAATCTATAGCCTTCAGCCCTTCACCATCTAGTGAAATATATATCATGTGCCATGCATTTTTGCATCTGACATTTATTGACTGTTCTTATTTCTCAAGGGGATTTTTTTTTTTTAAATACGACGTGCCCATGTACCTATACTACACCTGTATAGCTAATTGTCTATACGCCCATACCATGCGTACCATAAGGGAAAGAGTCCTGGAATTTTTTCCCTGCAACAGTGTGGTGTCTGGTCTCCTGCTCGAGGAACATGTGACAATAGCTCTTTATTGCATTCAATAGTTATTGGCACCTCTGCTCAAATCTTCTTTTGGTTTTTTAAGTCCTGCATGTGAGAAGTTGTCCTTTGATTCTCTTCCTTTATTACTACAGAGAACTCACCTGAATCTTGCATGAGATATATTGCCTTGGTATGGGTTCCTACTAAATTCCTAAGATTTCCCAAGAATTGGTTTCTATCAAAGGGGCTAAGAGTGAATGAACAATGATGGAGACTGGAGATTCACAAGGAACCCATCAATAGAGCCTCTTTGATGATTAATGATTGCCAACAATGTACCCTATGAAATTATATCCACTGAGATTGATGGCCCCCTCTAGTCTCCACCCTTGATTGTTCATTCACACAGTAGGGATTAGACAAATGGTCCCTAAACTAATGGAATGAATGCTTGGATCCTTGTCAGGTGTCTGTGTGGGGCCAGGCCATCACTATGGCAGGGGCATGGACTTGCAGATAAAAATGACGTATTAGACATGATATGATTCGGATATGCTTATATATGTTGATATGTAATTGGGCATCTCAAGTTTCTTCTAAATGTTATCGTCCATTGGTGACTGCCAGCATTTTAATAGGAAAGAAGACTTGAGTAGTTGCATAAGTTTTGAATTCCCAATGGATCAGTTACTCTTGCTGGCATTTTATTCTATTGTGCAATATCCATTTTGGTTGATTTGTTCAGTCATTCCATCTGCAGAATCTGCAGGCAATACTGGTGAGCAACTGAATCAGTTGAAAGAGTCTGATCATCTTGAAGTGGAAGATAATAATGATCCACTGCCTGTGAAAAGGAAAAAGTCATCTAAGAATGGAAAGCGAATTAAGAGGGTCAAGTCCAAGAAATCCAAGGACAGGGTTCAAGACAACACAGATGATAGCTCATCATAATTTTTGTAGTTAGAGAAATCTTTTCTAATTACCAGGCGAGGGGCCAAGATGGAAGAGCTTGAGCCTCAGTAGGGAACATTGGGTAAAAGTTTGGTGAATGAGATTGCTGCTCTAATTTTAAGGGTGCCTCTGCTCAGCTTTGATCGCGAAATGGGCCTTCTGGTTGTGATGTTTTCCTCACTTAAATTGATTAATCTTCTTGTAATAACTTATGTGGGGATGAGTAGCAAATTTTTTTTTTCCTTCCTATTTTGCTGTTCGGTGCAATGATATCTACTTTTGTTGTCTTAGAAAATGTTGATTTTTCATTATGAAAATACTTGTATACATTCTCTTTTGAAGACCTATAAGTTTATTTGATGATTGATCCATCAACAGTGGATTTTAGACATGAGGCTGAATTTATTTGTGATGTCTAGGGTGTGGGTGTTGTGTCTGGAAGATTAACCAGAAACACTAATAATCGTAATGCTCTTAATCTTATGATTTTTTAACATTTAATTGTGGTTGGATGGCAATCAAACCTGCAGTTGTGGCAATGTCCATTGGCAAGAATAGCACTCAAGATCAATCAATGGGCTTTGAAATTCTTGTCTCCTGGAGAATGGTTATGATGGTCTGTCACCTCCTCTATACCAACATATTGGTTTCTAATACAGAGGGCGGAAAAAAAAAATGTCACCTCCTCTATACCAACTGTTTATGGACACTTCCCATTGCTTATAATTAAAAATCTTTGCTTTTAGGATTTTACAAGATAGGTTCCAAGCTGCAGACCATCTTTCCCGTTTTCTTCCAAATTCAGATTCATTGTGTATTTGCTCTCGTTCCGCCATAGAAACTGTGGACCACTTTGTTTACCAAATGTCCATTTTCAAAGTTGGTTTGGCAAAATGTTCCAAGCAACTTTTTAACATTAAAATATATATAGGGGAATGTTCACATGCATCTTTCCCTCACCATAGGGTGAGGGACACTCCCCTTTTTTCACATAAAAAGTGCATTTTGTACCTTATCCTATGTACTTGGAAAGTACATTTTGTATTTGAAAATTTTCAAAAAGTGAAGTTTCCCTCACCATAGGGTGAGGAAAAAGAAACATTTTAAACTCAACAACCCATACAAGATTTACCCCCAATGGGTTTTGTAAGTCTTACTCAGATGATAGAGTAGGGTATCACAATGTCCTGGTACTTAAAAAGAAGGAATGACAAAAGGGGGATTTTTTAAAAATTATAAAACTTTTGGCTCATTTTCAAAAAAGTACATGAGATTTGAATGTTTCAAAAAAGTAGAGAAGTTTTCCTCCCCTTTTTGACGAGTTTTTTTTTTTTTTTTTCTTTTCTTAACCTCTTAACCTTTTGAAAATTGGTCATTTTTTATTTTGATGATAATAATCATTTAATGAAGCTAGTCTTCTTGCCATTTGGAATTCTCTCATAATTGTAGCTAAAGTGGTCCCCACTGGGTCATTTAGGTTGGACTTGATCATTTCTCGTAAATGATTTATTAAAGGGAAATTTCAAAAAGTGACATAAGGGTATTTGTTATTTCTTAGAGCTTTTTTATATGGAGAGGGCTTGATTGAAAGAACCATGAAAATTCTTTATATTTTTTTCAAATATTCAAATCTTTATACATTTTTCAAATCTTCCCAAAAAATAATTACCCGTTCTAACCATATTCCCATCCATCCAAAACATGTCCTTTCACCATCTCTAGCTCATTTACATCAATGGTGACGACATCACAGATGTTGCAGAAAATCATGCCAGGAGTAGTTGGCACTACCCACCCACAGATGGTTACCACCACGCACAAACCATATAAGATTTAACTTTGATGGGGCTTTCCTACCTGAAGATGGGTTGTCATATCTGTAGGAAGAATATTTAGAAAAGACCAGGATGTGCATATTTTGGTTTTTGCAGGACAAACAACAGCATCGTCGCCAATAGAAACTGAATTGCTGGCACTTCTTCAGGGACTCCAACCGGCAACTCGATTTCAATTACAGGATCTCATAATGGAGGGCAACTGTTCACTGATATTGGACACCTTAAATCACAGGAAGCAATTTGTCCTGGAGACTGATGCACATCTGGGAAACTATAATGAATCTTCACAAGCATATAGGAACATGGGAAGCACAGATTTGCCCAAGATCTGCTAATAATGTTGCGCATCAACTCACTCACATCAAGAACGGGTAAGGAGCGCGGGTTCGAACCTAGGGTATGTCACCTCTTCCCGCTCATGCCGGCTCCTTTTCCACTTGTGTGGGCTTTTTTTCCGCTTGTGCGGGCCTCCTTCCCACTTGAGTGGGCTACCTTTCGCTACCTTTCAGTGTATATGCAGGCTCTCTTTTGAGTCCAGCCCATTGGCTGGGGTACCAAAAAAAAAAAAAACTCACTCACATCTACTTTCCATCTCCAACTGTTTTTACTGACCAACTACCTGCAAATATATGCAGGGAGGATTCACAGCAGCTAGAGGAAAATGAGAGAGCAGGCACAAACATCTCCACAGAGAGCAGTCACAATGGGTGCTGAAAATTCAAAAAGAGGATCCTATACATTGTTTTGTCGTTCACTAACGGTTCGAGCTTTTGGTGTTTCGGGTTATTAACATGGTATTAAAGCCGAGCTTTTAGTGTTTATGGTTATTAACACCTGGGAGCTCACTACAACTGTTACTTGTATGTGTAAGCAAGGACTCATCAGTTACAGTTTTATCTCTCGGCTGTAAATGACTTTCTTGTTATACATTATTCCTTTCCATCGTTTCATCACCTTGTTGGACTTGAACCATTTACTGATGTATTCCATCACCTATGATGACATTACAATCAAACTTAACTCACAACCCAACCACTTGATATTATATCTTGAAAATTACACTTTCACCCAAGAAAAACAAAAACTTTATTTTAATCTTTGGACCTATAATTCTTTGACATGAAAACCCTTATCAATGCAATCAATCATAATTTGATTCTTGAAAACTTCACGGGCCAATAGGGCTCTCTTGCCTCGGAAAATCCTTCCAATTATGTTCCTTAGATATTCACCACCAGATGCCAAGAGGAAACATATTCCATAAAATTTGGGTTCTAATTTTAGAAAGGGCCTGATATCCAAAGCTCCATGAGGGACCTCAAAGGTTGCCGAATAACCCAAGGAAAGCATACTAGAGTAAGCCAACAGAAGGACAGTGCAAGAAAAATTGGTCCACCGATTCCTCATTGGCCACATATATAACAAAATGTCGAGAATATCAAATTGTGGGATTTAAAGTGGTCTATGGTCAAGATCTTGTTGGGAGTAGCAGTCAATGCAACAAAAGCCTTGACTGCGTGGTTGCAAAGTGATGAGTCAAGCCCAATCCAGATCGCGGTAATGAGTCAGGTCCAAGTGACCCGGTCCGTCTGGGATCGTGGGTCAGGTCAGAATAGCTCCGTTGAGATCCGGGTTTCGTTAAACGAAGCCTCGTCACCTCAGGCTCCAAGTCATCGCGACGAAGTCCTCCCATCACCTGCATTTACCAAGTCTCACGGAGAGAATCTCACCTGCCTTCCACCTGGAACGATCCTCAAGGACACTACTGAGGCTCCAAAGAGACGTTGAACTGATCGCATCCCCACCTGATGGGGAAGAGTTATAAATAGAGCCCTCTCATCACTTGAGAGATGAGAGTTTTCCCCTACTTTCTCATATCTGTAACCCTCTACATTAATCAAAGATCACCATTTTGGAAGTGGACGTAGGTCACGCTTGACCGAACCACTATAAATCTCTCATCTCTCTTCAATTATTGCACAGCATTAATTATCTGACCGGTGGTGTCCGAATTCCTCCTTTTTGGCATCATCAGTTTGGCGCCGTCTGTGGGAACGAAAAAAAAAATTCAAACCCCTTTGTTAGAATCATGGTGATCAGCACGAGGTCTGTAAGACGAGAGGATAACCCTGGCCTAACTACGGGTCCGGGCCCTACCGTTCAGCCAAACTCTCCCAGACAGGGAGAGAACGGTCCTCCACCGGGTAATCCTGTCCCGATTACTCCCGCTCCTACTCCCTCTCCACAGCAGATGATGGAGACCATGCAGCAGCTGGTGACTCAAAACCAGCAAATCCTCCAGCTTATGCTCGCAGGGCAAGGAGGAGCGCCATTCGGTGGGATACAGCAGCAGGAGGCGACGCGCTCGCGGGGCCCGACCGCTCCGCGAAACGGAGCGCCTCACCCGGGCGCCCATCCCCTGGGTACCCAGGCAAGAGGACTTCCGATGGGCGCCCAGCCCAATCTCCATCACCTGGGCGCCCATCCCTATGGCGCCCAGGGTCGAGGAGTTCCCCCGATGACTCAGTTCCATCGCGCCCAGGATGCCTCTGCCGGAGCTCCCTCGGACCCCCCACCTGGCCCGAGCCTGGCTGGTCCTCAAGGTCATGCTTATTATGCGGTGCCTCCACCTCCAGGTGGAGCCCAGTTTGCAGAACCTCCGGCTGATGATCCCCACTTCCAAGAAGGGGGAAGTGAAAATAACACATTGAAGGAGGAAAGAATGCAGGATTACCTCAGCATGGTGAAGGAAATAATCAAAAGTTTCCAATATTTTCAGCTCTCTCACATTCCTAGGGGAGAAAATGTTGCAGCCGACGCACTCGCCAGGCTTGCCTCATCATTGGAGGCCTCATCTGCAGAACCGACCCTCATCGGGCATCAGTTGGAGAAGAGTAAGTTAGATGTAGTGATCGGAAACATCAACTGTGCATCTGAAGGCGGCGAGCCAAATTGGATGACCCCCATAAAAGCCTTCCTCCAAGAGGGCACTGAGCCAGATGACCATCTTGAAGCTAGGAGACTGAGGATGAGAGCTTCTAAGTTCACAATCCTACAAAAAGTTCTTTACAAGAGGGGTTACAACCTACCGTTGCTGCGCTGCCTTTCCCCAGAAGAAGCTGACTACGCCCTCAGAGAAATTCATGAGGGGATTTGTGGAAATCACTCGGGAGGACGCTGCCTCGCCCATAAAGCACTTAGGCAAGGGTACTTTTGGCCAAGTATGTTGAAAGATGCCAAGGACCTTGCCAAAAGGTGTGACAAGTGCCAGCGCTTCGCCACTGTGACGCGGCAGCCACCAGAAGAGCTGACCACCACCCGTGGCCTTTCTCTAAATGGGGCATCGACATTTTGGGCCCCCTGCCTTTGAGTAGAGGCCAGTGCAAATTCATAGTGGTCGCCATCGACTACTTTACAAAATGGGCGGAGGCGGAACCCCTAGCGAAGATAACAGACCACAAGGTGAAAGATTTCGTCTGGAAAAACCTGGTCCGTCGCTTCGGGATACCTGAGGCCATTGTCAGCGACAATGGCAAGCAATTCGACAACAGGCTCTTCAACTCCTTCTGCGCCGACCTTCACATAAAACAACCTCACTCCAGCCCGGCACACCCCCAGGCAAATGGACAAGCAGAAGTGATGGTGAGGACAATCCTGCGCAACCTCAAGACAAGGCTCGAAAGAGCAAAAGGTCTGTGGGTTGATGAGCTTCCAGGAGTATTATAGGCCTACAGGACAACTCCGCGGACTCCTACAGGAGAAACCCTTTTCTCTCTTGCTTTTGGGACTGAGGCGGTAATCCCTGTCGAGATAGGGGTACATTCCCTAAGGGTCCACCAATACGACCCTGCCACCAACGAAGAAGGACTCCGCCTCAACCTCGATTTGATAGAGGAGGCAAGAGAAATGGCTGTGGTCCGTAATGCGGAGTACAAGCGACGCATGGCCAAGTACTACAATTCGAGGGTGAAGCCTCGTTCCTTCCAACCAGGAGACCTAGTCCTCAAGAAGGTGATTCTCGCTACGAAAGACTCTCGGGAAGGAAAGCTCGGACCAAATTGGGAAGGTCCGTATCTAATAATAGAAGTGGTGAGACCAGGCACCTACAGAATCCAGAACTCTGAAGGAAAGGTCTTACCCCATCCATGGAATGCAGAACACTTGAAGAAGTACTACCAGTGAAGAGGTCTAGGGGGGTGAATTAGGGTTTTTATTAAGGGACATAGGTTTGCACTTTTTATTTCATTTAATGTTGCAAAACAATGGATGGATAAATAAAATTACTTTTATTACCAAAAGTTGCATAAATCAGGCTTATGCTGCCTTTACAAAAGTCAAGCTACCTACCCATAAAATCCCTATACACTAATCACTTTCATCCCCTTCCTCATAATCCTCCTCTTCATCGTCCTCATAATCACCAGAGCTGCTACCACCATCATCAGGCGCCTCCATCGGCACAAAACCTGATATGTCAATGTCTGGAAAGGCAGCCGAAATCTTCCCTCGAAGCTCCTCGTAGCCATCAATGAAGGCATCCGCAATGCCAATCTGCAGGTCCCTCTCAGCTTGAGAAGCTCTCTCGGACGCTGCCCTCATCTCTGCCTCTACAGCAACTTCCCTGAGCCTCACCTTCTCAAGGGTTCGAGCAAGCTCAGCCTCACTGAGCGAAGCCCTCTCACGGGCCTTCATCAGCTCAGCCTCACTGAGCGAAGCCCTCTCGCGGGTCTTCGTAAGCTCAGCCTTCTCGCAGGTCTTCGAAAGCTCATCTTCTACCTCGGCCGCCCTCTTATTGGCTGCCGAAAGCCCGGTCTCAAGCTCGCTTACCCTCTCTCGGGACGCAGAAAGATCGGTCGCGGAAATCCTACCAGCGGCTTCCAGAGCAATAATCTTCTCTCGAGCAGTGGAGAGCTCTAGCCGCATAGCCTCTTTCTCCCGTCTCATCTGACCACAAGACTGGGCTCGCGACAACAGGCAGATGGATGCTGTGGAAAGCTGAAAAGTTAAGAGACGAGAAGTCAGACAGTTGTAAAGAAATGAAGGGATAACAATCTGGAGAAAAATAAATAATGAACTTCACCTGAGTCAGACCCTCTACAAATGAGTCAATGACCCCCTCGGTGCCCAAGGCGTTAACCCGAGAGACCTCATGCGCCAGCACATATTTCCCTAGCCTATCCCGCATCTCCCACGAACGACCCCGCCTGGGACCGGTCCCGGTGGGTGCCCCTGTAGAAGTACCCGGTTGTGGAGGACATAGCCGAGGGACAGGAAGTGTGGCTGAGGAGGGAGGCTGAGAGACAACAGTCTTAGCGGAGGAGATCCCTGCCTGAAGAGATATCTTAGGTAAAACCACTCGAGTAGGAGACACTCGGGGCTCAGTGCGAGAAGCCAATAGAGAGGTTCCTAGTGAGACATCGCCTGTTCTCGCCACCTTCGAAGGAGGGGTACCCCTGTCCGAGAAGCAGGTCGAAAAGCGGGCTCCAATCATCTCTCTGCTTACCTCCGTGCCTATTAAGAGAAGTATTGGCAAGTGAGACATGGAAACAACACATTAGATAATGTTTAAGATTATGGCCAGAGAAGATTTAACTTACTTTTTCTCTTTGATGACGGTCCTGAAGAAGAGCCCGGAGAAGGTCCACTGGCCTTACTGCTTTCTTTGGGAATAAGAGCTCCCAAGTCTTTCTCTGGATGATCCCTCACCGCTTGCAGCTTCGCCTCTTGATCCTTAGAGAGTTTGGGAGGATCTGCGGAGAAACGGTGTGCATGGATGAACAATATATATATATATACATATATATATAAGTATGGAGAAGTGAGCAAGGAGACGTACCCAGTCTCTTGGCGCCAAGCCATCGTGTGGGCACCAAAGCCTGATCTGCTTGTGAAGCCCATTCGCCACCTATGAAGAAGAAACGAGATTTCCAGCTGTGACAGTTGGAACGCATCCCTGTAAGAAGCTTACATCCCCTGGAGGTGAGATAATACCATCCCCTATATGGGGCAGGAGACTCTGTCAAGTTGTAAGCGGCTTGAAACTCAACTGGAGAGGCATCCTGGCCATTCACCTTCCTCCACAACGCCAGAAAACCCAGCAAAGCCCTCCAGCCGTTGGGCACGAGACGCCCCGGGGTTAGAGAAAAATAGTGACGAATCCGGCAGATGGAAGAAGACATTGGGAATCTCAGCCCGGCCTCGAGCATCTCCTCATAAATGAGGATCTCACCTGAGGAGCTGTCGCAAGCTGGCTCATCTTTTTCAGCAAGACGACACATCACCATGGGCGGAATACGATACGAAGTAATGATTCGGGAGATGTCACCTCCTGTCCTAAAGGTGCTGAAAATTGTACTTACTTTGGACCCGTCGTCCTCAACGATGACCTTCCCTTGGTATTTCTTGGGACGAGGACGCAATTTTTCTCTCGCTGCGGAGACCGATGCAAGGTCTCGTGACCCCTTGCCTGCTGCGACACCTGAACGAGAGGTGCTGTGACCCACTTCCGGTTCGGTCCTGATCGCTTGTGGAAGAGTACGCTCCCCCTGAACCTCCTCACCCTCGCTCAGTAGACCCCCAGTCCGTAGGCTCTCGCCCCGCCAGGCCTCGACCTTGCCTTCCATGCTTCGCCGCAATGGGCCCTCGCCCAAGGCATGCACGCCCATCAGGCTGGGCTCACCGCGGCAAGGGGGCACCTTGCCCTTGCTGCTCGCCCAAGAGGGCCCCACAGCAGCCTCCTCGCCCATGGCACCCTCGCCCATGGCACCCTCGCCCATGGCTCCCTCGCCCGTGGCACCCTCGCCCGTGGCACCCTCGCCCACGGCATCCTCGCCCATGGCGCCCATCATCTCCTCCTCGCCCATGGCACCCTCGCCCATGGCGCCCATCATCTCCTCCTCGCCCATGGCAGTACCCTCGCCCATCTCCTCCTTCTCTCCTCGCCCATTGCCCAGCATCGCAGAGACGACCACATCCTCCTCACCTATTGAGGGATCGCCGGAAAACGCCAGCGCCAGTGCCTATCCTGCCGCTTGCCACCATCTTTTTCTCTTCCAATGGTTTTGTTTGCAGGACCAAGTTTCTTTCTTTTGAAGAAATCATGCTCTAGGGCTTATTTTATAGCCAAAGTTTTCAAAGAAGAGTAACCCAAGCCGGGAGGACTCTCCGAAATACAAATCTACAGGAACAAGCAAGGTTAAGATCGGGAAGAAGAAAATTTGTCGATAGAGACGAAATTGGAATTTATCAATGCCCCCTTTCAAAAAAAAAAATATTATTATTTGGGCACGGGGCATTGAGGGGGCAAATGATGAGTCAAGCCCAATCCGGATCGCGGTAGTGAGTCAGGTCCAAGTGACCCGGTCCGTCTGGGATCGTGGGTCAGGTCAGAATAGCTCCGTTGAGATCCGGGTTTCGTTAAACGAAGCCTCGTCACCTCAGGCTCCAAGTCATCGCAACGAAGTCCTCCCCTCACCTGCATTTACCAAGTCTCACGGAGAGGATCTCACCTGCCTTCCACCTGGAACGATCCTCAAGGACACTACTGAGGCTCCAAAGGGACGTTGAACTGATCGCATCCCCACCTGATGGGGAAGAGTTATAAATAGAGCCCTCTCATCACTTGAGAGAGGAGAGTTTTCCCCTACTTTCTCATATCTGTAACCCTCTACATTAATCAAAGATCACCATTTTGGAAGTGGACGTAGGTCACGCTTGACCGAACCACTATAAATCTCTCATCTCTCTTCAATTATTGCACAGCATTAATTATCTGACCGGTGGTGTCCGAATTCCTCCTTTTTGGCATCATCACAAAGGATTTTCAATAATAAAAAATATTTACAGTTTGAGTTCAAAATATTAAGAAATATAACAGAAAAAAAGAGAGATGAACCTCTAAAAATAGAAAGTCATCGACATTTTACAACTCCAGTAAACAAAAGACAAGCACCAATCGTTTTTCAGCCATTAAATTAAGGTACTGTATGGTAATTCCATTTAAAGTACATTCTTTATGCACATAAATAATAATGTTTGAAGAAAAAAAAATGAAAGAATGAAATGTTACACAACCTGTGTGTTGGGGAACATGGCACCCAGAAACTTCATTAGAAGGGATTGCCACATTAAATTTTCTGTATCAAGTAAGTATGGCACCAAATATAGCCAGATTTGTGTTTCCTGCATTACCTCAATAGCAGGGCTGCAGCAAATGCTGAAACATGAAGTTAAAACAGTAACCATTTTCACGTTCAGGATTTATTCCTTCACGTACTCTCCATCATGAAGTGAAATGCTACTAGGTACATAACCATGGTCAAACATCTGCACTGTTAGTCCATTCACAGTTTCAAGAATGATCTCTCTCTGATGATGCGCTGTATCCCGGGCAATGAAAGAGTGGACCATGTTGTTCACCTCAATCCAGCTGCATCCAGGGTCTTTCTTCAATCCTTTCTCCTTCATTGTCTGCCTAACCTGTGCCATCTCATCCCACATTTCAGCATCAGCATATATGCTTGATAACATGATATATGCTGAAACATCTTCTGGATCAATCCTCAAGATTTGCTTGGCAGCATATCTTCCTAGAGCCAAGTGTTTGTGGGTCTTACAATTAGCCAAGAGACTTCGCCAGACAACCTTATCCTGCTCGACAGGCATGCTAACTATAAACTCATAGGCCCTTTCGACTTGCCCTCCTCGTGCGAAAAGATCAACCATACAAGCAACATGATCTACGCTTGGGATTATGTTGTGGTCTTTGATCATAGAGTCGAAGTAGCGTTGTCCATCTTCTAGAAGACCCACATGCCCACAAGCTAAGAGAACCCCAAGAAATGTGATATCATTGGGCTTGATTCCATCTCTCTCCATCTCCCTAAATACCCCCAATGCCTCTTTACCAAATCCATGTTGGGCGTATCCAACAAGTATCGTGTTCCAAGAAACCACATTCTTAACATTTAAATGATTGAAAACATTGCGTGCATCATTCAGCCTTCCACACTTGGCGTACATGTCTATGAGAGCGCTTCCAACAACAACATCCTTATCGAATCCAGGTTTTAAGATGCAGCCATGGGTCTGCTTACCCCATCCAATGGCAGGTAGATCACTGCAAAGACTAAGGATGCTAGAATATGTGTAAATATTTGGACGCAAGCCGACAAGAAACATCTGATCAAGTAAACGTACTACTTCTCCAAAATGGCGGATTTGAACATGCCCCGCAATCAACACATTCCACGATACCACATCTCGTTCTTCCATCTCCTGAAACACTTTGGAGGATTCATCAAGGCACCCACATTTTGCATACAAATCTACAATAGCATTACCAACGAATGTAATCAATTTAAAACCTGATTTCAGTATCATAGCATGGAATTGTTTACCCTCTTTGACTGCAAAGACATTGGCGCATGCAGAAAGAATGGATGAGAACGTGTGCTCATTGGGTTTCAAGCCCGATGAGTGCAATGTGTGGAATAGAGAGATGGCTTTATGACCTTCCCCATGCTGAGCATATCCTCCAATCAATGCGGTCCATGTAGCTGACCCCGGTTCACCCGATTCACCTGATTCCATAAATGCTCGGTGAGCATCATCCAATTCACCGCATTTTGCATATAAATTGACCATACCTGTTGCAATGAACCGATCCAATCTAGCCCCAGACTTGATTATACAGCAATGCATTTGCTTCCCAGTTCTTAGCTCCACAAGGTCGGCGGAAGCACCCAAAACACTCGCAAATGCATACTCATTGGCCTTAACACCTACTCTCCTCGAACGCAAAAAATACCCTCAATGCCTCCTCATTCTCTCCACACTGACAATACCCCGAAAGAATTGAAGTCCACGCGACCAAATCCGGGTGTAAAATCCCATCAAAAACACGTCGAGCAATCTCTATCATACCGCATTTCGCATACATATTAACCAATGAATTGCACACAAAGCTGTTCAAGTCCTCTTCAAATCGATATAAACGTCCATGGATCTCCTTCCCTGTCCTTGCAGCTTTAATGCTTGCACAAGTCGATATAACGCCAACATAAGTAAAACTATTAGGGTCGTATCCCTGTGTGACCATTGCCCTGAAAGTTCTGAGGGCATCTTCAGACAGTCCTACATTAGAATACCCTGATATGAGAAGTGTCCAAGAGACTAGATTCCTCTCGGGCATTTGTTCGAGCAGTTGGCGGGCATCCTCAAGGTGTTCGAATTTTACATACATGGATATCAAATTGTTGGTAGTGTAGACATCTGGGCGGAACCCAGATGTTATTATGTGTCCATGGACAGTCTTTCCATTGAGAATGGATTTGGAGTCGCCGAGAACTCGTAAAAGACGAGAGAAAGCCATTGCAAAAGAGTTGTATGCTTTCACTTTTTATAGTCCACAGTCTCATGTGACCTTTTGTTTTTTAGCTGCGAGTAGGGCCGTAGGGGAGGGAGATCACGGCCCGGTCAGCCTGGGCCCAACTAGGCCCAGCCCACTTTGGGCTAGGTACGGGCGTTGGGTCTTTGTGCTCGGACCAGGTCTGGATCTAAAACTTGAGCTCTTTAATACTTGGGCTTTACTTAGATTAAGTGATAGAAAGCCCAGAGCCCTGCACAGGCCCAAATAAGTGGTGCTGGTGACTGATTTGCCCCCACAAAGAAATTGAAAGCTTGGCCTGATTGACTAAATGGGCGGGCTTGGGCCCGAACAAGGTTAAACCCAGGAACAAATCTCTATCAGATCTTGAATATACATGGCCTACTTATTCGATCAAGGTGTCCATCCTAGCCCTTGGATTGAAATCGTACGAATTAAATTAGACGGGGTCAAATACATCTCTGGCCTCAACAAAAGTTTGCTGTGTGTCCACAAGCCCTAAAAGGCTTGCGATGACATCAGAGCTTTCATGGGCTTGCCCCTGAAATGTTGATTGATTTCAGTTGCAATTCATGTAACCCAAAATTACCCAAGTCAGTTTTGCTTGGAGAAAATTTTTAGGAAAATCGAGGGGATTTTTCGTTTTTTAACATATCTAAAACTGTTGAATTGGAAAATCCAAGGGCCTCAGATAACCATAATTTCCAAGATTTCCCCTTTTTTCTGTGTATTGTGAATGTGGAAAAGTTTTGCCCAGATCAATAAAAGGTGAACAGCAGTGTGGCATTCCTGGCCAAACTAAAATATCACTTTAATCAGTTGGGCATTCCTGGCCAAACTAAAATATCACTTCAATCTGGTCAAGAACTGATACTGCATTTACATTAAAGAGTAACAAATCTTGAAGGGAAAAAGGAAAATGATAAATGTTCATCTGACTGATATAATAAAATCCAATTACGTCAAAAAAATTAAGCTACAGTTGTATTTCCTTCATATAGACTAGTTAATTAACAAAGCTAAACTGTTCATTTACTGAGTTATTTTTAAAATTCAAGGACATTTTCTTTTTCCTAACAAAAAAAAAAAAAACACAATAACCAAAACCACCACCACCCCTTGAACAAGAACCAACAACCACCATATTGTTGCCACAACACCAATAGTGGTCCAGGCATCCATTCATTTTTGGTGATCTGCACTGATTATACGAGTCGGGCGTTTATCACCATACATAAAAAGCGTGCACTTGACCGCTCACTTCACATGAACTTCTGAGGTACAGAATCAAAATCGTCAATGTCGAACCTCTGGCGCTCTCTACCGGCCTGAGCAGCAGAAATGAACACAGTTTAAGTAAATCAATTGGGAAGGACTGAAGGAGATGTGAGGGGAAAAACACTGAATGTTTACTCACCTTAGCCAGATAGGTCGGGTCGCATGAAATATTTTCATCAATGGCGCTAAGCTTCTTAGACAATGCCATTATCCTGGAACATGGTACAATAGGACTATCAACTGAAGCTCTGGCGAAGTGAGATCAATTAACAATAATCATAGAGGTTTATGTGAGGAAGCAGAATTAGTCATTATTGTTGTCATCATAGAAGTCTGACCCATTTTTTTTTTTTTTTTGAATGTCAAGTCTGACCCAATTTATCAGGGGGAATTGGCCAACATCCATTCAAGAAAGGACTTTCAAACAAAGAGAGAACAATAAGAGCATACCAAGAACCTGATGACTTTCTAGTGATTATGATATTGATAGGGCAGATACTGAGCCATGTGAGCCTGGGCCTAGCCGCTTTAGCAAGATTCAGCTATAATTCAATTGACCAACAGGCCAGGTAGAGGCTAGTCTTATGCGCCCATTAAGTTCTAGGCACATCTGATGATCTCAACTGGGGCCTAATTTTAGATATCCTTAATTTCCACAATTTTCAAGGATGCATATAACATTTTCAGGTATAGGTACATAAAACACCCAAATGGATGTCCATAGAAAGTGGTGGAAATTGGGGCAAATGAAAAAAATTGAACATTTCTTGCTAGGCAATCACTTTGGCTGGAGAAACCAGCAGCTTTCAGATGGACCACTAAAGTCAATGGCCCACATTTAACAATTGCAAAATCTTGCATTTCAGGCTATTTCTCACCCATCTTAGGGCGGTATGAACAATTTTAAATCACCAACAGGCAAACTACTAAAAGTTGAGCTTCTAACGTATGAACAATTTTAAATCACCAACAGGCAAACTACTAAAAGTTGAGCTTCTAACGTATGAACAATTTTAAATCACCAACAGGAAGTACAAAAAGTTGAGCTTCTAATGCATGAACAATTTTAAATCACCAACAGGCAAACTACTAAAAGTTGAGCTTCTAAGACCAAGCAAATGATCAAGTAATGGTCAAACATATTTCATCACATGAGATCAAGAAAACGGTAATGACCAAACAATATTTCATCCGCATGGCATACCGCTGAATAGAAGCATCAATGTGCTCAATCATCTCACAGGTTTTGTATTGTTCAGGATCCTCATGAAAACTGACCATTCCGTCCTTCTGGTTGATTGTTGCAAATATCTCACCATCTTGAATCTAAATCACACAGAAAAGCTCAATGGTAAAATCACCAGCCAAAATGGAAGGTCTAAATGATTTTGGGATATGAAACTACCATTTGTAAAACATGCATCTCTGCCTGCTTAGAATTCTGAAGTTGTACTGTGTTGGCTATATCTTGGAGTGACAGAGTCAGGTATGTTTGCGTCAATCTCTGGATATTCCTCTTATACAGAGATGACAAAACTTGCTTCACCAATCCAAGATTGTTGTCCTGAGAAAAAGTATATAAATATATTACATTATAAATAGTTCACAAGCAAACTCTATATATTAAGAAAAAAGATTTGAAATGTCAAACAAACATGGCTGACTTTTAAGGCGACGACGCCACACAAAATAAAAGGGCATTCGTATGGGTAATCTGAAAATACAATATAATAGAGTGCGAAAGTCCCATTGTAATTTGTACTAATATACATTGATATGCAGACAAATGTCATAAAAAAAGTATGTCACATGAATGTGTAGAGTAACAATAAAAAATGGAAATGAAAATTAGTAAACAAGAGATCTCCAGGTATGCAATGCAATAGAAAGCAAATTCAAGAAATGTCATTTGAAAAGGTATACACTGGTAGATGGCAGATAGCCCCTGTAAAATGGTTCAAGATGTTACAAGAACGCAAGAGTAGAAGTGGGTGACCAATAAACACTTGAAAAGAGCAGTTTGAAGTAACAGTTTAGATGGTGAAGCGACAAAACGCAGTCCTTACTAGGGATGAGTGGATAACTACAAAGTTGAGCCTAGGTATCATTCCTAACAGTTTCTTTTTCTATTTTTTCAAAAAAAAAAAAAAAAAGAAAGAAAAAGGAAAGAAATGGATGTACCGAACCTAGATAGTTGGGATAAGTCTTTGATAATGATTTACGCAAACAAATGTGTAAGGAGCATATGATAAAGACATAGGTAATATGATGCACCAAATGACAAAAATATAACAAAGTTCCTAAATATCTACAGATTAGATCTCAGTGAAAAAAAAAATCTACAGACTAGAACCATACACTGAAGCACAATGAAACACTGTTTTTGGGTTAACAATTCAAGATAATCTGCTTCATGAAAGATCGTAGTTTATATCTAACTGCAGAATTTGACAACACAATGTAATCTGCTGTCCGTTCACTGTTTAAAATGATCCAACAGCTGTTTTTCATTTTGAAATGCACTTTTACACGGCCATAAGAACCTGAGAATCTTGTGATCTTGTCTTTAGTCTCTACTGTTCTCTCCATTTTTCTCACCTCAAGCCAGAGAAATCAAAGAAAAAGGAAGTCATAGAAGTGATTGGGAAATATATTGCAATAGTCCTATTACAGTAATAGTGTTATTTCATGTTGGACCTTGAGTGCATTTCAGTCATGGTAACATATTCTATGGAATAAAACTAAATTGTAGGCTGCTCTAGTATCATTGGCGATGATGTGGAGTTTGACCATGAGTGTATTTCACTGTTTTCTCCATTTTCCTTCATATATATAACAATCATTCATGTTTTCTAAGACAGCCAAGGACTCGTGGGATGGTGTGTGTGGCTTCCTCATATTCTTAAAAGAAAAACTATGTTGGAATTTTTAAGAACCAGTTGGAAATAGGGAAATCTCAGCAGGGTGATTCCAATGTTGGGAACTACTACCAAGTCATGAAAGATATGTGGGTAGAGATGAGCCATTATCAGCCTCATTCAACCTCAGATGAGTTTGAAAGAACGTATTCAACATCGACATTTCCATGACCTCGTTAGAGGGCTGAATTCGGCTTATGAATCTGTTTGAGCTAGTGTCATGGGATCTGATGATTTACCTTGGGCAGTCTCCTCCCTAATATAGGATAGGAAAGCTGTCGCAGAATTATGTCATCAGTGAACACTCAGAAGGAAAATTGGAGACGTTTCACTCCAAAAGAGATAAATTGGTTTGTACCAACTGTTGGAACACTGGACATGCAAGAAGTAGCAGTGTGATGATCATAGTATACAGTATCCACAGCTTCTGAGCCTCAACCAACCATTCTATTTCATAACTGGGGGGATGTTTTGTAGTGCACTTAAAAAGGAGTTGAAAGATTTATGAGTGAAGAACCTCCTGCAGTCATCCTTCTACTAAAACTAGTTAGGTATTCCTTCTTATGCTAAACCTAAGTTGATTAAGTCAGTTCGAATAGTAGATGGGTCACATCTCCCTGTAAAGGTACTTTGTAGCCACTCCAACTGTACAATTGTCTTCTACTTTGCATGTGCCAAGGATGTCTATTGATCTGTTGTCAATTAGCGACTTAACCGGTCAACTGTTGTATAACATTCTACCGTTATTTTGTGCCTCATGATCTTTGAGTGTGGTCAAAAAGATAGCGGACTTTATATCTTAACTTCATCGAATGTGTATAGTGCAAGTGCTGCTTAGTCTAAGTCCGTTAATGATTAACTGTTTGGCTTGTATGGGCCATGCCCTTCTACCCATTTCACTTCTATTTTTCCTAGATGTCATTTAAGTTTGTAACCCATACTTGGAGGGGTGACTCAGTCACCGTCACGTTAAGTCTACTCAGCCAAGTCACCTGGAACTCAGCCTAGTCAAACCAAATCACAACCTGGAGCCCCACAAAACCTCAAAAATTGTGAAAAAAAAAAAAGAGTGATTGAAAAAACTTTAAAATGGAAAATGATGACCTATGAATTTAAACCACATGTTTTAATCATTTAAAATGAATTGAAGTAATAATGGGTGGTTGAATCTGATATTCATTCAGTCATGTGAACATTACCTCTAATCATTAAATGCTTAGTTCTTCCAGAAATTATGATAGACCTTCCAAAATCAGTGCAAAACAACCCCAAAAGCCTCCAACATGTTCTTGCAATAAGAAAAGGGGAAAAATCTTAATTTTGGCCTTTTCTCCATAGGACTCGGCTGGAGAGTTTGGGGTGGAGGGAGTTGGGACTTGACTCCGCTGATTTTTAAAACCATGCCAGTCATTTCGAATACAATGTAAAATTTGTCAAATAGAAAAAGCATTGTTGACATTCTCTAAAACCTAACGATAATAAAATAAAGATTCTGATATGAATACTTGTTACATTTATTGATGTGCATCTGAATTCTGGATCATAGGTACCTTATAAAGTTAGAGAAGAGGTCATTGATTTGTTCACCATGTTTTATAATATTACAAAAGGCTTATACAGTGCTACAATTAGGAACATGAAATTTGAAAATGGAGCAGGTGTGAGGAGGCTGATGTGGATCAACCAACATCTAGAGATGGAAGAGCAAAAAAAAAAACTTTGATGAGCCAGGCTATGTTGTTTTTAGGGGCTTATGATAAGTGTGTGGGATCCGTACACAAGTTTAAGAGGCTAAGGAATTATGCGGACACCAGAACAGTCCATTTATTTTAATAATTTGATCGTTAGGGACTGTTTTGTTAAAAACTGTACAGAGCAGGGGGTTTCCTATAAATTTCAGCACATTCACAGGTCTCCACCTAACCTTGACTCAATCTGGTCCAGCCCATAAAACAATTCATTTGATTTCAAACTCAAGGAATTTCAAACTTAAGCAAGACTTAATTACAATTCAAATAGGGTTTGTTTAAAACTTAAATTCAAATATGATTTGTTGAGAGAGAAATTAGTGGGATTTGTTGGGGTCTTTCATGTATTTAAGAGGGTTTGTAAGCATGGCTAGGCATATCTCTTTTGGACATTTTTACATTACTATACAGAAAGTTTTTACTATGTCTCAATTTCCTAGTGCTAAGTGCTGCTATTTTCTGTTTCAATTTCGTGACTAGCTGCTGAATGTCGTAGAAAGAGAGATATCAGTTGGATCTTGGATCGCAGCCCCCCTATATTCCTCTTGGGACTGCATTAGATCGATATCAAAGACTACCACAGCCTTCCTACCCTCTGTAACCATGATGAATCGCCACGATAGTGGAATAAACTAGGGTGTGGTTCATCCGGAAGATATCCTAACTTGTATGGGCACCATTAAAAAAGCACAGACACGGGACACGGACACGTACACGCCGACACGGCATTTCTCAAAAAAGTAGGACGCAGACACGTTGGGGACACATTAATATTTATTAATAATAATAATATATCTATTCATTTACTAAAAGATAATATCATTTTAACTTTTATTTAAGTTAAAAAAATTGCATTTAGGCCATTTTCTTTTTTCTTTTTCTAATTTAAAGCCCTAGCCTTTGCCTTATCTTCATTTTTTTTCTTCCAACTAAAAGAATTTTTTTTGCAGACGGCCCCCTTCTCTTTTCTTTATTTTAATTTTAATACTTTACTCCAACTAAAACAGCAAGCGTGTCCCAGCGTGTCCGAAAAATAAAATATAAAAAAATAAGCAAGACACCATTTTTAGGGTGTCGGACACGTGTCCGGGGCGTGTCCGTGTCCGATACGGCCCCGGAGAGGTGTCCGTGCTTCCTAGAACACCATGGAAGTTCAGAATTGGGTTCTTCGATCAGAAACTACAGACTATCACACAACTACTCACCAATTAGACAGTGAATACAATATCATCTATCCATCGTGGGGGAGATGATTCTTACTATAGTTAGCAAGTTCGGTGGGATGAACGATTTATGATGCATTGTGGTAGATCTGACAATTAAAATGAGACAGGTCTCAATATGAAAATAGAGATTCCCAAATATCATGGAAGCCTAAGCAGTGAGGACTTCCTCGATTGGTTAGCTTGCAACTGAAAGGATATTTAAATATCGACCAATGTCAAACAAAAAAGAAGTCAAATTGGTTGCTTAGACAATGTGCTTCAGATTGGTGGAAGCAAGTCAAAGCGACGCAGGAATGCCATGGTAAATCTAAAGTTAATACTGTAGACCACTTGCTTTTGAACTGTCGGATTCATCCATTCATTATGTGCAGAGTCAAGATCCATGGCATCGCAATTTGAGGGCATGTTAGGATATACTTGAACATTGTTAATTATTGCAGGATAATGCATTAGGATTGATATTATCTAGTTAGATTAAGATACGATCGGAAAAGTTCCCATTAAAAAAAGATCGGAAAAGTTTAAATATTATTGGAGCTCTAAATATATTATTCTTATCTTCCAAAAAAAAGTTCAAATGTTGATTGTTTATCCTTCAGATTACAATAAGATTGGAGAAGTTCAAATATTGAGTGTTTACCCTAGCAATTTGGACTCTATTAATATAGTCTCACTTAATGAAATGGTTAAGATAGGACTGGTTTTGTGAAATTTTCTGTCTCTTAATCAAGTCGGTTAAAAAACAAAAAAAAAGGTTTCAACTGACCATATCCAAATTTCAAACTGGATATTTTATGGGGGGCTGCCATTTCGGACAGAAACAACTTAATTTTACTACAGTGTGTTCTCCATTGATGAACCCAACACCATATTTGATAGTTCTCAGGTTTGGAAACTTGATTAGCATCATTCTCTCAGATGTAGATCTGAAAAGTTGAGTATCTTCATCTCTTTTTGATGGAAAAGAGACCCATCAGTATACTTTGAGGTGTTGAATAAAAAAAGAGATCCAACTGCAGTATAGAGTTATGCCAATCAAGTTTCGATAACTGAGAACTATCAACAATTCATTATTTGGTGTGTGTGTGTGTGTGTGTGTGTGTGTGTGTGTGTGGGTGGGGGGGGGGGGGGGGGGGGGGGGCGGGGGCGGGGGCGATGACCAGTCCAACATGCCTCCGAAAGATATATTCCATGACTTCATACCATGTAAGGGAATGACATCCACCATCCAAGAATAACTAAAGAGAATACCAGAAGTTTCCTTCAAAATTTACACATCATTGCCGGTGGTGTAATTTGTTAACTTATATAAGACTCGGTTTCCTCATAAAAATAAGGAAAAGAATCTCCTCTTATAAACTATTCGACCAATATAAATCCAAATTCTTAACTCTGTGAGGACTAAGGACTGTCCACTACTAAGCAATAATGTTAGACGCTTTGACCGATAAAAGCAGTAACAATTGAACAATTAAAACTTGTCACATAAGCCAAACTAAAAGGAACTTGCTACATAGGGCTAAACCAATAGGGATTTCGGCAAAGAAATGGAAACCACCCCAACCCTTGGCACCGCGCTTGACACACAAAGTGTGTTTGTACCAGCTGTGGGCCCCCCCTTGGGTTCTTCCAAAGACATGTTGCGTCAATGATTCATTCCTTGGTACTAAATGTTAAAATAAATAAATCAAATTTGCGACAACCACAACGTGTTACAGTGTGTTAAGAAACAAGGGACCGAAGCCATGAACAGGAAACAAAGATATGCTTTTCTTTCACTAAATTTACAAATTTAAACAAAGCAAGAAGTTTATGGCTCAAAGCTTACACTTTTGAATTTCTCCATGTTAGTTTCAAGACAGCTCTCTATTTCTGAAATTTTACCAGTGGTGTAGCCGTTTGCCAAGTCAATGTATGGCTGCCAAAATGGACAATAAAAAAAAAAAAAGAAAAAAGAAAGAGGCATTAGCTTAGCATGCAACTCAGACTTCACTGATGCTCCAAAGTCCAAACATATAGCAGGAACGTGCAGACATTAAAAAAATAAGCATACTATATAATCACAGAAATGATTTTTTTTCCAATGATACTAATCAAAGATGGCCACCAAGGGAAACCCCTTTGAGGAAAAGTCTTTCTATGCATTGATGGCCCATCATGGGGAAGCGGTAGGCCGAAGAGGACGTGGATGGAAGTGGTAACAATAGATCTAAAGAAGTGCAACCTATCTAAGGATTTGGCTTAGGATAGATCGAAATGGAGAAACAAATTCATGTAGCCACCCCAACATAGTTGAGACAAGGCTTTGATGGATATTGATGATGATGATGATGACGACGACGACGATGACGACGATGATGGTAATTGTCATAGAACATTGACAGAACAAATGATGGTCCATGAGAGTGAATGTTGATGGGACAAGAAGAAAACAGCATCTGCTTCTTGCTCATACCATGATAATCCTTGCACAGTTCTTAGTTACCAAAAAGTCATACTTTTGGCCGGTTCAGTTCCATTCTCATAAATAGAGTTAAATTTTCAGTTAGAAAAATAAGAAATGAAAAGCAAGAAAAAACAGGAAGTTCTATGAGTTAAATACAACTGTAGAGAGAGAGAGAGAGAGGAGAGAGAGAGAGAGAGAGAGAGAGAGAGAGAGAGAGAGAGAGAGAGAGAGAGAGAGAGAGAGAGAGAGAGAGAGAGAGAGAGAGAGAGGAAAAGGGCTATATATTGAGTGTTATTAGGGTGAGAACTTAGAACCGTAAATACATAGTACCATGCAAACTCACTGGTGAGCCCAACTGGGGCACAGTACCGTGTGAAATATCTCAATGAGACATAAGGTTGTACAAAATATCAACCCCATTATATCATCCTAACCCCTTGATCTATGGTTGTCAAAGTTTAACACCTCTAGAAGCATCTTTTTTCGGATTTCAATCCAACGTTGAGTGGTTGTTGGATGAGTTTCAAAATTTTGGTTGAGGAAACTCCGTGCATGCCTGTGAATGCAGGGGTGGGAGTGAGGGGTATAACTTGATCATAGGTGGGCCAGGTTGCCCAAAAATAAGAACCATGCGGACAGTTCTCATCTGAATATCTCTGTGTATATATGTTAGTGTTTATTCATATATATATATATATATATATATTGAAAATGAGTGTTTATTCATATATGCATCTCTTATTCATCACATTACATGGTTAAGATTCGGCTTTCATGATGTTGACAGCGACGCAACCAAGGATGAAAATAGCGGTAGCGGCGAGCGTAGCGGCCCGCCGCCAAACCGCTACGAAGCGGGCGATACGTAGTGTAGCGGGGATACGTGGCGGAGTAGCGGTGCGATTTGAAAAAATCGCCCAAAAAATCTGAAAAAATTCCAGAAAATCCAGAAAATTGTAAAATGAAAGAATATGTGGTTTTTTTTTTTTGCAAAAGTAAGAAAATGGGGCGTAGCGGTGCCCTCAATATATGAAGTCCTGTATCGTTGTATAAATAGAAAATAATAGTAATGATTAGTTTTTTCACATGTATTCATGTTTCTTAGTCATACTAATTTAGAAAGTAATGGAAAGCTCATAAAATAAATAAATAAATAATAATAATAATACTAATAATAAAACTAAAACATGAAATAAAGGCATAAGACTTAAGAGTAAGATTTGGCTAAGCCCCTAATTTTTCTTTATTTGGCTAAGCCATGATTTTTTTTTTTAATTTTTTGAACCATTGTAGAGCCCACCAATGGTAATAACATTGGGTGCATCAGCTTTATTTTTCCTGAGTGGCCAATTGATTTTTATTTATAACTTGGATAAGGTGGGCCACCATGGGCCCATTTAATCTTTAGTTATACCTTTTATAAGGTGAGCCCAATATGGGCCCATTTTTATTTACTTACTAGCTAAATAAGGAGGGACTGAAAGAGGGCTTTTTTGTTGCCCTATTTCTTCTCCCGAAACAGCAGATCGAGAAAACAGAAGAAAGAAAAGAAGAAGAGAGGAGCTGTTGGCGTCGGCTGCTGCTGCTGGCGTCTACTGCTGCTGCTGCTGGCGTCTACTGCAGCTGTTGCTAGGGATGTCAAATGGGCCGAGCCAGTCAAATGGGCGGTGGCACAGCCCGGCCCGGCGCGTGACGTGGGCCGAGCTTCGTTGGCCCGGTGGCCCGTTTGGCCAGGCCCACCTGGCACGTGGGCTGGCCCCTGCGGCCCGCCAAGCCCGCCCAACCAGCAAAAAAAATTTTATTTTTATACATTGTAATGCATTATTTTTCTGAAAATTCGAGATCATACAAATATATTAAAGAAAAAAAAATGAAAGGTAAGATCTATGAAACAATAATTAAGACTTAAATTACACCATCTTGCATACACCCTTTTTGTCCTTTTGGTACAATTAATGATATAGGAGTGAGACTAGAAAAATGAAGTGCATGCATTAGAAGTAGGGTGTAAATTTGGGATGTAAATGGACTTCTAATTATCGGGATCTGACCTGAAATCCTGGTATGGACCCCTCTTTTTGGATTTAATTGTAATCAGGTTTGGTCTAAAGTCTAGTCAAGTCCATGCCTGAATACCACCTTGGTGGTTTATATAACATTTATATACTAATAAAAAAAATATATTACATACAAATCTTTATATGAGAGCTACCTCTCATGGATCCTATGAGAGGTTACCAATCCAACCCCCTCACATTCACAACTAACACTGTATGACAGTAATCCTCATTACAGTATAGGTGGTAGTGCCTTGTGCTTGCAAGCATAAGGTCATATTGCAGTATGATAATGTTTTAACTTATTTTGGATGTTGGGTCAGGTCCAAGTCCATTGGAAGGAGGTTCATCTACATCCCCAGTATAAAGGGAGGAAAAGAAAGATCAGGTAATTCATTTTGTTCAGAAATCTGACATGCACCTGCATGAGAAATGATCTTATGCTGCCATTAGTATGGTACCGATGGAAGCAGGTCACTTCATTTAACCTGTGTAATTCCAGCCTTTGCTTATTAAAGTCATTCATGCTGCGCACCACCCTTTGTATGGCAACAGGACCAAAATTTCATTCAAAGCAGTGTGATATCCATTGTTGTGTTGATCATGTATAGAAAATAGTGTGGTAATAGTGGGCTCTCCTAAATGTGTGGCTCAAGAAAAGGAAAGATTTGACGGTTTTTTTCTATCAGAAAAGAAAAGAAAAGAAAAAAAAAAGGAAAAAAAATGGAGGCACGCCTAGCCTGCCGGCCCGCCACGCAATGGACTGGGCCGGGCCGGGCCGGCATGGCACGGGCAGGCCAGACTTGGAGCGGCCGGCACGGCCCGTTTGACATCCCTAGCTGCTGCTGCTCTGGCTTCTCGCTGCTGCTCCGGTTCCAGCCTTCCAGGTACCTTTCTTCCCTTTCTTCATCTACAGTCTTTTTTTTTTTTATGTCATTTCTTCATCTACCAAGCTTTCTTTGTTTTTTTTTACATTTCATTACATGAAATCTCTCTGTGACAGTGTGACTGAGACCGCAACGGATCATAGCGCCCGCTACACTAAAATAGCAGTTGTAGCGGCCGCTACAAGTGCGATACCCATTTTTTTCAAAATAGCGTGGCGGTACATGCCGCCACGGCCGATATATCGGCTATTTTCATCCATGGACGCAACTGCTGCTGCCGATAATGACTGACAACATGTCCATTACACATTACATAGCTTTATCTAGCCATCAAATTGAAAAATAACTAACACATATGTCGAAGGTGGGGCCCATGAAAGTTAATTTGAACTACAGATTTCTGAGCCACATTTGGGTTTTAATTGCCCAGAACGAAATAATCATGTTGGAGTTCTAGTTATAAAAGCAAAGAAAAGCATTTATTGAACAATGGCATCGTCATGAATCTCAAAAGAAAAGGAAGTCCACAAACATTTTCATTGGCTGCGCTAATGAATTTATAAACAGGAACATGATCCAAGAAACGTTTACATTTTAAAACCATGCAGAAACTGTGTCACAGCCAAGCACAGGCAGATTATAAAAAGCCTGTAAGCAATACACCACTCCAGTTACATGCCTTGTTTTTTGAGTTGCTGAGGATCAGGCTCTCCTGGCAGATAATAGGGTGTCTCCTAACAAAGTAACCATCCAAACCGACATAGAAATTTTACACAAATCAACAACAATTTTTATTTGCTAACGACACAAACCAACAACAATGCATCACTGGAAGTTCAAGATTTTTGTTCTAGTCAAACACATGTTCCACAAAGCAACATGATAGCAATCTATGTTTGATTGTAATCAGGAAAACGATATCCACCTAATAACGGGATATTATATCATGGAAAAAGGGTAAAGACAACATTAAATAAAATAAAATAAAATAAAAAACAAATCTAGTTTTCGTATTACCTGAGTATAGGATTTTAGATTCCTCTGAGCCACTGAAGAAGTATATTTTGGGAAAGGTGGAACCTGAGACAAATTATTCAAAGATGTAAAAACTAAAGTTGATAAACGTCAGATAATACAGTAGCTTTTTATAATGACAAAACAGTATGAAACCATGAATGAACTATGAGATTTTGACGCCATTGGTTCATCTTCTATCCAAACATTGATTTCATCCAAGTTTATTGAGTCATACATCTAGCAAAAGAGTACATGGAAAAGTCTGACAAGTCACAACACGTACTTAGAAAGAGTTGAACATGTGTATAGGAATTAGGAATAACTTTAAAACGCATGGCTAGGATATTGATCTATAGCTTGGTCCACTTTGGCCTATAGATCTTAGCTATTTTTTTATTTTTGTAGATTCACTTTCACATCAGCAAGAGGTTATTTAAAACTTTTTACTATTAGTGAATATGGACAAGTCTATAACATCTATGACCGACGACCATATCAAATGATTAGATGCATGTTGGGACTTTGTTTATCGTGTAGCACTATAACAACACCATTACAAACCTGGATGATCAGACCTCTTACTGTGTTTTCCTCTATATTGGAGTGAATTTGAAGAATCACTTTAGTAAGCCTTAGTTCTTTTAATATTGGACATATAAATCAACTGTTTCAGGGCAGATATAAGTACCATCTTGATTTCCCTCTAGTTGTCATGAAGTTCTATAATTGAATCGAAATCAGACCCAGAGGCCAGAACAAGTGTCAAATTGTGTGAATGATATTAGAACCGCAAGGTTCTACATGTGATCTTTGGAGCATGTTTCCAACATCTGGGAGTTCCTCCAAGACATGGCAACGGTAAAGGAACTGTGGAATACAACCTGATACTTCCAGCAGCTAATCAAAGAGCTTTGCCAGGATGTACCTCGGAACATTGGCCTATACCTCTTATAGTTGCTACAGAGTCCTGGGGAGCTACCACATTATCCTCTAAATTAATTAGGTTTGAAGAAAATGGCTGTTGGAAATGGTAACAAAGTGGTTGAAAGAGATTGATGTTAATGGATGAATGGGTTTTTTGTATGCCAAAAGTTAAGACACCTTGAACAAAAGTGGAAGAGGATGGCTTCTGGTAGGCTTGAGAACAGTGGCGGCTCCAAGAATTCGAATCAGTAGGGTCAACAAAAGACTTATCTTCCGCATATCGAATAAATTTATTTTCCCCTTTATCAACATATGTCATCTACTTTCGATAATTCAATAAATATAATATAAAATTCTCAAATAATATATTTCCGATAATCCAACAAAGATAAGGGGGTGTTTGGGAACAAAATATTTTAAGAGATTTTGTTATATTATCTACTAGTTTAGAATAAAATCTATGCACCAAAAAAGGTGTTTGGAATTTGGATAACTTAGAAAGTATCTTACAATATCTCACTTTCTTCTAAAAACCTTCATATTACATTATTCAAGGATTTACTGGATAAGATAATCTTTTGGTACAAGATCTTTTCTATATACAAAATAACTCATGGGCAACCATTAATTATAGTGGCCCACTATAAGTTTTAACATTAATGATCTTTATTGCAACTATGACTCCCAATATTAGATTGGCCCCACAATGCTTACAAATTTAATATGGGGTCCTATAACTATATCACAATTACATAGACCTTGTTAATTATTAATATTAGGAGGGTCTTACTAATGTTACACTAGGGACCCTTCATCGTGATTATCAGTATTAGGTGGGTCCCATACTACCAAAATATGCTGGGTTTCTTATTAATTACCAAGATTGAATTGTGTGATTCCAATTAGAAGTTTGTCATCATTAAATGAGTCCCACTATTTGATAGCTCCCCTTGTGTTAATATGACTACCAATACCAAATGGATCCCACAATGATTTCTCATAGATAGATTCAATGATCTTGACATTAGATAAGGTTTTACCAAAAAAAAAAAAAAAAAATTTGATAGGTCCATTTGTGATAATCACCATTAGATGTATTACACTATTGCAATAATCAAACAACATTGCTTGGATCTCATGATTTTAATATTTAATCCTGTGATTTTTTAATAATAATTGGTCCTACCATGATTTTTAACACATGTGATTACAAATTAGTGGGTCCTGCATTGGGTCAATTGATTACTTTCATTCAATTTCTTATTTAGTATATCTTGTAAGTTTTTTTATAAATTGCCAAACACTTCAAAGATATATTCAAATTTGTAAAAATTGCCAAACACCATAAGTGACACAATATAATAATGACACTATTTTATTCTATGATAATCAAATCTTATAATATTTAAAAACTTATTGATATTAAATTATGCAGTTATACAAACACCCCTAATATTGAATTCTCAAAAAAAAAAAAAAAATTAATACATTGTTACTAATAGTTCTTAATCCAAATACATAAACTCTTACGGCTGCCTTCAACAGGTTTTCATGTGTTGAAATAGTTGCATAATAGATTCAACCACAACCTTTTCAATATATGTGACTAAATAGTCATTCATCCATTGATCTTCCATTCGGTTATGCAACCTGTTATTTATGTACTTCATTGCTGAAAAAACTCTTTCTACCATCGCAGTCGCTACTAGTAAAATCAACGCCAATTTTAGAAGCAAATAAACCAATTGGTATACGATACCCTTCTTTGTCTCCACTAATTTTCTAGCAATGTCACCAATTCCTTTAAGTTATAAAAACTCGTTGCTAGAGCGCATATTAGCAATGTGGGCCCATTAATTTTTTATATTTTCATTTTGGTAGACAGTTGGCCCATTAACTTAGGCGGTGGGTATCTTATGGCGACTTTTGTTCGCTACCACAACAACAAAGAATTGTAAAGTTAGCTAATGTGGGGTGAAACTCTTAAATTGAGTCGGGTCAAAAGCTTTCAATAAGTTCAATTCATGACATAAAAAATTTTATCTTCAAATATTTTCTCAATGGACCCCACTGTGATCAATGCGGTGCCGCCCATGCTTGAGGAGATGAGTCTTTTCTCGGGGAGTCCAATAATTGAACACCCAAGATGGCAAAGGGATTCCTGAGAATGATACACTATCAATCACAATTTCAAGAGGAATTATGAAAAAACCTATGTATTAAGGAAATTAGATTAAGTCAAGGATTGAGACACAGATGGGTAAAGGAATATGATAAAAATACAAAATTCTTCCATGGAATTGCAAATGCATAGCGAAGAATGAATCAAATACAGTTATTGTAAGCACAAGGGATTACTTGGTAGTTGCGAGTGGACATCGAGAAGGCCGGATCTCTCTATAGTGGTGAAAAGGTGGCCAAACCAAAAGTAAGCGTTTTGATCTGATCTTTCATAGCTAGCCCAAGGTACAGAAGCACCTTTAATGAAGGAGGATGTAAAACTTGAAGTATTTGTTACGGGAGGAGATTGGGATCCTAGGCGTGATGGATATCCAATGCTTTCCTTTCAAAAATTTTGGAAAGTCGATAAAAAATGATGTCATGGATTTACTGAACAAATGTCTCTATTACATTATTGGTATATAAAATATATTATTTGGTAATAGTATAATATAATCTATGGTGCCCACATACGGGACATGCCACAGATATGGAAGGAACATGGATTTTACACACAAAAAGTGAAGTATCGGATATGATACAACACAATACACCGCCTCTGATACTCCACAATACATCACGTATTTTAAATTATACTGGCATCATAGAATATAATAAATATAGTATTTTACACACATCATCTAAGTAACCGGATAATCAGTATGGCCCAGTTGGACACGGACTTGATTGTCAACCAGGTCCAACAAGATGGTCCATACCCGGATTTTTTGGGTCGGAACCTTCAAGTAACTGGGTGATTGGATGTCCATTGACATCTATGAACAGGTCATATTTCATCAAAGCATAGAAAGAAGTCCCCCAATGTTGGGCACCAGCCAGTGATAAGAGCCTACTTTATGAGTATGAAAGAGATGATGAGAAAGAAGTCACATATGGTGATGCAAGTATGTCACTAGAGAGTTTGTTCTCCATATCTTGTGTTCGAACCCGCCCCAGATTTGACCAGTGTGCATTTGTGTGGGGTTGTCACTAGTGATTTGTAAGGGTCGGTCTTTTGGTTGTGTACATTCACTCAGTCTTTGGCATCCCAACAACCAAAAGCAGATCATTCAGGAACGAGAATATTCCATACTGTTTGCACTGTAGTCAAATGAGCTGCCGTATGATAATCAATGGCAGAAGTGTGAATAAAAGATCCATGTGAAAGCTATAAGCTACCAACCTAAGCACATGTTTGAAGCAGGACTAAGAGGTTAGACAAAATGCATAGGCTACAAGTGCTCCAACATCATGTCTGCCATCTGTGATGTATGTTATATACAAATATGACCACCAATCAAAATCTTAGTCTATCTGCGAAGCAGAATGAATAGAGCATACCTGTCCATTGTGAATGAGCGAAACCAAAATGTATTTTTTGTATGCTTCTAAAGCTATGGAATTTAAAACTGACATCGGTGCAGTAACAGCCTGCAGCAATAAAGAGTTATCATCATAAGATTATCAAACAAGCTAAGCAATGGAATGGTATTCTTTACATACGTTTTGCAGAAACTCCAATGCTTTGTGGAAGCGCTTATGCCCTATATTTATCATTCCCCTGTCATTATACCCAAAATTAGTTTTAAAAATGTCAGAAACTTCTTACAGTGAAAAAGAACCCCAAAAGCACCACTAAGAAACACGTGATCAATTAAAGAAATCAAGAAGACAATTTCACCATAGTTGATGCCTTTCCCACCTATTTGGGATTGGCCCAAAGACTCAAGACAGAAGGCCAGTGCTCTCCTCTCAAAACTGTATGTGCTCATATAAATGCATGCCTCTCCATGCAAATATACATACACATCAATCATCCCCCATGCCTTTTTAGAAACTGGGATAGACACATAAACAGCACTATAGGGATATATATATATATATATATATATATATATACACACACACACAAATGCATCATCAATTGTTTGCCAACTACTCTTGGAGCCCATTTATTTGCATGGGAATTGAATACATAGGAAATCATGGTAAAATGTATTCCAACAAAGAATTACTAAAGAGGTGAGGGAAGGAATATGTAAGGTAGAGATATAGATGGGGTCTCGACTTTCCTAGGATTTGAGTACCAGGGTGATGGCTAGGTATTCATTTCCCATCTCCCCAAAACTCATTCTCTGTTGAAGGGGATGATGGTCATTTTGGATATTCAACTCTGTTTCTTAATATTTAACCAATTCTAGAAATACATCTTGAAATACCTAGGGATTCAATTACATGAAACAAATGGAGCCTTAATTTTTTACTTATTTATTTATTTATTTTTGAATGGCCCCTTAATAAATCATCTTGCAATGTCAGTAATAATTATTTAGTTTGTATCTGTAACCACAATAACTTTTTAAATGCATTCAGAGTAGAACCCAACAGGTAAATGTTATTAAATATACAAATAATAAAGAAAAGAAGAAAGGTATTTCAGGTATTTGTCAATTGGAGCACCAGCATGTTTATCAATTGATTGCCAATTCAATTAGGACCATAGTGGCTAAATGCAATAAGTTAGGAAAAACCAGAAACACAAAAGCAGAAAATTGCTTCCTCAATAGAGGGTTCAGTGCTATGGGATAAACAATGCATACATGCATGCATGTATATTAAGAAAAAAATATTAAAAATTTGAGAATCATGGATATTGAAAGAGAAAAAACGATCATAAAACTATTTCATCTCCCATATTATAAAAAGTTCTTTTCTAATAAAATTGTTACAATAAATATATATACAAAAATTATCCTATGCACACCTTTTTTTGCGCACACCAGTGCACATCTCGTAGTGGGACCTAATGACCCATCCAAATGGACCACACACAGGGCCCCCTGAGCTACATCAGTCCCTTTTTTACACCCATCCGAATGGACTGTACCATTGGATTGACGGGTCAATTTTTAAAGGGGTGAAACTTGTTGGTTGCTGATGAAGGGGTTATGATGATCAGATGGGGCTCATATTTTGTACACTATTGGGCCCCAACTAGATGAAGAGATACAACCCAGTCCCATCCCCAAGTGGGGCCTCAGGTGGGCCCCACAGCATGGAAGATGTGCATTGGATAAGCCCTCGTGTATATGTGCGGATCAAAATAGCGGTTGGGGCAAGCGTAGCAGCCAACGGCCAAAACGGTATGTAGCATTAGCAGAGATACGTAGCGGTGCGAAAAAGTAGTCAAAATTTAAAAAAAAATCCAAAAAATCCATAATATTGGAAAATGATAGAATTTGGTGCTTTTTTCCTATAGTAACTAAGATAGGGGGACGTAGCAGTCCCTTCAGTGAATAAAGGTACTATATTGCTGAATGATTATAAAACAACAATATTTGTCTATTTTTTCATGTGTTTTCATGTTATTGAATCTAAGTCAAAAACTATTATGCATTTATAAATTCATAAGCAATTTAGCATAACTGTACATAACATAGGATAAATAAATATATATTATAACTAATGCTTAAATAAAGATTAAAGTTCTAACCAAATGGCGAATTAACTTACATTAAATACAAACAATGTACTTTTATTGAGAGTTGAGAAAAGAATACACCTACTAATACTAAAAGGGGCATCTACCATGATATATCTTGAGACGAGCCCTTGAGAGAAACTCATGTATCAGCTTCAATTCGCCGAAATCTTGTGTCTTTTAGTGTTCTTTTAAGCATGGAAGCGTATAAGATACATATATATGAGAGAAGGGCGGGGGGGGGGGGGGGGGGGGGGGGGGGTGTGTGTGTGTGTGTTGGAGGAGATAGGAAAGTGAAAGGAAAAGGATATATTTATGCAATTGCTCTACCATTTGGGATTTACAATAATATCAAGATACTGCACTCACCCATAATAACAGTAAAGGAAGAAGTCCTTTGGTTGATCAGCCTCAAAAATATCTTCCTCCAGGACACTTAAACCAGCTTTATAGCACTTGGCAAGCAGACAAAGAAGAAGAAATTCTGGATGTAGAGCAGTTAAATATTCTGTAGAAGGTTGAAGTTTCCGGATGGCTGTCCGCATGGGAGCTATCCCCTGAATTGGCACTTGAAGGAGCATGACTTGGTCCTTCAGCCTCTTGCAAACAGATACAACTGCAACAGGAGCTAGCATACTGAGAAGCAAGCGTACATATATATATAGCCGAAATGAAAAGCATAAGAACATTAAAAGTCAGCATCCAAGTCATGATGACAAGATGCAAATGCAGACATGGGGAGCGAGGATCTGACAACTTGTTTCCAAGATCTAGGGTATGGAGATGGGTCCCAGTACTGGCTCTAATTTATTGACATTATGAGGTCCCTCCCTCCCCATTTTATTAAGGGGTTTTATTTTTCAAGAAAAGCTTAGTTCAAAACAGAATTTTCATCTACCATGTGCAGGATTCATCAGCAACTTTAATCTGAGCTATATCCAGACATATCCTGCTTCTGTATGGCTGTGTAGGTCCACACACATGTCCAGGTTCCATTAGCACTCTTAGTCCATTCTATCAATTTGGGTAAGAGGCCTGGTTTAGTAGTCTGCGGAACCGTGGTTTTATTTTCCTGATCCATGTGTGAGGCCCCACGTAATGGTGATTACTGATTAAAACTGCACCGTAAGTATGCCCCGCAATGGACATGCCATGATTGGTCATCCCTCTTAAAATGGTACTAACCGTTGGAAAGAGAATTGGATCATCATCATCATCAAAGCCTTATCCCCAGCTATGTTAGGGTTGGCTACTGGAAAGATATTTGGATGTAACGGTTCAGGTAACTTTTAGGACACAAAAACAAAAAAGAGTCTGACCATGGCCAAGCCACAGGGTGGACCGTGGACCATATCTCCGCAGAAGGGCTGTGGAGATGTGGTAGAGAAGTTCCATCATCACAACCATGAATTGACTCAATGGCCCTGCGGACCTCTAACCATTTTTCACTAAGAAAATCCAAGTGTTTTTCAGGTACATTTTGTTTGGTAAATTCAACAAATGATATAGTTTGGTACATTTTTCAGGTGCCAAGCGTATCTGTTCTGCTGAGCAAGAATTGATATATCTGACAATAGTTCGAATGATATCGCTAGCTCGCTCTTTTGGGATCTGACTAGATGTATATGCCTCTCTGTCCACCAAAAGTATACAATAAGAGTTCAGTATCTTCAAACTATGAATAAATGCATTTAATAAATCCAACTGCTATGAACTAATAGCTGTCAAGGATGACTGCGAAAAGAAATAACAAAGCTGCAATCATCATTGATTAACCACAGAATTTCATTACTTGACAACTGCAAGAGAGAGAGAATAAGAAAGCCATAGTGCCAATCATACAGCCGTTTAACTCATTAGCCATACGATGAACCTCTGGGAAAGAATACTGGAGCAAAGTCTATAACAAAAATGTATTATTTCAGAAAACCAGTTTGGAATTATCCCAGGTGGGTCCCCTATAGAAACCATGTGTCTTCTAAGACTCATGGGTAGAAGTGGTTGTTCATGGGTTATACTTATAACTTCTGTTTACGATCCAAATGATTCACGGTTCGGAGGGAGATCAATATAGTAGCAGGTAAGTTCTATTACTTTTGATGTTTAGTTTATTTTAGGCAATCTGCCTTTGTATTTTGGTGGTTTTTCCTTTGGTACCTTTTGCCTTAATAAAATTTTACTGTTATCATATATATATAGTAGCAGGTTAAGTGCCCAACCATGGTGTGTTGGTGGACATTTCAATGTCATCGAATTTCCCCAAAAAATGAAAGTGGTTGAAGAATTACCTCTCATGTGCGCCTGTTTTCTAACTGGGTTAGGCAAAAGAATTTGGTGGTTTTGCGCAAGAGGAGAAAAGTTATACATGAAGTAACAATCACCTGCCTCACAGGCGATTGGTTGGACAAGTTTCCAACCAAGTGTCGCTATCCAGGAAGATAAGAGAAAAGCTCAAGGAAAGTCCAGTCAGGAAGAAATCAAATGATCCAAAGCCCACGGAGAGATGGATTAGAGAGGAATACATAAACAAATTCTCCAATGGAATTGGATATGCAAGGAGAAGAGTTTGGACTTTGGAGTCTAGATGTATTTTACGGGAGCATCATGCTAAATTTGAAAGGGAGATTGTTGGTCATTAAAATGCCGTATTACAAAGAAAATAAGTTGTGGCCTCTCACTAAAAGGCTTCAGTTCAATTCCTTACACCCAAAGATAGCTCAATTCAATGAAGCTCGTCTAATAGAGAGGGATGTAAAGGGAAATCTTTAATTAAGGTGGGAACCATGCACCTAGACTGGATGGTTTTTCAATTGCCCTTTTCCAATAGTTCTCCGAGATGGTTAGGAGGATGTGGTGAACTTTTTGCATGAATTTAACCAGTATGAGAGTTAGACTGTCTAAAGAGTTGCATGGTTCTTTTATTGTTCTGGTGCCATAAAATGCTTGTTGATATTAAAGACTTTCGCCTCATAAGTCTCACTGAAAGCACCTACCAAGTCCTTCCTCGATGATAGGCTGTGTCAATTACTTTCCTTGGTTATTTCGAAGTATCAAGAATCCCATATTTTAGATATTTTTATTGCTCACAACAGCAATGAAACAACGTATAGGGGTAGAAGTTCAATAGTTTGCTAACATGATTTTGAAGAAGAGCATATGACATGGTTGATTGGGAGTTTCTTGACCACTTTTTGTAGCATATCAGTTTTGCAGAAAAAAAAAATTGCACCGGGATGTGAGTAATTGAACAAAACCCACTAGTAAAAACAACAGAATTCAATCAAAACCCAACCACCCCAAATTGAGAAAAAGACCTGTACAATCCACAGACTCAATAGAAACAACAATGAACAAAAACCCACATCCAATTTGTGAAAGAGGTAATGACCAAAACAAAAACCAGACAAAAAAGCAACAATCACTGATCAAAACCCACCAGCAAAAACAACCAGCAACCCATATCCAAATACTCCATAAAAACAGCAATGAGCAAAAAACCCAATTCTAATATAAGAAAAAAAGTGCAAATACCGCAAGAGGCTGATGTTTATGAGACGTAATGGACAAAACAATAACAAAACCTCAATATAACAAGAAAAGAACAAATACCACAACATGCTATTGTTCGAGTGACATAATGGACAAAACAATAGCCAAACTTCACACAAACAATAATCAACCAAAACCCACAAGCAGAAACAACCAAATTCGAGCAAAACCCAACACCCCAAATCGAGAAAAGTAACTTATACAAAGCAGAAACTCAACAATGAATCAAACCCCACGTCTAATATAAACAATAAGAGCGCAAATACAAAAAGTAAAGCCAAAAAACGCAGCAACCCCAGATGCAAGAAAACATAGATTTATAATACAAAAAAGGAACAAGGGGGGATAGAAATTTACAAGACATATAGATATCCAAGGCAATGCTTGGATGGGTCAAGCTGCTCGAGAAAAGGCCCCAATCGCTGTGATTGGGATTGCAGAGTCTCGTCAGCCTGATTCAAGACTGCATTGAGATGGATGATATCATCAACAGAGCCTGAAAGCCCTTGAATCTGAGCTATCACAGTTTCAACAGAATCCATGTGAGAAGCTCCTATGAGAAAGAGAAAGAGAAGAGAAAAAGAAGTTGAAAAGCAGAGAAGATGAAGAGGAAGAAGCGTTTATTCTTTTCCTTTTTGCAGAACTCTCTCTGTGCTTGTAAGCCCTTTGGACCTTTTAAAGGAGTTAAAAAGGAGAGTCAGGATCGTCCGAGTCCACGACTCACTCCTCACTCATGACTGATGTGGGGCTCTTGGTTGGGCCTACTTATTTAAAATTTTCACACGATAAATATCTCTCTTGAAAGGGAATGATAAAATTTCATCAACTTGAGATGGCCAGGGCTCACCTTAAGATTGATTAATGATCATATGATTAATAAAAATTACAAAAACTTGTTACGCCATCCCCTCTAGTAGCATATTTTCAAATATTAATTTGATAGGGTTTAGTCTCACTGTATAATTGAACAAATATTTGATAACATGATAAATACGGTATTATATGTTACTGATCGTATATATTAATCACATTATTAAACACGTATTCAATTCAATTCTTTGGTGAGATCGAATCCTATAAAAATAAAGTTAGAGCATATGATATGGGAGGGAAAGCATTCAATGGAGTGCCCTAGGTGAGTCCCACGCATCCTACTAATGGGAAGTGTGTAATAAAGTACTAAACCACTTGGGGAGTTTGAACTCAAAGTCCGAGGATTAAGTTCCAAATTCAAATTAGCATATAGGATAGGAGGTTGTGCTGTTACTTTATGTAAACACTATTTGAAAAATGTGATAGGCCCACTTAATAATTCTAGCTGCATTTTTAAATTTACCACGTACATGTTTTTTTAATCAAAGTTCAAGCTTTGTGGGTTCTAGAATTAAGCAAGGCTCTAAAAAAATATATCATTCTAATATGGATCATATTTTATTGTTGTTTTTGATGATCACAATCATCATCCACAAAACGATATCAATATCGAGGGGTAGCTCAGTTGGCATAGGACTACAGTATGAATCCGAACGTTGTGTGTTCGAAACTGCACTAAAAAAAAATCAATACAACATATCCAATTATTTGATTCGTGATGAATCAAAATATAAAATCATAGTTCATGTAGCAGACTTTGACATGGATAAGATAGGACTTGGATGATGATGTCCACCCCAAGTAGCCTGCTACTATGATGGATCAATAGTGATGGAACATTAAAGTCCCACATCGCTTCTCTGAAATCCTACCAAGTACCTTTTAAGTGGCTCTTCATGAGACCTATTGTCGTACGAGACGAGTGGTTCGGTAATGGGCCCTTTATGGGCCTAGACCGAGGAAAGTCCCCGGGCCCACTTCTGCAGAGATGCAGCGTCCGAAAGGATGAGTTCTGATCCGAGTCAACTCGCCTCGTGCGAGGGCTGAGACACGTGTGGAGCCTGTGTTGACTCGGACGGAACGCTTGGCCAAATCGAACAGTTATCCACTCAATCCGTTTAAGATCTACAGAACGGGGCTTATGATCTCGTACCCCAACCTTTTTTTTCATCTCAAGTGGGCCCACACTTATTATCCCACATTTATTTTCATGGGCATCATCACATTCACAATAGCAATGTTTTGATTTCGGTGAGGCCCACTTTCAGATGGACCAAACCTACAATCAAACGGCTGTGAATTACAGCAGTCCTAGTTTCAGAATCCCATCAGCTTTGATGTAGTCCATATTTACTAATGATCTTGATGTTTAATCCATTGGTGCCATATTCAAATGGTCCGTGCCCATCACTTACACGATGGCCCACATGTGTTTGATGTAGGGCTGCACAAAAATAACCGTAACCCGCCAACCCGCCCGCCCCGCCCCGCCCCGCCCCGCTAAAAGTGGATATCCGTCAAAACCGCCTTTAGGCGGGCGGGGCGGTTTCAATCCGTACTAATGAGCGGGCGGTTACGGTTTGACATTTGAGTGGGCGGTTTCAAACCGCCCCGCCCGCTCATTATTAAAAAAAAGAAAAAAAAAAAAAAAAAAAAACTCTTCATCTATTCTTTATGGATAACACTTCTACTCCAAATCCTAGTGCAATCCAATACAAGTCTAGATTATATTGTATGAAAGTTTGACAACCTTACAATTTTATCACTAAACTAAACATTGATATTTATTATCTTTTATCAATTATTATTCTAACTATGAACAGGATTGCTTCAAATTATATATCGATCTTTACGAACTTAAAGTTTAGATTTTGAATTTCTTTTAGCATTTGGACATTGAATTTTGAAATTTGGAGGTTTATTTATTGAAATTTAGACATTGAATTTTCGAATTTAGATGTTTCTTTGTTAGGTTTTTGACTTTTGGACGTTAGATTATATAAGTGACTGTATTTTTTAATTTGGTGATGCCTTTGGACTTTAATTTTACATTGATATAATTAGTTGAAAATTTTTTTATTACTGATTATTGACTTTTATTAAAAATCATGTTTAATTTTTATTATTTATGTTAAGTACTTTGAAACTTTAGTTACATTCTATTAGAAATAAAAAAAGAGAGAGATAGGTACAAATACCAAACCGCCCAACATACCGCCCAAGTCGCCCGCTAAAAAAACCGCCCAAACCGCCTATACTTTGGGCAGTTACGGTTTCTATTTTTACAAACCGCCATAAAACAAAACCGCCTAAACCGCCCGATAACCGCCCAAGCCGCCCGCCGTGCACCTCTAGTTTGATGGGAGGAAGGATTGATTAGATAGTAATTGGCATTTGATGATGGATGGGTGCCTTTCGTTTCATGTCAATGGTCCTGATTTACTTGAGGTAGGATGAGATGAGAACTTATATTTGTGGATTGCTCAACAATTCTTTTTAATTTAGGAAATGGACACAAGTTTTATATCTAAAATATTTAATGTTCATATAAATTATGATGTCAAATTACCATACTTTTGCTAGCTATTTGTATATTTAAGTGGATTCAGAATTCTACATATTGAGAAACTGAATCTTGAACCAAAATGATCTTAGTGAATAATTCTCAGTTTTATATAAAATTTATAATGATTTCTTATTTCATTAAATTTTTATATTGTTTTTTTTTCTTTTATTTTTTAACATCAACACCAGTAAAAAATCTAATTGCGACAAGTTTGCATAACTAATTCTAGTGTGATGTAAATAAAATCTAATTTTCTTTTTTTTTTCTCCCTCTACCTGACCTAGTGCCTATAACGGAGACTTTATTCACATGCAAATTCAAGTTGGGCATGGTGGGTTGGTAAAGCATTAAGTAAAGCGGGTTAAGAAATAATACTATCAAATTTAAGCACAAAGTCAGGATGGCCGAGTGGTCTAAGGCGCCAGACTCAAGTTCTGGTTCTCGTGAGAGAGCGTGGGTTCAAATCCCACTTCTGACAAAATACTATTTTTTGTATTTCTTCACTTACAATAAATCAAAAGACTATTTCTTTTTAATTTAGAACACTAGGATGATTAAATATTTTAGTTTTCTCATTTCAATGTAATCTATACATGAAATATCATATTTTAATTTTATTATAAATTATATATTTTTTATTTTTTATATTATAAAATATACTGCTAATTCTAAGTACAAGCATGTTTTGCTAGTATAGTTTGAATGTGGATGTTTAAAGTTTATAAGATGATTAATTTTTATGAGTTTTGATTTTCTAATCACAGGTTCTAATGTGCGGGATATCATTATTTAAGCCTTTTTTATATTTTTTCATTTCAATATAATTTATAGGGGATTTTGCAAAAAACTTTAAGTGGCCGCTGCACCAAACAGTGAACTTTAGCCAGTAGTGCACTAAATAAGGAATCCGTACAGAAAAAGTAATTTTTTTCACCATTTTTTTTGTCGCATTCAACCTTCATTTTCTATATTGAGGGTCGACTGCGACCCTCATTATAACAAGTGAGAGGCGCCGTTGACCCTGAGCAGGCATAACATCTTCATCTTCTTCCTTCTTCTTCGAAAGTTCGAGTTTTCGATTAAAGGAATAGATGACTGGAAGATCGGATGGAGCCAATCGACCTGAGCCCCCGAATGGACTCACACAAAGGGATCTATACAAGGAAGGCCACCTAATTAGACCCAAGATTTATCAAACTTTCCATTATCGCTACTCCTTTTTTGATAACCTGCATAGGTTTTTCCCACGAGAGACAAATGAGTGAAAGTACTCATCGAATGTTCCTAATTGAGAAAGTCGGTTTTTTGCGCATCCACCTTCAATGTCAATTAAATCCACCATTCAAATCCTCGCATTGAACAAGCATGCTAGGTCACACTGCCTCCCTGGGTAATCCATTCGTGTTTCCCCTCCTGGGCTGCACCATATTTGGTAGAGTTTCAACCTAGTTGAATGCAACCTGTGAGGATGTTTCCAACTTCCTCTCCACCACTTATCTCACCTTCCTAGTTAGCATCCAAACAATCTATCAAGCAGTTGTTCATCTCTTTCTCCAACCCGGTTAAATCCCTAATTCCCATTTCCAAACCCAACAGGCAACTCTTGTTTCATCCTAATTGTTCCTACTCCCTGCAAGAACACCACCATCAGCAATTTCCCAATCCAACCAATCAAGGTTTCATATATATAAATATATATAAGTGAGAGAGAGGAGAACACAAAATTATATCACTACCCCGCATCATCCGTATCTCATCCAAATGACCTTTCTATGTTGTGGGTGTTCGAGTTTTCGATTAAAGGAAGAGAGGAAGAAGGAAAAAGATGAAGATGTTATGCTTGCTCAGGGTCGACGGCGACTCTCAACATAGAAAATGAAGGTCGAATGCGACAAAAAAAAAATGATGAAAAAAGTTATTTTTTCTGTACGGATTTCCTGTTTGGTGCACTACTGGCTAAAGTTCCCTGTTTGATGCAGTGGCCACTTAAAGTTTTTTTTTTTTTTTTTTTTTTGTAAAATCCCCTAGTCCATACAAAAAAAAAATCATATTTTAAATTTCTTATAATTTCTAAAACTCTTTTATTTTTCATATTATGAATTATATTGCCTACGAAAATGAAGCAAAAAGGAGAGAATTCCCAACTTAAACCATCGATGCACCAAAACACGTCAAGCAAGGTATCGGATTTTCCGGCGCCTCATCACATGTGCTTTTCCACTAAAAGCAGCAGCCGCTCAAACACCCCCTTAGTCACCTTGTTTTGGGCTTTCTGTGCCTTATAAGCTATATAGACGGCCCTGTTTGGCAAATCTTATCTATGTAGAATAGATTTACATTAAATAGATCTGTTTCAAATGACCCCATTTGAAATAGATGTTTTAAAAATAGTGTGTTTGGTAACACAAAAAAAATGGTTGAAAGAGATCTTTTTTAAGCAATGGTTGAAAGTTTTTCATCAATATCTTGAGATGCATAAGGAGTCAAGCATTGAGATTTGACGCTATTGCCGAGTTTAGCCTTACAAAGAGAATTACCAGTTTGGATCTTACATTTGGGGCCCACGGATGTTGAAAAATAGATATAAATGTCTTTTTTTTTTTTGCAAGTATCTCAATATCTATGATGATCAAACGGCTAGAATTTGGATCCATAGTCATTATTGATCTTCTTAATATATCCAATGGTTTGGATCCTGGTTTATGGTCCCAAAACTTATAAAAAAACACAAAAAATCGGACTGCCTATGGCCATTTCAAAACCCAGTCAACCCATGCATAGTATGTCAACGATGGAAAACGTTTTAGCATGTTTCTCGAGATCCACATGGAATTAGAGGGTAATTGTTGGTCACATTGCCGTTGTGGGCCTTGTAAAGAAGAGCAACGGTTCGGATCGTGATTATGGGTCCCACAATGATAAAAAAAATGAGATCAAATGGTTTACATTGTTTTACACATATCTCGAGATCCGAGATAGATCAACGGTTGAAATTTGGACCTCCAGCCATTTTTGGCCTTTTTAATAATTTCAACGGATTGGATCATCAACGAGGACCCAGAAATTGAAAAAAAAAGGACTATCCAAAAAGGACGCCCGTTTCACTATAACTCCGCCATCTACCCGCTTCAGATATATGCCTCTTATTCAAATCTTCCCAATTTCCAGCCCATTTGAAATAGAGGCAAATCATCTAAACATCATTTGAAATAGAGGTTGCAAGATATGTTTCCAAACAATCTAAAAACTGTTTCATATGACAATAAGAGGCAAGAATCAGATTTGCCAAACACAACTTTATATTCACATGCAATTCAAGTTGGGTTGGGCTCGAGGCCGACTTGAACAAACATTTGTAGATGGGTTAGTAAATGATTAATAAATAATACTATCAAGTTTAAGCACAAAGTCAGGATGGCCGAGTGGTCTAAGGCGCCAGACTCAAGTTCTGGTTCTCGTGAGAGAGCGTGGGTTCAAATCCCACTTCTGACAAAAAAGTTTTATTTATTTTTTGTTTCTTCACTTGCAATAAATCAAAAGGACTATTTCTTTTTAATGTGCTTTAATCAGGGGACTTTCTGCATGTCCATTTTGAAAAATAGTTGGACATAAACCTGACAACTAGGAGGGGGCTTGCAGGTTTTTTTTTTTTACAAGAATTTTATTCAGTTTTTGTCAATTTGTATGTTTGTTCTTTGTATTTCATTCATGTTAACGCTAATTTGATGGTTTATCTTCTGCATTTGAACATCCTATATAATAATTTATTACGAGTTCATCATTTACAGTGAATCGTAAAATTATTAATGATTTTATTCTTTCTAAATTGAAGTTATAAAATCAATATTAAGATTGGGTGGTCTAGAAAAAAAGTAAGTTTTAAATTTGTTGCTTTAAGCAACCTGAATTTAAACGTGGATTTAGCCATCTAAATGATGATTTTGATCACGAAAAAACCTCTCCATCTCTCTATATAGAAACAATGCTTGACGCTTTGAAAACTATTTTATTGTAATGCCATTAATTATTGTAATTACGGGGGCTCAACAACAACACTAAGCTTGGGCCTTAATGTTACATTAATATTAAATTTAGCTATTAGGTATTATTTGTGCTTTCTAATTAGGTATGAGACTCCGGTAGCATCATTAAAAAAGTACTCTGTGCTAATTTTCATTAAATCCAATCAAATGGAAATGAAATTTCTAGTTTCCAAGGAAGGGTGCATTGTACCTCAATAGGTTTTTAAAAAATAAAGGTGGGACCAAATCCTATTAAATGGAAATTTGAAGATATGCTTAAGGAGGGGATGACATTTAATTTTAAATGGTTTGGACTTTGGATCATCAGTAGGTTGGCCATGGCCCCATAGTGAGTTACTTGCATCCCACTAATGGGAAGCCTATAATACCACTCAGGGAATCCGGACTCTTCCTAGGTCCTACACATGTTTAATGAAGATTCCTTGGGCAGAATTCCCATCTTTTCACAATGCAAAAAAACCACATCCTTTGTCCATAAATTCATGCCATTTTCCATTATTCAAGAGTTGAAGAGATTTTGCTACCTTTGGTACAAGCTAACCAATTTTTTTTAGGGTAGGAATACAAGGTAGCCACTTAGGTGCTCCTTGTCTTGTGGAGCTAAACACCAGGAAGCAAGTGCACTGCTGTATTATCAAGTCCAGGGCAAGATTGGATCCGGTTAGCTATCTGGACAGCATTGATTGTCATAAATCCATCTATCTATTCTACACATTACACATGTCTAAATTGGAATTGAAGGAGCACACATTGCTTGCGCCTTTGCAGTCAAAGAAGGTAAACAACAACATACTATGATACTGAGCATGTTCAAATGAGCCATTTTGGAAAGGTAGTGGACTTACTGGATTAAATGTTTGTTGATGTGTCCAAGTTTTTTCACATATTCTGGCATCCTTAGGCTTTGAGACATGGTTGCATCTTAAAATCTGGATTTGATAAGGATGCTGTTGGAAGTGCTCTGATGGACATGTATGCCAAATTGTAACATGTCAATGACTTTCTACTGTTACAGATTCATCTCTTCCTTTTCTTCTCATCTTTTCTTTTGTATTTTTGAATGTTTTGAACTCAAATTCAAGCAAAGATGATACTATTCTTCATTGAATAGAGATTGTTTTGTACAATTAAAAGATAAAAGAATAAATGGATGGAGCTTAGGCACATAGGTTACAGTTGTCTATCCCATAAACCCATCAGTAAAGAAAAAGAATAAGATGGGAGATTCCAGCCTTATTTCTTACTCTTCATCGGATTCAAGGCCCGGTATGTATTCTAAACTCACGTCAAAAATTACCGGACTGTTTGGAGCTACTCTGGGCCTCCCTGGTGCTGAGTTGAGACCTTTCGGGAATGCCAACTGTTACAGAAAAAAAAAAAACAATATGAGAATAGAACAAAAATGATTGTTACTGGAGGCATCATTTCAACAAAGATACAGCTATTCAGACTTGATGAGTGAATGAAAGGTTAAGTACGAGGAGTGCATGAAAGGTTAAGCATGGACATGAAATTAAAAGACAATGAAAAGGTGTAGAGCAGATGAAATATTTGTATAATACATTAAAATATAATGATCATTTACATAGATAAATAGACTCCATGAATATAAATATCAACACAGCTACATAAACAGATGCACAGAGCATTATTAATGCAAGAAAGGAAACATGGAATTATTTCTGTGCGGTGTTATCCATCATCACAAGTCGGAAAACGAGTAAGAGAGTAACTAAATTTGCATCAATAAGGATGACAGTTAGTAATTCATGAACTAGGTAACAAAAGGAAAGTGTTCTTTGCTAATGCTGCAATGCATCAGTCTTTTTTGCTTATAAATAATTATGTCACCACACTTACAGAGCCAGGAATATACAGACGTCGCTTCCCACCGATTTTCATGCTCAAAATCCCTTCATCAAGTCCTTTGATAACCTATTTTAGCCACTAAAACATATAATTAGTAAGTAGCTGACAGAAAACGGATTGCAATTGACAGTAATTTATATGAAGAGGCTATTCAGAAGTTCATTAAAGCAATGTTCAGACATTCAGGCATAGTTAGGAAATGGGTCCTTCACTTTCTGACTTTGAAGTTCTTGGGTTATTCAATTCTGAGTCACTTGAGATCCAACTTGAATTCATTAACGAGAAAATATAAAGGGGTCCAAAAGGCACCGAAGAAAAATAGTATTGAGGGTGAATTCAGTTGCAGGGATTCTGCTACTGTTGAGAATATATTTCTAACTAACACAGAGATCATACTATTACAATTTTTCACAAAAAAGAATTGTGCATAGTTTTGCCTGTATGATAAGCTGATTTGCTTGAGTGAAACTACCTATCATCCATATCAAGTGAAATGAAAGAGTGAAGACCTTTAAAATCTTCCCCCCCAAAAAAAAACCGTTTAAAGGAGAAAAGGAAACCTTCAAATAGATAGGTTTGGAAGGGGCTGCTCCGCAAAGGTTTTGACATGTTCCAAAATTAACTTCTCTGATAAGCAAAACTTGTGGGAGAGAATGTAAGACCCAGTAAAACCAGAAAAAGAAATTTCCAACTCATTTCAGGAAACAATCATTCCACTTGTAGTTCTTGGAGGAAAAAAAAGAGTAACTGCATATGAATTAAAAACAAAGAGACCAAATTTCCTGGAAGGAACCCAAGAGTCCAAAAAACAGAATGTTAACTTCAAATTCCACTATTTAGGTTTCATTGAGAAAGTTTCTCACTCAAGCATTGTCAGCTGACCCAGGCATACTGTGGCCAAGTCAAACTCAGATCCCAAAAGGCCGATTTCTCCCAAAACACTGATTTCTTGGATTTCACAAAGACGTAATTAAATTTCAGATTTTCTTGTAATCCTTACCTGACTGAGCCGACGCGAAAAATATAAGGCTGGCCTTCTCCAAAGAGCTGGAATGCAACAAAAGTTAGAAGAACTAAGATAGCAAACACAAAACCATTCTTTACACCAAATAATGTGCATTTACATTTTTCATATACCCATAGTTTTTCATTTCTTATCAAGTTCATGGCATGTTTTAAGATAAAATTGCAAGATGCACATAAAATACCTATCAAATATTTGTCCAGAAGGTACCATAGCAACATAATTTGCAGCCACCTGAAACAATGATAAATCATCATCTACAATTAGAAGAATTCAAAGGAAAAAATTCAGTATCAATTGTATGTGAAAATGGAGCCAATTAAATGATATCATGCATACCACTTTCCAACATTGTGAGTACGCATATTCAACAAATCTCAGAAAACTACGCTGATTTGGAAACATTATTAAATAAATAAAAATGATCTGTAACTTAGAAATAGTATTCAGAGGGCATTCTTTGGGTCCAAGGTCCATTCCTTTTCATCCCAATTATTTATTTGATTTCTAAGTTGATCATGCTAGGGCTGGATGGCAAATAAAAATACATGTTGATTGGCTGAACGAGGAATGGTTGACTAAATGAATTAATTTTTATTCCATTCAGATGAATACATACTGTTGCATTAACAGTTTCTCTGAATGGTTACTGTTGCATTAACCAATAAATGAAAATGATATTAACTAAATAATAAACTCTTGCTTTTCTGATGTATGGATCCAACATTGTATATCACTCCTATTGGAGTGAAATTTGAGGAGTGCATATTCAGTGGGAGTATGGGATGTGAACGACCACGCAAAAGTAGGCCCCAGACATGTTCAAGTGTCTTTTGTCAGCATAGGGTTATTTATCCTGTATAATAACTCATATTTTCATAAATAATAGAAGTAAAGAACATAAATAAGGGGGGAAAGATCTTAATAGAGTTTGTGGGGCTTAAGAGTGGTACAATATGTTATTTTCCCCCTTTCGCTAGGGAAATATGGCCAACAAGTAGAGAAGTAACTTCAAAAATGCAGAAAACACATTATACAGAGTTACAAAATATTCTGTTCATAGTACCAGACAAATGGACAGCATGGCACAAGAGTAAGGACTAAATTTAACAGAACAAAATCAATGGAATGAATGAATTCATTTTGAAAAAAGACATGGAACTGCAAGTCCGTAACCTATGGTCGCATATATAAAACTAAGGTGAAGATCTTAGTTTACTGTAATTTGAATGAAGCAATATATCTCAAGCTCACAGGCCATACCTGAAAACCAACGGGTGGACTTGGGCCTCCGCCTTCTTTTATATCCTTGTACTGCAGGCCAGAGTCTGTAGTTACCATAGGTACCTATATATAAACGAAGCAACTGAAATCAATTCCTTTTTCTTCATTTACCACATATATACTATCAACTGATTTCCATCCTATCTTTAGGGGAAGAATTTCACTAACAAAGACTGATTGTGGGAGACTTCCACCCAGTACCCGCATACACTTGAATAACTATCGCAACAAGAAATTTCAGGTGCAGATCACCACATTTTCAGATTATCCATAAAAAATAGAGAAGTTTCTCTCACATTAAATGTGAGGTCTAAAAGTTTGCAAAGATCCAATACCAAGCCGAGTTAACATGATTGAGATTGAATTGAAGATATTAGAGACTTTAATAAGAACGAGTTAAAGTCTCTAAATTCAAAGATGAATGAACAGGAATTAGCCTTTGACAAACTTCATTGAGTGTCAGCTGAGTTTCATATTTAAACCAAGTGTGAAACATGTTATGCTTCAGCTCTGTCCCGCGGATCTCTGAAAAATTTTGAACATCAGCAAAGGGGTTCTTTTCCAAGTATATTTGGAAATATATCTTTCAGTTAGTTTACAAGGAGAATCAGATAAAACAACTGCTTGATGTGGAAAGATCATCAAGTGTCTTCTTTTTTTGAATGATAATGATAAATTGTCCTTAGCTGCAGTAAACATGCAGTTTGTTGAGCATTGTGCTCCACATAAAATGTTCGTTGCTTGGTGTGCATCACCATGGAAGCCCCAGTTTGGTCTTATCCCTTTAGGTTGGATGTGAAGAGTGCTGGATGGGAGTGTCTCATTGTAATATTGTAAGTTATAATCATATCAGGCCAAAGTCTCTCTCTCTCTTTGTGTGTGTGTGTGGCAAAAGAAAGCCATGAACGTAACAACGAAAAGTGGCACCTTACATACAGCCCTAGTTAAACTAAAATAGCCTTCAATGATTCACTCTCTCACTACTAAGAAAAAGACCAGTTATATTAATGATGATTTAAGAAGGACCCCCCCTCCCTTTTCTCTTCTTCTGTAGCATCAAGCTTTCACACCCCCCCCCAGCTACAAATTGGAAGGTAGCATCTTCCAACAGCAGGATAAAAGGATCTCTTGCAATATTTTTGGGGCATCCCCTGCTCACAGGGGGCACATCAGATTAACTGCACAACTCACTAAGCATGATTCTACACATATAGTGTTATGAGCATTAGTATAGCATGTGACTTTAAAATAATGAAGAAAATTAACCTTCTGTATTGATGTGCAAATGAGTCCCAGAAGGTAGTGCGCAGCATGTAAAAAAAAAAATAGTCCCTTTGGTTCCAGAGGTTCGGGGAAACTCCTCAAATACAAAAGCTAGACAAATTTTTTTTTTTTGATGGGTGATGATGAAAATATATTAAGAGAAGCAAGAAGTTAAGGCTAGACATATGGGAATGATATTGAAAAAAATATATATACCGGAATAAAGGGAAGAATACTGTTTTTAGTAATCAACAAACAGTTCTTCAATAAAGTACTTCACATTGATAGGACTACAGTTGGAAAGAAAAAAAGATATAGGGCTGTGTAATCTCACCATACATTTTCAAGCTCCTTTTCACATGCATCATCACATAGTTTTGGCTTTTGCTCTGGAGGTAACCCAGCTCCTCTGGCATCAAAGGGGGCTACACCAAGACCATACATTGAGAAAAACAACCCAATTGCGCAGCGGCGATTAATAAAATAAGAATCCTCTTTGTACTTGGTCACACCAATCTCTTTAACTCCATGCTCCAAAACTGAGCATCTTATTACTGAACTTCGGACTTTCTTAGGTGATAGGTGGCAACAATTGGGAGATGAGGTTTTAACAAACCTGGAACCTACACAACACATTCTTTGCATTGTTAGATGACAAAAGTCAAATTCCTTTATAACAAAAAGTTAAATGTAAGTTGATAATATCATGCAGTCTCAACTGATTAAAAAAAAAAAAAAACCAAATTGTAATGCAAATTCTCTACTCCATGGAAGTTGTGTTCCACAGACAGAAAAATTCCTAAAGCTGTTACATTTCCATCCAAATCATCTAATACTCACAGTAGAACAAGAATGAAAATTGAAAAAAAAAAATGCAACTGCGCGAACTCCACTGATGAATAATTGAAATAAGGAAAGGGAGGAAGAGACACATTTGATTGCAATTCTTTCATGGAGCTTTTTACCAGAAATTGGAACCATAAATGAGTAGGAAATTATAAAAAGGAATACTATAGTCAGCAAATTTTAACAAAAAAATTGAACAACCACATTTGGATAAATTCTGAGTCTAAGCTTGTTGTTTTTGGAAAACACATTCAGTGGAAATGTATGTCCTCATCATCTGATTTCTTTTTTCCCTCTTTCTGTGGGGTACATTTGCGTGGAGCATTTTCCATGTAAATGAAAATGGTTTCCAAGGGAAAGTAATTCTCCACAGTTCCATGTTAACATTTTCCATGATCTTCATTTTCCTATAAGTGAAAGAAATTTCCATAATTTTGTGGAAAGCAGATTCAGAACGAAGAGGTGCTTTCCACATTTCACTGAAGAAAATTCTTTGCTGCAGCAACCAATAGAAACTAAAGAGAGTATAAAATGGAAACTTTTCCGCGGAAAACTGTCACGCGCAAGAGTCGTTGAAAATGACACCTTTTTGAACGGAATTCCATGGAGAAATGAAATTCAAGGAATATTAATCAGATGCGCGAAAACTGATTTCCGTTTCCACGTAAATGCCTGGATACAAACTGAGGAATTCCTTGTGGTTGGTGAAAATTACTAAGTTACTACTGTGTGCGTCTTGCAGCACTTACCGAAGGAGAGGAGAATGGATGGAGAAGACGAAGCAGCCATGGAGCGAGAGAGAGAGAGAGAGAGCGAGAGCACGCTTGAAAGTGGATAACGAGAGATCATTATATGGATACTGTATTCGATTCAAAAGGAATTGACAAAACTGCCCTCAGCACTTTCCTCTTAATGGGGTGTCAATGGGTTGGGTTCGGTCGGGTCTATATGTATTCGGAGTTTGGACCCAAATGCAATCTGGCCTACAAAAAGTTGGACTCGGAGTCGGACCCTGTTAAAGTTCCTACCTCTGGATCCGAATCGAGCCAAACATTTCTAATACTTGTATAATTCAGTTTATAGAGAATTTTCAGCAAGGACAAGACCCGGCTAAGCCTATGGGGCCCACTCTTGGGCCGCTTTTGATCGGGGCCACCTTAAAACACCGGGCTCCATCGGGCCCAATTTGAGATTTGTATGACTGCACACCATTGGATTTGCGATCGAACAATTTTGGACCGTCAATTTTGAGTGCCCAAATCTCAATCATCAGAGATTCTTTGGATCTGAAATTTGGTGGGCCGCCTACCCAAGCTAAGCCCTTCTGTAAACCTCGACAGTCCACACCCCAACTCCATTTTCTTAGATGGTTCCCACTGAACTCTTCTTGCCCATGATCACCATGGACGGGCAAGATTGCCCAGGAGATCACTAACGTTTTATATCATGTCTGTAATAATACTCGGGTTTTTAATCAGATACAGGGTCAAGTCCATTGGAGTAAGGTCCAGGTCCAATAAGCAAGACCCGTTTCAAGTTCGAGTACAATTCTAGGTAAAAAAAAAACACATTATTAAGGTCCAGTCCTAGTTCCACCATGATATTCTCTCTTCAAAATCCACTTTATTTCACTTGACTCTATTATTAGTAGAGTTGCCAAACTGGCCCCTAATGATACTTACATGCCCCAAGCAATCAAGCATCACTCCAAGGGAATAGAGACTATAGAGTGGTTTCATATTTGATTGATTATAGAGAAAAAAGTCATGCATTACAAAGCTTGTCTAGCCCTGGAATTTCCTAACAATCGGCACTTACATGCCCCAAGCATCGTTCTAGCTGATATGGTTAAAACCTTTATGGCGAAAAATTAATGACCATGGTTAATCATGAAGTGGATTGAGATTTTCTTTCTTTTCAGAAAATTGAATTCCACACACCACTCGTTAAAATAGACTCAGTACTTAAGTTTAAGTAGATTTCCACCCACGACCCTTTACCATTTCTCACCCTATATAAATCAAAGTCCTCCCTTCCGTGAAAGGAAGAACATGCCCAAAAAGCTCATATGACCCATTATACCAATGTTCAAAACTTGATGAGCATTATATATTTATATTCACATGCCAGGAACCAGTTCTAGTTCTCATTTTCATGGATGGAAAAGCGTCAAGCAGGTTAAGTAAAACAACATGAGCAGTGTCCCAGGACTGGTCTCAGCAGAGACAATCTCACCCTAGCAACCGTATCAAATAATAAAAAGCCCCATGGCCAATAACTGATCTGCTATCACTACTAGTGCAATTCACAAGTGACAGCCACGCAAATTGCTGCCAGAATTTATCAGCAGTAACAAAAGGGTAAGCAAGCCACAATCAATCTGGCATGACCTACCTGTGTATGATATGCAAGTAAAACTACTGGTAAGTATACATGATAAGTACAGGATCCAGGTATCGACTATTTTTCCCTTTCATCTAGTCATAAAGTGAAGACTGCTGGAAATGACAGTGGATTTTTAAATAGATGATGAAATCAAGTTTTAAAGGAAAACATGAAACCAACACAACTTCTCGTTCATCTCAAGTACTAAAAGCTCAAAAGGCTAGAAAATCCATGGTAAGAATCCATAAAAGGCGCACATATCAAAGGAAACCTACAAAATTACCATGTAATAACTTCAATGTCAAACACACAACACCAGCAATTAAACCAAGAAGATGCTCATGGAGCAACGGTAATCCGACCAGCAACTTGATCGAGATCTCTTTGACCACTGGATGTAATTCTTCTCCCACTGTAATAGAACAGCCAAAAGAAAATGAACATATTAAGTAACAGGTTCCATATGATTCTCAAACTAAAGCTGTATTCAGATAGCTACCAATCTGAAAGCAGAAAAAAAAAAAAACATTTTACTTTAATTTTTTTCAACAGTAGAAATAACTAAATCACGGAAAACTTTCCTCTGCCTGCAAAAAGAAAGCGAGTAGACTAACGTTTTATTTGTGATCTCTACAAAGGGAAAATATTCACATGCTTTCGTGCAGGAACACAGCATCCGGAATGCGCATAATGTATGAAGTTCAGAGGTAGGACCCACCTCTGGGATGTTCGTGATGCACACTGCGCATGTGCCCCACGAGCAGGTGAATATTATCCCCCTGCAGGCTGCAAAGAATTGGTTGTTTCCAACTCATAGCATTCTCTCTAAAGGGTTTGTAAACAAATCACAGATGTATCTATCCTTGCACAATTCCAAGTAAGCATGTCAGCATTCACATCCCCACCATTAATCAGGTGGGACCTGCTATGCGAATCACTTAGCACAATAGGCGATCCGATCCACTCATCAGACAGACCCAGCATGCATGACACTGATTTCTGTGTCGGAGCATATGCATGAATGATCCCCTCGATAACAGCTCAGACCTTCCAAGCGTGCCATCTTGGTATATGTACAACTTAATCAAATTGATCAATCACTTAATGACACTTAAAAAAAATAAGGGAGGGGGGGGGGGGGGGGGGGGGGACATCTATGCTGACTAGTACTTAGTTTGGCTGGGTGCAGGTAACCACTGGCCAAACTGAGCCAACTCAGTGCAGTTGCAGTCCAATCAAGTTCCCCAACATTTATAATGAATAATATCTCATCATTGCCAGCATATTCTACAGAGTCAAGAAAATTACTTTCATGACCAACATAAGAAGAAGGATCAGATAATTTCCTGTAAAGAAATGACAAAGGTACGAAGTTTCACTCACCCCTTTGGTTCAATGTCAATAATGTTCATCTTCTGGAGTTGTTGAAGGATATGGCGAGCAACAGAACCACTGCTCTTGCAGAAATGCGGGGGCCGACTTCCGTTTCTCTTGCGCCCACCATAGATCTTCTGGAAAGCACCAACTCCAATACCCTGCCTCAAGTAAATCTTTCTAGCCATGGAAGCTGCAGAGCAGAAATAATCAGAGAATTATATGAGATGTACCTACAAAGAAAGCACCAACTTTCCTTCCAGGCAATCAATAAAATATGGGCGAACACAAACAAAGGAAGGATAGAATCAGTACCAGCTCTAATGTAGTACCAATCCGGATCATAAGGAGCAAGCTCCTTAAAATTTCCAGTCTTGACAATATCGGTCCAATGCGGAAGCTCCATCTATTTGCAAAAGAACAATATAACTACAAGAAGTCAGCAAAAACCAACAAAGTAGTGCAATTGAAGGATAAAAATACAGTCCTCCAATTTCCATCTTGTCTATAGAAGCGAAAGTTTCAGGGTTTTGGATCACCCTATTTTTTTGTGCAGCAAATGACTATCCATGGTTTAGATCATCCTACATTGATGACCCACTAGAGCTTTTATTTGTTTTTCTTATCTTGTGATATTCTATATTCCTAAGAACTTGTTTGCACAACGAGAGGATTACGATCTTTGTGGATTTCATGAGAGAGAGGAATCTTGCATTCCTATCCATCAAATAGGAAATCTTAATCCTCTTTATTAAGGATTTCGAAAAATCAGTTCATTTTTCCCCTTCAGCACAGGGAAATGTCTCACACCAAACAATGGAACAGTGGGCCGCACCGAAAATCAGAATAATTTTCTGCTCTATCACAGAATCCTCTCGTCGCACAAATGCAACCCAAACGTTTCCTCTCGTAATCCTTAACTGTTTATTATCTTAGGCTCGAACCTTTTAAAAAGTAAAAATGTCAGTAGGCCCAATTGCCCAAGTACAATTCTTGTCTGTAGTAGACTCGAAATTTGTTAGGCAGATTTTATGGCTGAGAGACTGTCAATCGTCAATCAGGATTGGTAAAAAACTGCCAAAGTATTGACAAATGGCAATGGACTTACATAAACATAAATTAGAAGCATAAGAATCTCAACCAAGGAAATGAAGAATCAGGGTCTTATTCTATCCTTGCTCTAATCCTTCCAAGTTCTAACAAGCTGTCACCTCAATAGAAACAGATATAATTGAAACTGGCACCCTCTATCACGAAGGCCTCTCAATATATGATATTACAAGTATATCTCCTTGCTAATTATGGGAATCTGATTACATTAATCACAAACTAAAAAAACCACTACAGTATAAATTAAAGAAGATATGTAGGTACATAGAGACTAATATTCTGCAGGAGCTTTTGGAGCTGTGCTCAATCAAGTCAGCTTAAAAGCTGAATGTAAGTACAGTACAAGAGGCCTATACCGACCAGGTGGGGCATAAGGAATCCCAACCAAAACAAAGGAGACCCAAATACCCAACTGCTTACAGCCCTCCACTGTCCAGGGGAAAACAATTCAAATTGGAAGAGCTACTACACTGTCTAAGACCAATTTATGCAGGCTGAACTGCTTCATTTATACACCTGCATCTGCATAGCGGTCCCAGGGACATGGACAAAGGAAGCATGGGCCTCCCTAGCCAATCAAAGATCTCATCCACAGTATCTACTAATTGCTAGCGGCCTCTAAGGCTTGGTCATTGGCCAAGATGCATAGCACTTTTAAATCTTTAAAACCAACAAAAAGACACATGTCACTTGAGGTTTCAAACCCAGGACATGAAATAAAGAACCACGCTTACTACTCAACTAGCTAGCATTTTTTGTTGTGTTCTCATTGAGAATACTATATGAAAAACATGGAAATGACACAAGTACTCAACATTAAGTGGAGGACCAATCATCTCCCCACCCCCGCAAATGGCTTTAAAATTAACTATTTACTTTTGTGTGTTTATACAACACTATTTTAGTGCATTGTATAATTATTTTAAACTTTTGTTCACAATTTTTATATTTCCATTTTTTTATTTGTTACATAACCCGAGCTCACAACCATGTGTTTACGACAATGAGCAGATGCCAACTACAGTATTGGCTTTTGTCAAAGATTTAAAACAAAGAACCTGGTATGACTTCCTAAGTCATTAAGTTGACTCCACTGCTTGGCTTTCTGAGTTGAGTCCAAGTCGCAAGTCTGCAAGCTATGGTTTCATTGGCATAGTTGAAGACACATGCTGATTTATTAAATGGACTTGTATGAACACCCTAAACCCAAAAATAATTGGAACTGAAATTCCCATTAGGGCCTGTTTGTTTCATGTAATTGAATTCCAAGGAATTCTAAACCTTTTTATTTCTATAAGTTGTTGAAAATGAAGATTCAAAGGTGGATATCCAGAAAAGACCACCAAATAATCTCCCCTTCAATGAAAATTCAATAGGGAAAGATGGGGGTGCCCAACATCACCATATTAAATCAAATCTTAGGAAAGACAAGATCCCATCTAGATAGCTGCCTTGTATCTTCCACCCCCCACCTCATATTATCCTTCATCCTTCATGTCTTTAATAATCCTCCCATAGAGCTCATTGCTCATTTGACCATGAGTCCCTGTGTATTCCATTCATATGTATTCTATTTGAATGCTAACAAATGGGCCCTTAGCAATGTCAAGATCAAAACAATGTTTCCTTTTAACCACTCCATTTTTCTCCTCAATTCGGACACAACTAGAAACATCAAACAAAATAAATTTTTGGTAGATGTATAACCCACAACCAATCCAGCACCCACCATACCATACCACACCGCCCTCCCTTTTGTATTTATGTTGGTGTCAATGGGTCATCAATACATGGCTAGTTACACTTAGGAATCATAAGTTTTCCATCAGAAAAAGCCCTTACACACCTCAAGATTACGAGACTAAACACTACCAATAGTCCAACACCCAAAAAAATCATATCTTTTTTTTCCGAGGCTGTACAGTGAGAGAAAAAGGGGCACAAAATAACCGATCTCTGTTTGGGTGAATGCTATCTTATCATCCGATTGAGAACCCATTTCAGGCACCCGATATACTTACCTAAAACTTACAGAAAGAAGACCCCATTTCCTAAAAACTCATAGGAAAGAGCCCCATCACTGAAATGAAACATCTAATCAAAGTAAAGTTAAGAGCTTCAAATCCAGAGAGAGAAGAAGGAGAAGAAGTGACCTTTCCAGATCGTTTGAGATGGGCGGAGTAGGCTTTCACGAACTGGTGAGGCGACACGTCTTTCACAGTTCTTGCGTTCTCCATGGCTGCCTGCTGCAGATGCGAGCGAGAGAGAGCCGAGGCTTTGAGGCTACTGAAATTGAAGAAGAGAAGTGAAAGGAGGCGAAAGCGTCGAGTCGACTTATTAGGGTTTCTGGCATTTCCATCAGATGCCGACCAAGATAATCGTACGGTCGCGATCCTCTAGCTCCTCATTGGGGCCCATCTGCTAGCGTTTAAACTGCTTCTCAGTGTGGCCATCATATTGATCAATTAAAAATGTCCCTATCATGATATAAAAAAAAAATTGTTTGAAATTGGAGATGAACTTATTAGAAGGAGAGGACCTTTATGAGAATCAGATTTTCTGAGATTTTTTTTTATAAAAAGGATAGATATATATTTTTTATTTAGAGCAGTTGCGTTGATGGGTCTCACTTATTAAAAATATAATACGTTTAAAATAAAGATTTTCCGTTGGAGTATCTCCATATTTTACCACGAAAAAAGTTGCTTTCAATTTAAAATTGATCATTTGATAAAAAAAAGTTATTAATAAATATATATATATAAAATTGTATTAATCATAACTTCGATCAAATTGTTGATCTTACTATGGGATCAACTCTTAGGAGGAAATTTTTGGATATCCCTTAGTTGGGAGGACATTTTTTTTGAGCTACCCCAATTTTGAATGGGTGCGTTCGAAAGTATAGTTCCCGCATGTAATTCTGGGTTTCTTTATAAAAAAAAAGCCTCATTGAATCTAAACTCATTTTTGAAATTTTTTATAGATTTCAATAGTACTATAGCTCAGGTCACTAAAGTTTGCTAAGCAGGTGGCAATTCTTTACCTGACCCAATAATTCAGAGTTGAAGGTTAACCACTTTCACTGTGATTTATTTGATTTTTGATTTTTACTTGATTAATAAATTGGCTTCTTTCTACTCAACCCGTCAATTCAACTCAACCAAATTAATTGCGCTCCTTCCCATGGTGTGGGCTTTTTCTTTTCACTTATGTGGACTCTCTTGAGTCCTTGGATGGGGTACCAAAGAAGAAGAAGAAACCTAGACTTAAATGGAAATGTGGTCAAGGTGGGGCTATAACTCAGTCATCTAAACTCAGCTCGGTAGGGCTGCTCAGCTCACGAACACGAACTAATGAAGTTGAGTCATTCACCTCATGGCCTGAGCTATCCTGACTACGTGAGGGCATGCATATATTAGCCCAATGTCAAGCTCAAGCCCAAACTAGGCCCGTTTATAAATGACCTGTTTATAATCTAGTAACATACACATGCTCTGCATTTGTCCAATTAAGATGCACCCGGTAATCCGAAGGATTCAGCCCAGAAAATTCAGGTATGTAGCCCTTTGAGGCTCGGTTGATATATAATGGTTATGGCTCTAGGTCCATACTTAGCCCCAATTAGTAACTGGATCCAGGCTTGAACCATTCTTTGCTTCCATGAGAACTATTTATTTAATTAGATGACTAGTAGCTTTTGATGAGACTAATCTAATTAACCTTCTTCCTTATAATGGGGCCTGCTGAACACAACTTAATACCCAATCATATATCCAATATTCCACCATGTCATGATTATGACATATGTTACATATTACACTGCCACCAAAACTCTTTACTATTTGTCAAGGAAAAAAAAAAAAAAAACACACACCCACACACAAAAACACAAAATTCATGTAATCAATTCATGTAATCAAATCAATCACCAATTAGGCCAGTTGGACGCTTTTCTTCTATTATCCACCATTTGATTGAATCACAATAAAAGAAGTCTTTGTAAACCGTAAACCAGTAAGCTTCAAGGCCCCTTAATCATGGGTTTATTATGATTAATTACTTGATTATTTGGTCAAATAATAAAATTATGCAAAAATCGAATTCAGTTTGATCCCCAATGAAAAACTCTTGTTTCTGCCCCTTGACACATTCCATTAACTCAATTCAATGAACCCTAACCCACACACAACCATAAGACCAGACCACTTAACAACAAAATCTAAGTAAAAGGTGGGTGACAATGATGTATCATAGTAATGCTGGCTGAGTACATGAAACATGGCAGCCCATTTCCCCAGTTTGTAAAATTGTTTGGTTGATTAGCTATCTATAAAAACTTAAAAACTTTGATCGCATGACTTATTGCGCTAGATAAAGATGATTTTTCATAGATAGTTAGTTTAATGAAACCTTTACTTAAAAGGGATAAATCACCATGTCATCACGGTAATGACGAAAAGAAGAGACCATAGAAGGGTAAAACATTTCAAATATGAAGTGCAAATCCCACAACTAAATCCACGAGTGGGGTCCCCCTAGGGGTGTAAACTTTTGGGCGGCCAGACCTAGGACGAAAAAAACTGCCAGGCCCGTTGACCGCATTGACAGGGCTGGCCTGGCAAGGCACAACCCAAAAGGCTGGGCCATGCTGGGTCAGAGAGCCTTGGGGCGTGGCCCGGCACGATAATTATATATTAAAATTTTATTTTTATATAAAGAAAATATAATAATTAAAGATTTATTTCTCATTTGTAAATTAACATCAATGTTTATGCATTTAGTTTAATAGTTTCAATGTTATTTCAAGTTAAGAACCCCTAAAAGTCCAGTAAAAGTTTATTTCAATTTATATGAAAAAATAAAAAAACAGAAGTGGCATGTGGGCCAGCCCTTGGGCGGCAAGGCCCAGCCCATCTGGGGCACTGCACAACCTAAGTCGTGTCGTGGGCCGTGCACGGCTAGGCCAACTTGGAAGCACTGGCACGGCCCACTTTACACCCCTAGATCCCCCCTAAAAGCTAACTGTTGGGTTGATCGCTTAATTTATAGGTGATTAACTTCCTTTTTGTATTCTACCTTTTATGAGAAAATTGAATGGGACTCATCATGTGTAAACTAGTGAGAGATGCCCATACTGAACATGGGCAGGCATCGAACAACAATTGCATTCAAATTATAAAATATTGGAGATGTATTGTGATATGATCCAATTGATAAGTAAAATCAATGATACTCTACACTGAAAGAGTTTTGCACAAAGAAATGAATATAAAAATTACTATACACGCTGCACTATAGCCTATATCTTCAATTCGAGGTTATATTAACTATAATTTCACAATTCTACATTTCTTTCCTAACCACTTCATTGGAGTCTTATTCAGTCGCCCCGCCCCGTCTTAAGGATTAAAATGGACTTAGAAATCTGCATATCCGATATATGCTAGGTAAAGTATGTAACCTAGACCCATTTTTATTCTATGACTACATATCCAAGCATCTACCAACAACTATTATCATGTTAGCAACTATACACCAACCATATGGGTTCCAAAACAACACTGAGAACTACCAATTCACGTATTTAAAAGGTGGGAAAGGAAGACATGAGATAAAAGGAAAGCGAGACCATCATAAATGAACGTGGGGTAGGAAGACGTGAAAGATGAGAATTAGGAAGTCAAAATAAATTGGCAATAAAGTCAAAATCAATTACATAAATCGGACCGATTTCCAAATTGAAATTAGTTAGCTTCATATTATATTATATAACTGCAACTAACGTTTTTACTGGCCCCACTTATATTCACTTTAGTTGCAATTAGTAAATGTGGGGTGCGTCGGACCAACCAAAAACTAAACTCACTTGAACCCAACTTTTGTTGAAATCTTAACCCATACCCACTTTGGATCGAACCCATCAAAACCTGGGTCAAGCCCACCATCCATACAACCCAACCCATTTCCATCACTATCGTCCACCAACATTAGCTACCATAGCAAGAAAGTAATATGCCTTAATTAATCTAATCCCTGATTGTAACTACAACTATTATTTTGTTTGCAATCCTCGTGTAATCAGCACACATCATACACCTCAAGTTTCAACCATTTTGGGAGTCTATGAACAAGCTTTCTCATGCCTAGTCACAAAAACACCCCATATGAAGGAAAAAGTCACAGAAAATGGAATCTTTTACATAGGAGGAAAAAGTCTCAAACTATGCTAGATTTTGCTTATGTAATTATCTATTTTATACTGCAGCTTTGGTGAAATGACAAAGATCTAGGAATGTTGAGGTAGGTCTTTTACATCTCTAAATGAATTTTTTTGCAGCTTTATTATAAAAAAAGATTGCCATAACAAATTATTAGATTTAGTTTATAATTCTTTCCCTAATCCTTGCATCTTTGGATAAGTTTTCTCATTCCATCTGGAGGCTTCATTTAATAATCTACACCAAAACATTAGACTGGTTTTATATACCAATGAATACAATATCCAATCCAAACCCTCAAAATCAGGGGACTAAAAGTGACCTGAAACAATAGCTTATGGGGTGCTCTAGTTGTACTTTTGTTTAAATCTGTGTCCATCCTATTTAACGATGGTCATATGCCATTTGTCAACTATTTCAAGATGAATATAAATTAGATCTATTGGATAACTTATTCAATTAGCTAATCTTAGCAAGCCCCAGTTTGTGAGATTCCAACTCACATAAAGAAAGTTGTAGCTAATTTTCTGGTATGGTATAGCAGAGTAATGAATCTAGATGCTGTCATTTCTTTTATTTTAATTATCCTTAGATGGCTAAGATTAAACTTGTTGTTTTTAATGGTTTAGATTTGATTGAGTATTTTGATTTTCTCTAGGATCTCTTATGTTTAGACAGCTACGATTGAGGTTCCTATCTTCCCTTTTACTCACAAAAGAGGTGTAAAGACTATTTTCTTAAACCAGCTGAGGAAGAGCTGGGGACTTTATAAACTCTTTTTATCATCCTCTAATCTTTTTTCTTCTTTCTCTGTTTCATTTTGTGATAGTTGATATCAGAAGTTCTAGTTGATATCAGTTGGAATCTAGAAGCTTCTGACTACTTACTGTAAGGATAAAGAATCTAAGCTCAAAAGTCACAAATATTCATCTCCCAGAGAATGGTACTTTTACAAGGAAAAAAAAAGACGAGCATTGAACTGAAAAAGAGTATATCTAGAAATTAAGACCATCCACCATCCCAAACCATTGTCTGGGTCCCAACCGAACTGCACACATCTGTCAACTGCACTAGCCCAAACCAATATGTGATGTGACTCCAAAATTAAACAGTATACATGTGGTTGATTGTTAAATGGGAAAGACTAATGAAGTTTAAATATTGATCTCATGATCATTATCACTGCATGAAAACATGCTAGTAAATGATCGCACCAAACTCTAGTAAATGATCGCACCAAACTCAAATAACCATCCACCATTCCATAAACTGAACTCAATAGACCCTTACCCACTGAAATCGCACCATCATGAGACCAGACAACTTATAACAAAATCTAGTAAAAGATGGGCAACAATGATGTATCACAGTTTAACACAAGTATTGTCAGATTACCTTAGCCCTTGATTTAATAGGCATAAAGTTTAGCTGTCTTTCAACCATAATTTTTTTGAGATTCAATTCAATGGTGGAGAAATATTTTAATGAGAGTGAAATTGGGCCTGATGCCAGGTCATTGGGGATGAGAGTGTGAATGGCCCACATTGATAAAAGGTGAGCCCAAGTTGGGCCCATAGAGCTAGACTGCATACAGCGTTGCTCATAAGAGAAATATGGCATGTAAGTGGGGCCTATTGTTCCTAAGATTGTTTGTTCAATTAGTTTTCTATGAAAGATCGAACTTTTTTACCCTATAAGTTATGCATTAGATAAGGATGATTTTTCGTAGATAGTTATTTTAACAAGAATTTTATTTAAAGTGCGATAAATCACCATTCATCACGGTAATAATAATAAAAAAAGGTACATATAGAAGGGTGAAACATTTCAATAAAGTTCAAACAGCACAACTAAATTCATGAGTGGGGTCACCTTTCTGGAATCCAAACCGCTCAAACAATCTAACCCTCCTCATACGTGCTAATTGTTGGGTCGATCACTTGATTTATGTGTGATTGATTTCATTTTGTACTCTACCTTCTTTCCACGTGTGCGAGCTTTCTCATGGGAGCCTTTTCTGAACAAAATGAATGGAATTCATAATGTCTAATAGCAGTTTATCAGCCCTACCTATCTTCACTAATAGCATCGGACCAGCCAAAAAGTAAACTCCTTGAACCTATGCGCCTATGACTTCGTTTCCTAGGAAATCCGTGCGATCCTGGATTTGAGACTTTCTACACCAAAAATATTCTCTTAAACGAAGGTATTCGTGCTTGGATGGCGGCTCAGGATCAGCCTCATGAAAATCTTATATTCCCTGAGGAGGTTCTACCCCGTGGAAACGCTCTTTAATGGAACTTTAGCTTTAGCCGGTCGTGACCAAGAAACCACTGGGTTCGCTTGGTGGGCCGGGAATGCACGACTTATCAATTTGTCCGGTAAACTACTCGGGGCTCACGTAGCCCATGCCGGATTAATTGTATTCTGGGCCGGAGCAATGAACCTATTCGAAGTGGCTCATTTCGTACCAGAGAAACCTATGTATGAACAATGATTGATTTTACTTCCCCATATAGCTACTCTAAGCTGGGGAAGTTCCCAAACCCATCAAAACCTACCATTAATAGGGGCAGGTCAAGCCTACCACCCATTCAACCCGACTGATTTCCATCACTATCGGCCACCAACATTAGCTACCAAAGCAAGGAAGTAATTAATCTAATCCACATTCCCTGATTGTAACTACAACTATTATTATGTTTCCATTAATTCTTTCTTTAATCACTGCATACATCATACACCTCAAGTTTCTCCCATGTTGGAAGTCTATGAGCAAAGCTTTCTCATTCCTAGTCACAAAAACAACCTACATGCATGAGGGAAAAGTCAGAGAAAATGGAACTTTTACACAGGACTACTAAGTCTAAAACTATGCTAGCAAGATTTCTTATGTAACTATCTATTTTATAATGCAGCTTTGGTGAAATAACAAAGTTGTAGGACTGTTGAGGAAGCTTTCTCTAATGAAAATATTTGTAGGTTTATTATAAAAAAGATTGTCATAGGCCCATAACAAATGATTAGGCTTTAGTTTAAAATTCTTTCCTTAATCCTTGTATCTTCGGAGAAGTTTCTCATTGCATCTGGAGGCTTCATTTAATAACAAGAACATAAGACTAGTTAGTTGTATATGTTAATGGATTGCAGACTTGCAGTGAATCAAACCAATGAATACATTATCCAATCCAAACACTCCAAATTAGGGGATCAAGTGACCTGTAAAATAGTTCTTGGGTCTGTTTAATGATGACCAAGTGGCCTATAAAATAGTTCTTGGGGTGCTCTGGTTGTAATTAATCTAAATTTATGTTCAGCCAAATTTAATGATGACCATAGTTTATATGTCAACAATTTTGAAAGAACTTATCTGTTGGATAACTTGTTCAATTAGTTTTCTAGCAAGCCCAAGTTTGTGGAGTTCTTGCTCATGTTAAGAAAGTTGTAGACAATTTTCTGGTATGGTGTAGAAGAGTTGTGAATTTAGAGTTGTCTCGTCATTTCTTTTATTTTATTATGCCTACCTAGATGGCGAAAATGTAACTTATTCTTTTTAATAGTTTAGGTTGATTTATTTATTGTTGGCTAAATGGCTAGGATTATGAGATTATCTATATATATATGATAAATTTCTATATGCACACTGATACACCTCTCTCCGTATTACGGTGAAGGCAATATTATGGGGCCCATCTTATGATCCATTAGAACTGTCCATACACGAGACCCTTTAATTACACTGGATTCATTGAGTTTTCACCCATCTAAATGGACTGACTATCGGTTTGAGGGTCAAATTTTTTCTTTCATATAAAGTCGTTATACTTGTGGGCCATAGATGAAAGTGTTAAGAGGCATGTGATTGACCCCAAACTTAATATCTGGGCCCATTCAAGATGACTCTTTCCATCCCCTTAGTCCCATGATCATTGGGGCCACAGGTGGGCCTCATCAAGCCACCTCTTACCATATATAACACAGTGGAGGTGTAGTCACATGATTGTTTTGGTCTGCCAATAGAGTTGTAAAGACTATTTTAATGGACAAGGTTGTTTTTAAAGACTTTTAGATAAATCAATGCATTCCATAAAATCACCGTAGAATTCATTGACATCCAGACTTCTCAATTTATACAAGAGAGATATATACACTGATAAGATAATAAGTTGAAATTCAAACTCTTATTTTATACCTAGAATTTCTAACAACCTAAACCTAATCTCTAACCATTTTGGTATGCCTATAGAGAGAATTTGCGTTATTTTCCTTTTCTCCTTGGTAAGAATTAAGCCATCATCATCATTTTTTATGCTTTCCTTTACCTAATCTTTCTTTGTCCTTTTGCTCTTTCATATGTGCTTTCTTCTACCTAATCTTTCTTTGTCCTTTTGCTCTTTCATATGTGCTTTCTTTTACCTATTCTTTCTTTGTCCTTTTGCTCTTTCATATGATATTATGATAGTTGATGTCAAAGGTTCCATTTGCATCACTTGGTATCTATGTTTCTGAGCACGTAATGTGAGAAAATAAAGAATCTAAGCTCAAAAGTTACAATTTATCTCCTAGAGAATGACACTTTGAAAAAAAAAAGTCACAAGAGTATATCTAGGAAAGACCATGTCCAATCAATTCCATCACCCCAAACCATTGTTTAGGCCCCAACTGAACTGCACACATCTGTCAACTGTACTAGCCCAAACCATGTGATGTGGCTCCAAAAAGGTATACATTTGTGGTTGATTGTCAAATGGGAAAGACTCATAATACAGTTTACATACGGGTCGAATTTTAATTTTGATCTGATGATCATTACCACTTAATGAAAATTGTTGGGGATGTGCAATCAAAGTCCCACATCGGCTATAATTGAGAAAGATCATAGGCATATAAGTTGGACTAAGTATTCCATTGGTACGAAGCCTTTTGGGTAGAATTCAAGAACAAATCCATGGAGTTTGTGGTGGTCCACTGTCCTAACAAGTGGTATCAGAGCCCAAACCCAGACTTAGCCCGGAAAATTCTCATATTGCCGAACAAAAGGTGGTGGGCCCCCTGTGCAAGGGAATGCGCAGTATCCAAAGAGATATGATCCTTTATTTGAGGGGACAAAAACACCGAACTCAAATAATTGTAGCCATTTATCTTGTAGTGGTAACTATCCACCAAACTATGAAGTCAGTTGAAGAGGGCCCCACAATATGGGTTTGGATTGGATCATTTCAAGTGATTTAAGTATGAAACATAATGTTTTATCTGTTTGTCCTGCATGTAGTTTTTAATGGTTTGTAATACAAGTCTGAAGTCTCTTTATTTTCTCGTCTCCCTGTCTATGATTATAGCAAAACCTGTGGCGAAAAGCAAGGCAAAACACCACTTGAATAATGGTCAAGTGGGCATTGAAAAACCTCATGACATCATCTTCTTCAAACTTTGTTTCTTGAACTCTTTAGTCCAATGACGTCCTTTCTTGGAACAGTTAACAACGTTCCAAGGCTCTGGCAACGACCGGGCATCCTTGTCTTTTGTCTCAACTAGGGATGCAAATTAAAGGGTGAAGAGTGATCTAACTAATTAGGGGAGTTTAGTAGTAATTAGCTAGGGGTATGGGGGTGACAACGAATTACTTTGGGTCGCGCACAATGGGTAGGCTCAACCTGAACCTAGTTCATTTAAAAATTTTTACTTGAACCTATGCTGAAAGCTAAAAGGTCAACTTGAAACCCCTACTTAATTAATAGTGCAATGAATTAGGTTGGTTTAAGTTGGCGGGTCAAATTGTAAGTATGAGCTCAGCTAGAATCCAACCCATTTATTAATTAAGTCAATCGTATTGGAGGTTAGAGCTTGTAAGAGTTCAACTCAAACATGCATGGTTTGGAGCAAGTTCACTGTTAATAAGATTTTAACACAATTATTTAGAAACACTTTCCACGTAAAAAAATGGTTTCTAAATATTCATCATTTGGCCTTATGCCTTGTATAGGACTGGTTTGATTTCACATTTTCTAAATACTTAACTCAGTCCTTGAGTCTAGACCCTCTAGTGAGGTCTTCACTCTTCACATTTTCATCTTAGTTGGAAGGACACATAGGCTCTTAGAGTAAACACTATGAATTCGGACATTGTTTATCCGTGCACGTGTGGCGATATAACTCAGTTTTGGCTGATTTTTTAAAACTATGCATGGTTAACACCCATGAACAGGTTTCGACCAACTTCTCTGATCTTAGGGATATTGTTTCAATGAAGGTGCAACAATCACATCATGATGATCAAACTCAGATTTCGTGAGAAGTTGTAGCATGGATCATTTGCTTTCTGCCACAAGCCATTCTGCCCATTCGTTAATGAGAATGCTTCTCCCTTATTTTAATAAATGCTTCTATAATCTTCCCATGTATATATACTACCCAAGGCGAGAGAGCATTACTCCAACTGTCTCTCCACTTTCTCTGTAACTAACTGTTTTGCTGCAAGGTCTAACAGAGTTCACACCTCCAAAGACTCCCTCCATCTCTAGGAACTGCAGTGTGGTGAGATGGGTCGAGCCCCATGTTGCAGTGGTGAGCATGCTGGTCTGAAGAAAGGCCCATGGACCCATGAAGAGGACCAATTGCTCAGAACATTTCTCCTGAACAACCCCAATACCAGTTGGCGCCAGGTCCCACCACGAGCAGGTTTATGGCTAAAAAATTAACTATGTTTTTTTTTACTCTATAGGTTGCACCCAAAACTGTGTCACATAACAGGCAATAAAATTATCAAGGCCCACCTGTTTTTTGATGTAAAAGAGGGTCTCTACAAATCTTTGATCGATTCCTTGACCTCTATTGGAAGCTTCTACTCATGCAACCATAGATATAAAAGATAGATTGGTTATGCCCCCACCTGGTTTTATCAATTCATTTCGGCTGCATTTATATTTTGGCAACTATGTCAAAAATGTTGTAAAAGAAACAAAAGTTTCAAAAACTATGAGTTTTAATGGCTCTCATAAGGGTTTGAATGTTAATATGATATGAAAATATTGTCTACCATTATATAGACATGATACAATTCTTTTGTGTTCCTATTGACTTTATGTTTTGGATCTTTAAATTCGCGGAGCAACAGCAGTGACTACTGAAATTGGTATATGACAGGCAAAACAGTTAACAGCTTAATTTTATTTTAGTTGGAGTTGTGGCCCATTGTAACTAGAATTAGCATTGGCCCATGCTCTAAACTCTATTTTCTCTGTCAATGTATTTATATTCTAAGATTTTATTTACATGTAAAAGACCCTACTATTGCATTAATATGATGATTTTCCTTTAATTAGTTCTCTATATATTTTCTAAGTTTTTAATGAAAAATGAGGAGCAAGGGAACAATAGCTAGTTTGTACTCTTAATACATGAGTGTTGCTCAAATACTTTGGGCTCATTTGGATGAGAAGGGAATCCTCCCTTGTGGAGATTCTCCATTTTTATATTGTAGCTCTTCTCCTTGCCTTCTTTGGGTTTGATCGGACAACGACAAACAAAGAAAACCATGATGAAATTATAAATCAAGCAACACTTTTAATGATAAGAATTCCATTTTTCAATCCCTAGAGAAGGGTGTTTCATTCTCTGGAACATTTTGCGAAAAAGTAGTTTGAGAAATTACTTTTTTCTTTGGAAAAAAAATAAAAATTTAAAAAGTGGAGATGAAGGTTTTCCTCCAACCCACTTTTCTATGCATCCCACAGGCACATCTTATTAACATGATCCATTGATTTTCTGCAGGTTTGTTAAGGTGTGGGAAATCATGTCGTCTTCGCTGGATGAACTACCTACGTCCAGATATTCGGAGAGGAAACTTCACCCTTGAGGAGGAAAATCTGATAATACAACTCCATGCTGCAGTAGGAAACAAGTGAGTATGTGATTGTCCATGCAGAAGCTATAATATGTACTTTGAATAGTTTTCTTCACCTTTTAATGTCTAAAATGGATCCAAATAAGTGATTCTGGTGGTTATATATTTGCATAGTTCTTTAGAAGGATGATGCGATGAATACGTGGATCCCTTTTGGACTAGTGCCAATAAATGTACAGGGAACCCACACGGATTCTTTTAAGTGAAAATCATCCTCATCTAATCACCTTATAGCTCTTTTACCAAAAAAAAAAAAAAAAAAAAAAAAAACAACACCTTAGCTTTGTGATAGAAGCTCTTGAAAGTTAGATTTTACAAATGGTTGATTCTTGGATCACAAATCATTAGGTTTAGCGCTATCGTATTGCCTACAAATTCAACATATAACTTTCAAATATTATCAGACTCTTAGCGAAGCCCACAAGATCTTACTAGATAACTAGTCCATACTGATGCCTTGTATGCACAAAAATATTCACCTCAAATAATTGCAAAATAGCATTTTTTTTTTTGGAGCATATACCAACACAAATGGTCGAATTTCCTTGAGATTCCCTCGTGTGCTTCTCACTTACTCAACTTGTTAACATATACATAAAAAATGATGTCATCTTTGAATCTATCTAATGACTAGATAAGCAACCTCAGGAAATAATACATAGAAGAACCAATCAAACATAGTTCAAAAGGGTGGGTCCCATGATTACTCAAGTCTACTCAATTCAAACTGCTGACTTATTCCAAACGTACGCAAGAGGGAACTTCTTTTGTTTGTTAGTATACAATACAACTGCAATTTCAGTTTCACCCTAACTTTTCAATGGTCCATGCATCATTTACAAGAACGGGTACTTTCTTGTGTTTGTTTTTCAGGTGGTCAGTTATAGCTTCCCAGCTACCTGGCAGAACAGATAATGAGATTAAGAACTTGTGGAACACAAAGCTAAGGAAGCTATTGGTCCTTAAAGGAATAAACCCAATAACCCATCAGCCCTTGTGCAACCCTATGCTATCTGATTATGTCAAGCAGTGGGTAAAATCCATCGAAAATGCAATTATCACGGGGCTTATGGCACAATCATCATCTAATAATATAAACAGCAATTCACTTCATCCCACTCTCCCTTCTTTCAGGTCTCTACCATTAGATTCATCTTTGAATGAAGAGGGTCTTGAACAGTCTCATCCATTGAAAGCAAGTCCTAATTGCCAAAATGCACTCAGAGACAATTCTTGGGTTGATGATGGGAGTTCTCTACTGAATGATAATTTGGATGGTGATCTTATGATGGGTGAAGAGGCATGCTTACAGGATAATATGGATCAGTATTTGAGGGATGGATTTGGAAATGTCCCAAGCAGTCCATTCTTTGATGCTTACGTGGACTCAATGATGTCTACTGCAAATTTGGAAGAGGGTTTGCTGGCAACAAAAGCATGATGTCTGTATTCAGCAATCACAATGTTATTAGAACAGACATGTACATATAGGATAGGGATATCAGGTTGTGATGACTTTGTTGTTGGTTTTGGGTTTTGATTTGTGTAAACTAGTTCTGTTTGATTACGTATGTACAAATATGTAAATCTGTAAATTCAAGGCAGTATTTTCTTATGGGAATTGAGAAGTGATCCGATGTAGGCTCATGATTTGTGAATCTAACCCATTGCGATGATTTCATAAGATGTTCGTCTATTTTGGTGGTCCAAACGACCAAATTTGGGCCTCATTGATCATTTTGATTAATAAGATAATCTTGAATTTTCTTATTTGAGAAAAGCTTTAGTTCTAGAGACTAGTTAATGCCCAACTATTGCGGTTCAGGGTTTGGGTTGACAATGCTGACTTGACTAACAAATGGGTTGGATTCAACTATAATCCATATATACTTGCTAATCAACATTGAGTCAGAAACAATCCGATTCAATATTGCACTATGACCCACAAATCTGATCCGAATCAAAACTAATTAATTTATTACATTTTCACTATGAACCACCAATCCAACCCAATTCAGATATTCATGCCCCCTCTTAACCACTACCAAACTAGCTTTCGATCCATTCATTCTGATATGTTGACGTCCCAACTTTTATGAAGTTTTTAGACTAAATGCATAGACACTTTCGTGAACTCTTTAGCCCAGTGACGTCTTTCCTTGGGACAGTAAACAACATAACAAGTTTCCTGATAAGGACTCTAAAAAGGAATAGAAGGGATTTTCAAAGCTGACTTGACTGTGATTGAAATGGTGTCTTCCCTTGCTTCTTGCTTGACGCCACAGTTTTTTGCTAATCCAAGACAATGGCAGGAAAGAAATAAGGTCGGCTTAGATTAAACATTGTGGGACCCATTTCAGTTACCTTCATTGGTTGGTTGATTGTTTGGAATTCAAGTCATATGGCTCCATTTTTTTAAATTTGGCCCAATTATCTACTTTTATGTTTTTTTTATTCAATGGTTATGGTCGTCAGGCTAAATTAATATTCAATTCACATGTGGAAAGCATTTGGCCTTTTCTATTTTGCCATCCACCCCAGGTGTATGTAGTTGAGTTGAGCCCCATAGCAAGGGGTTGTTGGGACACTGCAATTGATTGGACTCGGTCAATTTTCATATATCTTATCTGCAAGTGATTTGTGTTAATTAGAATTGTAAACGAGTATCCGATTTTTTAATTATCTAGTAATTTTGACCCGCAAAAAATCGGGTCTGATACCTATTTTAGGTTCTATTTCTATATAGGTTCCGATCTGTGGACCTAAGACCCGGCATATGAGTTTTTAATATTATAAACTATCTTCCAAATTTTTTTTTTTTTTTACTTTTTTATGTATGATAATGGAGGTGGTAGACTTGATGCACTGTTATAAGTTGAATGATATACTTGTTTTAAAAAAAAATAAAGAAAAATCATAAGTGATTTTGAAACTAGATTCCAGTCCTCTAGATGGACCCGATTTCGGAATCAGATCTGGTTCTGGAACCAACAAAACAAGTTCCGAGTCAAAACTGGATTCGGAACTGGAACCGTTATTTAGAAACGAGTCATACCTATAACCGTCTCGTTTATAACCCTAGTGTACATCCAAACAAATAGCATAGGAATTGATTTAAAAATAAACCCGAATTTTAAATTGCCTAATTAGACAATTTTGGTCGAAATTGGTCTCTCCGTTGGTTCAAACGGGTCCTACCATATTGTACCCAAATTGGGTTGTATTCATATCATTGATTGTAAATTAAAAATCATTTTAGGATGTTTGGTTGCATGGAATTGAATTTATAGAGTTTTATAGTAAAATGGATTTGTCCAAAGGATATTAAACAGACAGACGTAGCGGATTAAAAACACATCAACAAATGCAATTGGATAAGCAAGTTTAATTTCATTTCAAAATAGTAAAAAATCCCATAAGTAATTTTATTTTGGTTGACAAGGGTATGGCCATGTCTTTTGACTAAGAGGATTAAGTCCTTGGGCTCATGCACGACCCTGCAACACATGCCCACCAAGAACTTTGGAGGGTGTTGAAAACAATGTAAGAAACAAACCCACTCCTTATGGGAATAAACCACCATCCAACTGGTAAGGTCCTTGGGGTCTGTTTGATAATTTTACATGTAAAAAATAAAGTGTAGTAAAGCATTAAATCAAGAGAGAATAAATTAAAATGAGATTATAATATTATTTTATTTTTAGTTATTTGGTATGAAACTCTTTTTACTTTTTTTTTATAGAAAAATGGAGATTTTTTGTTTTTTAGTAGAGAAATGATTTTTTTTTTTTTAAGAAGATGGAGATAATTTTTAATTAAAGTGTTATTAATATGACCCTTTATCTGAAAAATGAAAGCTTTACTTGACTTTTACTAATCTAATAAAATGACAAAGAGTAAGTAATTCAAAAATGAGCCACGGAGTGCACCGCAATTTAAATTCATCACTCTTCAAACACTCAAGCATCTAACCAACTAAGCTACAATCAAGAGATGTACCATTCCCTTATTAAAATAGGACACCCAACAGATTTTGTTGTCCAGTACCTCACTACCCCCATACAACATCACTTATAATGTTAGCCATCACCAAGATATCAGATTTCTAATGTTGGGCTCTATTATACATTCCATCAAAATTAGATCAAACCATTATCTACAATGGAAGGCCCGGATTTCTTTTCACCAGATGATAGGGCCAGTGGCCACTACTGTCACTAATCGCTTTGAAGCCCCGCGAATGTTCTTTACCGCATCAAGAGCACAAATCCGAAACTGCAAATTTCTCCGTCATCATCTTCTTCTTCTTCTCTTCTCCAACATACAAACCCTAAAAAACCAGAAATCTCTCACTCATCTACTGAAAATGGCGGACTACCATTTCATCTATAAAGACGTGGAAGGCACGACGACCGAATGGGATGACATTCAAAGAAAGCTCGGAAATCTCCCTCCAAAGCCCGCCCCTTTCAAACCCCCTTCTTTCTCTCCTTCTCCCGACGAGTCTTCAAAGACCAAAGACAAGGCCTGGATCGACGAGAAGACCGAGGAAGAGCTCGAAGATCTCGAAGACGATCGCGATCTCGATGACGATCGCTTCCTCGAAGAGTACAGGTACCAGATTTGCCGATTCTTGATTTCTCTCTCTCTCTCTCTCTCTTGATTAATTGATTGATGTTTGGATAGTTTGTGAGGAATTTGGGTTTTGTTGGGTTTTTGGTGTTTTTGATTGTTGAAGGAAGAAGAGGCTGGCGGAGATAAGGGAGTCGGTTAGGGTTTCGAGGTTTGGATCGGTGGTGCCGATTGCGGGTTCGGATTTCGTCAGGGAGGTGTCGCAGGCGCCGGAGGATGTTTGGGTCGTCGTCTTCCTCTACAAGGATGGGTAATGTAACTGAAACTGGTTTAAAGATTGTATCTTTGTTTTATTCTTTACAGATTTTTTTGATGTTTGTATGGTTGACTGGGGTTGGTGATCTGGGTCGTCTGTCTGAGTGAGTTGGGTGGGACACATTGATTGGTTTTGGATGCTTTTTGTGGTGAATTTGGAGTTTTGAGTGGATTTGGTTGATTGGATATGATGGGTCAACCAGATTGACGATCTGGATTAAGATTAATTAATTAATTAATTAATTAATTTTTTCAATGTAGTTGTGGATTTTAGTTGCTGCTGTTGCATTTCTCTTGAATTATGAAATGCTAGATAACAATCCACGTGATGCACTGGCTGCCATTTCAAGCATGAAAAACATACAACTACCATCACAATGACAGAATTGGTCACTATGATCAATGAAACCCATCGTACTCACTTTTCTCCCCATAATTTATCACTCACCAGAATTTGTCACTCATCCAAGTTCTGCAGGCCCTTGTGCTGATGATGCGAATTTCGCACCATCTGACTTAGAGGCCTTCAAAACCTCCCATCATCAGATTGTTCACATTTTACTCGGAGCTCCGTCATGGGAAGACCTTTAAACCCTCTTAACCCCCATGTTTTCATGCTTCCAGGTGAGACAGTTCATGCTTAGGAACAGACTGGCCAGTCCTGACATGTCTATGTATTTGTTTAGGAAATAAAAGACTGCAATTTGCTGGAACTTAAATCACACTTCAAGTTGCTATTATTTCATGTACTTCTGTTGTGTTGATTGTTGTTGTAAATTGGTGGCAGAATACCGGAATGTGGGATACTTTCTGAGTGCCTTGACGAACTTGCTACCAAATATCCAGCTACAAAATTTGTTAAAATTATCTCTACCGATTGCATTCCGAAACTACCCGGACCGTAATCTTCCAACTCTTTTGGTGTACAATAATGGAGCCGTGAAAGCGACTTATGTGGGTTTGCATCATTTTGGCGCTAGAAGATGCACACCTGAAGGTATATAGTCTTTTGCAATAAACTGTCTGTTCATGTATCATGGTTATCTTAATTTTCATATTTCTTGCTGTTAATTTTATCTTTTATCTATTCTCAATCTTAGCATGTTTCTTGTCACTTATTCATGTGGGTAACTTAATGGCATTTTTATTTAACAGATAGTAAAGTTGACCCAACAGTCACAATTGCTCCTTTTACCATGTATGATTGACAAAATAGAGTGGGGAAGTAATCTCCAGCCGCCACAAACTTTACCTGCTGTCACTTTTTTATTCTTACCTCATAAAACTGAGGTAATACGTGCTAAAGTAAATCCATGACAAAAAAATGCCTACTTTATCACTCTCCCTCACTTTACTTGACCTCATACAAAACAAAAAAAAAAAAAAAAACTTCCGCTTTACTTTATCTCACTTTTACCATTGGTGTGACATTTACTTCACCTTTACTTTACCACACATATGAACAAACACGCCCGAAAAGACTCTCTCTGGGTGTACGAAGAAGGTAGAAGAAAGAACCATAGTTGTCAATCTTGTTTCAGTCGCTTCATTCCCTGATCCAGTTTGGACCTAAAACAGACCATTCTGGTGTTGTGGCCTTTAGGGCATTATGTTCGGGAACAGACGTGGCGGAAAAAGGATAAAAATTTAAATAAACAGTAAAAAAACGTGAAAATAGAAGAAAGGTAACACAATACTTCAGAATATTATGTATATCATTCTACATGAACTACACTGCAAATAACAAGGACAAGTTACAAATGTCAATGCCATCCATTTCAGAAAAAGAAGAAGAAGAAGAAGAAGAAGAGGGCTATTGTTATACATCTGAAGACACAATTTTAAAAGATCAATAAACAAGTAATTAAATACATATATGAATGATTAGAGCTAATTTTTACATATATTATTCTTTTAATTCCTCCTATTTAATTGGGGATGTTATGACCCTTATTTAAGCCTTCAAAGTTCAAAGAAGGGTGAAATGTGAAATATTTAAAAAAACCTGCAAAAATCTGCTATTTGGCTGAAATAGAGTGGAAGAGGGCGGAATAACCACAATGTGCTTGAACAGGGTGGAGCTCTACCTGGAATTTTACAAGGGAGTGTTCCTTTCAGGGTTCACTCCCAAGGGGACTTTCCTGCTGTGCATCCAGAACAGAACACAAATGACATATGCAAAGAGTTGCTTGCCACACAAAAAATTCATTACCATCAAATTATTTTTCCTCGTCTCATGTTTGGTGGTTTTATTGGGTGATCTATTGAAGCGATATGTCCACCTGCAAATAGTCTAACCAATGTTTTCTGTCCCATGATTCATAAAACCATTATGTGAATGTGGGAAAGTACTGGAATAGGGTATACATGAAACCTGGAATACATATGTACTGATAAGAGCTACTCATCTGTGTAGGCCCTTAGATAGTTGGTCCCTTGGTTGGTCTTATTTATATGGTTTCATGGAACTGGCTTCACCATTTAGACATTTTTGTAAGCCTCATTATAAAATTACTCGAGATGAATTTTCTATTTCCTTTGCATTGATTTTAAATTTTTAAAAACTGCATAAAATACACTTCAAAATGGTTACTTCCTGCAAGTTTTTTCCTCTTATAACAACCATCAACACTTTATTAAGGGAGTGAAAGAATACGCAGTTGTTAAATATATAGTTTGTTTAACCTTCTAATATTTTTCATAATCGTGTATGTTTAAATTGTCAATATTTTTCAGAAACAAAACTCCGAAATGAAAGACTGAAACGCTGAACCAGCCGGAATGTTTCAATTTGGATTCAAACCAAAATAGTGTATGAAACAAAATTGACAACTATGATTGCGCTCCCTCATCTGGTGCTATTCTAGGATATTGGGTTGATGGAGTGGACTAGTTGAGAGAGTGGCAACATGCAACTTGAGAGGAAGGGAGGGAGGGAGAAGGGTTGTTTTGCCCCTCACGAGGACTCTAAATATGGGTGCCAGACCTTCCAAACCATGGAGATTTCCTGGATATAGGCTTTATTCTTCAAAGATAAGGAAGAAGACCTATGATTCAAAAAAGAAAAAGAAAAAGGGAAGGAAGACCTAGGGAGATTGAGCAACTATGCTCAAGAACAAGAGGCTAATAACTAGCACTAAACAACAAAGGCTGAGGAGAATGAAGGGACAAATCATTGTTGGTCTTAACTTGTTCGGTCAAACTTAAAAAGTAGTCGACTCACAAACAGAAATGAGGGGCAAGGTGCTAAGAGGGAAATTTGTTGGGGGTAGGAGAAGCCGAGAAAGCATCACTTCTAGAGATGGATGATAAGGTTCAAAAGGCATTACTTCTGATGGATGATAAGGTTCAAGGATTAGAGATCATTTAATTCCTCTTCATTATTTCCCCAGGACAAGTGAATCAGAGAATCGATTCAATATGCACAGGGACACGTAAATTTGTATTTTTTCCCCCGCTATGGTGGGCCATTGGTCCCGGAGTGATACTTTAACGTGAGCACCCAAGGATTGATCCTTGGGCATTTGTGTTTGTGTGAACCTTAAGGTGCGAACATCCACTCAACCACGAGTGAGATCAATGTTGGCATATAAATTTGTAATTTTATTGCCTATATCTTTGTTACTTTTTTATGTGCATTTCTAACCCATCTTGGGAATTTAACTGTTAGGATCCTGGGTCATATAGCTCCTGATATAGTTTTTGATTTACTGTAATTAGTTTTCTGTGATGAGGTTCAAGTATATTGATTATATTATCCATGTCATTTTGTTTTTCTCTGCAGCTGTTGCTTTGACTCTCTGCCAATCTGATCCAGTTCTTAATGATGGCCAAAGTGGAAGCAAGTCATCCAGTAAGACTGTGATAGATGGAGTCCGCAAGAGGTTTATAGAGAAGGTGGTATCTCAGCATGAAGACGAGCAGGATGAGTATTCAAGTGACTAGAATTCCTCTACTCAGATTGCACTTGTACTGGAACCCTTTGTTTGTGGTTGGTGATTTTGTCATGCCCTACTCTTGTCTAAAGCTAGTGATTATATATTTGATGTTTCAATTTTTCCTAGTCAGTTCGCAGTGGCATTTTAAAACTCGGCCATCTTCTTCCTCCTCATCATCCCTAGCTCCCCCCTAAATCCCAAATCCAACCATCAAAATCCCAAACTCTAAAATTCCTAATGAATACCCATTTTCCCAAATGATTTGAACAGAAACCCATCTCCCAATAATAAAAACCCATATCTAACCTCCTCCACCCAAAATTGGGAGTTGACTTTGAGTCGAGCTACCCACAAATTGGGGCTGAGTCCGAGTTTTAAATCACTGGTTCATAGTCTTGTGAGTGTGACATCAACCATTATCTTGAGGGGAATGGCCAAATGGCATGTTATGATGATGATGGGGGCTCGAGATGAGCTTGGCTCAAGCTCAGGCATGACTAGAAATCAAGTCAAACTAAGCAAAAGCTTTGACAGTGGATAACAATTCATATTGGTTTATGTTTTATATTTATACATAATTGTTTTTTTTCCTTTTAAGAAAAGCTTATATAATCACAATCAGAGTTGACCCAGTTGATGCGGTCGACAACAAAGGGTAAAAACCTAGTATTAGGAGCTTGGCTAATTATACAATTGATCTAGCTTAGCTCGACCCCAAATGGACTTGGATCCATTTATAAATTAAAAAAGAACTGTTGATCAATCCACAATATATAAGTTCTCATACTTCCTGAAAGTGAATCAGGATCATCGACATGAAGCAAACATGTAGGGCCATCGGAGGGTAGGTTGAAGAGAAACTTACCACATTTCTAATCCTTGTTATATCATGAAAGGAAATCTGAAACCACGTTGTCATTCACTGTTCTATTGGAATTTAAAAACCAAGATTAAATTCTCTTCAATTGGGACTCTGGACAGCATGAGTCCCACTTGAAAGAAGAAGAAGAAAAGGAATAGAAGATGAGAGTAGAGAAACGGCACACCCCCACTGCAAAAGAACCAAAGGAAGATGAGAGGAGGTTGATGGCGAAGGGCAATTTCATCCTTTCACTAGGGGGCAATTTGGTAATTAAAAAAAAAAAACTTAAGTGTGGGTGTGTTCATCAATCCTGTGGTGCATATAGAATTTCCCATCTTCATATGTGGGATCACATACAAAAGTAAATGGACACATCATAAGAGTATGAGATGGGCTTGGACTATTTGAAAATTGCCCCATAGGAATATTGGTTGTCCATTTAACATTTAATAAATGGGAACATCCAGATCATCCTAAATATGGGCCACACTGGGGCATTAAAATGACTAGATGGGTGGGTGGTCCATCTGTGGGTGGGCATCGAATGAAATCTGTAGGTGGATACCACCCAAAATATGTGTTATGGCCCCACTGAGGAACCAAAAGAACAAAAAAAAAAAAAATGTTGTACGAGATCATAAGCCCCGTTCTGTAGATCCAACGGATTGAGTGGATAACTGTTCAAATTGGCCAAGCGTTCTGTCCGAGTCAACACAGGCTCCACACGTGTCTCAGCCCTCGCTGATGGCGAGTCGACTCAAATCAGAACTCATCCTGTCGGATGCTACATCTCTGCAATAATGGGCCCGGGGACTTTCCTCGGTTCGGGCCGAGTTATCGACCCATTACCGAACCACTCGTCTCGCACATGTCTCATGTTATTAACAACACTATAAAATAGGATGCTGCAGCTTGTATCAAAACCGATGTGGGACTTTTGGATCCATTCAGAAGTACTTCATTGCTTGACAGTAGTGCTCTTTTCTATGCACGCCACTACTGGTTTAGGGTGAAATTGGAAAGTTGTTGGACATCTCTTTAAAGTTCTGAAAGTTCTCATGGTTAAAACTTTTACGCGATACTGCTGTTAATCCAAATAGAAAAGAAGTATCTACTCAGACCTCTTAAACTGTGATTGGCATGCATCACGGTGGGCGCTACAAGTGTTTGTGAGTTTAAAAACTTGTAAACAGTAGCTGAATTTTCCTCTAAAGCCTCCATTTATATCTTCCTGCATTCACTTGGTCCGCAGTGCACCTATAAACTTGTCCCAAGCCGAACCATCCACCAGAATATGGGTCCAGAAACATCAAGAGCATATTGAATCTGGGTCCAGTTGGGAAAAAGATGTTGAAGATCAAAGTAATTGGAAATTAAAACAGCATCACATCACACCCATTCGAAGATGGGTTTGATCCATCTGCAAGCGGGCCTAGATCAAAGTATTTGGAAATTGAAACAACATCACATCTTCTAAGTTGGGTTTGGTCCATTGAAAGTGGGACCGGCCAGAAACAGGCATAAAGAGGACCACTCAGAACATGGGTCCACTGAAACAGACGGAAGTATGCATCACATAAAATCCTAGCTTTCTAATTTCAAAGCTATAAGTGTCACATAACATCATAGTTTTCTAATTTCAAAGCTAAGTGTCCCCAGAGTTCGTAACAGAACGACAACATACAACATGAAAACCATTTTGACAATAATTAAGTAGCACACAATCCATGTACAATATCATCTGTCATAGCATTCCAACTGACACCAAATTGACTACAGAAAAACTTACAACTTTTGCGTAATCAGCTGTGTCGTTGCATGCCATAATTTCTTGGGAGCTTGCTCTGTAGTCTGAGCAGAAGGTGAAAAAGGGGGTGCACAGGGAGCCAGATGCTCTAAATCTTGTCAACTGGAAGCACCAGAATGAAATCAATTGATGGCAATTGAAATCAAATAGAAATGCTGTTTGGAATCCCACGGCCCGTCACACCTGGCCCAGAAGATGGAAGCAGTAGCTCATATGGAGGAACACCTGCCCCGCTTCTGTTCTTCAAACGACAATCCTTGTTTCTTGCATTTATTATTTGCTCTATTTCTTCCAATCTAGATGAAAACTTGTTGAATGAGCTTATAATTTTCTGATCATTGATCCAATTACAGTGCGTTCGGTGCAACTGACCCAGGTACTCTTCATCTGCAGAATGTGTTGATAAGTTGTCTTGAACAGCCATTATCTTTGTAGCTTGGAGTTTGGTTGGAAGACATGACAGGAGGAAGTATTGAGGATTCAAAATGAACTTTTCATACTCAGGATCGCCTTCTTCAGGTATCAGTTTTCTCATAAGAGTTGGACGATTTGGCATGTATCCACCAAAGGGATACTGACCAAAGTTTATGGCAGCATGCTGCCCTGATGCAATCCAAATCATTATTGTTAGTATGCCTGACAAGTCATCTTTCGTTTTCAATGGAGGCCACCATGGCTCGGTTCGCTTTTCGGGATGGCCCTTGTTCTTTATTTCATCCCACCATGCTTGAAGCTCATAATCAGATGAAATGCCGTGACTATCTGGATAGAAGTGGGCAACATAATCTTCAACATAGTCTTTTATGGCAGACCATATGAGGAGTCCATCTGCAGCGTAAGGATAGTCCTCAACCACAAGCTTTATACCGCAGGGCATTGATGGGTCTTCCACAGCCATTCCCCTGAAAGTCATTTTCCAGTGCATCATCCATAAATGGTTTTAGCCAAACAAAAATCAGTAAAATTTTGGAAGTAACTCTTAGGGCATGTTTGTTTCATAAGTGATTAAAAATGAAGATCAAAGGTGAATTTCCAACAATGAGCATTAAATAACCTTTCCTTATATGGAAATAGATTAAAAAGAAGACGGGAAATAAATACCAGGCCAACACCCTAGTAATTCAATACATAGGAAAGTGAAGTGTCTATCTACATCTCCACCTCGTATCCTTCACCCCTCTCCTCTTTAATAATCCCTTGGTTGAGTTAATATCATCATGAATTCCTACGTATTTTAATGCAAACAAATGGCCTGTTTGTTTGATGTAATTGAATTCATATGAATTCTAAGAATTGTATTGCTAAAAGTGGTTAAAAATGAAGATGCAAAGGTGAATATCCAAAAATGACTATCAAATAACCTCTCCTTCAATGGAAAATGAATAAGGGGATATGGGAAATGAATACCCAGCCATCACATTAGTTATTTAAATCCTGGGAAACTCAAGCTCCCATATACATCTGTACCTTACATCCTTCACCCTTCACCTACCATCACCGCTTTACTAATCCCATGTTGGAGCAAATAAGACCATGAATTCCAATGCAGATAAAGAGGCGCTTAGGATGTGTTTTGATGTTATACTGAACTGCAGTTGGATTTGGCCTTTTGAGGAAGTGCATGGTTATCTTTCCACTCCGTATTTGGCATAATGCATAACTAAAAAATCAGATTGGATAACATTCATCACCTTTTCCACCCCAAATCAGCATCGACAATCGACCCTAAGAGTGAGATGCAGCATTAATGGCATGAAAAGAAAAACCCAATTCCGGTCTATTCCGGTCATTCGAGTCATTCAGGTCCATGTTTTATACTTCCATTCATAGGTAGGAAAAGTAGAAAATGGTTAATTATAAAGTGTAGTTTAATTAAGTGATGTTCGTATGCATTTTTACTATTATTTTAGCATTCAACATTTTTTTTTTCAATTTGCGGTATTCTTTTATATATATATATACATATATATATATATATATAGAGAGAGAGCATGGCTCTCCTAAGCTGAAGCTTACCTTATCCTAAGCTGGAATAGTGCTGGTCCCACAAATCAAAGTTGATTATATCTGTTTTTTGCATGATAGAACTGAAAAATCCAGTTCTGATTGGATTTATCTTGATTTTGGAGACGATCATCATGCAAAAAACAATGATAATCAATTTTGATTTATGGGACCAGCACTACTTCAGCTTATATATTTCATTTTTTTATTGCGAACGAAATACCGGAATGCCAAAACATTCCACTACAGGGTCAAACCAGAATAGGGGTAAGAACGGAATCGACAACTATCATGTCCATTTGAAACAAGGCTTCGTGCCTTCTGATACAAAGGACCTAAATATGTTGAGTCCAGGACTCTCCGAGTCCTGACACAAGATATGGGCATGTTATTACATTGGAAAGTAATTCAGATTGGAGAACTTTTAACTTTTCACGCACTATATGCATTGTACACAATTTAAAATCTATATGGCTGCTGACTTTTGCTATTTCTAGCTTCACATTAACCTTAAGGGCACGTTGTGTAAAGGCAACTTCCATGGAAAGATGAAATTGCCAAAATTCTATGGTTTTTAAATACCCCGGAAAAGGTTTTCTGAGGAAGTTAGAAATTCATGTTTGGTGCAAAAAGTTTTTCCTTGATGAATTGGTGCTAATGTTGTTTGGTGCGGCTGTAGATTCCTTATTGAAAACTATTGTTTAGTTTGGTGAGTGGGTCGGTATGTGTGTTGGGGGTGGGTGGGAGGGGAGAGGGAAGAAATAGGGTGGCTGGGTGGGGTGGGGGTGGGAGTAAGGAAATGGAGTAAATAAAGGGGGTCAATTTTCTGTGGAAATGGACTTCCCATACCCCCCCCCCCCCCCCCCCCCCCCCATAGGAAGTCCATTTCCAGGCTTAGAAAGGAAAAAGCTGATGTGGCGAAAAAGCAATTCAGCGAAAAACTGCTACACCAAACACATGAAGGAGCTTTCCGCAAAAAAACCACCTCCTTTTCTGCGGAAATAGGCTATACAAACATGCCCTAAAGTAAATAAAAGCAAACAGCAGATTCTTGTCGAAGTATCAAGCTGGAAAACATACAATCTTAGCAGGATCCTCAATGGGAATAGTTAAAGGGTAAATTACAAAATATAATATTTTCAGTAACAAATAGAAGAACTAGATATGAGCAGTGCTCCATCATCCTAAGACTTGGGATCCAGCATATAAATGAAAACATTCCTGTAACTGACGCTGGACATTCAAGTAGGATTATCTAATGAGTCAACTGTCATGACAGCATAGTTTAGGAATTATCCCATCATTAGTATAAATAAGCTCAATTATAGATGCAAAATGTAAGAAAAATATGGAACACGACAAGGAAATAACTTAAAATGGCTAAGTAGGTCAAAATTTTATGGACATTACCTCCGAAGCAGATCTGCAGGCAGTGCTTCCATATCGAACCGCCACATATTCTTATACGCTGCTGAACTTACCTCCATAGCGTACTTTCCTGGGCTGAAACAGGCCTCGATAATTCCCCCACCATTTATCAAACTCTGCCGTGCCAATGCATTGATTTCAAATGTGTAGCGCATGTGTGGATGCAGCAGTTTGAAAATAGGGTGCATTGAACTTAGCTGTCTATAAGCAGCAATGATGTATGGTTCCATGCAAGCATGAGTTCTCAACCTGAAATTCAGCTCACAATTTAGAACACTTGAAGAAGAAATGGAATGCAACTGGAAGTAAAACCTATCAAAAGGATATAGGGATGTCAATGTGCCGAGCTGGTCTTGGAAGCTAGGTCTTTCACTGTCATTTTTCACTGGACAACTTCATCATCTACTTAGGAGCCCATAAATGGGCAGTTACTATTACTAATGAGGGCAATAATTAGCATTTGGTATAATTCTATCAGTGTGATTTCACTGATTTGCGTGACCCTCTGTTAAAATTTGTGATCTGACTCTTAATACCGGTTCACCCATGAGCTATGCTTTTTCAATTTAGTCTAATCTGTGTTGAACTCTTATATTTTTTAATAAAATGTTATTGTTACCAATCTAAAAAAATGTTGATCTGACTGTCCATCACGAGTCCAAATACAGAGCAGTTGCACCATAATCCAATACTTTAGTTGCAGAAGAGCAATTTCCAATATTCCAACTACACAGACAGAGTAAGATTGTGTGTGCACAAGATGCAAATGTAGATATCAATCACTGGGTTTTCAATTAGAGACAAGCTTACCAATGGTTCACTAGTTGATGGACCCCAGCGTCATTTGAACACACATGAGCCTTGGCCAATTTCCACATCCAGTGAGTTGTTGCATCATCCCCATGGGTGTAAAGATGCTTCACCTGAGGTGCGGTAGGTGTAGGTGGAAGAGTGAGCTCAATAGCTATCGGTCTAAGGAGGTTGGTGTCATTGAGGAATAAAACTGTCCTTGAGGCATAAGCTTTCCTCCCCTTCAAGGCATTCATCTTATTGATAAAAGGCAACAGCATATCATGGAAGTCTAGTATAAACAAGCGTCCATTCTCAATTGCCTGCATTAAAATAACAAAAGGATAAGGACCTTTATGTGGTTTCCAATTATTGATCTGATGCATCTCACACCGGATGGACGATACCTGAATGTTCCTTCATTCACAGCCATTAGTGGCAGCAGGATTTGTGGGTAGATGGTCAAGAAAAGACTACAATGATGGTTCGCTCTCAATGAAGAGTGGCCGAATAAAGAATAGTTTGGATCTTTTTATCCAAGAGCTTTTGTGAGTAGATGATGGTCAAGAAAAGATACAATGATGGTCCACTCCCGATGAAGAGTGGCCGAATAAAGAATAGTTTGGATCTTTTTATCCAAGAGCTTTTTAGGTCATCATCTTGACACTGTTGATTCCTCATAGTAGTAGGCCACATTAGTAGATGCTAAATTTAAATGGTGCCATAGCAAATATGTTTCATTCTATACCTCTTCAACCGTCATTCCTCCCAATTCTTTCTCTATGCATTCCTTTGTTATCGCAGATTCTGGAGGGCCATAAACTGCAGGATCTAATTTGCTCAAAATTGGAAACCCCTGCCACATTGTTTTCCAACTTTAGAACTCACAAGAGGAAAAATGCAATCTTCACACTGTAAGCATTATTTTTCTCTGATAACATACACTGTAAGCATGTTTGGGCTCGAACTTCAGCAATTTCATTAGTTCTTATAGTGTGGAGATAGCTAACAAAACAAGAAGGGGCCTGCTTATGCCAAAGCACTAAGGAAAGTACTAGTTAAAAGTAACTAGGATTAACATGCAACAAGTGTCTTGCACAATGGGGAGACAGATGGGGTCAAAAACTTAAATAATTTACAATGACATATTTAAAGTGATAGTTTCTTCTGCAGTGTCCATCTCTTGATGATATGTTGGTGTAAAGCCCACAAAATCATTTTTAAAAAAATTCAAAAGTGGATCGCAGCTGTAGCCTGAGAGAGGCAAATGAGATTCTAAAAGTGAAAAGTTGGTTTGTTCTAATTTATTACCCTCAACCGCTCGATGTTTACTGGGTTGACTCCAGCTAATGCCTGGCGGGCAAACTCACTGTCACGTATCCATGCAAATCTATCTCCTGTAAGTAGAATACATAAATAGTGAGCAAGGGAATTCTGAGCATTCATCAAATCCAGTTCAAACTAGAGTATAAGGAAAAAGAAAATGAATATGGATATGACCAAATGAGCTAAGATGCATACTTGAAATAATAGCTGGAGTTTCATATTTTAGCAACCGTCCACCTGCGCTCACAACCTGTTTTAGAATCCGAGGAAGCAACAGGCTCTCAAGAACCTGCTTTTGTTCCTCATGTTTTATAACAAACCCATCATTATATAGTTTGTCAATTTCAGAAAAGCATTGAAATGGGTTGTCTGACTTTGATAACGCAGCAGCAAGAGATGGTATCAGATTGTGGAGCAATGCTTTCAGCCTCCCAGCAGAAAATGTTGCCTGCTTGACCTCCTCGAATGTTTCATCCCGTGGAACATAGACAGGATGAGGCTTCTCTATCCTACTCTCTGATTTTGGGTCTGTTTACAAACAAATATATGTAACTAACATGATCATGTATTTCAAATTCTACCTTAAGTGATGGAAGTTTACAAGAAAAACATGACAAAACTGTTCGAAGCATTGTATTTACATAATGTACATTTAGCTAAATTTAGCAGAACACCATCACCATCAAAACCTGGTTGCAACCATGTTGTGCTCAACTACATGAATTATGTTTCTCCATTCCAGCCTACCCTGGGCAAACTCCTCAGAATTACACTTCTTCAAATTTATCCTTGCTACTTCCATCCATGTCCTCTATGGCCCAAATTGTTAAATTTGATAGTATTAAAAAACAACATGTCAATAAAGTCTTAAGTTAATTATTTTGGAGGTAGCCAAATGCCTCGTCTTCTAATTAGTCATGCACGTAAATATATTAATGAGAGATGATCCCTTGTTTACCGTCCCCATCCATGAATTTCTCTTGGTAAATAAGCAATGGTCCCTTATTGGTCACTAAGGCAGCTATAATCCATTCACCTCGCTACCTCATAGATTCCTTTTCTTTGATGGCCCCTTATTTGATGGTTCTCTGAGCAAGTACTATGTGAGCGATTCATTGTCTGCATTGCTCTTTGTCCCATTTAATTGTCCTGCTTTGCTTGGAAGTTGTGTTCACCTTTTTTTTTTTTTGTGGTAGAAACATCTGGTTGAAGTTTCTGTTCACCTAATGTTAGGTAGGCACGGGGCAGACAGCTGGCCATAAAAACTTTCCTTCCTTTTAGAGGTGGTAATCTGCCTATCCCACATTGTTGGTAATTGGAAGTAGGAAATGCCTTTTTTTATTGTTGACAATAAAAACCAAAAGTTTAAAAATACAAAAACTACCTATCAAGCAGGAAAACAAGGATGAGGAGGATCCAATCTGAGATGTTGCCTGGTAAACCAAAAGGATTGATTCACAATGCCTTGCAGATTTCATAAGACCACATTTCTCATTCATACAACACATTACCTGATTTGGTTGGAGGGCGGCCTGTACGACAACGTCTAGGATAAGGCCATTTCTCACCAGTCAGAACTGGCCTAGAAAGATCATCATCATGGTCCGGGTTCCCCAAGTCATTATAAGGGGCATAATCATAGATCCTGTCAAACTTCTTGCGCTCTCCTTTTCCATTTCCACGGAGGCTTATCAGGTCTTCCCGTCGAAGATCGTTAATACCAGTCGGTGTTTGTGAAGGCAGGAATGCCTGCTCAGGACAAGAAGATCAGTAAGATAGTCTATAAACCCAAGCCAGTGCTGGACTCAGGCAGCTCGATTAGCGAACTTTTCTTGATAAAGTTCTCTTAAGTTGGGTCCTACTCCATCGAATTATCTAATCATGCTAAGTCTCAAATTACGAATTATGAACTCGAATGTAAATTAATGTAACTGTGAGCCAGGTAACTATATATGGACTAAGATTTGAACAATGATTTGGATGACCAACATGTTTCTAAATATTGCAATGACTCAACCACCAAGGTATCCAATTCCATGTTCATCATTGCCGAAACATTTTTCAAATGTTTGAAATAGAGGCAAAATTAAATAGTAAGGGTTTCTCATGCTTCTCACCTGATTGCTGAATATAATTCTGCTCTCCCTATTATCATTCCGGGAATGAATCCATGAATTTGCAGGGAAGAAGATGGGACCTTCTTTGAAACCATGTATCACAATCTCCAACAAGTAGAACTCTTTATTATGAAGATTGGTGACGATAATAGCCCCAGGACGACCAAAATCAGATGGGACGGTGAAATCAGCAGCATATTCACCAATGTAAGGTTGGTTTGATGGCTTCGGCAACCAACCCCTTACAGCAGATTCTACGCTCTTTCCTGTTCTGGTGTCTGAATAAATGAAAAACAAAAATAAAATAATATAAACAAAATGGATTTAACATAGAGGCAGAACAAATGAACAAAATCACAAAAGTAACAAATTCAACCCAAAACCCATATAAAATATCCACTGAAATATTTAAAAAATGCAAATAAATAGCATTTTGTTCGATGGAATGCAACAGATAACATAAGAAGCAGTTCACTAAAATCTGGAGGAATATCCATCATGCAGTGAAATGCCAAAATTCAAAAAAAATAAAATAAAAAATGTGAGCATTTGCTTCATTGGTTGTGGTCTATGATGCACTGATACGTCATGGATACGGCGAGGACACGCCATAGACACGGCAGGGACACGGATTTTACACATAAAAAGTAAAGTATCGGATACGATACGACACGATACGTTACCCATTTTGAAGTATCCGTGCATCATAGGACTTGTGGTCGACAAACTAGGTAAAAGGTAAGGAAAAAGAAAAGAGAAATAAACTGTTAATCCATTGAAGATACAAAGAATTCTCAGCAAATATTATAATCATCAAAGCTAAGATCCCACTTTTTCGGGGTCAGTACAAGAAAGAAAAATCTGCTTTACAAACACACTGTAAAATGCTGAATACACCAATCACTCTATCAATGTGAAGCAAGGGAAAAAAACATCAAAACGTGCAGAATTTTATCTTACAAAAATTTTGCAAATCCAAAAGGAATTGTAGCATGAACTCCAACCAAAAGGAATAAGAAAATTGGTGAACAGAAAAAAACAAAAAAATAGAATATCATATTGTCACATTCAAAGGTCAATTCATTGAAGACTAGAATCCACATCCAAACTGCACAGAAACAGAAACAGGCTGCATAGGTACAATCAAACACCGTATAATAGAAAATAAGCACATAAGATGCAATATAAAGCTACCTATTCAACATAATCACTGCCATATTTCTTAGATACTACTTATAACTTGCCCAAACAAATTCCTCTCTCCATAGCTTTAAACTTCAATATAATCCAGACTGCCCAAAAAGAAAATTTAGAAAATAAGAGCATCTTATGAACTAATACCAACTCAAAGAACTAATTAGAATCCAATACTCAGTCTCTACATCCATTAAATTTCTTTATAATCTAGACAACCCAAAATGGAAATTTAAGAAGTAAGGGCATTTCATGAACTAAATCAAGCAGAACAATTATAACCCAGAAAGCATTTTACACAAACAGATTTTCTATCCTCTATACCCTGTTACCATGAAATTTACATAATCCAAAAAACTCAAAACAGGAAACTAAAACAAAACAGAGCATTTCAAGGGGAGAAAACACAACAATTAGAACCCATATTGCATTTTACCCAAACAAACTCTCCAGTCTCTATACCCATCAAATCTCACTTAATCCAAACAGCTAAAAACAGAAAATCTCAAGAATAAAGAGAAGTTCATGAACAGACCCGGGTCAACCTCCTCACTAACAAGACGAATTATAATCCCCTGCCCAATTCCATTGATGAAAGACTCCCATTGATCCTCGATCTTCTCAGTAAGTCTCTCCTTCATCTTCTTCCTGACAGTGATCACTGCCTTCACGTCGATCACCGACGATGACGTGGACAGCTTCAGCGATCCGTCGGTGCCGGCGGACGGCTGAGCTGTCCCGATGCTCTTGTCATCGCTGCTGATAACAGCTCGGATCGCTGGAGCTCTGCCGGACTTTGAGCTGAATTCTGGCATATGGGTCATCCTCATTTTGCCGATTTCATGGCGACCCGTGATCGCTGCGAGCGGAAGAGACGCCGGAGAAGCGGCGATCTTTGATTTTAGCAGTGCAGGTTGAGCTGCCAACATGTTGGCAACTCAAAGGAATGGAGGGGGTAAAAAACTGAAGGAGATTGAAGACAGAAATGGGATCAAAAGTGAAGTTGGTTAAGAGAGAAAGGTGGAGGCTTTTTATTGTATTGAACAGAGACAGAAAGAGAGAGAGAAGGCAGTAAATGAATGGAAGGAAAGATGGCTGAATAAAGAAAGGACAGAGAGACTATTCTAGAGGCAGAGGAGGAGGGTGGAAAGAACCAGTAAATGACTGGCAAGAAAGATGGGTGTACAAATAAATGAAGAGACTTTTTTATTCTATTGAAGTGAGAAAGAAAGACAGAAAAGAGAGGCTGCCTTTTCCAAGGAGAAGGACAGAAAACAAGTAAAGAGATACAAGGAAAGAATCTGTCCACTGTCCACACTCCACAGACAGGGAGTATGGAGTATTGATAGTATTAGAGAGAGAGAGAGTTGGTGAGCATTGAGTGCCAGTGAGTATCAACTTTTTTTTTTATCCTTAATTAACAGGAAGTTAAGGGTAGAAGAAGAGTCAAATCAAGGAAGAAGGATAATATAAAGATTTCAGTGAATATAAAATGAGAATTTTCATGTAACCACTGTATTTTAAAATTTTTGTTTTGAGAATTTTAGAAGGCCATGTGCCTTTTTGATATACCGTATTAATTAAACTCTTGAAATCTCAGTTAACCACCATGACTGAAAGTCTATGGTGAATTTTAGACTCATTTATAAAATTTGAGATATTTGTCTTAAATTGATGAAGTTTGTTTATATCTTATTTAATTTGAATTGAACTGGAAGGAGCTAATATTAAAGGACTATAAAACACAAATTTTTTTAATATTCACCTTTGTTTCTTCATTTTTATCCAATTTATATAGAAAAATAGTACTGATTGATTCATATAAGAGTTCAGTTACACTGAAACAACGGGATCAAAGCATTCGAAAATGGGAGTGAAAAAAGGAATGTAGAGGTTGTTAATCAAAGGGTTCCTTGGAGGATAATTTAAGCATTAAGGAGCCTACAGATGATCAACAAAAGGCTGGACATTCTTTTCCTAATTATACCACACGTGAGGTTGCTTTCTTGAAAAATCCTTAAAAGTGAAATGAAAACCATGGAACGTCCAACAGCCAACAGATTTGAGCACAGCGTGTAAAATATGAGTGTGCCTTTGTGTCTTCTTTTATTAATGGAAATTGACCATGATCATGTGCAACCAATCCCCATAGTTGAAAGTTGAAACTAGTAACAGATAGAATAAAAAACAATGATGATAAGGTGACTTTGATTATGATGCACACTTTTTTTGGGTCCGGCTCCATCAACTTTGCACGTGACCGATCATATCTAACCGTTATTTTTAACCTTGTGTTTTATATATGATTAATTTGTCTTAGATCATTGATATTGGTATTCCCCTTCGTTCCCTTTTTAGTGCAGTCAACTCTCAAGGAGCGACGAGGGGGGGGGGGCAATATCAATCCCCTTTCCCCTTTGTCTATTGACCCATATTCATAAAAGAAAAAATTTTCATGAGCATATTCCAATTTATCTAAAAATAGAGAGTGAATTCAAGTTATAATCTTATCTGAATTCAAGTTATAATCTTATCATCTTTCTCCTCACTTCTCTATACAATTTCTTGTATATCTCAAGTTCTCAACCTTACAACTACTTTTATGATCTTTTTTTTTTTTTAATGATCTTCCAATTACTTTCATGATCTTAAGGCCAACATTTATCTAATGTGAGTTTGGATGTGTTGCACAAAAACTCCATAGGACCTAATTTTACAGAAACAGACACCATTTTAAAAGCCTGCGTACAACAAGGCTATATACATAGTATTCAGTTTCTGAGTATAAATCTTGATGGACACCTTATGTCACTATCTTGTGAAGCCCCATTTGACCGAGAGAGAGAGAGCGTACAACCCACTTTTTCTTTCCTCTGTTCTTTTCCATTGGTTTTATTCTTTTCTTAATTTGGTAGCAGCCTGGCCGAGCAGTGGCCTCATCCTCAATAATGACAGGAGCAGACTCTAAAACATAAAAAAAAAAAAACAGAAAGTAAGTTATTTAGTATTGTCTCAATACTTTAGGGGTCAAGCAGAGAATAAACACTTAAAGGGCAGGTTTGTTTGGAGGCAATTTTTACAAAAATATGAAATTATCATATTAATAAATATTGTGATTTTTAAATATCTCAAAAAAAGGTTTTTTGAAAAAAATTTTATTTCCAGACTCAGGAAGGAAAAAGCTGACGTAGCGAAAAAATAATTCCGCTAAAAACTACAGCACCAAAAATATAAAAAATGAGTTTTTTTGCAGAAAATCACCTCCTTCTCTGTAGAAATGGGCTACACAAACGTGCCCTTAAGGTCCGTTTCTTTATTAAAATTTTAAGAATTCATATCTTGGGAATCTCAAATCCTCCAAAAGTTGTCCTCTTAAGTGGAATTCAAATCCCTCCTCTTCGGGGAGCGTTTGAAATTCCTACAAAATGCATAGAGTGAAATTTCAAAAGGTCATTTGAGACTTTTAGGTAGTTGAAATTTAAAATTTTAGTGATAAAACTATAACATTTCAAATACTAGAGGATAAAATGTCACATCATACCAAAAAAATCCTCAACATCTAAAATTTTTATAATAAATTCTGATAAAAAACAGCCTTAGATGTGGCTCCGTTGGGTAGGACTGAGATAGCCCTGTACACAAGTGGAGAGAGTATTTATCAAAGTTAAAAATATTCAATGATGTTAATGGACCTTTTGGAAACCACTAAAGCTGATTCTCGGTCCATGCATAGACCTTGTCATCCTCCAGCATGTCCTACCTCTAGAATGATCTCTGGTGGGCCCCATAGTAGTGTCAATCACTGTCATATACGAGATAATGCCTCTCACAACAGTTAGTTTAAGACCACGGTTTGCACTCGGATGTTGTAGGTTCAAAACTGCACTATCACACTGGGGCTTCATTAGAGTTTATCCGACTTTCCTTCGGACCCGAAGGGATTAGTCTAGTCCAAAAGATTGAAAACCCTCCAATCACAAAATATATATATATATATATAAATACATGCATACACCAGTCGCTACACATCAATTATTTTTCTTCATAATTTGGCACAGCTGTTTTAACTAGAGCATTCAATTTGAACGTCCAATCTTATCTGAGATCCATTAAACTTTCAACCCATGATAAGGTCCACTTTTTAAGTAGATAATGATCTCGTACTAAATATATATGGCACATGACTTTTCATGATGGCCCCCACATATTTCAACATGAGAAGGGCCCTGGGTAGGTATTGGGTTGCTTCTTTTTATAATGACCTAACCATTTCTCAGATGGATTTAGCCACAGATAGAACAAGTTTAAAAATATATATATATAAGTAATTCAGATTGGGTCTATAAAATATATTATTATTTGGCCTTTTCCTTGTGATGGGTATGCATGGATCACTGATGTGTTTCTCTTTTAGTAGCATGTTTTTCTTTAACCACCAAATAAATTGTATGAATGATTTTATGAATAATACCACCTTTTGGACATGCTTTTATCATTGGTGGGACCCATCATTTTACCTTCTTGATCTACCAACAACACCACTTACAAGTTTTTCATGAGATATGACATTTTAAATAGAAAAAATGACTTGTAAACACCTATCTTTTCCAATATCCATAAACAACTACCTTTATTATTCTTGGTTTTAACATTCAACTACCTATACTCTTTTATAATATTGGTCAGCCGCTTTGACTACTGGTCAAGCCTGTTTTTTTTTTTGCATTGTATTTGCTGAATCCAAAATTTTCTCTAAAATGAAATGAGAATGTTCGTACAATAAATTAATTTTGTGACAAAGTTGGAGTTCGATGTTAGTTAGAAAAACTCAAATTATAAATATCAAGTTACTTTGTCCCTGAACTAACTAGAGTTCTATATGATATTGTTTTTATCATAGTTTTAACTGTCATAGTCTATTTTAAGAGTAAATGTTGTTGAAAGACCTCTTTTTGATGTTTTACTGCCAATCGAGATGGCTGTTTCATATTTCTGGTGGTATTGGGTGGTGTTCAAAACTGAAAGTAAAGGCGGTTGTTTGAAAATACTAGAAAAGGGAGGAGATTGAGTGTAAATTTTCTTATAAATAAGATTCCATTGAAGTCCTCATGCTAGAATTTGCATTGAGTGTATGTATTCTCCCTTTTTCCAACTAGCTTTTCCGATCTTCTCGAATCTTTCAATATCAGAAGAGACAAATCATTTGCATGTGCAAAGGTCCAGAAGATTGTATTAAATAATCATATGCTAATGCATGCCTAAATATTTTGTGGTAAACAAGTCAAAGTCACGTGTGATGAAACTCTTAGAAAATGAAATAAAGAAGATTAGAAAAAAAAAATGCAATGTGATTGGTCGGCCATTTGAAAATGAATGGTACATATGGGTCAAGAAAAACAGCCCATCATGCCTGATAGAGTTTGGATAAGAGCCAACTTGGTAAAACCATCTCTTATTTATATATATATATATTTTTAAGTGTATCTATCTATTATCACCATAGGGTGATGGACATTTCTCTTTTTGAAAAGTTTCAATTACCAAAATGACTTTTCAAGTACATAGAAATACTCTCATATATATATTCATGTGCATCCATCCCTCACTATGCTAAGGTGAGGGACAACATAGTAGGGTTGACTTTATAACACATCCGAACCATCCACACACATGGAACCCCTTTAAGTACACTAGATCCATTGAATTTTTACATATCCAAATGGATTGGACCGTTGGATCGAGTGTCAAATTATTTTCTTTAATATAAAGTCATTAAATTTGTGGGCCATAGATGAAGGGGTTAGAGGCATGGGATTGACCCCAAATTTGATATATAATATCATCGAAGGTGTCTCTTCCCATCTCCCACAAGTCCCATGATTAGTGGGTCTCTAGGTGGGCCCCATTAAGCTTGTTCTTCACCATATGGTGAGGGAAAGGATGTACATGAATAACCCCCTATATATATTCGATGGTAGAGGCTCCTCGTTTCAACCTAGAGGTGTCCGCTTCGAATCCTGGTAGAGGCTCCAAGTGACGACTTGATAGTGTCCACCCTTCCAGTTAGTAGAGGTTTTGGATGCAAAAAAGTGGTATCCATTCTAAAATATTAAGTGGTGGTCGGGGGTTTGAAAGCTATCAAAGCCCCATAAAATATGGCTATGATAGTAAATTTTCCCCATTAGCTATCAACCCCTAGGGACTTAACTTAAAAAAAAAAAAAAAAAAAAGAAAAAATTATGATGTTAAGAGTACTATTGGTAGTCTGATGATAGAAATCCATGTGGTCGCATTAGAAAAGGAGACTCTATGTATATCTATATAAATAGGTTAGAAACCCTATATAGATTTAAAAGGGGGATATTCAAGTGAGGGACTCCCTCACCAAAATGATGAGGTATACCTCCATTTTTAGGAGAGAGTATAAAAGTGTATTTTCAATGTACTTAAAAAGTCATTTTTATACTTGACACTCCCAAAAATAAAAGTGTCCCTCACACGAGGGAATCCAACACTTTAATATCTCCCGATTTAAAAATACCAACATCTAACTGTTTTTAACGGACTTTACGGTGGGTATCAAGTGACCCTTTATGCCATGTATTGGGTTGGGCCAACACATGTAGACATGAATAGGATGCAACTCCGGCTATTGTGGCGTTAAGAATCTGTCTGCAATTGTCAATCAAGGATCCAGATCCCACATGGGGGAGAGGATGTCAAATCAGATGACATCTCATCTCCTCCAATAAAAAAAAAAAATTTCTCCCCTGCGGCACTCCCTGATTGATCGGTCCAAAATCCAAATAGGGGATCCGTTGCCATTGTCCCATTGATTAAACTAAGAGACTCTCTGAACCTATATTAGTAGGGGAGTACGGGGGCCAACACATGTTCTTCCTAGTAATAAAGTTTGGATAGGATGAAATTAAGGCAAATTGTGGCGTTGAGAATCTGTTGAGTAAACTAAGAGAGTCACCGAACCTTTATAAAGAGGGTACGAGGCCATTCAAGAAAATTCTAATATGATTTAATTTTGTTTAAAATGGCTGCTCGCATGTCGAATCTATATTATTACGCATGGCACTCTAAATTTTTACCATTGTACCAAAATAATGCCCTGAAACTAAGAAACTCTCTAAACTTAAATAAATAAGGAATAAAACTCTAAACTATGGCATTTAGGAGAGAGCACATCCAGTATAAAGCATTTTGAAGAAATCATCGCGTTTAGGAGAGAGCATATCCATTATAAGCATTTTATCACCTTTCAACCATTTGGTTGGGGTGGGACTAGGGTTGTAAATGGGTACCCGATTATCCGATTACCCGAAGGTTCCGGGTCTGGGTCCTTATTTTGGTCCCGATAAGAAAATGGTTCCGGTTCCGGATCCTTTTTTTGGAACCGATACCTAAACGGTTCCGGTTCCGGATCCACAGTGGTTCAGACCCGTGGGCCCGAGACCCGACCCAATATATACTAACATAAGGTAACTTTATTATGTGAGAACAGAACCCTTTTTACTTTTCTACTTTTCTATATTAGGGTTTTCTACTTTTCTACATCTCATTGCCTGTTTGGATGTGATTTCTGAGTTTTTGGTTAAAAGTGTCTGTTATTGATAGACAAAATGTCACATTAGTGTTTGTAGGTACGTGATCCAATTGAAATGTGAAAAAAGCATAAATTTTTTAAAGAAAAATACAGGTATTGGTCTAGACCCGGAACCGGAACCAGACCCGCCTCACAAACGGTTCCGGTTCCGGTTCCGGTTCCCTTTCTTAGAAAACGGTTCCGGTTCCGGTTCCACCCTAAACCCGGACCGGAACCGACCCGTTTACAACCCTAGGTGGGACCAACCATTTTCGGCTACTACTTGGGTCTCCCACCAAACTCCCATCATTTAATGCGGTTGGCTCCAACATGCATCCAATTATCAAAGTGGGGCCCAACCTAAATTATATTATATATATTAAAGCAATAGGAGAGCCACCCTCTCAACATCAGTAGCACCAAAATTCTCCTTTCAAAGAAATATACACACATTTTTTTTCATTGCATTAATGTAGCACTTTCTGCTGTAAAGATAAGAGAAACTCTCCTAAAATTTCCCACACAGAAATAAGATAGACTCATAAAATCTCTCTAATCCTTTCACATAAAGATAAGAGAAACTCCAAAAATCTCTCTAATTGAGAGGGTTTAATTCAAACTAATCCATGATTAATTAAATTTGAATCTATTTCAACTAATCTATATTCCAATTCAATCTTATGGAACCCATCTCCTTTCATCCTCCCATCCAGTGTATGTTATAGAGGTTTCTGAAAATGATGTATATTATTGTTGCTCATATGTCAGAGAATCTAATAACCCTATCAGCTACATCAATTATATGGCTGTATTTCTTTATTTTTATAATGTTAATCAATAAAAGGAAAATTAGAAAATATATGAAAATGTAAGGAGCCCACCACATGATTTTCATGATTTTAAAGAAAGAGTTTTTGAAAGTCTATTTAATTTTATAAGTATATGAAATCTTACTTTTTATAAACTTTGTAATAAACCATTTTTTTTAAATCAAGCCCTAGGTTAGGCGCGGACCTGCGTAGAAGATATTGTTAAGATTTACATTCCTAAATATTCTAGAGTAGATAAAGAATATGGCCCTTTATCAAGAGTGGTCGAGTGAACCCTAAATATGCGTACAGGACTATAGTTAATGATTTATTAAACACAAATAAACTGAAATAGAAGCTTCCTCTTCCCCAAAATATCATTTATTTCAGTTAGAGATGTTTAAAATCGGCTACCCATGGAGTTGGACTGTACATGTAAACTACTTGTAAGAGAAAATTATCCTTTAAGTGAGTTTTATGTAGATAATGAGGGAATGGGTCATTTCTTGGATGCTTTAGATTTTTCCCTATTAATATTATTGGTTGATCAACTTTGCCCCCACCAGAAGAAAATCCTTGGCTTCGTCCCTGTGCTTTAGGATTCCATCATTATGGAAAGCGGGTTAGATCCAATATGGTTTATATCATCTATGTGGGCTTAGGATAAAACAAAACGTCTTTTCATAATTAAAGACTAGCACATTAACACGGGTATTTTCATGCATTGTAAATTAAAAACTCATAGAATAAAAGATTAGGAGCTTATCAGTATTGTGATTACTTCAAAAAATGAAGAATGGACGCGAGTACTTTGAGGAAATAAAGAGATAGAAGTTAATTGCATGAGATGAAAATAGTAGAGAGAGAAAGCGGAAACTTTAAAAAATTGATAATTAAATTATAGTTAAAACTATAATTTACAGTGAAAACCAAACTCAAAATATTGGCTTTAATGTATTATAAATTTTTTACTTTTCTAAAAAAACAAAGGGTTTTCTTATGATTGGATGATTTTTTATTTCCTTCCATTGTGGAGTGCGGAATGGACCCCACCTCCACCGACTACTTTTTTCACTCCTATCAGAAATAGTGGGAAAAATCATATCTTTGGCCCATAAGCATGTTCTCTGGTGGTAAACTCTTCACCTACGGGGAGGTTGCGTACCATAGAAAGGTAGTGCAGATCATAGGGCTCACTTGGATGCATTTCTAACATTGAGGGTTGGATGGATGGAAAAGGTCTCTATAAGGATGAAGAATAAGTAAAAAATCGGCCACATAAAATTATCATAGCCTTTGATTTAACAGTGTTAAAATTTGAATTTATTTCAACCATAGACTTTTTTATAGATTTAATCCAACGGTGGTGAGTAAAGGTTCCATGATCATAAGATTGGATATGTTGCCAAGTCAGTCAGGGAACAAGAGTGCCCAAGGAGCTACACTGATCAAAGATGAGCCCAAGAGACTCTCATAGAGTTCAACTGTATGTACAGTCCACATGTAGGAGCAAATTGTCCTTTTCAGTGATCCTTTCATCGTAGCCCTTCAATATAAAGGTTCACACTTTCACCTTTAAGCCGGGCAATCTCAACCGTCCATCTATCTGAACAATCTCTGTATCCTTTTAGAACGCACAGCACAAGTAGACATCATTTCTGTCATCGCTAAAATCTCATCTCTCTGTCTTCTTTAATCTTTCATTTTCCAACTGCTGAGCATCATCAGGTAATATATCATCTCAGACCTGGTTACCAGTTTATTCATGACTTTATTATGATTTGAGAACTTCTTCTTCTTCTTCAAATAGATTGTACATTGTAGTGTGTTTGTTTTTCATCAAATACGGAGAGAAACTGAATACACAACAAGGAAAAAAGTAGTAAATCCACTGAAAAAGGTTTTTAATCATGGGTTAGAGCTCAGTGAAGGAGATGTGCAATATCCAAAGCTGAAACTGATCGTCCGTTAGAATGCATAGATAGAGGCTTACAAAGCCAAACAACATACTTCTATTCTTATCATTCCAGAAAATACCATACATAAGACACTAAGACCCTATGGCCTAATCAGAAGAGTCATCTAAGGCCTTCAAATAGAAAAGAAATTTCCAAAAGAAGAAGTGAAGTAAAAAGAATCGCCCTGTTGTAAAATTAGATAGAAATTAATCTAGTTTGGATCCTGTGAGGCTTTAACCCAGAGAAATTCATTTAAAGGAATGGGACTCCTCAGTCGACCCCACCTATTGTAATATGAACTGTTAAAAAAAAACACCCTCTAGTTTTATTAAGTATTTTCAAATTTTACTTCAATCGGAGATTCTTGCACCGTTGGATTAACGGTTTGATGAAAAACGTGATTGACATGATATTATGCATAGTGATTATCACATTTTTTGCAGACACACTCATGAATAATTGAGTGGTGTTGGCACCTTTGAAATGTCACCTTTGTAGTTAAGAGTTATGGTAAAGAAACAAACAGGCCCTTAGTCTCAGACACTGATCCACATGCCTAGGATCCTGGCTTCGCATGTGAAAGAATTGTATACTCTTAGACTAGTAGTCCAACGCAGAAGGGGAAAAAATCACACATGCCTAGGATCCTGGCTTCGCAAGTGAAAGTATTGTATACTCTTAGACCAGTAGTCCAACGCAGAAGGGGAAAAATCACGTTTTTCATCAAACAGTAAATACAATAATGGAGAAAACTCGCATTGGAGTAAAATTTAAAGAAACCCCATGAACTGGAGGATGTTTATTTTGAGCTGTTCAAATTCCCCGACATGGAGTTCTATTCCTTGGATTTCTCTAGGTTTCTGAGGATCTGGATTCATTGACATCAAAAGGAAGGAAACACCAAAGAGGTCTGAGCAGAGGTTTGTTTTGGCAACTTGGAGGATAGAAGCTGGGCCCCCCATGTGATGCATCTGTAGGGCCCACTGCTTGTCTTCAGGCGACCCTTTTGGGTGCTGTCTGGGCTGAGCCTAGTTCAGGCGGAGCGGAACCCACTGACTATTTTTTTTTGGTACCCCCGGGCGGGGGGGCTGGGTTGAAGCCAAGGGGGCTAACTTGAAGTCTGGTTTGTGGGGGAACTTTTAAAGTTTGAATGGGTTTTATATGGGCTGAAGCATTGGGGCTATATTAGGGTGTCGGTTTGGCCTCTCAGAGAGAATCCTGATGCAGTAGTACTGCTGCTCCTGAAATATCTCTGTTTTAACTAATACAGGGGAAGGAATCAATAAAATCAGTAGAATGTTAATAAAAATGATGGATTGAAAATAAAAATCAAAACTCTTCATTATCATGGGAATGAATATTCATATAGGGGAAATCCAAGTGCTGAGGAAAACAAAAAGTAGGGAGAGGAGGGTTTTTCTATAATACATTTCAGTTGCCTGATTAGTGGGACTTATTAGCTGAAATATATACTTCAATGGCACATAGGCTGAGACCAATAATTGTGTAGATCACAAGTAGAGAATAATACCTGTAACTTGACGGAATAGAGAATAGTGTAAGAGATGTTAATGTGTTTTTCATGTTAGGCCCAATGGCGAGTACAAGTATATGTAGCATGTTACAAGTGTAGGCTGTTACAAAGATGAGAGATAAAAAGTTACAAGGATAAGATAAAATGTGTTAGAGAAGGTTGTTTGTTGAGAGAGATCCGATGGTGGGCAGAGGGACGTTTGTGGAGAGATATCAAATGTTGGGCCTATGCATCATGTAATATTAGTATCATCCATCATTTGCGTTTTCAAAGTCGTAAAAATTACAAGTAGATGAGGCATGGGTTTTTGATGATATAAGGGGCAAATATGTTTTATCTTTTGACTAAATCGAAGGACTTAATTCATGAGAACTAAAATTTTAAAGAGTGCTAACTTTTATAGTTGTTTTTAACAGTTTGACTGTCATTCAAGGAGGTTTCAATAAAAGCAAAAAGTATTGGGGATTTTCTAAGGTCGTGTTTGGTGGGACTCATTTAAAGCCAACCATACTTTTATATAAGTAACTTAGGAAAAGCGACTTCTTCAAATTAGCTTTTTAAGCAAAATGCCTTTTTGGTTAGCCTAACTTTTGCACTTATTTTTTAATAGAAAATACATCAAAACATGTTTGGTTAGATATATATAAAAAAAACAACTTTAGCATATAATAATTAGATAATTTTTATTAAATTTCATAAAACTAAATTAAACATTAAATAGGAACATAAAATTAGGAGTTTGTCCAAAATTCATGCAAAAAAGTATGTCCAAGTAGCATTACTCTTGGAAAAAAAATCTCTATTTCATTTAATTTTATTTTTTATAAATTATATTTATAGAGATTGTAAATCACGTGATTTGCGTTAGGGCCCAGATGAATTGGTATATCTCTGATTTTTATGTTCCTATTTAATGTTTAATTTAGTTTTATGAAGTTTAATAAAAATTATCTAATTATTATATGCTAAAGTTGTTTTTTTATATGAGTAATGCTACTTGGACGTACTTTTGGCATGAATCTTGGACAGACTCCTATGTTATCCCTTGAATATCAGTGATATTCAAGGGATAACATAGGGGTCTGTCCAAGATTCATGCCAAAAAGTATGTCTAAGTAGACTTTTTGATGAAGTTATGCAGTGACCACTATATACATTTGAGTAGGAAAAGGATAACCTTATGCTTCCAATTCCCGCCTTTTCACCGTCAGCTTTCCGTTCCCGCATTGTTACCGTCCGCTTCCCCACGAAAAAGCACGTTCCGATTGTGAAGTGAGCGGGGAGTCGCTCATCCATATATGGCCTTTTCAACTTATGCTTTTCCAAAAGCCATTTTAAAGCCACATTAATAACCAAACATGCTTTTTTGAGCTTTTGGGCCTTTTCATCATCAAAAGCCCAATAAGCCCTTAAACTGAGTCCAACCAAACACGACCTTATTGTGCGAGAAGATAAAAGCCCTTTTGCATAAACTCTTTGTTCTATGAATTGATTAGTAACTAAAATTTTATTGGTATGAATATTAAAAAGAAAAAAGAAAAAAGGGGATTTTATATATAAAAAAAAGAACAGATTTGATGTCCAGTTGGCTCAAAAGATAATTTTAACTCTCATTTGCACTAGATCAGTCATTTTTTACAAAATGATGTTTTTTTAGCACTTTCAACTAGCGTCCCTAGCGACCCTTATTTAATTTTATAACGTTAAGGGTCGCTAAGGACCCTGCGGTGTATACAAAGTGCAACAAAATATGTGTGTTTCCTTATGTTTCGTTTCACACTTTTAACTAGCGTCCCTAGCGACCTTGATTTTATGACGTTAAGAGTCCCTAGGGACCCTGCGGAGTACACAAATTAGAACAATCGATATCTTCTTCATTTCTCAGCAGCCAGGCCTTCCAATTCCAGTTGCAGGAAGCCATAGCCACCTCTTTCCTCCACCAACAACCACCCTCCTCCTCCTCTCTTCTCCTCCACCACCCATCCCTCCCAAATCCCATCTCCTTCAACCCGAGAAAGAGTTATGATAGGATTTAGGGAGCGTTTTTTGCTACCATAATGTTGTTCAGGCTCTCTCTCTCTCTCTCTCTCTCTCTCTCTCTCTCTCTCTCTCCTTGGTTTGATTCTTTGGGAAGGTGCGGCAATGGTTTTGTTAAGCTTTGTTGTGCTTCTTTTAGAGAATAAGATTTCAGCAGTATATCATACAAACAGAATGGTGAACTTGAGTAGATTAGGCTTTATGTGCTAGGATGCAATGAACTTGCTACCTAGGGCATCCTTCCGGTGCCATCAGTTTTATTATTAACATGGTACATAGAGGCCCCCTTTTAATGACCAGAAAGGATTAAAAATTTGAAACAATTGCACAGGCACCGCCAAGATGAGGAATGCTGAAAAGATTACATGTCCTGAGACACTTTCCTTTTCCTCTTAACGTTTCTTGTTTTCCTCTTTGACACATTCAGATAAGTCCTCCTCTCTTCTCCTCCACCACCCTTTTTGGTGGGTTAGGAATCGGGGTTGAGGGTGGCTTCTTGCAACTGGAATTGTGTACACCGCAGGGTCCTCAGAGACCCTTAAGGCTATAAAACTAGGGTCGCTAGTTGAAAGTGCTAAAAAAAATGCCATTTCGTGAAAAATGACTGATCTGGTGCAATGGGGTTAAAATTACCTTTTGAACCCATTGGACATCTAATCTGTTTTTTTTTTTTGGTAAAATCCTCTAGAAAAAAAATATAAACATATATAATATTTCATGTGAAATAAGTAATTAATACAAATTTAAGGTGGGAGTTATGGAAAATTGAAAGGAAATGTGTTCTTTATGCATTTAAGAATATGTTTCAAAATCAGAAAGAATCTTTTTTCACTTTCTAAAAATAAAAATATTCCCAAAATACTGAAAGAAAAGAAAAAAGATATATGTAGTAAAAATAGAAATTGATTTCTATAATTATTGGCTTATGCCTACAACTTAAAGACTAAGAGCACATTTGTGTAATGTCTATGGAAAATCCTCTTTTGAGAAATTTATTTGAGATTCGTGTAGTGTTATAGGTGATCAACTCGATTTAATTTTCTATAAGGAGAAAAGCGAATGTAGTTAATCATGTATGCATTTATGTTCCAATGGTGGGCCCCCACATTTATTCCCTTCTTATTTACTTTTTCAAATAATGTAATAGTGTTTTATTTTATATGTTGCTTTCTCTTTGTAGGGGAACATTCATATGCATCTTTCCCTCACCATAGGGTGAGAGACACTTCCCTTTTTGGAAAATTTTAAGTACAAAATGTACTCTTCAAGTACATATGGTGAGGTACAAAATGCACTTTTCATGTGTAAAAAGGGGAGTGTCCCTCACGCTATGATGAGGGAAAGATGCATATGAACATTCCCCCTCTTTGTATGCTTATTTTTATTAATGTCTCTCCATGCTGAAGCATGCAACAATATAATGATCAGGTTCTGTGATTCAGGTTTACTTCTACTGTCAATGGAAAACTAAGGTCTTTTTTTTAGGCCTAGGGTTGGTGCGAGACAAATCTGGTCGAAGTAAGAGAACTTGACTTGGGTTTGCACTTGGACTGGGGGGTCGGTTAAAAGTCAGGTTGGTTTCAGCTTGTGTTGTGAATTGTGATTATGTATGGTTGGGTCAAGCTCAGTTGGACTTAACCCAACCAAGCCCAGCTCATATTGCAGTTTTGTTAGGACAAAAACTCTTTTCAACATTTCAACCTCTAAACTTTAACCTTGAAAGTAAACTCTGGTGAAAATACCCTGCTTACTATATTTACCAAAAAAAATATATTCCTTTCAACACTTCAGCTTGTGCTGTAAATTGTGATTATATATGGTTAGATTCTTTTCCCAAAAAAAAAAAAACTATATTTAGATCAAGGAGAAGATAGTAAGATGTTTTGGTTAATTAAAGTTATTCTAAATGTCAAACACTACATTTGCAACAGTAACACCAATCTAGACTATTAGAAATATATTAGATTTGGCTTAAAAACAGAGGTTTGATTGTCGGTTAAGGTGATTTAACTGATATTGTCAGTACTCAGTAGCATATGAATGGTTGTAAATAGGCAAAAAAAAAAAAAGGAGGTTCATTAATTGTAATTTTAGAAAAGGTGGGCGATTACATATGGATTCTCCTTTTAATTTTCTTTTGCTTTACAAGGGTCTTGAATGCCACATGCCCATTAGCCAGCTGAGCAACACCCAGTAGTATGATAGTTGTTTATATGAAGAATTATAGTTGGATGTGCAGTTTTTATATGAATATGTAATAGAAAAAATTTTTAGATCTGCAGACTACTTTCTCACATATATTCGAAGAGTCATGACACTCAGTTGGGATGTTGTCCATAATATATGGCAAAATCTTTAGATTGACAACTATTTTTTATACAATTATAAGAGAGCTTAGAGCTAGCTTGGCACTGGCCATAGTTTGAATTGAAAAGCCCATGTCTTTATGGATAATCTGGGCAACTTGGAAATTGTATCAATGATGATTAACGTTCCTAATTGATGCATGGACCTTTTTAAACTCCTTCATTATTGACATGACGTGGGCCTCCAAAGGTGTTTCTCATATAACAATATGAGAATTAGTTCTCATGTGATCAGACTCTCTCTCTCTCTCTCTCTCTCTCTCTCTCTCTCTCTCTCTCTCTTTATATATATATATATACACACACACATACACAATCGTGTTTATTCATTTGTTTACTCTTTCAATTACATGTGTTTGTAACCTATACATTATCTATGGATGGTGTTTGTTCATTGGCCTGATGTTCATTTTTCAATCTTCTCCAGACTGTGTTATAGTTTATGAACAGACATGGAGATCATTGCACCGATTTTAGAAATTGTGAAACTTGCATGGGCACCTATAGGTCGTCGAATTGGTTACATTAAAAATCCGAGAAAGAAAATGGAAGAATTGAACAAAAATGCAGAGTATCTGTTTGCTACAAGGGATGATGTGAAAGACAAGACAAGTAGCAGCATAACAAAGGTCGCAACAAGAGAATGTATCCGGTGGCTGGAGGATGTGAAACTGATAGAAGAACAAGTGAATGCCATTCGAGAAGAATGTAAAGAAGACAAGAAATGTCTTAGAGGGTTGTGTCCTAATGTTTACCATAGCATAAAGTTGGGCAAACATGTAAAACATATTATCAAGGAAATAACTGATCTAAGCAATAAACAATTGATATTTATGGGAAATGAGATGCTTGATGCGCCATTGGAGAAAGTGGAGCCACAATTTGTACAAAATGTAGAAATCAGTTCCTCATCTGCAACTGAGCGTACATTGCAGAAGATATTGGAAAATATTTATAATTCCAGAATCCAAAAGATTGGAATTTGTGGAATGGCTGGAGTTGGCAAGACAACAGCTATGAAATTGTTGAATGACCGACCTGAAATAAAACATACATTTGAAATTGTCATTTGGGTAACTGTCTCAAGTGAAGGAAATCGAAGAAAGATGCAAACTGATATTGCAAAACGTCTGAAATTGAATGTATCCAATGAGTCTGATGACCGACTGCAGGCAAGTATATGTCATACTTTAAGGAGGAAGAAGTTCTTATTGCTTTTGGATGATGTTTGGGAAAGGATAGATTTGTGTGATGTCGGAATTCCAGCTCTCAATCAGGATAATGGTTGTAAGGTTGTATTGACCACTCGATCCTTGAGTGTATGTCGACAAATGGAAACAGATGAGGACATTAAAGTCGAGACTCTATCCAAAGATGAGGCATGGCTCCTATTCAAGCAAAAAGTTGGAGATGTTGTCTTGTCCCCTCACATAGAGCCACTTGCTAGATGTGTCGTCGAAGAATGTGATGGTTTACCACTTGCCATCATCGTAGTTGGTTCTTCATTGAGAAAGAACAGTGATGTTATTGTGTGGAGGAATACATTAAGGGAGTTACAGTGCCCCACTACATCTCAAATTGAAGCCATGGAAGAGCGAGTCTTTCACTGCTTGAGATTTAGTTACGACCGGCTAAAAGATGATTGCAAAAGGAAGTTGTTTTTGTATTGTTCACTGTACCCAGAAGACTCTGTGATATCAATTACTGAATTGGTAGAATATTGTTGGTTAGAGGGCTACATTCATGGAGTTGGCAGCATTGAAGAGGCAAGGGATAAGGGACACTGCATGGTAATTGACCTCGTCGACGCAGCAATGTTAGAGGGATGTTCTGACAAGAGATGTGTCAAAATGCATGATGTTGTAAGGGATTTCGCATTGAGAGAAGGTCGCAATTTCTTAGTAAAAGCCGGTATTAATGTAAGGCAGCCACCAGAGGAAAAAGAATGGTTGCACGTACAGACGATGTCGCTAATGAGATCTGGTTTGTGTGGTCTATTGGAGAGGCCAAATTGCGGCGCTCTGTCGACATTATTGTTGCAAGAGAATAATGAGCTAACAACGATCCCCCAGTCATTCTTTGAATCAATGCATTCTCTAACTATTCTAGACCTGAGTGGCACAAAACTAAAATTCTTGCCGCCGTCTATAGGGAACTTGGTTAATCTCCGCGGACTCTATATGAGGGATTGTGAAAAATTAGAAGATCTACCATCCCAAATAAGAGTGCTCAAGCGACTCGAGGTGCTTTATTTAGGAGGAAGCACAAGCATCAAATATCTGCCTAGAGAGGTCGGAGAACTAACTAGTCTGAAACGTTTGATATTGGGTTTTAAACACCGGGATTATTTATCTTATTTATGGTTTGGTGAGGACGATGAAGAATGGGACGTGAAGTCGAGAGTTCCAACTGGAGTAATGCCGAATTTTCCTTTGTTGGAAGAACTCGGCTTGTATGTGAATGGTTGTATGGAAAATGGACAGTGGGATGATGAAAGCATGGAAATTGTGGTCGATGAATTGTGTAAGTTGGAGCATCTTACTTATCTTGACTTCTACTTTCCAAATGAAGAGTGTCTCGAGCATTTTCTACGTAATAGAAAATCGGGGAAAGCAAGTTGGTTTAGGAGGTTCCAGTTTCGGGTCGGCGCTGGAAGAGGCTTTTCATCTTCCGGTGGACATGAAGTATGGGAAGGATGTTTGCTATACAAAGGTGGTGATGAGATATCACATGTTGCAATTATGGAGACACTTGCTCATTGTTCCAGTTTTTGTCTACAGGATCATTATGCTGCCAAAAAGCTGTCAGAGTTTGGCATGGCAAACATGAATGAGCTAAAAGAATGTAGGTTAATAAACTGTGATGAAATGGAAACTCTCTTTGATGGAGATCTGGAACAAGGGACAAGTTCATTGCTACCAAACTTGGAGAAACTTTGGGTTGATGAACTTCCCAAGTTGAGGAGCTTATGGGTTGGGCCACTGTTACCCGGAAGCCTCTCCAGGCTAAAAGATCTACATTTAAAAGGTTGTCATTGCTTGAAGAAGGTTTTCCAATTGGATATTATTCAACAACTACACAATTTAGAAAGGTTGGATGTCGTTTGTTCGTCAGTTGAAGAGATAATAGGAACTGAAGAGGAGATTTCTGTCCCAATCCATGACAGGGTCGTCCTCCCTAATATCAAGTCTATCTCTCTCTTTAACCTTCCGGAGTTGGTTAGCATTTGCCGAGAGGTTTCTCTTGAATTGCCCTTATTAGAAAGTATTGAAATTGATGTATGTCCCGAGTTGAAGAGTCTCTCCTTCCTCACCGACATTGTACCACCAGCACTAAAGAAGATTGAGGGCCAGAGTTCATGGTGGGAAGCATTGGAGTGGGAAGACAATGACATCAAGCAACGACTCCAACCTTTTTTCTCTGAATCGAAATGGTCAGAGTTCATCGTGGGAAGCATTGGAGTGGGACGACAATGAAAAAGTGTCTATGCCTACCTTGAATTTGGACCATACAATGCATGTAAGCGTTGAAACGGGGGGAAACAGTAGCTGCAACATTTCCATTTGGTCTCTGTATTGGCTTATTAGTAACCTTTTGTTGATTGATTTCATTTTAGTTACTGGTTGTATTGTCATATGACTGAATAGTACCAGTGGTGTTGGTGTATTTTCTGGAAACAGAACTCGTATTTTCCCAAGTAGTATTTTTTTTCTTCTCATGGATAACTCTCTCTCTCTCTCCATTTGGACCAGGGTTTATTTGTTTGCAGTAAAATACATATGTATTATGTATTCAACACATGATTTTTTTTTCTCTGGTTAAAAATGAAGATCAAAGGTGAATTTCAAAAAATGAGCATCAAACGACCTTTTCTTTCATGAGAATAGAATCAGAGGAACATGGAAAAGTGATTACCTAGCCTTTGGTATTTATTTGTAACCACTTAAAGAATCCTATGTATTGAATTCTTATGTATTTTAATGCAAACTAACAGCTCCTAAGAACCTTCTTAGTTGGTTTGGGATGTGTTGAATGAAATTGTTTGGATGGACATGGTGCCCAGAGCGCATCTGAGATTTCAGGCTGCACGTAATTTTAAAAACTCAAACCAACTTGGCCAAATCAAATGGATCTGGCTACTCACAGAGTTGGGCAAGTGAAATGAGCCTCTCTGGGTACTAAAGACAGATACCACTTGGCCAGTGAGATTACAAGCTCAAAGTATTTGATCTATATTTTCCATAAATGCCCTCAGACTCTCAGGAGTGAAGAACAGATGATGTCTAATCCTTAATTGGAGAAGCTTCTTGTCATCATTTGGAGATAGCTCATGAAATCTCACATTTGAAGACCGAAACTATGCAGAGTACAACAGTAACAACTTTTATGTAACACCTTATCACATGGAAGTTCTTTTTGTCAAAATATGGAATCTCTGAAAACAATGATTTTGAGAAAAGGATTAAGGTCACATTTGACAGCCAGATTCTCAAGGAAAAGATTTTTGCTTTACTAAGTAGTGAAAAAAGGCACATTTGGCAATTGTAAATGTATGAGGATTTGGTCCTATGGAAATCCTTAGTTGTAAGGATTTTTAGGTCCGACCTCATCTTATAGGATTTGAAAATCCTCACTTTCGTGAATTTGTGCGCTTAAAGCCTTAAACTGATCTTTCTCAACTGTATATTTGATATGCATTAATATCAATGTGAAATCCTCAACTAGGAATCCTTAGTCCAGGAGGAATTCTCATATCTGTAATTTCCTCAGCCATTACCAACCTATCTTTGGCACATTTGTATACTCCTGCGAAAAACCAACTCCATGGAATTTTTCCTCTTACATAGAAAAAATTATTTTATGAAACCCACCCCTGCCCCTGCCGCCCCACTATAGGAGAGGCATTTCAAAGGAATTGCATAAAATGTAACTCATCTTTACACTATTCCTCCTAAAAAAAAAAGAAACCGCACTAGACATGGATTTTATTGTAGGCTGGAAAATCTTTTCCTCTATTCACACTTCTTCTTTGGAAAAGTGTGTACACAAACGGGACTATTTTTTCCCCATTGAAGGAAACATCTATATCTGCACAAGGACCGTTAAAATATGAAATCTCCAAAAAGAGAGAGAATATGCAACAAAGTGCAGAACCACATGCCAAGGGCCCAAGAGTATCTCCCTTGCAAACTTAATACACCTCTACATGTGAGCACTATAGGTTCACTTGCTTAAACTTTGCAATGAACCAAGTATTTCTTTCGCATGGGCTTCATGGGAACATTCATCTTGGAGAGCTCAAAGGTTCTAATCCTCTCCAAAGGGGGGGGGGGGGGGGGGGGGGGGGGGGGGGGGGGGGGGGGGGGGGGGGGGGGGGGGGGGGGGGGGCATGTCTATTCCCCAGCCCCTGTATCAATAATACCTTATTCAGATACTATTCTGTTTGGAGCGCGATGACATAAACTTGTTTTTATGATTCCCTCCCTGTCCAAATACTCAATAAATTCGGTGGGAAATCATGTGGCTGCCCATGCCACAGGTCCAACGCCAGATCAAGCAAGGCAGGAGACCAACAAGGAACAAGATTCCCACTTAGATTAAGATTTGAACTTTGCCCACTTACGACTCCCGATTAGATCAAAGGGTGTGAATTTTTTAGCAAAGAAGTCTTTAGTAAGTGTGCCTCTAATACTGTCTATGTAAAAGATAAGGGAGCCCTGCGGTTTGGCATTCTATCCCATAGGTCGTAGTAGAGGCGAAGAGATTTGTGAAGCTTTCCAATCGCTAGAATCCACACAAATCTCCGGCTGCATCAACTAATTAATTACATTTGATTTACTACCGTGTTCTATATTTTCTTAACTTAATTAATAACAATAGTATGTATTGGTTACAGTAACCTTATATAAATTCATTTTTATCCATTTTTATCAATATAAGGCCCAAATCATTGGATCTTACAAGTCATTCCAGTTGATTCTCTCCGAGTAATATGAACAGTGGAAATAAAAAAAAAAGTACAAAACAAAATAAAAAAGTGGCGGGAAGACTGAGTTTGTGCTGTATAATTTGTGAGGACCTTTCGCGAGAAATAACCAACTTGAATTTTTTCCATAAAATCCTAAAAAAAAACACTGTTTTGGTCTCATCCTTTCAACCAGCACTTCTTTATAGGAGACGGTCCTCTACCTTCATTCAAAAAACACTTTTCTCTTTTTTTTTAAGAAAAACAGGGAAGATTGTCCCTCTCAATTTCTTTTCAGATGGAGGGTCCTCTCCACAACAATTTTAACCAAAAAAGGAAAAAACTTTTTCAAGAAACCTCTCGTTCAATGGTCTCTCTCTTTGTTATACAGACTGTGGAGAAAGCTGAGAAGAGCTTCCATCATTTAAATCTGGGCGTGGCTTCAAGCCTTAGATACATTCTATGAATCATTTTCATATGCAACTGGGTAACATGTGATGTTTCATTTGTTTGTCATTTTCATACCTCATACACATATGAGTTTGAAAGGATCCAACAGTTGAAGATTTTCACTTTTCACCAATTTTCTCCCAGATATCATAAGTTTCTTAAGATATAGAGGATTTTACTGAAAAATACCCAATATTTATCCGTTGCACTTGTTAGTGCATCGGAATAGTTTCACCACAGGAGCATTCCTCCCGTCACTTTTTCTTTCTTTTTTTAGTATTTTTTGTGAGTGACGATAGGATCATTTAAAATGAAATTAAGTAATGCTATCATCATCCGTCGTTATATAAACCCACCTTCTTTCTCCTTCTTCACTTTTCTTTGATGGTGATGGAAGGTGGCTGGGTTGTTATCGTGGGTTATGACATGGATGGGCATTGTGAGAGATGGGAGCTAGTCTCTTAGGAGGATCGAGATGCAGGGTTTGGTTTGGAATGGTGTGGCTTGGTTTGGATCAGGCCCTAGGCTATTGTATATTGGGTTCGAAACTTCGGTTAAAGGGGAAGATGGCTGGGACGACTTACATGTTGGTGTTTGGTTAGGAGAATTTCGTGGGTGATGGGGGAAGATGACGAAGGTGGTCTCCAGTGTGGTAGGCGTGCCTGCTTGGTTATCTTCCTACCCCCAAACATCCGTTACCTTATCAATGAAGAACAGAGCAGGGCCGCTGCCTACAGTACTCGTGCTTTCTATTTTCAGCGAACACCTGCGCCTCATGCTTCAGGCAGCTCCGTTCCTCACCAGGAAGCATCCACCTCCGCCGTGACGAGGGAACGGTGGGTGGTTAGCCAATCAGTAACACACGCATGATGAACCAGGGTTCGCCACCGCTCTTAACCTGGTCCGCCTTTCCCGGAAAGCGTCTTTTGGCTATTTTCTCTTTTTTTTGGCTACCATGTATTCAGCAACGTCGGTTTCCCGTAAGGCCCAATCCTATGGTGCCTAACAGTCTACCTGTTATCTCATTTACTTTCTAATGAATTCCCTATTTCCGAAAAAAAAAAAAAAAGTTAGAACGGATGATGAGAAAAGATACCGAGGTTGATGAGTGGATAAGGCGCTAACCAAGTGGGTTCATTGCAAAAAAAAAAAAAAAAATCATGAAATTACCATTTTAGGATGTTCTTGAGTGGCCGGATGGTAGGAATCTAGTTTTGAAAAGGAAAGGAAAGAAAATGGAGGTATAAAAAAGCCGTAGAGCGTCACTAATTTTCACACCGAGCGACGCTAGTGTCACTCGTTTATATTAGAAAAAAAAAATCAAACGGGGTCTAACGGACCTCGTTTGTGTGGTGCTATTTCCGAAGCACTAATTCGTGCAACGGATAAATACTGAGAGTTTTTCAATAAAACCTCTAAAATATATGATGAATAAAGGAATAAGATTTAATCCGTTTGCTAAAACAACAGTTCTAAAGAGGATTAACGGTTCGGATCATGAAAATAAGGCCTATAGAATTTAAAATAACAAATTTTCAGATCAGGACAATGTTTTTGCAGATGTTTGAAAATTTATGAGGAATTTAGACATGAAATTTGGTCTTACGGCGGCTTTGGTCATTTTAAAGAGTTTCAACAATTCAGATAATGATTGTGGGACTCATGTATAGTGATAGTGGATACATCAAACGGTTGCAAATTTCTCATAATCCATTTCGAGTCAAGTTTCACAACTTTGATCTCATAGATGTAAATGGCCTTCTAAAGAGTTTGAATGGTTTGGGTTATGAAAATGGGTCCCATAGATTTCATAGAATACTCAAACTTCAATCTGTACTTTCTTAATTAGAAATATCTGAAGTTTTAGGATGAATCAATGACTAAAAAGTGGTGTTATGATCGCAATAGACCTCCGAAGAGGATGGATGGTTGAGATTATCACATTGGGGCCCACGATGCAAAGCCTCCTGGGCAGTGATCACGTTGGAAACATTGTTCATCCACCTAGAAACACTGAGGCGTGATTCAGCTTTTAATCCATGGTGGTGTGAAAATTTTGCACTCAAAATTAGCCCATTTTCACACCTATTTTTCTCACCTCCTACATCAATCAACCCAAATGAACATAAATGTGACTAATCATTCCACACATGAATCATTTACAACTAGGGGTGTACACGGATTGGATTGGTACGGATTGAGCCAAATTCGTCACCAATCCGTAGCTGTTAAAATCCGATCCGTGGAGAACCGGATCGAATCGGATCTGATTAATCCGTTCAATCTAATTTTAAAAGAAAAATATCAAATATGTTGTAAAAAAATCACATTTTGACCCCTTAATTTTTTTTCTTATTTTAAATTTAGACATCTTAATTTATATTTAGACCCCTTATATTTTTTTTATTTATATTTTGGATCGGATTGAATCCGCGGATTGAGGGTGAAATCCGTCACCGATCCGTTGCTAACGGATTACAAAATTTTCAATCCGTCATCAATCCATTTACCTTCGGATCGGATAAAAATTCGCGGATGAGATCGGACCGGATCGGATTTCCGAATCGACAAATTTTTTGTGCACCCGTACTTTACAAGTGTAAATGGGTGCAAACCAAGGAACCTAAGAACGAAGGACTTGGACCTTAATACAAAAGCAGAGGTGGGCCATACACGTGAGGAAGAAAAGCAATATTCCTCCAGCATTTTATATATATTAGGGAAAAAAGCATTATACCTACCTGTACTTTGGTATTTTTGTAGAGTAGCCCCCGTACTTTGGTATTTCGGACTAAACCCACATGTAGTTTTAGTTCACTTGCAAATACAAACGGCCGTGAAAGAATATAGAAAATGGCGAAATTACCCTTCCATATATAAGGTCTCTACTCGCGTGTTTTGTTCATTTTCCCATTTTGCTCTTGCTGTTAGGGTTCACATGGTCTGGCGATTTTGGGCGATCTTGCGGTTAGGGTTTACATTTTCTGGAAAGAAGCATGCAGATTCAAATCCAAACACTTGAAAACAGAGAAAAACAAAACCAGATCTAAAACAAAAACAAAGACAGATCTGATTCTTGGCGGCATCTGGCTGTGAGGCGGACAGAGCTGATGAATGGCGGCATCTGGCTGTGGGGCGGACAGATCTGAGTCATGGTGGCCAATGGACTGATGGAGAAAGAAAAAAAAATTCTGGCTGTGAGGCCCATGGCAGAATCGGTGAAGCAAACATTGGTCGTTGGCTATGAAGCAGGCGTTTTTTACGGTTTGTGTTTTCCAGATCTTGACTTGGCAGTTTTGCGCTGCCAAACGCCAACAATTGAAAGGGTTATTCTTCGCCACCCATCATCATCACCAAGCCCAAACCCACCTTGTTTCTCTGAGGCTGAAGGCCTGGTTGCTCTGTGCCCATGTTCTCCGCCAATCTCCAACTCTCTCATGGCTGCCAATCATCAGAATCCCATGAATCCAGAGTAATTACTAGGAGGATATGAAATCCCAAACCCACCCACAACTGATGCATAGACCTTTATCGCCAATATGCAAGAGGTGTTGAGATCATACACCATATGTTCATGAAGCATGTTTTCAGGATCTATTCCAGCATCAGGTGGCCTTACTCTAGCTAAAAAATAGGCCAGTTCACTTGTCAGGGGCGCCACACATGTAATCCTAGTTCGGACTGTTGGTTAGCATTTTTATGATCCGTTATTGTTGTATCATGGATCACCTGACAAATGGAGATGCCTAGTTTTGGAGACGGGGACATAAATCAGGGATCCCCTTGATGGATGTCTTTGGTCTCAAACATCCACATTATAGCATATATAATGTTTTGTTAACATTCAAAAGGGTATGTAGGAGATTGATTGTGTGAAAAAAAAAGGATAGTGGGGGGGGGGGGGGCGAGGTTTGGGGCAGTAGTTTTAAAAGGCTTTATTGGTTTTCTATTTTTGCCTGATGTGGATGAGATGAAGGGGAGAAGAAAGAGGAATGTAATGATTTTGATTGTGGGTTTGAAAAGATCATGATGAGAAGGAGGTTCGTCAAAGCCCCCCTTTCAATCCCATCTCCATTGCCTTTTTCCCCAAATCATGAAGTTTGATTTTGGTTTTGATTTTTGATTTCAGGTTCTTGAGCTCAACAGTGGTTCAAATCATACAAGAGATATACCAATTGATGGACACAATTAAATGATCTGACAGTTCAATTGAGATTGTTTGCAAATGCAAGTCTCATGGAGTTTCGGAGAAGATTCAAGATGATAGAAATGCAGATGCCTCTCTTCCAGCGACACATGGTGGATCAGATTACACTATACATTCATCCAGTGGTAAGAGAGAAACATCTATAATCAAATCTTGAGTTTATACGATCATCTTTGATATGGGTGGATCGTGCCAAGGCATATACAGCTTGCGGTGAGGAATGAAGAGGCACTGAGCAAGCTTTTGGGGGCAGTTACAATTGCAAATGGTGGGGTTTTGCCCAATATTCATCAGACTCTGCTGGCAAAGAAGATGGGGAAAGGAAAGGCAGAGCCTGGATCTGCATCGCAAGAGTTTTAGTGGTTTGATGGGTGGTGATAATGTGTAATATCTTTGGATTTTGGAATCCTTTTCATGATTTAATGTGATGGATCTTTGAGTTTGTGTATATTGGTGTTTCTGATTCTGGGCTATATGCAAAATGGAAACTTTTGTGGTTCTGATTGTTTTTTGTTATATTTGTAGTGTAAATATTTTGCCTCTTTTCTATTGGTTATTGAAGAAGTCGTGAGATTTCTAATGGTTTTTTTAATGGGGTTGTGAGCATATCCCAAATTGTCATTGGGAATGTTTGGTTGCATCTCTGTGGAATCTCATGTTGGGAAAAAAATATTTGATATGGCTGGAAAAAGAATGAACGAGCTGCTCTTATGCCTTTCATTTTTATAGCCTTGGTTCAGGGGCAAATATGTCATTTTGGGATGATAAGTTGGCCCCAGTATGCACTAGAGGCGTTTTATACGAACTACACCGTTAATACTAACAGTTTCCGTTCATTTTGCAAGTCAACTAAAACTAGAGGTAGGTTTAGTCCGAAATACCAAAGTATAGGTGGTATTCTGTAAAACGGCCAAAGTCCAGGTTGGTATAGTGCGGTTTTCCCTATATATTAAGGGGGTGTTTGGATAAAGGTAGAATATGATATGATCAAATTTGAATATTGTAAGATTTCATTATCACATAATAAAATAGTATTATATTATAATATTGTGTCATTTTGGTGTTTGACAATTCTACAAATTTCAATATATCTTTCAAGTGTTTAGCTATTTAAACATTTTTACTAGATGATGCATCGAAATAGTAAATGAATAGAAAAATAGGGATGATTGACCGAGTGGGAACCCACTAACTAGTAGTCACACTAGAGTGATTTAATATTAGTAACCACGGTAGGGCCCATTTAATTAGAAAACCATTAGACTAAATGTTAAAAACCACGAGCAATATTGTTTAATCAATGTGGGTCCACCAAATGTTAATAACCATAATGTATTACATCCAATGGTGATTTTAACGGAGAACCCTATGAGCGTTGAACATCATTGAGGAATCCATCTTGAGAAATAAATGTAAGACCCATTTGATGCTAATCATCACATTAACCAAGCTAATTATAGTAATCATGAGGGGGCCATTAAACAATATGACTCATTTAATGATGGCAAACTAGTAATTAGTCATACAATCCAATATTGGTAATTAGTATGAGACCGATCTAAAGTTGGTAGTACGGGACCCACTTAATGTTGGTAATCATGGTAGAAATTACATAATGTGATATTTATATGACCCACCTAAATTAGTAATCAATAAAGAAATTATGTAATTATGACAGGGCTATGAGACCCACATAAAATTTATAAACATTAAAGGGCTCATCTAATATTGAGTCATTGTAAGATTCCTATAGAAACCATCAATATTTAAGAAAATGCAGTGGGCCAAACCCATGTTTTGGTTTGTTTCTTAATGAAATATTGTTTTATACAGCATATAGTTGAATATTATAACATAAAGATTTTGGTAAGAAAGTGAGATATTGTAGAATACTTTTTAAGTTATTCAAACACCTAGTTTTTAGGTAGGTATATTATATTCTAAACTAGGATATAATATAGCAAAATCTTTAGAAATATATGGTTTCCAAACACCCCCTAAATCAATAGGGAGGTGGGCTGTGGAGGGCGCCACTTCAGCAGTGTCTAAAAGTGCAACATCAAAGCTCTAACACATGTCATGTGGTCTAATAGTTGATTTTGAAGATATGTTTTTTAGTCAATAACTAAGTTAAAAGAGGGGTTACCAAAATGAGACATCAATTTTTGGCCATATTAGGAACGTAAATAAGTCACTCAAATCACAAACCTCTTTATTCCCTCCTTTCGGGCACGTTTGGAAACAATCATCGCCAGAGGACTCCTCGCACTTTTCCGCGCGATGGTGGATTTCCGACGTTTGGGTAGGCCTGGATTTGAAGAGGACTGATGTACAAAATCGTCTCTTCCGATTATTTTTCCGGTCGGACACCCCACCTTTGGACGCGATGAATACACGGAATGAAAAAAGACAGAGCTACAATCAATACATAGGGCGGTAATATGGGATTAATAAGTTTTTGCTTTGAAAATGTACCTTTTGGTTCCCATAATCAAGATCCAAACCGTTAGTCACTTTTAACAACTCCAAAACAATCACCTCACCAAATTTCTCTTATATCTCAAGATGTGTGCCAAACAACCTCACTGTTTACACTATATGTAAAATGGGAATAAAAACAGTCCATTTTTCCTAGTTTTTTGGTTAATGTGGGGTCCAAAATCATGTCCGAAACCAGTCATTAATTAAGGAAGGTCAGACACGACAAGGTGACCAAATTTCAATCGTTGATCCTTACTATATATTAAGATATTTGTAAAAACGTTCATACACTAGAATATTAGTATTTTATTTATGTGGGCCCCCTTTGCACAATTAGAACCGTTCAAAGTCTCTAGAGGACCACAGACAACTTTAAGGTGAATGTTGAGATCTTGATATTTCATGGATTATGAGAAAGTTTTAAAAATAAATGTTTATAACCATTGGATTATACATTCTACAAATTGTAGGAATCCTCCCTCTATCCAAATCTGGAACTTTCATCAGGAATCCTACCTAAGGAGGTATTGGTTCTTTGGAGATGGAGAGAATCCTCTAAATAGATGATTCTTCTATGTTTATTAACGTGCCTTTAAACTTTCCTAAAACCTTTCATACTAATAGGGCAGAAATCTATCCATATTTATCAACACATTATCCTCTCCAAAGAACTCTTCATATTGTCTAGAAATCTATTAGTGGGGCATTTAATACAATCAAGTGGTGTTCCTCGAATAAAATTTGGGTTGATGATTTAAAGAAATATTATAATCTTGAAATATTATAGATTTTATAAAGGGCCTACTAATGGATTTATAATATTAGCTTCATAGTAACATTGAAACTTATAAAAAATGCGTTGGTGAGGTCCCTCTTATAAAATCCTACGTGCAAACACTACGATGGTGGGTTTAAGTATGATTTAAGTAAAATTTGGCCCCGCAATAAACTTACAGCATTGCTTCATGGAACATTAAGATTTTATTAGCAGGTCCTCAATGATAGGCTTAATTTTGATTGAAGTGAAACTTGGCCCCACATGGAATTTATGGTAGTGGTTTCATGACCACTTTAGAATTTTATGAGTGGGTCCTCTTATAAAATTCTAAAGTGCAAAAAACTATGTCATGGTAAGTCTAATTGAAGTAAAGCTTGGCCCCACTAATAGATTTTATGTTTGGACAAAAAATCATTCCCTTGATGATTAATAGTATATCTATCCTGATAATTTATCTTTATCAATAATATTCCCCCGAAAAAGCCAAATATGAATATATTTATTTTTTTGGCTTGGGCTTAGTAAGGTCTTTGGTTATTGATTTATATTTTATCAATAATATTTCAGAAAAACACTAATTTTGAATATCTTTTTTTTCCCTTTGTTGCTAGTTTATACTTACAATAAATACTGACCACATACAATTATGACTCTCCATGCGAGTGTACGACAAAAATTAGCAATTGACCCTTGAAATACTCCATATGACGCGAATGTCCTCTTTTATTTTACATTATCACTGGAAGAAACTGGGCGAGGTTACTTCATTAGGATAAGTTGTATGCAATATTCTCAGTCATTTGAAATGTAAGTTTCATTTAAAAAAACCGATATTTTTTCAAGTAATTAATATTTGAGGTTTGGAATTTGCAATTTAAAATGATAATGAAAATGTGATTTGAGATCTATATATGATAATTTACATTCAATGTTTGGATTTAAAAGTTATGTGATATGCAAGATTGTTCCCCCGCCCCTCCCTTTTTTCTAAGTATAGTATTTTCCTTGCATATATAAATTTGATCGTGTGGGTCTTTTATTTTTAATATATATAAATAAACCCACTATTAAATTTTATAAAATTTGATCTGTTTTTAAAATATTAAAAAAAATATGAATTTTACATGAGTAGAGGTGACAAAATATGACCCAATCCAACCCCCCCATTAACCGACCCGTTTAATAGGCGGGTCGGTCACGGGTCAAGTATTCATGACCTGCCATTAAGTGGGTCGGGTTAGGATTGACCCACTTGACCCGCTTATTTAAGCTAACATTGAATTTGATTGTTTTAATGCATATGCTAAAAAAGAATAAATGGACCTTAACCAATTCAACCATACGCTTTTTATTAATGGAAAGCAAAGTAATGCGCATCAAATGATTGTTGAAATGAGATTAGACCAAATTTGAGCTTAAAAGTCAGTTTTGGTCAAGCAGGGAACCATAGTTGAGTCGATTTATTTACTTGATGAATATGGGTTATGCGGGTCGACCTGACCTGTATAACCCGCAATGGTTATGCGGGTTAAGCGGGTCGGATCGGGTTGACCCGTGGTAGGTGCGGGTTAGGGGTTTCCGACCCATTTATTAAACGGATCGGATGAGAGTTAGACTTGTATAACTCGTTTAATAAACGGATCCGACCCGTTTAGCACAACACGACCCGATTGCCACCTCTGTAACACGAGTCAATTTTTTAGAGTTGAATGAGTCAAATTCGTATGACGAATTTTCCCAGCTTGGCACCAATATCCTTTAGATTATCCGAGTGGGCTCCAGACTGATAAGACTTGTAAATATTCTTATCAAATAAGGTTGCCGTGCTTAAGGGTTTAATTTAACAAGTCAACAAACGAGGTTTATATATAGGGAAACGCACTTGTTAGAGCTAGCTCTCACCATTTTACGGTGAGAGACACTATGTTAGGGCCCACCCAGGGCCCCACTGATCATGTGATCAAGGGGGATGGAAAGAGCTATCCTTGACAATCCCAACTATCAAGTTTGGGTTCAATCCCATACCCCTAACCCCTTGATCTATGACCCACAAATTTAATGACTTATATTAAAGAGATTTTTTTTACCCTAGATCCAACGATCCATTCCATTCTCATGGGTGCAAATCGGGGGGCGGGGTTCGGATTGGTGATAGGTGGGCTCCATCATGGTGTCTCTTGCCGTAATACTATTATAAGATGTAGCTCTCACATAAGCATTTTCCTTAAATATATATATATATATATATATTATTTTGACATTGCCGAGCATGGAATATTCTTCACCTTCTTCCCTACCGGTTTTCTCTCTAAATCTTTGTTTATTAGAAGGTGTGGAAAAATCGTATCCTATGGCGGCCATACATGTTTTTTAGTGAACTTTAAATCTTGACCCTTCATGAAGATGCAAAACACTCACTGTCTCCTTTTACTGGGCCAATCTCAACAGTCCAAGACATTCGTTGACCTCTAGCTAGCTATATCATGAGCAAGCTCAGGGTCCTTACACAATTCACAGCAACAAGAAGAAATCATCCCATCATCAGAACAATTCAATTGTCATTGGAGATCACTTGTTGGTTTATCTCAATCTTCTTCAATTTTCCGTTTTCCGACTGCCAAACATCAGGTACGGTAGTATCTCAAGTCTGGATACCAATTTATTCATTACTTGTTATGATGTGAATGAATTTTTTTTTCTTTTTAAATTGCGAGAACTTGTATGATGTATCTTTTTTCTTGAAAGAATGAAAATCTTGATAGGTTTCTTTTTTTTGCTTTTGTGTTTGATGACAACCCTAAACTTCAAAAATATATAACAAAAGAGAAAATTTCAATCCCAAACAAGGAGAAAAGATGAAAGAAGGAATTACAAAGCGGAGAAAGTACCCAAATCTGAAACTGATCGTCCATTACAAAGCCTAAAAATCTACTTCTATTCTCATCGTCAAAAGATTATTTGACCAAATAAGAAAATTTAATTTTTTATTTATAAAATCTACAGCCGCACCAAACAACATTAACACTAATCCAACGAGGGAATTCTTTTTTGCACCAAACATGAAATTCTAAATTCTACAGAAATCCTTTTAAAAGATTTCTATTTCTATGAAATTTACTGACGTGATAATTTTCCTTTTCCGCGGAAATGGTGTGTACACAAACGTGCCCTGATTACAAGACAACCCCTAGGCCTTGCAAAATGAAATGTGTATGTTTAATTGATATGTGATGTTTAGATGGTTTCAATCTTTTATGAGGTGAAGAAGGTTTTTGCCTAAGATAATTTTCTGGAAAAAAAATTGTTCTCTTGATAGACAAATCATCCGGATAAGTTAATTGGAGGCAAAAGCAGTGGGTCAATTGCATAATATGGTTAATTAGTCTGCTTAACTAATTCTTGATGTTTAGATATGTCTGAGTCTTGGGCTCAAGGGGTTTCGTAGGGGATAAAAGATAGGAGGGCTGATTTAGTCGGGTTACACCAACTGATCGCCTGGGTTGTTGCTTGGATTGAGAGGTCAGTATAAAAGTCAGGTTTGGGTTAAAGTTGTATTGGGATTATGTGTGGTTGGGTCAAGCTCACATTGGCCTCAACCCAACCCAACCCGACCCAACCCTACTCATATTGAAGTCTACTTAAGAGGACAATAATACCCCCCTCTAACTTCTGAAGTTTAGCCTTAAAAATAAAAAGAAAAAGCGAAGTATTGTAATACATTTTGGTTGGAGGATTTAATCAGAAAAATCTCCTTAGACTTGTCAGAAGCCAAAAATGTCATCAGCGTTTTATATAGACCATAGTAGTCCCAAAGGTTCAATTTTTTTTTTCTCAGAGCATGGATATTCCTTCTCCTTTTACCTTAAAAAGGTTCCAAAACCATTTTTCCCATTTTCGTTCTTTTCCCCATTTTCTCTGAGCAGGGACTCATTTTCTGTGAGCAATAACTCATCGAAGAAAAGAAGAAACCCATGTGTATGTAACTGATTAAATCCCCAAATGCCCATTCCTTATTGAGCTAATGCCCATGTGTATGTAACTGATAAAATCCCAAAACTATTTTCAAAGTTTAATCATTTCTATGTTAGCCAATCCATGCCCATCCCCATATCCAACCATTTCTATGAAGCAAAACCCGATGCCTAATTATATCATCTTCTATTACAGCCAAAGCCAATCTCCATTTGTATTAATGGAATAAGGTTTTTTTTTTTTTTTTATCATAAAAAAGTTAATGTGGACTACCCACCGCTTTAATGGAGTAAATATTAATTATCCATTAAGGAGATGGAAGCTTTAATAAGTAGTTCAAAACATTAACTTTTTGGGTAAAACAGAAACACATGTGGAGATTGTGCTTGTAGGTTTAATCAAATGTAAAAAAAGTAAATCTATACTACCAACCTCTTTAATGTCGCCCAAACCTTCCTACTTAAAAGAGTGAAGAACATGATCTCTCAAAAACTAAGGAAAAGGGGAAGAGGGGGTTGCAGGAGAGATTCGTTCGGATCCCACAAAAGGCAAATGGGACGTTGATGGCGTTTTTGGCTTTTGACAAATCTAAGGGGATTTTTCCGGTTTGGTTAAGATTATTTTAATTTTATACACTGTTTGCTGGAAATAGGTATAAGGTCACCGCATTTTTATCTTTTATATATGCTAGTTGAATTTAACATAAAAAGATATGTTTGACCGTCAATTAAGGTGGTTGACCGATATACTCAAGAGAGTCTAAATGATTGTATTACTTGTATATAAAGATAAAGTCCTGGGGTCATTATTGTAATACTAAAAGGGTGTGCATTTACATATGTAGAGTGTTCCATGTTTCTTTTTAATTTAAAGAGTCTCACACGCACCCACTCACATTACACACATCGCTAACTAGCTGAGCAACAATAAGGATAGATTTTACCAATCTTTTTTATAGTTGCTTTTAGAAATAATTGTAGTTAGATGCGTGGGTTTTATATAAATATGAGGTAGAAAGCCATTTCAGATTAGTAGTGCTTTTGTCACACATATATTCAGAGAGCAACATCACTCCTTTGTCTTACCCAAAAAAAAAAAAAAAAAAAACATTACTCGTTTGGGAATTTTGCCTCTAATATCAATATAACAATTGATATAACAAGGGGATTGATACTGGCACTCCTTTTATCCCATTTTTGATGCAGGCACTCCCTTTTTTTTGGGAGTGGCTGCATCAAAAAGGAGAAAGAGAGTGCGAATATCAATGTCCTGTAACAAAATCTTCATATCAAGATCTATTTCTTTCAAAGTTACAAGAGTTTGCTTGACACTTGTCATTTTAAAAACCCAAACTCGTTTATATGTTTTTGTGAGTATTGCAGTATCTGGATGGTGTTTGTTCGTGAGTGCTGTTATCTATCTATATTATAAGACAAAAATCATGGATGGAAAGTCCTGCCATGTGTCAACAATCTAAAATTTTTATTATTTGACACTTGACAGTATTATTTTGACACTTGACAATACTTTTCTTAAACATTTAATACCCTCTTCTCACATTTTCTTAAACATTTAATACCCATGGATGGAAAGTCCTACCATGTGTCAACAATCTAAAATTTTTATTATTAGATACTTGGCAGTATTTTAGTAATATTTTTAGACCCGGGCTCAACACTTGTCTTTTTTGCTAGTTTATACTATAGTTCATCTTTTCCTCGTTGTCTTCCAATTTCTTAACAGGCATGGAGAACATTGCATCAGTTTTAGATATTGGGAAACTCGCGTCGAGTCTTATTGGTCCTCAAATTGGTTACATTGCAAATCCCGAAAAGAAAATGGAAGAACTGGACAACAATGCACGGTATTTATTTGCCCGGAGGGATGATGTGGAAGAAATAATTAGAGACTCACCAAATGTGGCAACAAGGGAGAGTAAATTGTGGCTTGAAGATGTGAAAAAGGCAAAACTTCTTGTGGAGTCCACTAAAGCCGAGCATACGCGGTGTTCTAATGTCTTCTCGAGGCTGACATTCGGCAAACATGTAGAACGAATTATCGAGGAAATCACCGATCTTAATAATAAGCGACCAAAGTTGAAGGGAAAAGAGTTTTCTAATGCAGCATTGGAGAGAGTTGAACCACAAATTGTAGAAATTAATTCATCAAGCAAATCCGAGCCTAGATTGCAGAAGATATTGGGGCTTATAGAAGATGAGAGATTCGGAAAGATTGGAATCTGGGGAATGGGTGGCATTGGCAAGACACGAACTCTGAAACTGCTGAACAATCGACTGGAAGAATCTCACATGTTTGATATCGTCATCTGGGTAACCGTCTCAGGAGAAGGAAGTCGAAGAAAGGTGCAGAATGATATTGCAGAACGTCTGAAATGTACTGCAATAGATATGTCTGACGATCGGCTAAGAGCAAACATATATCACCATTTAAGGGGGAAGAAGTTCTTGTTGATTTTAGATGATATTTGGGAAAGAATTGATTTGTCTGATGTTGGGATCCCGATTCTAAATCAATATAATGGATGTAAGGTGTTGTTGACCACTCGAGACTTTGGCGTATGCCAGCAGATGGAAACAGACGTGCAAATACAAATGGAGAAACTAACCGAAGAGGAGGCATGGAGCCTCTTCAATGAAAAAGTTGGAGACGTTGCCATGTCTCCCTCTATCGAACCAATTGCTAGAGCTATCGTTAAAAAGTGTGGTGGTTTGCCACTTGCCATCATTGTAATTGGTTCATCATTGAGAAAGATTAGTGATGTTGCTGTGTGGAGGAATACGCTAAGGGAATTGCAATTACCATATACATCTCAAATTAAAGGCATGGAAAAGGAAGTGTTCTCCTGCTTGAGAATCAGTTATGACCGGTTACCAAATGATTGTGAAAGGAACTTGTTTTTATACTGCTCATTGTACCCAGAAGACTGGATAATATTGATAACTGAATTGGCAGAGCGTTGTTGGTTGGAGGGCTACATTCGAGGAGTTGATAGCATTGAAGAGGCACGGGATAAAGGTCGCCACATGGTAATCAATCTTGTCGATGCCTCATTGTTGGAGAGAGGTGACAACGAAGAATATGTCAAAATGCATGATATTATAAGGGATTTTGCATTGAAAGAAGCTTCATGGTTCTTAGTAAAAACTGGGACGCATGTGAGGCTACCGCCAATGGAGAATGAATGGGTGCAGTTGAAAAAATTGTCGATGATGGAATGTAGTTTGCGTGGTCTGTTGGAGAGGCCGAATTGCAAAGATCTGTTGACATTATTGCTGCAAGGGAATAGGACGCTAACAGCGATCCCTGGTTCATTCTTTGAATTAATGCATTCTCTCACAATTCTAGACCTGAGTCGCACAAATATAGCGTCCTTGCCGCCATCCCTATTCAACTTGGTTTATCTCCGCGGACTCTATGTGAGGGATTGTATGAGATTAAAAGATCTACCAGCCCAAGTAAGACAGCTTGAGCGCCTTGAGGTGCTTCATTTAGGAGGAGGGACAAGAATAAATTATCTCCCTAGAGAGGTTGGGGAACTGACTAGTCTGAAACGTTTGATTGTGGGATTTAGCTTAGTTGAAAAACCTGAGGACAATGAAGAATGGAACATGAAGTTGAGAGTTCCAATTGGAATAATCGCAAATCTTCCATTGTTGGAAGAACTGGGCATGTATACACCTGATTTTGTTGAAGGGGGTCAATGGGATGATGAAAGCATGGAAGTTGTAGTTGATGAGTTGTGCAGGTTGGAACGTCTTACATATCTTGATTTTTACTTTCCAAAGAGGAGTGTCTCACGCATTTTCTAAATGGGAGTAAACCATGGAAAGCGAGATGGTTGAGGAGATTTCGATTTCGGGTCGGCCGTGGGGAACATTGGGATCAGGTTTTTGATCATGAACATGAAGCATGGGAAGGATGTTTGGTATACAGAAGTAGCGATGAGATCTCACATGCTGCGATTGGAGAGACACTTGCTCATTGTTCCTTTTTTCATCTACAGGATCATCGTGCTACACAAAAGCTATCAGAGTTTGGCATGGAAAACATGAATGAGCTGAAAATATGTAGGATCAAAGACTGTGATAAAATGGAAACGCTCTTTAATGGAGATGGGGAACAACAAACGTGTGCAATGCTCCCCAACTTGGAGAAACTTGAGATTAAAAATCTTCTAATTTGAGAAGATTGTGGGTTGGACGATTGCTACCTGGTAGCCTCTCCAAACTAACCCATTTGGAATTACGTTGCTCTCGTTCTGGTTGCCTAAAGAAGGTTTTCCATGCGGCTATGATTCAACAACTACCCAGTTTAGAAACATTGAAAGTCTTATGTTCGGACGTTGAAGAGATAATAGGAATTGAAGAGGAGACGTATGTCCCATGCCATGCCCGTATTAGTAATAATGACACTGTCATCCTCCCTAATATCAAGCGGATTGTTCTGGGTTACCTTCCAGGATTGTTTAGCTTTGGCCGAGGGGTTTCTTTGGAATGGCCCTCACTAGAATTTATTTCAATTTATGAATGTCCCAACTTGAAGAGCCTCTCCTTCCTCACCCATGGCACCAACATTGTACCTCCTGCACTAAAGACGATTCGAGGCTCGAGTCCATGGTGGGAAGCATTGGAGTGGGAAGACGACGACATCAAGCGACTGCTCCAACCTCTTTTCCAGAAGAATACATAAACTTTTGAGTAATCTCTTTTTGATTGATTTATTTTCTTGATATGACTGTATTATGACATGACTGAATGATAAACAGTGTTGTTGGTGTATTTTTTGGGACCAAAACTCCTACTTATTTCGTAGATTTGCATGTTGGTGTATTTTTATTGTCCAATTTCTCATGTACAACTAACTCTCTCTTCAAACTCCTTATTATATATGATTACAGAAAAAGAATTGGAAAAAAGTAATGTATTGGTAGATTTGAATTACGTTCTCTAGAAGCCAAGGAAGAGAGTTGTCACGTCCCCAAAATACAACCAGGGGAAAACGTGAAAAATAAGAATAAATATTCAATTTCCTGTGTTTAATGCAACACAAGCTCCCAAATATGGACCCACAAAAATTTCAAAACATGGTGAGTCAAAATAAAATATTTGCGGAAGCATTAAATCAATTGGTATCAATATTAAAAATCAAACCAACACATAACTAGTTGGATATTTAAGGTTAAAGTTTCCAAAACAATTTAAACAAAATAACTAAATAAAAATTAGGTTCATTATGAATAGTTTGCTACTAAAATAGTCTCTATGATGAAAGTCACTCCCGTGCGGACTCAGACAGCTTCGTAGCCATCATCGGCACTCCACTCGGGTTCGTTAACTGGCTCAAACGCTTGAAACGTTTGACCCTCCTCCGTCTCCTCGGCAGGGTAGGGTTCGGTACCTATGCACCAATAAACAAAGTAAACAGCAAGTACGAAAGCATAATTTATAAATAAAACACAAGAACAAAGTGAGTAATGACAGGTAATGATTATAAGAGAATAACAATATGACAATGACGAAAGAACGAATATCCTAAATCCAACCTACACAATAGAGCAATACAATAATCACACAGAAGCAATGCCACTGTTTTGGGTGGTCAGCCCTAACTATCTCAATCACGTCGGTGGTCATAGACCGATCAATAATCCGGAATACCGGTCAATCAATTCGGATATTACAGTGTCCGCACACATCGGTGATCAACCGTCCAATTACAACTGCAGTCGTTCAATTATGACCCAATCGCTTGTACATATATATATCATAATAAAATAAACCTAGTGATTTGTAAAGCTCTGACATAGAAACCTAAGTCAAAGTGAAGGGCTGGCTGCACAACATTCCACAATCAATATCAATAAATTATTCGAATAAATCTCTGCAATTTCTCAATCGCTTGCCAAGCCACATCACGATCCATATCCAATCAATATAGGGTATGCAGCTAATAGACCAACATCAATCTCAATTATGTATGCAAACCCGAAGGTCAAGGAATAATCACAAGTCAATCCTAAGGTCAAACATAAGGTTTCGTACCCAACAACCACAAAAATCTCTAAATAGATAAAAGATCAACACATCCTTTCTCAATCAATGGTGCATAGACCCAATTAAGGGTTTTCCAATAAAGATGAGTTGAGCCCGAATCCATTAGGATTTCCCCGAGGTCATACCAGGTACTAAACCCCACGTTAGTATATACCGTATGCCCGGACGGTATTTACTTGGTCCAAAGATCCAATTAATAAAGTATAAAAATAGAATTTTTAACACATTAAAAATCCAAAGATATCATTCAAATTAATTTGTAAATAATAATAAAAAGATAATAATCTTAGTTTATAATTTTAGAAAACATAGGATCTCATCTTAGTGCATTTCAAAGAGTATAAATCTTAAGAGTCCAATGGGTTCATTAAAGACAAAGGGCCTTTTTCCTAATTTTCATAAACCTAAGGGCTAAGTAAGTACTTTAAGTACTTTAATCAAAATTAAAGTCACATGGGATTACATCATCACCATGTCATCATACTTTTTTTTTTCCTCCTTTAATCCTATTCAATCACCTTCACTAGTATATTCCTGTACAAGTAACTGAGTAAGCCATCCCTCCTCACACAGAATCGTGTTCTGTTACGTAGTGTAATGGTGCTCCACGGCAGGAAATCTGGGCTACTTGGATGGTGGCCCCACTGATCAAAAATCAAGATCACCCCCATAGGAAAATATCGCCCAGCCTTGTACGGGTAGATTACCGGACCAGATCCATGATCAAATAACGCAATGGGTCCCACATCAAAAATTAAATAAAGGAAAGAAACCCAAGAAGATTCACACCCTTAATATTAGAACCATCAGATAGTGTCGATCTAGATGCAAGGTCTCATCACAAAATCAAATAGAGAAAAACAAACCTTAGGGCATAAAAAGGGTTTCTACATGCATCAAAACTTGAATCAACGAGAAACACAAGCATTAAATTTACAAATTATGGTTAAGCACTTGCCTGATGTCCGCGGTTGATGGAGACGGTCTAAAATTCCTAAAACCCAAGGTGCAATCCCAGAGAAAAAATTGGAAAAGAGAGAATTGTGTGTGAAAATAAAAGAGTGTGGTGTATAAATAGGAAATAAGAGTAGGAATTGTAATCTGACTTAAAGTCTAAAAAATAATAGAGTTTGTTTTCTAAAAAGATAAGAGTTTGTATTAGAAAAGAATTATACCACTAAATTGGGCCTGGGTTATCTATGGGTTATGACACCTATCCAACAAGCCTAACTCACCAAACCTAAGCCTAACGTGGTCCCCACTTAGACTAATCGCGTATTTAATTAATATACAATCAATTAAATAATAATAAAATAAATAATATAATATATATATATAATACCAAAACGTCACAAGAGTTGGGGAGATGGTTCTGCTATTAATGGAAATTGTGTTTGTTGAGAATGACAAAGAATGGCTCTCTACTGAATTTTTGTTTGTTATTTACCAATTACTTATAATACTAGCAACAACTTTCTTAAAATTAAAAAAAAAATACGGATTAAATGTAAATTACAACTTAAAAAATTAGAGCAATCTACTCTGGATCTAATTTAACTGGCCCTTATTTGATTAGATTAAAATTCAGGAAGATGTGGATTTGGCCTCCTGATATCCTATTCTTATCTCCTATACCTAGAAATTTTTTGATTGTTCACTAATGGGTGGTATGCCAATTGCCAAGGTGCTAAGATGCCTGGGATCCAACATTCATTTCAAGATCTGCCTTTGAACAGTATTGCCCATCAATACCCTTGGATTGTGAGGTGTGAACAATAGATGTGTGTCAATCCCTAAATTAGTAGCTTCTTCTCATCATCACAGAGATAAACCATGAATAGTAAAATGAAAGTAATTTACTATTGATAAACTTAAATTTAGTGCCAGTCAAATGTGTCGATTATGCTACTTGTCAAATGAGTCTATTATGCATAGACTATGCATATAGTTACTGCTTCACTGATAAACATTAGATCAATCCATGGTCATACCACAATTTTCATATTCTGGCCAAATGCTAAATGCCAGTTTCCACAGTCAAGCCGGAGTTAGGGCCTCAGAAAAAGCACACTTCAAACTAATCCAATACATATGGCCCAATTTGATTCTTTGTGAGTGCAGATAATTCAGTTTACACTCCTAACAGAGTATTCTGAGTTGCCTGTGAGTGTGAGAGTTGTTTTATTCTTTGCCATAACAATTCACAGGTAAAACAGAGTTTCAAGGATTCAATGGTGCCTATGTGCTTTAGCAAGAAAGTTTCAAAGCTGTCCTGCTTTATCGAGTTAAAAACCTAGCCAGGTCAAGTGAATGTTTTTGTAGAATGGTTGGTTATATGTTATGTTGTTTGCTTGAGCAGGACATTGAGTGAAATAGAGGCTATAATATCAGTAACTCACCTGCCTAATCCTTCCAATTTTCGCAATTGCCAAAAACCTAGACAAGAGGCCATGGCACGGTGGAAAGCGCTCACTATTGTAGCGTTATAGATTCAATCACATTACCAATCAAATAAAAAAAAGGCGGCGGGGGTACTGTCAAGATAATTATTCAGGAATTAAAACAAGCCTGCGCCAAATCCAACCAGGACTGGATAGGACTCAGCTCACTTGCATCTGCAATGCAATGCACCCATTATTTTGATAGCTAAATATCTATAGCTTTTCAATTAAGCAAACTTTCCCCAACAAATAACATGAAGCTATGACTTTTAATCTAATAGAAAATTCTTGAATCTCTCTGTAGGTTTTTTTTTTTTTTTTTTTTGGTACAAATCCAGCAAAAACCTCAGCAGTGCATGGAGTTAGGTTGTAAACAAGATAAAAAAGCAGCTATCTGATCCGACAGTATCAAATTTGTATGGTATCATAAAAGCAAAAGGCATTTTAAAAAGTTCACATAAAGTCACAAAAGATTACACCCAAGAGGGAAGAACCTTTTGAGCCTCAGCGTTTTGAAGTAAAGAAGAGTGGAAAAGGAAAAATCCAAGGATCTTGTGGAACAAGACTTGTAGCCTCCATTCCAATAACAAGGACTTGTATATTTTTTTTTGTGAAAGGAAAGAGAAGTAGCTCTGCAGCTCTAACTTCCACTAGAAAAAATGATTATAAGGAAGTTTCTAGGATATGATACACCATAATCCGAGGAGATACTCTATTATATCATGCACCTATGAGTCAAAGAATATTCCTTCTCGTTCAGTTCTTTGCAAGACCAGTTCGCACTCCCGCTCGAATTGTAGCATATGGACCAACCAACATCAATTTGTGAACTAGGAATTGATAACAATCTCTAGTCATAGCATTGGTGAAAATGCTCACAAGATACAAATCTGAAAGTAAGTAAGGGAGAGTGATGGCTTTTTTGTCAAATTGACCTACGAAAGAATGACAGTCCACCTCAATGCGTCTGTTTGAGTTGTTCATTAGATGAGATGCAATTTAGATTGCACTCATATTGTGTGCACACAAGGAGTAGTACCCTGTTGAGTGAGATGTAGTTCAAGAAGTCCTTGTGACCCATAGAAATTCGGCATAAGCTAAAGACGTAGCCTGATAGTTAGCTTGCAATGAAGATTAGAGAAAACAACAACTTGTTTCTTGCATTTCAAGGAATTCTAGAGAAACACACACTAGCCTAGCAGATTAAAATGAGTGGCTAGACATCTTGCTCAATTTGCATCAGCATATGTTGACAAGGTGAGAGATGAATTAGCTAGAGAAAAAAAAATCTTCAATCAGATGTGCCTTGAAGATTGTGAATGATGTGTGCAAAGATGGACATATTTAGATGCCTGATGCCAAGGGTTGGTGATAAACTAACCAACAATATTAATTGAATGAGAAATGTCAGGTCTGGTTATAGGTTAGATAAATAGTTCAACCAGTCTCTGATAGAGAGTTGGGTTGGAAACTAGGTCCCTTCCAATCTTTTCAACATCACATTCAGCTCTAAAGGGCCTGTTAATTGTTTTGACATCATTCAAATGAGCAAAACCAGAGATAGCAGGTCTACTTATCCTGATTAACAAAATAGACCAAAACAATTAGAAGTTCGGTTAAAAAAGAACTAGGGGTTGCAAGATGTTTTGAGTAGGAAAACTTAGGGATGTTTCAGTTTGATTGGTTTGATACAGCAAGGAGATCGAAGTATTTTGTTATAAATAGATCAGTCTGCTGCTGTAACAGTACATTAATTCAGATTTCTTCAATAATATTTCCAGAAATTTCAAGTTCTCTATTGTTTTGTTTCTGTTCTTACTATTAGAAAACAGACTTTTAGCGGCCGCCATTAGCCGTCGCTAAAGGTCACCTGACGGTCGCTAATACTCTTTAGCGACCGCCTAGCGACCGCTAAGTATCGGCCGCGGAAACTTCGTCGCAAAAACGCATTAGCGACCGCGCGACCACTTGTAGCGGCCGCCATTAGCCGTCGCTAAATGTATAAATGGCGGTCGCTAATGTTCTTTTTTTATTTTCTAAATACTGATGAACACTTTTAATTAGTGGCCGCCATTGGCGGTCGCAAAAGATAAAAATGACGGTCGCTAATACTTTTTAAAAAAATTTTAAAAATTTTTAAAACTATTAGCGACCGCCAATGGCGGCCGCTAATACCCAATAAATTTTTTTAAAAAAGTATTAGCGACCGCCATTGGCGGTCGCTAATAGTTTTAAAATTTTCAAAAAAAAAAAAAAAAAATGCGTTTTTTTTTTTTTTTTTTTTTTTTTCGGGGGCGCTGCCCCCGAACCGCCGGGGGATACCCCCGGACCCCCTTCATAAAGAGCATGTTTTAATATCATCAAAACCTACCCAACACACCAAAATTAAAAAAGAAAAACTCAAAAGGAAAGAAAGCCATGTACATGACATTGCCACTATCATCCTCATCAATAAAGCTGTATGTCATTGCCATCTACATAGGCAGATGACTGTTTCTTCGTCTCTTCAGAGACATTCGATAAAATTGAAACAAATGATTTTTCTTCAATGAAGCAACTAAAACAGTTAGATAGAATTTCATCGCTTTTTATTTATAAGAGAAGATTGGCGCTTTAACAGCTAACAGTCAAAATCAAATTGATAGAGATGATGGAATGCAATGGATATACTCTATATGTAAATAAGACCAAAAACTTGGGAGGAAGCTGTTGCATTTGTCCTAATCTTTTGGAGCTTTACAGGGAAGTAGCTTACTAGAAAACACATGTTTACCTCTCTGTGGCTGACGAGCTAGCTGTGTGATATGGAGAACTAAGCCAATACCCACAAAGACCAGGATTTCCTAAGAAGCTGCATCCAAGATGGTTGGATCTACCAATTAGGACAGCATGAAAAACTCAGATATGGATGGAACTATGTTGCACAAGTGCATCATCTCACCTATCCTTTGAAAACCTTGAGAAATTGTTGCCAGCAGGAATATCACCAGCTAGGTTGTTATAGGATAAATTACTATTCATTTTCAGCAGGGTTCGAAATGAATAACAATAATGTAACCAAGCATAGAAACCAAACATCGAACTTACAGGACAGCAAGACTCAGCCAACTGACTAATGGGAGTATGTCCCCTGATAAATTGTTTCTCTCTACTTTGAAGTCAAGTTTTGCACCAAAAAAGTAAAATAAAATTGATAATATCAATCCGAAGGTAAACAAATTGGCAATCAGCCAGCATCGATCTCTCTTCCATTTTACAAAAGGTATGGGACCCTTTGTGTCTTACATCTACATTCACCCGTATAGATGTCCATACTGGAAACCACATTGGAAAATCAATCTACGACAAATAGTGCAATTAATTTGACTCTCTATTGCTATGGAATGACAATAATAATATAACATACGATAAACAAATGGAAGACCTTACAGTGAAAACAGATTTGGCAGCTGACCAAGTTCCTGAGGAATTGGACCCGAGATGTAATTACATGAGAGATCTCTTCAAGTAGAATACAAAAAAGGTAAAATGAAAAAAGTTAGTTGGCAGTGTTCTAGAGTAATCAAAGCAAAATGTTATTAGCACCAACAGTTTATATTGTTTGAATGAGAGATCTCTTACATCTCCATGACACTCCTTAAATTTCCAAATTCTGCTGGAATGTACCCAACAAGATGATTGTTGCTCAAATTTCTACAAGGCAGTTAAAGAATGTCAGTGGAAAAAATGATACAAAACAAGGAAATGAGTTGCTAATAACAGAACTCACAGTGTCAGAAGATGTTCCAAGTCACCAAGAGTAGCAGGAATTGAACCACCAATCATATTATTAGAAATGTCCCTGACGAAAAAGTTCTCAATATTCAGTGGCAGCATATCAGAAAAATTAAGTAGCATTTTTTTTAATTCTTTGATGGTAAGAAATTAAGTTGAACAGTTAGTACTTACAAAGTATCCAAATTATCAATCCAAGACAACTCAATAGGGATCTCACCCATAAGGTGGTTTGATGACAGATTCCTGTGAAGGCAATCAACCAATAATACTTATAAAAGAAAATTCACAGATCTCGTTCATGCTTCAGATCCAATGATTCATCTTTATTAATAGTACTGAAGTGGGGGAAATTATAACAAGATGATCTCTGGACAAATTAATGCTCTACATGTTTAATTTTTTGGAACTAACATGAATAACTAGTTTGAAAAAATCTTAGCAATTTGTGTCAATTACATATTAGCCAAGTGTCTTACCAAATTTCAACATTCACTACAAACCGATGGGTGAGAGGTGGCAATGAAGTATCTAGAATTCTAGTTCGAGAAAGTCATACACATAATGAGAGAAAAGTACACTTTGGGCAAATCAACAGTAAAGGGTTAGTGATTCAACCATAAAAGGGTCAGGTCAAAATGGTTTGGGCTGACATGGTTTCTATGCTTTAAAGTCCAACCCTTATTTGTGACCCTCTTTTGAATGGGTCAAGTAACCCCAACCTGCAGTTGATAACAAGAGACCCTATCTGATCCAGGCCACATAATCAATTCTGAGATAGGTTGAAGAGGTTGATGAAGAAGAAGAAGAAGAACAACAACAAAAAGAATAAATTATTGAGTGGGTTGGGTTGAACAAAAGAAGAAAAATTTGATACGAAAAATGGTCCTGTTTGTTTCCATCCTGAGTAACATCCCCAATTAGACATGAACTAGCCCACGTTATGCACATGTGCACTTGTACAAACGGCTGATCTTCTACACTGTGTCCCCTGGTGAGTTCAACCTGAAAAACTTCACAAGTTTATAGTAACAGCCATCATTCAACTTAATTACCTTCGTTGTATTTCATTCTGTGAATATATAAAGATACAAGACCTTAATTGAAGGGATAACAAGGACTTCGATGATAGAGAATTAAATTAACAGGATACATGATTATGGGGCAAGCATGGATGAGACAAGTTGAAGGGATAACCGGGCTTGCATGATTTGTGCAACATTAGGCCTTTGACAGACTTGCTACCACTCTGCACTTGTGGATGAAAAGAATTCATGGTGAGGGATAAAGTGAAAAAAAAAAAAAAAGGAAAAGGATGAAACAGCTCAATAGTATCAAAGCTAGATCACTTTCATCTAAGTTTCTAAAATTCCAATATTTTAATGTTAATCTTTAATAAACAAATAGTGATCTCTTGAATGGGTGGGGTCCACTTGTGATTGGGCCGTATAGACAGAATCCATGACAAATCCAGGGTCCTGGAAACTAGACAGGCACATACATATGCATTGCAAAAACACAAAAAAGTATTCAAAGCCTCACCTTCTCCTCAAGTCTATGTAATTGCTTCATATGCTCTTTTGCCTTCTGAGGAGGCTGCTCTGCATTGGCATGATTGGCAATAGATCCACCGACCCTCCTCCATCCTTTCCAAAATACAAAAAAATACATGCCACTCCATTGTTAGTAACATTAATTGAACTAATCAATTATACATGAATTTCAGCGAACCCCAAGTTACAGGCAGTTCCAATTTTAGCAGAATGGATAGTAATCTATTCCTATATTGGGTTTTTGGGGATGATGGGAAATCTGAAACAACAGCTAGTGGGATAATGCTTTTTTCCACAATTCCCATCTACAAGCAGTTCCAACGCCAACTCCCCACATTATGAGGAATAAAATCTGGAAAAAAAGTGTCTCTGCCTATGTAATTTGCTCCTCCTATACTACATGAGTGGAACGAGGGTTTATGCATATTATACAAAAGACATTTATTCAAACAGATTGCAATATGGATTACATCCAACGAACCTGGAAAGATATGAGGGGATTTGAGCAAACCTCAGCGTCGATGGAGGCATTAGCATTGCAAATAAAAAGGCAATAAAAAGATCTTAACCATCTAAGGATTATATCAAAAGAATAACCCACAAGGCCATACAAGATCTAGAAAGCTATCAACCGATCCAGAGGCTCAAGAAACATGAAAACAATACAGGAAGAACATACAGAATCAATGGATTCTCATCAGATAAAGGAAAAGAGAATATTTTCAGAAACCCACAAAAAAATCAGAGGCCTTACAACAATCAAACAAAACCCATATAAAATCTAATCTAGAAATAACAAACCCAAATGAATCGACAGACACATGAAAAGGAAAGCACTCAGCTTGATGGCCCCTCTTCCCCGCCTTCGCCCCGTCCAAACTCCCATTCCTCACCTGAAGAATTCCTCATCTGTGCTTCCAAACTCCCTCTAAAATCCTCAAAACCCCCACTCAAAACCCTAATCCACAAAATTCCCCCCTCCTCCCCACTCATCTCCTCTCTCCCCTCCTCCCTCCATCTCTCCATCTCCCCATCCATCAATTCATTCTCCCAATCTGATGGCCCCTCTTCCCCGCCTTCGCCCCCGTCCAAATGCCCCCGACACCCCTCTACCAGATCCCCACCGTCAGACCCTCCTCAATTGCCTCTCTTCCGCCTATGCCTCTCCCTCCCCAAGAAGCCCTTCCAGCCGTCCGATCTCCTCCCAGCCGCCTGCGCCCTCCATGACAGCCTCATACTCTTCGAATCGGACCCGGTCCTCATGCTTGATATCGCCGGGCTGTGCGAGGAGTGGTGGAAGGAGCACCTCCCCGAGCGTGAAACCCTAATTTCTCAGGCGCTCCCTTTCCTGCTGTCGCGGTCGCTGACGGAAGGGAAGAAGGTCGATGTCCGGAGGGTTTGAGCTCTCCGTGACGCGCTCTCGCTGCTTCATTTCGACGATGAGAGTATTGAGGATTGGAAAATGAAAAGTGAAACCGGGAGAAGGGAAAAGAGGGCAGAGCGCGGGAGAAGGGAAAAAAGGGGGGGGAGGGAAAAGCGAAGGAAAGTTGGGTTTCGGGAAAGGGCTTTAGCGACCGCCAGAGGCGGTCGCTAATGGGGTATTTGCGACCGCCCGAGGCGGCCCGCCCGCTTTCTGCTGCGCGAAAGGCAAAATTTCTAGTAGTGTCTGTTGAGTGAGACTATTCCCGGGCTCCATTCAGCAATGATGTACTGAATTAAGTTGTTTTGCTCCAATTTACCATTAGCCCATCTGCCCCTCTTCATTACCATTTTTGCTGACCCAAAATTCAGCTTTCTTTTTATTTGAAACCCAACATATAACTTAGTTGAAGCTCTACAACAACATCTTTTGCTCTGATAAGGTTCTATAACCAGGTCCCTTCTCCTCAAGGTTACTTTTTTCTGTAAAGGAAGAAGCTGTCCTGGTTTTAGGCGGCATGTCAATGCCTTTCCACAGGTGCACTCTTGATACTCTTTTCAGTTTATAAAAGATTCCAAGGCCTTCTCGATGATGATCTTCTAGCGTTCTGTTCTTGCTCAACTTTGGCTTGAGCTTTGTGGGGATTTTGTTCTCTTTGTTGAGTTGGTTCTTTTCGGGGCCTTTTATATATGTTGGGTCTCTGGGCCTGTTTCTTTTAGATGTATTTACAATAAGAATTTGTTGCGTTGAAGATTTCTGACATTGTGAGGGTTTAGGGTTTGAGATCTCTAGATTAGACCACTCTATAAATCAACCCACTAGTGTACAAAAAACAATAATCTACGTAGCAGAAATAAAATCACAAGCACACACCACAAGGATACAAAATTTAAGGTGGAAAATCCTAACCGGGTGAAAAACCACCGATCCGAACTGGATCTAATTAAATACTATGAATCTCGCAATTACAAAAAACTCAGATTTCTTCCCTAGATATCCCCTATCTAAATACTGAAGTTACCTTGTGTCGCATCACGCTTAAACGACATCACACCGTTGATTGCGACAGACTCAATCCAGTGCTTGACTCCTCAAATCTTCTATGTAAGAAGATGATCTTCTACAAGGGATGCAGAAGAACCTGACTCTCTAGAGTACTTGGCAGCACAACTCTTCAAAAATCTCTAGAGAATATTTCTCTCAATTAGATCACTAATTCAGAACTTGAGAGATGATATGTCTTTTTTTTTTAGTTGTGAGAAACACCCAATATATAGCCCATAATTTGTCCATAAGACTTTCAGTCATAATCCACTAAGAATATCAGTTTGTGTCAAACTTTACATAAGAGTCTGGATCCAACTGGGCATTGTTCGCCGTTCTTGCTTCAGAGAGAAGGAGTCTCGCTATAGCGAGACCTCCTTTTGCCTGACGCAATGTTTGTGTCCCGAAAACACTTCCTGACAGACTTTCAGCCTTATACGTTTTTATCTCTTCAGTCGTTTTTGTTGACTCAAGCATTCTATACACCTTATAATGTCTTCTCCTTCATACATGAGTCCTGACAGCCACTATTGTTGACTTTTCAACTTTTATATTCTAACACATTGATTGTATAGCTTCCCTCTTGGAATATCTAATGCAATGTTTCATTGCTATAATGCATAGAGAATTTGAAATTCTCAATATATTGTCTCTCATACGGAATTTCAAATCCTCATCATTTGGCTTTTTATGCTCGAATTGAGAGAATTCCAAAGGTATTTGTTACTTTTGAGGTGGGTTAAAGGGGTTAAAATTTAGAATTCCAATAAAAGAAACCTATTATTTCAAATTCCAAGGGGATAATCATAATGCCAATGTTAGAAATACTCAATATGATAAATTCATGTAAGGAATTAAACTAAAAGAGACTGGCCCAGCCTTAAGAATTCTCAAAGTTGTAACATTTCAAATGCTAAATGGGACATGAGAATTGGGAATTCCATGTCGAATGGCATTTGGAGATTTTCAAACTCTTCAAACAAGAATTCTCATAATTCTTGCAATATTACAGCGCAAATATTACTTTTGCATCCGAGGATTACAAAGAAGGCCCAATCTGTAACTTTTGTTAAGCTGAGCAGATGATAAAAAAAATAATATACTTTACAAAGATTGGTCACATCTAAAATCACAAGCCAAGCAGGCAATGTGATGTACTAATCACCCAATCATTTCACCAGAAATCAATATATCAGAGTAAGGTATACTCATATCTATCCTATCAGAGTATATCATACCCCATATTATGATGTTTAATAATTCAAATCCATCACCACCATCCAGTTTTTTAAATGGAGTTTATGCTGGATGTCCAGGGGCCAATTGTGGCAAGCGTGGGGTTAACACATAATCTTTCCTGTGATAAAAGTTTGGATAAGATGGAACTCTCTTTTTTTTTTTGAAACGGTAACAAAAACTTTCATTAAAGGAGAAAGAAAATACAAAAAGAAAAAAAAGGGAGGTACAAAAGGATTGTACCCCGTCAAACACAAATTACATAGTTTAACACAAATTATATAGTCACACCCTCCCAAGGAGACACCCTCTCAACCCCTTGTTTAGTCAATGCATCAGCAAAAGAGTTGGCCGATCGTAATTCGTGACGGAAGACCACGGAGGAAGATGTCGACAACACCCGGATCTCATTAAAAAGGAATTAAAGTTTCCAAGGGTTGATCTTTCTATTAGACACACAAGCAATTGCATTAGAAGAGTCACTCTCCACAATAAGGGCACCGTGAAAATATCTCTTAAAGAGACGGAGAGCTTCTAAAATAGCTAGCATCTCTGCTTCATTGGAATCACAGACGCTAACATTCTTTGAAAACATAAAAAGGACCTTACCATTGCTATTACGAAGAACACCCCCATTACCTGATGGGCCTGGTTTACCTCTCGTCGCACCATTGACATTGAACTTAAGTGAATCAAGTGGGAGAGGAGACCAAAGAATTGACATCCAATCCTTTATTGGTCCGCGCCCCATGCAAGCTTCCCAGTTAACAATAACATCATTAAGAGAGAACTTAGAAAACTCCTTTCTCGTCAAAGCCCACTCCGCAACTGTAATGGTGATTTTAAAAACTAACTCCTCTACCAAAGAAGAGGTAGATTTGAAAATTCTATTATTTCTTTCGCTCCATATGGACCATAAGATAGCATATAGAAGCATCCTCCAAAGAATACGATCGCAACCAAAGAATCTGTCTCCCATCCACAACTCTACCACCTCCGTAATTTTTTTTGGACTACACCAAGAGACGCCACATCTAACAAAGAAATGACACCAAACACTTGCTACAACCTCACAATGAAAAAAAAGGTGGTCAACAGATTCCTCCTCTTTGCAACACATCACGCAAGTATCTGAAATGACACTCGACATCAACCCTCTTCTTCTTAAATTATCTGTCGTGAAGATCTTTGCAGCAATTGCTAACCAACGGAAAGCTTCCACCCTGGGAGGAGCCAACCCCAACCAAACTAAGGAGGAAGAAGCTCTAGAGGGTTGGCTACCGTCCAAAGCTAAGTAAAAAGCTTTCGTCGAAAATTCTCTGGAAATTGAGGGCTTCCAAATTCGAGAATCATTAGACTCCCTGCACAAGAACACATTAGTAAGAAAACTTAATAACTCCTCATATTGAACATCCTCACACAAACGAAGACGTCATCTGAAAGACACACCCCACAATGTACACCCCTCCCTCACCTCAAAGCATTCACAAACTGCAGACTGCTTGTTGGACACCACTCTAAAGACCCTAAGAAACAAATCACATAATGGTCCTCCCCCAACTCAATCATCTAACCAAAACCTAACACCCCTCCCATTCCCCACCACAAAACCCACCCTTATAGCTAAGACTTTCCCCCACTCAGAAGAAGCATCTCCAACAAACACAATAGCACCCCACAAACCTAACCTACGAGATCTTGGGCCAGGATTGGGCCACCACCCCCATCTGTCCTCACCGTACTTCGTAGCAATGACTCTCCTCCAAAGAGCTTCCCTTTCCTCCCCAGACCTCCACCACCATTTAGCCAACATAGCCACTTTCTTTTTCTCCAAACTACCAAGACCCAAGCCCCCACTCCATTTTGGTTTAATCACTTCACTCCACTTTATGAGATGTAGTTTCTTCCTATCTCCCTGACCCTCCCATAAAAAGTTTATGCGAATACGGTCCACCCTTTCCACCACTACCTTCGGCATCTTGAATAGCGACATATAATATACTGGGAGATAAGACAAAGAAGCTTTGATCAAAGTGATTCTTCCACCCATAGATAAATAATATTTTTTTCATAAAGACAATTTCTTCTCAAACTTGTCAATAACTGGGATCCTAAGAGCCTTAAATCTCGGTTTTGCCCCAATCGGAAGACCAAGATACAGAAAAGGAAGCCTCCCTGATTTGAAACCAATCATAGCAGCCAAAGACTGGATGGTTTTCACAGTGCAGCCAATCCCCACCAACATGCTTTTGGACAAATTAACCTTCAACCCCGAGACTAATTAAAAACACTGTAAGATTCTTTTTAGAGCCAAAATCTCTTCCCTCTTAGTCAAACTAAAGAGAATGGTGTACCACATTCAAACTTTCTCTCTAAATCTTTGTTTATCAGAAAGACGACAAAAAAAAATATTTTTTCCTCTTTTCCTGCATTTAATTATGTAGTATCACATGGACTCCCAACAACTATTCTCTCTAAATCTTTGTTTATCGTTAAAATGGGGAGAAAAGTCATAACTTATGACCGACAAGACATCCTAGCCCTTCAAGTTGCAAATGCTCATTGTCTCCTTTGAGCTGGTTAATCTCAACCGTTCAAGACAGAAGTTGACCCCTCTAGTTATATCAGCGATCTTAGGGCCTGTTTCTTTACTGAAATTCCAGGAATTCCTGTCTGGGGAATTCCTGAATTCTCGGACAAAGTAGAATTCCTGATTGCCCCTTTGGGCTTGAGCATCCAGGAATTCCACAAAAATGCATAGGGAGTGGAATTCCTGGATTCCCAAATGTCAAAAGGTGGCTGGAATCCAGAAATGTCAGTAAAGAAACATGAAATTCGGAAATTCCAGAGGACAGCTTGTCACATCATGTCCAAGAATCCTGGACATGGTGAATTCCTGGCAGAAATTCCACTAAAGAAACAGGACCTGAGTGTCCTTTCACAGTTACTTAGATCACTTCAGCTCATCTCTATCATCTTCAATTTTCTGTTTTCACGGCTGCAAATCAGGTACTGTACTATCTCAAATCTGGATATCAATTTATTTACTTTACTTCATCCTGTTAAGCTACCCTATGACAACACAATACACTAAAATCTTCAACTAAACAGCAAAATGCATCCCAAAACAAGGAGAAAGATATTATTCACTGATGATATCTTTTAAACACTTTTTGATTGTAGATCACCCATAGAGATGGATTTCCCTGCCTACTTACTAAGTTTTGAATATTTTCCAGTACTATCTCATACAAATTTCTATCTATGAACATGAAAGCTCTCTCTCCTTCTCTCTCCACTTGATGGGACACACTAGAAAACACTTGGGTGTTTCTTTACACCCACCTCTTGTGGAGGCTATCTGGACTTGTGACGATCAAGGGATGCCATCGAATTTTGAGTAATCTGATTGTAATCATCCTTAAATTTTAACAAAATAGAATTTGTAGCCATTAAGTTTTGAGGAGTTAAAGCTAATAGCTATGATCCTTTTATTGGACTAGTATTAAGAACACCATAATTCAAATGGTAGCCTATCTATCCATCTCCTATTTCTCTTGATTGTCCTTCATTTAGGTCAACACCATAACAAGTGAACGTGCACTATTTTAGCATGATTCAAGAGACAAATGCTTACATCACATTTCTTTTTCTTTTTTTTTTACATAATTGATCAATTAATTCTAAAAGCTACATTTATTTGAAACATCAGAATAAAAATTAATAATGATGCACAGTTAAACGATAAGAATATACAAAAAAAAAAAAAACCCTTAATCTACAAAGTAATGCACCTAACCTTAAATAACACAAGATTTGTAGTTGATTTGATGATATAACATTAATAAATAAGAGTTTGCTGTGAAAAGTGTTGAAAATGACATAAAGTTTTCTTTCATGTGGTTGAAAATTAACTTCTTTTATCACACTAAACAGGGCAAAAAATTTCTCGTCTTTCCTTAGAACTTGTTGGGTCCTATCCAAGGCTCCCAGCTGAACCGAGTCAGGTTTGACTGGGGCAGAACCCACTGGCTGGCTTTACTTTGCAGCCTCTCTGGTTTGTGGGCTGTTGGGCCTTTTATAGCTTGAACGGGCTTCATGGGCTGAACTATTTGGGCCATTAGAGTGTCGTGTTCGGCCTCCCTTCTAATTTCAAGAAAAGGAAAAAAAAATTGTACCCCCAGCTTAGGGGGTTGGGAACCAAACGAGCCCACAACGTGGGAAGAGAAGCCCATGGGGTGACATGTGGGGTTGCGAATTAACTTAGCAACCCCTTATTTTCAATTTCGCATATTTATAATTGATATTGGATGTACCATGTTTTTATTGCTTGAGGATTTCACAAAACTTCCATCATTAGATGGGGTAGGCAACAATCAAGGTTGGAAAACTCAGTGAGTTGAATCTTGAATCAACTGAGTCGCCTTATTTTGACGAAGCACTATGTCCAATATAGGACAAACTCAGCGAGTCAACTCTTGAATCGGCTGAGTCACCCGATTTGAATGAAGGATCGAGTTAAATACAGGAGAAACTGTACCAGATTACCTCATTATGACAAGTTATATGCATTCTAAACCATTTGATATGTAAATTTCATTTAAAAAGATTAATATCTTTTCAAGTAATTAATGCTTGAGGTTTGGAATTAGCAGTTTAAAAATGATAATCAAAATCTGATTTGAGATCTATATATGACATTTTACATTCAATGTTTGGACTTGAAATTATGTGATATGCAAAATTGTTCCCCCACCTACCCCTTTTTTTTTCTAATTATAGTATTTTCCTTTCACATAAAAATTTGATTGTGTGATTTAATTATTTTTAATACAGATAAATAAATGCACTATTAAATTTTATAAATATTTAATCTATTTAAAAAAAATATATATATATGACTCTTCCAAGTCATCCTGTTGATTTTTCTCCTAGTCAATTTTTTTAGAGTTGAATGAGTTGAATTCGGATGACTAGCTAGTTAGTTTCCAACCTTGGCACCAATATGCTTTTGATAATCCGAGCGGGCTTAGACTGATGTCTTTTAAATATTTTTATCAAATAAGGTTGTGTTGATTAAGGGCTTAATTCAACAAGTCAACAAACGAGGTATTTTTTTAATATATATATATATATATATATATATTATTTTGGCATTATGGAGCATGGAATGGTCTCCACCAACTACCCGACTAGTTTTCTCTCTAAATCTTTGTTTACTAGAAGAAGGTGGGAAAAAATCGGATCCTCTGGCGGCCACAAATATTTTCTAGTGAACTTTAGATCTTGACCCTTCAAAGATGCAAACATACTCATTGTCTCCTTTAGCTTTATGAGCAATCTCAGGTTCCTTGCACAATTCACAGCCCAAGAAGAAATCATCCCATCATCAGTACAATTCAATTGACATTTGAGATCACTTGTTGGTTCATCTCTACCTTCTTCAATTTTCCGTTTTCCGACTTCCAAACATCAGGTACTGTAGTATCCCAAGTCAGGATACCAATTTATTCATTATTTGTTATGATGTGAATAAATTTTTACTACTATGTTTTTTTTTTTTTTAATTGCTAGAACTCGTATCTTTTTCTTGAAAGGATTAAGATCTTGATAGTTTGTTTTTTTCTCTTTGATGACAACCCAAAACTCCAAAAATCTTTCACTTAAGAGAAAAGTTCAATAAAAAACATGGAGAAAAGATCAAAGAAGGAAATATTTTCAGTTGCATTCAAAAGAGGAGGAAATCTTTATAGCTTTTATAGTGTGTGTTTGGCCTCCCTTTCAATTTCAAAAAAAGAAGAAGAAAAATATACATGGTGCCCCAGCTTAGGGGGTTGGGAGGGCCAAGCGGGCCCACACACGTGGGAAGAGTACCCCACGGGGTGACATGTAGGGTTGTGATCAACTTAGCAACCCCTTATTTTCAATTTCGCATGTTTATAACTGATATTGGAAATTTTTTAATATATATTTTTTTAATTTTATTCATGATAGAAACAAATCATAACATTTGAAACCAATTTAAACAACCATCACAAAATATGAAATCCACCGAAATAAATCAAGAAAGAAACTATAAAATACCTGAAAATGTGATGGGCCCATTGTAAGAATAAGTTGCTTTAAAAAGAAAATTGAAGGTGAAATTTGCAATTGATTTTAAACAAATTTTGATACCTCCCAGATTAATGGTTTTGACTCTCATATATTCTTGATCCTAGATTTTCTCTTTTGATAATCTATGTTAATTGATATGTGATGTTTAGATGGTTTCAATCTTTTATGAGATGAATAAGGTTTTTGCCTAAGTTAGTTTTCTGGAAAAAAAAAAAAACACATTGTTTTCTTTATAGACAAATCATTCAGATCAGAAATATTGATTTGTTTCTGATATGAGTAAATCGAAGGCAAAAGTAGTGTGTCAATTGTATATTTTGGTTGATTAATCTGCTTAACTGATTCTTGATGTTCAAATATATTATTATTATTATTATTATTATTAATTTTTTACACTTTAGTTTTAATCATTGCAAAATCTCTGATTCATATAAATTTCAGATTTTTATCAGTTGACTAAAAAGGGCTCCATGTGGGTTCGACCTGGAACTTAATGTAGCTGTCTCAACAAGATAATTGTGCACGTACAATTTTAATGGATTGAAATAAATCACACATCACTATCAATATTTCTTTTCCCTAGCACACATATAAAGTGAGGTTGATATATTTGAGGATCTCGATCTCTAGCCATATCCTTCAAAGTTTTAGCTCTCTATATTTTTGAATTAATGAATTCATTGAAAGCGTTAGTTGTATAAATATAATTATATATCATTTAAATTTTCCAAAAATTGCGATAGAATAATTTTTTTGTCAAATATGATAGAATACGTACTGTTAGTCGTTTGTGTGCCTTCTAATTGTCCACAAAGTCATAGAAAATCCGCTCGTTTGTTCTCTCCACTGTAGTTAGGGACGATGGAAGTGGAACACTTTGTTTTTCAATTCTTGAATTTTGAAGTCTTGCCGGTCTGGGCCTGTTTCACTATAGTAATTACAAAATAGAAAGTTGTGAATTTGGTTCTGCTTGGAAAAAGTGTTTATTGAGCTTTTGGGGTTTGGAAAAGTCGAAAGGCCTTTGAAACATATTTTGTTACTATAGTTTTAAGGCATTTTTATGAAGAAATATGCTTAAACTCTTATTAAACATATAGTACAAAACCATAAAAATGACATTAGTGCTATGTGGGGACGTTCCTAAGGATACCGAGATTATATTAGCCCCGGTGAGATTACCGGCTAATCATGTCTCATTCCCGGCCAAGCGCACCTCGGCGATGATGCTAGGGCGCCAACTGACATCAAGCTCATTGCCGACCTCGGCAGTCTAATTCGGCATCGGTCACGTATCTCGGTCACAACGCCAGCATGCTAGCCGAGACGAGTGCTAATGACCAAACTCTATCGGAGATTCAGCCACGCCATGAGATGCGTAACTAGACAAGGGCACGTTCATATGAGATTGAGAAGACATCTCAGCTGCCCAGAATCCCTGATAGATCAGCATCCAGCGGTTATGTCCCCATCAGGGCGAGGCTCCAGGCAAGATCCAATGAGACTACCACCGAAAGGCCCAAACATGGTAAGGCCCGATTAGATCTTCATTTAATGAATTGTGGGCCAATTGGACCACCATTTAATGAAGGGTGGACCAATCGAACTGTCATTTATTGAATGGCGGGCGGAATAGACTCTCATTTAAGGGAATGTGGGCTGATAAGACTGTACTTCTCAAGTACAAGTCAAATCAGTGGGCCCCATTGTCTTCTTCATGGAGACTTCCTCTATAAATAGAGAAACTCTCTCCCAATCAAGGTAACGAACACCATATTCTTGAGCCCTTACTCTGTCTCACTTCTACCTCTATCATACTGTTGTGTCCCTGAACTGACTTAGGCATCAGAGGGCCTTCGATGCCCACAGCTAGGGTCCCTGACTTTGCCTTTCCCTTGTTCTCTTTCTCCCTTTCAGGTTCCAGGCGGGCATTCCATACTCATCAAGGAGTCCCCAGGACATCCCAACCCCCTCTAATCAAGTCCATGATTTTTAGGCACTCGCAATTGGCACCGTCTGTGGGAAAGAAATAATCCGAATATCTTTCTTCACACTATGCCTTCCAAATCAAAGAAAGGCCAGAAAGCGTCAAAAGCGATATCATCACTGTCTGTTCCTCATCAGAGGAGGCCAAGAGCGACGTCTGGTGCAGCTGGGGTCGAAGAGCATCTTGAAGGACTCCACTACGTCCCAGTCATCGTTGAAGGACTTGAGACTGAACTGGATTCACCTTCAAAAGAAGAGGTGGCACCTCCCCATCGAAGTAACTCTAGACAGGAGCGCCCCCCCCCCCCCCCCCCTAGTGAAGTGGCGCTATGAAGACCCGTCCCCGAAAAGATAAAGCTCCGATGGTGGAAGATCGCACCAATCCCACCACCAGAATGATGATGACGAAGGCGAGAATCCGTATCTTGAGGAGGTCAAGGCCCAAAACCTTGCCCTCCAAGAGAAGGACGAGATGATCCGTCAGCTCCAGCAGCAGCAACGCCCCTAGAAGAATAAGAGGAAAGCTGCGACCTCCCTTCCCCGAGGCAAGCAGGTTCCTCCGCCCGAGATGGATCTGAGGCACGTCATCAACGAGAAGAAGCGTAGCCGAGCCCAAGATGAGAGCTCCAGCAATAGTCGTTCGGAGAAGAAGTCGGAGACAATCTCGAAAATAAAAAATGACCAAAGAGAGCGGCTTTGTCAACATGCGAAGCAGACAATACTGCGCAACATGGAGGTAGCCGGTTTCACCAGAAACCAGCTAGACGCATGCGACCCCAAAGACCTCGATGCATCCCCTTTCTCTCGGGAGAAAAGAAGCTTTCCTCTCCAGAAAAGTTCAGCGTCCCGAGGTTCGTCCTCTATGGCGGAACCTCAGACCCAACAGCACGCCTGCGCCATTTCACCCAGAGAATGTCGATTTGGGGTGACGTCGGTCACCTGAACTGCAGAGTCTTTTCCTCTAGTTTGGGGGACCTCCCCCTAAGGTGGTTCTACGTACTCCCAGAAGGGTCGATTTCAAACTGGCAACAGCTCCGGAGCTCATTCTTGGAGAAATTCCAAGCACACAGAGTCATCCCCAAAACAAATGCAGATATAATGGCTCTCAGAATGAGGCAGAACAAGAATGTCACTCAGTTCGCCAGGAGATTATGGACAATCTACAGCCATGTGGAGAACGTGGCTAAGGAGGTAGTGGTCACATCTTTTCAGCAGGCCTTACTGCCAGGCAATGACCTTCGGAAAGACCTAATCCGGAACCTTGCTGCCAAGCAGGCCTCGATGAAAGCTCTCATGAGGCCCGAGCTCGGGAGAATTTCGGATTCTGGCGCGATTGCCGACCCTCCAAGAAGGACAAGAGATTGTCTCGGAAGGAAGAAGCGGGCCGGAACCGAACTCCCACCAGCTCGGCGAAGGCTTCGTTTCCCAATTTAGGAGGCGAACAGAAATTCAAGCAGGCCCACCGAGCCAAAGAAAAGCAGATAGCCGCCACCGCTTTCAAAGCGGTCAACACGGTCTTCAAGGAGCCAATCTATAGGCTCCTCAACAAGATTAAAATGCAGCCGTACTTCAACTGGCCGCAGGCCCACAGCCCATGAATGGTGACCCCTCCACCAGCGACCAAACTAAGTACTGTGCCTACCACAAGCAGAATGGACACAGGACCGAAAACTGTATGTCGCTGAAATTGCACCTTGAGAAGCTCGTCAAGGACGGGCACTTGAAAGATTATATCTAGGAAGGAGAAAAGGTGAATAATAATCGAGCTCAGCGCCAAGATGACAAAGACCAGGAAAGCGACGAGTCGGAAAGGATCATCACTGTCATCCACCTAGCTCCTGCCCCTAAGGGGAGTAACCAAGCTCATGCCGAGGCCAGGAGGGCTTCACACGGCAAGCAAGTGATGACGACCGAGCTCGAAAAGAGAGACCGGCGATCTGGTTCTCAGAGAAGGATCTGGAAGGAGTCCAGCTCCCTATAATGACCCACTGATAGTCACACTGAAGTTGAAGAACTGTCAAGTACAGAGGATCCTCGTCGACCCCGACAGCTCATCCGAGGTCCTCTACTTCGACTATTTCAAGAAAATGGGACTTGGGGAAGAAGATTTGCAGGAGGCACGCACCCCCCTGATAGGCTTCAGCGCCAAGCCTATGTACCCCAAGGGGAAGGTCTCTCTAAAGGTCAAAGTTGAAGGTGCCTCAATGATGGCCAACTTCCTCGTGGTAGATGCGCCGTCCCCATACAATGCTATAATGGGAATGACTTGGCTACACAACATGGAAGCGGAGCCGTCCACTCACCACCAGAAGCTTAGATTCCCATTTGAAAACAAGGACAGCGACGTGGAGGTAGTCACGGTCAGAGGCGACCAACAAATGCCCAAGCAGTGTTTGATGGTCGTGGTACCTGGCGAGCAGGAGCCAAAGCAGGTACACATGGCCGAGCTGGAAGCAGAGCTGAACAAGGTCGGTCGAGAGCCCGAACAGAAGAGCGTCGAAGAACTTACCGAGATCAGGATTGACCCCAATGATCCTGAGAGATATTTCCTGCTCGGGAGCCAGCTTCCCGAGCCTGAGAGAACCGAGCTCCTCGATCTCCTACTGCAGCAAAAAGGAGCCTTCGCTTGGACCCCTTACGAGATGCTTGGCATCGACCCTGAGGTCATGTGCCATCACCTGAATGTACACCCAAAGCACAAACCCGTTGTTCAGAAAGCTCGTAGAACAGGGGTGCCACAGACAGAGGCAGTGATCGAGGAGATCGAGAAGATGCTCGAGGCAAGAGCCATCAGAGAGGTCCAATACCCGGACTGGCTGGCCAATACAGTAGTGGTGAAAAAGAAAACCGGCAAATGGAAAGTCTGCGTCGACTTCACTGATCTCAACAAAGCCTGTCCCGAAGACTGTTTTCCCTTACCAAAGATCAACCAGATGATTGACGCCATTGCTAGCCATGACAGGATGAGTTTCCTTGATGCATACTGAGGTTACCATCAGATTCCGATGTTCGAGGCAGACGAAGAGAAAACTGCATTCATCGCGCCTAGAGGAATCTACCGCTACAAGGTGATGCCCTTTGGGTTGAAGAATGCAAAAGCGACCTACCAGAGGTTAGTCACCAAGATGTTCCAAGCCTAGCTCGGGAAAACTATAGAGGTCTACATCGATGACATGGTCGTCAAGTCAAAGCAGTCTCAGGACCACTTGGCTGACCTACGTCAGGTGTTTGACATCCTTCAGAGGTATCAGCTCAAGCTGAACGCCTCTAAGTGTGCCTTCGGAGTCGGCTCCGGCAAATTCCTTGGGAGCCTCGTCACTAGGAGAGGAATCGAAGCCAATCCAGATCAGATATCGGCAATCCAGGGAGTTTGGAGTCCAACTACGGCGAAACAAGTCCAAAGACTGACCGGCAAGGCTGCCGTGCTAAACCGCTTCATCAGCAGATCTTAGGAAAAGTGTTGGCCTTTCTTTCAGCTTTTGAAGAAGAACTTAAAGTTCCAATGGACTCCGGAGTGCAACGGCGCCCTCCAGGAGTTGAAGGCTTATCTTGCATCCCCTCCCCTGCTTTCCACTCCAACACGGGGAGAGGCGTTTTATCTGTACCTGGCTGTGTTGCCCCGGAGTCCGACATCAACTATAGAGAGGAAAGTGAATGGAATTATATGTAGATCTCACACCCTTACCTTCCATGAGGCCTTTTGATGGGTTGAGGCCCATCAGAAATAAAACTGTAAGGCCAGTGGGCTAAAAGCGGGCATTATCATTCATGTGTGTAGGGTGGGGCGTTACATAATGGTATCAGAGCCGACTCTCGACTAGTTCAAGTGTGGGTCCCCTGCCATGGTCTGATGCAAGTGGGCGGGTTTCCATGTGGGCGGGCCAAGAGGGCTGGCAGACTACAGGGGCTGGCATGCTACTACAAAGGGACGTGCAGCCTAAGGGGGTGGAATGTGACGCCCCGAAGTTCCATATTGACTATAGAGAGGAAAGTGAATGGGATTATATGTAGAACTCACACCCTTACCTTGCATGAGGCCTTTTGATGGGTTGAGGCCCATCAGATACAAAATCGTGAAGCCAGTGGGCTAAAGCGGACAATATCATGCATGCGTGTAGGGTATCGTGGGACCTCTCCACTGAGCTCCAGGGAATAAGAGGTGGCTGATCGTAGCCACCGATTACTTCACCAAGTGTGTAGAAGCAGAAGCATTTTCTTCCATCACCTAGCAGGACTCAAAGAACTTTGTGTGGAAGAATATCATTACGAGGTTCAGCATTCCATGAACTTTGGTCTCGGACAACGGGACCCAATTCGACTCCAACCTCTTCAAGAACTTCTGCTAGAGGCTCGGCATCAGAAACCACTACTCCACTCCAGCCTATCCTCAGAGCAACGGTCAAGCTGAAAGCTCCAATAAAACAATGCTCGACGGACTTAAGAAGAGGCTTGACCGAGCTAAAGGAAGGTGGGTGGAAGAGCTATCAAGTGTACTCTGGGCCTACAGGATGACTCCAAGGCACTCCACCTCGGCAACGCCATTCTCTTTGGCCTACGGAATGGAAGATGTGATTCCACTTGAGATTGGCCTTCCGACCTTGAGATCGGAACTCTTCGATCAAGGCCAAAATGATGTGAATCTAGCTCAAGAGCTAGACCTAGTCGAAGAGCGAAGAGAAGCAGCGGCTGTCCGCTTAGCCGCCTACCAGCAGCAGTTGGCTAGGGGCTACAATCAGAAGGTCAGAGAAAGGAAATTCTCAATTAGAGAGCTGGTCCTGAAGAAGACACTCCCTGCAGATAGAGACCCAAACCAAGGCAATCTAGCACCAAACTGGCATGGACTGTTCAAGGTGGTCTCAATTCCTGGACAATCGGCTTACAGGCTTGAGGACATGGACAACAAAGAGTTGCAACGACCATGGAATGCGACGCACCTCAAGAAATACTACTTTTGAACTGTAATCAATTTCTGAAGATCAATAAAAGAAGTCCTTGTTCTCTGATTGGTTTCGAATCTTTGGTTACTTTCAATTCCATTAAGATGAACTCGGCAGCAGTGTAACCCGCCAATCCAGCTGTGGTGCACTCTCTGATTCGGTCGTACGTACATCTCGGTAAGAGTACCAGATTGCTGGCCAATAAGACTACACCACTGGTGACGAGTCAGTTGGTTATGTCCCGATACTATCAAGCCCATGCAGAGACTAGCAAAAGCAGTACTGGGGCAGTTCAGCCGCATGGCATCTCGGTAAGAATACCAGATCGTTGGCCATCAAGACTACACTGCTGGTGACGAGCCAACTGGTTACGTCCCTATCTGATTAAGCTCGTGCTGAGACTAGCAAAAGCAGCACCGAGCCAATTCGGCCATACGCGCATCTCGGTAAAGTACCAGATCGCTGGCCAGTAAGACTACGCCTCTGGTGACGAGCCAGTTGGTCACGTCTCGATCCTAACTCAGCAAATGTGCTACAAAGTCTATCCTGACCTCAGTAAAATTCTTAACCAATCAAAGAGAAGGCAAAATGCAAAGCAGAAAGATCCTCAAAGCAGCTAAAAAGAAGGTGCAAGGCAAAAGAAATTTTCTTTGAATTATCAAAGAGGATTACAAGCAGAAATGTTCTCTGTTACATCCTATTACAAGCAGAAATACTCCTTACTGCGTTAGAAAGGCATAGATGCATAAGAGGAAAGAGCGGAGGAGAACGAAGGACACCTATTTTCTATATTTGGCCCGATGTCAGCAAATATAGATGTCTTATCTCCTCTCAGCGGACAGGAGTGGTCGAAGATGCACTTCATGAAGACACCGACAGCTCCATGACAGCATCTCCTTCGACCTTCTCTGCAAAAATGGACGGAAGTCCTACTTCACGAAGACACGGACAGTCTGGTAATGGCGGTCATCCGATCGCCAACGCCATCGCTTCTTTATCAGAAACTAAAAGCTTGATCTCAGCAACGATTCCTCCGTCAAGTGAGCACTCTCACCGCAAACCTCTCTGCTTCTTCTCCGGCCAAGGCAAAAATGCAAGTTGAAGAAAACCTTGATCTTCCATCCATATTTATAGCAAAAAAGAGGTATCATTTCCCAAGACTGAAGATACACGAGTCAAGCATCCCTCCATATCGCCTCAAAAAACCGCACACAACTCCTTAAAGACGGTGCACGTCTTTTCAAGGCAGTTGGATGGCCATCCAGATGATGACACGTGGTGCCGTCGATTCACCTTCTACATCGATTGAAGGGTGTCATTTATGACCTTCTCAAGCCAATCGCCCAGAGAATATCTCCAAAAAGACACTAGCTAAAGCATGATTCAGCCATCCCCAGATCGGTGTCAAGATCTCACACTCGTGCTGGCACAAGCAATAGCAGCACCGAGTCGCGTCTCATACTCATGCTGGCTCGGCCTCACGTTGGCTATGGCCTCATGCTGGTTCGACCTCATGTTGGTCTCAACCTCATGCTGGTCCCAACCACCTGCTGGCTCGGCCTCACGTTGGCTACGGCCTCGTACTAGTTCGACCTCATGCTGGTCTCGGCCTCATGTTGGTTCGACCTCGCACTGGTTACGGCCTTACGCTGGTTCGTCCTCATGCTGGCTTCGGCCACATGGCATCTCGGTAACAGTACCAGGTGACCGGCCAACGAGACTACACCTCTGGTGACAATCCAGCTGGTCATGTCTTGGTCAAAACAAGCTCGTCCTGAGACGAGCAAAAGCAGCACTGAGTCATCTCAGCTTCATGTTGGTTCGACCTCATGCTGGCTACGGCCTCATGCTGGTTCGGCCTCATGCTGACCTCGGCCACATGCATTCTCGGTAACAGTACCAGAATTGCGGCCAACGAGGTTACACCTCTGGTGACGAGCTAGCTGGTCATATCCCGGCCTGCACGCCTCTCCAGCTCGGCAGTAGCGCATCGAGGCCACATTAGCTCGGGAACACCTACCAGCTGGGCGTGACTCGGTCCTCTCCAACTTGGCAGCAGGGCCTCCTCCAATTCGGCCACGCGCCTCAAATACATGTGCATCTCCAGCCAGAGCGACTACATCTCTGGTGACGAACCAGACCGCCATGCTCGCCCATCATGACACTTAGCTTCCGACCTCCAAGAGTTATGGAACTCTAAGAGCTCAGAAGCTAGGGGGCAATGCATACGCATCCCGGCCATATCTCAAAATTTGGCACCTCGGTAAGAATGCCAGAACGGGATTACGCTTGGTGACAAATCAGCTCTATGTCGGAGGACCGAAACCAAATACTTCACAAAATTTTGAACTAGGAGCATAAAAGACGAGACAAATAAAAGCAAGCACCAGAAATTGAAGATCATGTTATGACAAGAAGGATCAATTCATTCCAAAAATTGGGTCATTACATTCAAACAAAAGAGAAGCAAAAAAGATACAAAAAAAGGAAAAGTCTTCAAGAAGACGCAGGCTCAGGGGCAACATCGGGCTCGGATCAAACAACTTCAGGATCTGCAGCCTCAGAGATCTCAATCACCACAGGAGGAACCTCAGGTGCGGAAGGTTTGGTAGGAGCGGAGCTCGGCTCGGGCACTGGGCCTGGGTACTTGGGCGGATCTTTGAATGCAGCGTGGTCCTCAGGAATTCCCAATTCTTTCAGAGCCGTGCGCCACGCCATTCTCCAGGCTTTATTTCTCACTTTGATGACCTGGGCTCTATAATGAGTTGCCGCCTGTTCCGCCTACTCTTCGTAAGCGGCATCACACGCTCGTCCCCATATCGGAGCCTAGCCTCGAAATCGTTCCTTTGCGTCTCTAGAGAAGCCTCTAGCTCGGCAACCTTTTTTTTCAGGGCCTTGGCCTCGGAATTTAGTTTGCATCCTCGGATTTAAGCTTCTCAAACCTGACCTTGTAGCCATCCTTTACTTCCTCCATGTGCTTCACCACCTGGGTCATCTCGGCCAGTTTCTTCTAGAGGGTCTTGTTCTCGGCCTCCAGCCTAGCCAGTGCTGGGCCACTCTTATGAAGCCGGTCCAGGGCGACCATGCACATCTGCACATTCTGTTAAAAGAAGCAAAGCATTAAGGATAGAAACCAAAGCCGAAGTGAAATACTTAGCAAGGAAATGCAAAAAAGAAAGACTCAAACTAACTTACCACAAGGGACGACTGCAAACCCGACAGCATCAGCTTGGTGTCGTCATACTCATCGAATTGAGTGATATCCAATGGCAGGGCGCAGGCCCGCCCAGCTCCCTAAGAATGAGAGGATCGGGTTTCCGGAGAACCCGATCCTGGACCGTCATCGGCCTCGTTGCGTGCGAGCCAGACCCCCCTTCTGCAGGAGCACCTAGGGCGATCCTCTTGCCGGACCGAGCCTCTGACAGCACGGTTTCGGGAGCTCTGCTTGTCTGTGGCTCAGAGGCAATTGTTTGCGGCTCGGGAACGCCTGCAGCCAGTTCGGGAGCAAAAGCAACAACACCTGGTTGAGCAGGAGCCAGAGCAATGCCGAAGTAGAAGTTTCTACAGCAGCCGAACCCTTGGGCGCTCCAGAAGACTGGCCCCTAAGCGCCAGAGCTTCCAAATCGTCCAGCACTAGACGCTTGTTCCTCACCATCTCTCCCTCTGCGGAACTTAGAGAAAGGGATCGAAATGACTGGCATGACTCCTTCCTCTTCAGCAGGACTTCTACCAAATCCGGTTCTGACGTAGAGGCCTCGGCTCCAGACGCAGCTCGGCGCTCTGCTTCGGTTTCGGTTGGATTTCTTTCTTCCTCGACCTTGGTTGCAGGGACCAGACTCGAATAGACTTTCCTTTTGAAAAAAGACTTGTACTTTGGCTCATATCCTAGGAGAGACCAGGCCGACTTATTGCGTGGCCGTGGTAACTCTTTACAGCCCGAAGCCAGGCCTCGTTCCTAGTCCAACCAACTCTCTGGGCCTTATCCCTCCTTTGGGTGATACCTGCACAGCGAATAGAGAAACGACAGCTCGGTGTTACAAAAAGAAGGACAAATGTAGAAGAAGGATACAGTGTTTACTTGGAGGAGCGCCGAGACGGCGGGGGATCCGAAAAAGTCTCTGTGACGAGAGTTCATCGTCACCGAACTCCCAGTTACCCGAGACGAGCAGGTGATCGTCCCCGGCATACTTACTCAAATCCTCCAGGGCATGGACAAAGCTACTCCGGCCAGGCTTAATCTGGAGGTAGTAGGCATTGTCTCGGGATTTACAAAGGTCATAGACGTCCTCGATATCATGGACGCCAAGGTTGATCTTTAAAACCTCATTGAGCACAACCGTGCCCATCACGATCTTGAAGCCGTTCGGCATCAATTGACAAGGACAGAAGTTTCATGTCCTGAGGCAGTCCCTGAGAAGAGGATGTAAGGGAAAATGGACCCCGCCCTCTATTATCGCTATCAGGGAAAATGGCATTCAACCGTCGGAAAAGCTACCGTCGACATAAGAAGCAGGGTGAGGCGCTTTGATTAGAACATCCTCGGGTATCTTATAGACGACCTTAAGTTGCGCTACGGCCCCTTCGGAGTTTAACCAGTAACTATAGGCACCCATTTCTAAGGGTTTTCTAAGACTTAAAGGGTTAGAAAACAGAGATCGAAAAGAAAACAGAGCGCTAGTTACAAAAAAGGTGGGCAAAGCAAAGAGCAGAGACTTACAAAGACAAAATGGGTGAGAGGCGAGGCTGAAACCCTGGTCGACAGACGGTTCGATTCCAGCAGCGCTTTTCTTCAAAACGAACTTTCTTTTGCAAAGAAATCTTTTCTCCCCTCTTCTTCTCTGGCGAAAGCGCAAGTAAAAAGCGAAGGAGCCCTAACCCTTCATTTTTATAGATGGAGAAAGGGCGCTCGTTCAGATTTCAAAAAACACAGTGGAAAGCGTCACATCAGGTACAGTGCACATCTCTTCAACGGAAAGTTCGAGCATCCGAAACATTTGAGCCACCTGTCCAGCATTGACACGTAGCATCAATGGTACATCTTCTACATCGGACGAAGCGTAGCATGTAATACCTCGGGCAGGCGGAGCAGCAACAGATAAGAATGTAATGTCAACAACCAAGACCGAGACGAGATTTAAAAAAGCATCCCGGCCCGGACAGATAGGAGCCCAGTAATGCACTCCCTACCAACGTCTTCGTCAACAGCCTTCCACCACCGACCTCTGCAGATTCTCTCGTCTTATAGCTTCCGACCTCAAAGAGTTGGCTCTAAGAGCTCATAAGCTAGGGGCAATTGTGTGGGGATGTTCCTACGGATACTGAGATTATATTAGCTCCGGTGAGATTACCGGCTAATCATGTCTCATTCTCGGCCATGCGCACATCGGCGATGATGCTAGGGCGCCAACCGACATCAAGTTCATTGCCGACCTCGATCATACCCGACCTCGGCAGTCTACTTCGGCCTCGGTCACGCATCTCGGTCACAACGCCAGCATTCTAGCCGAGACGAGTGTTAACGACCAAACTCCATCGGAGATTCAGCCACGCCATGAGATGCATGACTAGACAAGGGCACGCGCAGATGAGGTTGAGAAGACATCTCAGCCGCCTAGAATCCCTGACAGATCAGCATCCAGCGGTTATGTCCCCATCAGGGCAAGGCCTCAGGCAAGATCCGATGGGACTACCGCCGAAAGGCTCAAGCAGGGTAAGGCCCGATTAGACCCTCATTTAATGAATTGTGGGCCGATTGGACCACCATTTAATGAAGGGTGGGCCAATCGGACTGTCATTTATTGAATTGTGGGCAAAATAAACTCTCATTTAAGGGAATGTGGGCTGATAAGACTGTACTTCTCAAGTTCAGGTCAAATCAGTGGGCCTCATTGTCCTCTTCGTGGAGACTTCCTCTATAAATAGAGAAGCTCTCTCCCAACCAAGGTAACGAACACCATATTCTTGAGCCCTTACTCTGTCTCTCTTCTTCCTCCATCCTACTGTTGAGTCCCTGAACTGACTTAGGCATCGGAGGGCCTTGTACTGCCCACAGCTAGGGTCTCTGACGTTGCCTTTCCCTTGTTCTCTTTCTCCCTTTCAGGTTCTAGGCGGGCATTCCATACTCATCAAGGAGTCCCCAGGACATCCTAACCCCCTCTAATCAAGTCCGTGATTTTTAGGCACTCACAAGTGTTGTGAATTTTTTTAGACATAATTATCCGTCTAACATAATATTACCCCTCTAACGATATCTTCACTTATTTTACCATTTTCGTCGAAACCTAGAACTTCAGTCTCTTATTCTCCTCATCTTGATCGTTTGGTGAGGGTACAGAGAGATTTGGAGAGATGGACGGCTGTGGTCAGGGTGATGAGATGGGCTTGGTGGATCGGATTAATGGGGAATAAAAAGAAGAAGAGAGTGGGACAGTGATGGTGGCTTAAAGATGAGCCTATGGGTGGTGAGATGGAGGTGTTTGGTTGGAGAAATTAAACATTGAAATGATGCCAAACAAGAACTAAAACTTCAAAAGTAGAATAAGCAAATAGGAAAGAAGAACGACCGAAAAGTGAAAAAAGAAAGTGCAAAATGGTTCAAACCGAAAAGTCACACTCACCAACTCATTCAAACCCACCAAACCCAACCAGTTTATTCAAGCACACCATCATCATTCATCAACTGACCTGCCCAACAGCCGTCGCACAACACCGACCCCATCTCTATCATCACAACATATTATCACCCTCTCACACCTTATTCACCCACTCTACAAGTTGCTCAACCTTCACGCATGATCCACACCCACACCAAATGACCTAGATGAGGAGAGAATAGTAGGTTTCAACAAAAATGATAAATTGGTGACGATATCGTCAGAGGGATAATTGTGTCTACTCCATCATTTTTATGTTTTTATACTCTTATCTATTAGATGATTTTAATGTCCTAACCAAACAATCTCAAGTGCTTATGATGTTAAAAACCAGGTATAAAAATTGTAACAACAAAACAACATTTTTCTTTTGATAAAGTACTATCTTAGAAGTTATTTTTAAAAAATCTTGACTTCGAAGAAATCCAACCAAACACACCTTATATTAATCCAAACAACTCATATTGACATGGAAATCACTTATATTGACATGTCGTAGCTCTCCGGTTTTGATGCAGTCACTGTTCTTAACTTGCCTGATCCGTGACTCATAGTCACATTGAAGAACAAAAATTAATGAGGCCCTCAAATTTTTATTTTTAACCAATTTATCTTTATAAAGACAATCAAATAATTTTTTCTTTTATTTTAAAAAGAGGATTTTGTCCCTTAAACTTTGAGCATAAAAAATCAAGGCCAGGATCATTTGAATATTCCTAATTCACAATCTCCTTTTTCAATTGATATGGTACCTTAGTCTTCATACATCTAGGTTGGGCCTTATTGAAAGTGACTTTTTTTTTTTTTGTGGTAAGTAGAAAGTGACTTGATTTAATGAACTTTGTAAGCTTAAATAAAAGTCATTTATCCATAAAAATTAGATTATTTATATGATCATTTAGTCTTTTTTTCATTTTTTTTTTCTGTTGCCTTTGTCCAAATTATCTTTAACAAGATGACTTTTCTCTTAAGTTAACAGATAAAAAAGGTAATTTTGCCTCTTAAAAACTAGTAGCTTTATGTTATACTGTGAGTGACTCGGTACAGAATATCTTTAAACGTCACTATATCTGGATTAGATATTTCTTTGTGGGTAATATTCAGGTGGGAATTGTTCTCACATATTATGTAAGAACTTTTTTGTGGGCCCAATTGTGGGCCCCATTTTGGGGATGGAAAGATCTATGTGAAACCACCCCAAGCATCAAATATGATCCCAAACCCATGCCCCTAACCCCTTCATCCATGGCCCACAAGTCTAATGGCTTCATATTCAAAAAAAAATATTCAACCCTCGTTCCAACGGTTCAGTCCATTCGGATGTGTGCCAATCCGTGAGATTAGTGACTATCAGGGAGTTTCCTATTGGTTCCTAGATTTAGATGGATTGCTAGTTGGGCCTCGCAAAAAAGTTCTCATATAATAGTTCTCACTTGAATATTTCCCTTTATTAGCTCAACTTTGTTATTTTTCTAAATTTTTAAAGATCCTTTGGCGGCACGGCCAGCCCATTTGTGGCACGGCACGACTTAAGCCATGTCATGGGCATGCTAGGCCGACCCGTAGCTAACCTGGGCACGGCACGACACAGCTCATTTACACCACTAGTTTTCGTGCCTTATATTGTTATTGATTCTTTGTATTTTCTACAAAATCATGGCTCTGCAATGGTAATTTATATATTTTTAGTATTTTTTTAGAACATGAAAATTTTCTGTTTTTATATAATCTCTTGCATTTGTATAGAGAATTTCAATTATTTCCTATTTTTATTTGATTCCATTGAAGTGCAGAAGCTGTCTTAAATGTATCTGAATTATTTCAATGATCCCTGTGTTAAAATTACAGTTTGGGAGGACTCCATACTCCATTGGTTCATGATGATGTGCTTTCAATCCTATTGGTTGAGGAGCTAATCATCTGTGTTTTGAGCCACCTGCACCTTTTCCACTTTTCCATTAATCTTAATTCCTATTACACCCAAAGGATTCCAAAAGAAAAAAAGCATGCTAGGGGGTACCAAGAGAACAAGAAGAAATGCATTTGTACCAGCTATTATCTCAAAAATGTTTTTAGATAAATTGAAGAAATACAATTTCTGGATCCTCCATATAACATTATATATATATATGGTATCAGCTTATTTTAATATTCTAACCAAATAATCTCAAGTGCTTGTGATGTTAAAAAACAAGTATAAGAATTTTAATAACCACATGGCCTTTTCTTTTTGTAAAGTTCTTTGATAAAGTACCTTCTTAAAACTCTGATTATTTCAATGGTGGGCCTCACATTTTCCCCATCTATTTTCTTAAAACTATGTGACTCTTCTATTTTATTTGTTGGTTTATGTTCATCCCTTCTTCTTTTTTTTTTTAATCTTATGGGTTTTTTTAATTAGTACAGTGATTAGGTTGTGGGCTTTGGGTTTCTGCATATAATCCATGAAGTCTGGGTCCTGAGCTCCAGGGTTTTTTTAGTAGGGGATAAAAGATAGGAGGGCTGATTGAGTCGGGTTACACTACACCACCTGAATCTTGGTTCTTGCTCGGGCTGTGAGGTCACTTTAAAAGTCAGGTTTGGGTTCAAGTTGTGTTGGGATTGTGTATGATTAAGTCAACCTCACATTGGCCTCAACCTAACCCGACCCGACCCTACCCTACTCATATTGAAGCCTACTTAGAGGACAAAAAATACTCCCTTCAATACCGTAATGTCTGAAGTTTAACATTGGAAAATAAACTGTGGTAAAAGTACCATGCTAACTCTATTTAGATGAAGATGAATATTGTAATACATTTTGGTTAAAACTATTTTAATTTGAAACACTGTTTGCTGCAAACAGGTATAAGGTAAGAGCATTTTTGTCTTTTATAAATCTACATGTACTCAAGAGAATCTAAATGATTGTATTACTTGTGTATAAAGATAATAAAGTCTATGGGTCATTATTGTAATATTAAAAGGGTGAGCACTTACATGTAGATTTTCCCATTTTCCTTCTGCTTTAGAGGGTCTCACGCAACCACACACACCCTATACACAACAATGAGCGACAAATTTTACTAAAAAAAAAAAAATTATAGTTGGGTGGATTTTATATAAATATGAGGTAGAAGAGCCATTTAAGATTAGTAGTGCTTTTGTCACACATATATCCAAAGAGCACAACATCATTCGTTTGAGTGTGTTGGTGAGTATTACAGTATCTGGATGGTACTTGTTCGTGTGTGATGTTATTTATGCTTACAGTTTATCTATTCCTAATTGTCTTCCAGTTAATTTCTTAACAGGCATGGAGAACATTGCATCAGTTTTAGATATTGGGAAACTCGCGTCGAGTCTTATGGGTCCTCAAATTGATTACATTACAAATCCCGAAAAGAAAATGGAAGAATTGGACAACAATGCACGGTATTTATTTGCTCGGAGGGATGATGTGGAAGAAATAACTAGACACTCACCATATGTGGCAACAAGGGAGGCTAAATTGTGGCTTGAAGATGTGAAAAAGGTAGAACTTTATGTGGAGTCCATTAAGGAGGAGCATACGCGGTGTTCTAATGTATGCTCGAGGCTGACATTGGGCAAACGTGTGAGAGCAGTTATCGAGGAAATCATCGATCTTAATAATAAACGACCAAAGTTGAAGGGAAAAGATTTATCTAATGCACCGTTGGAGAGAGTTGAACCACAAAGTATAGATATTAATTCATCAACCGACTCCGAGCCTGGATTGCACAAGATATTGGGGCTTATTAGAGATGTTAGCATCCAAAAGATTGGAATTTGGGGGATGGGTGGCATTGGCAAGACACGAACTCTGAAACTGTTGAACAATCGACTGGAAGAATCTCAGATGTTTGACATCGTCATCTGGGTAACTGTCTCAAGTGAAGGAAGTCGAAGAAAGGTGCAAAATGACGTTGCAGAACGTCTGAAATGTGCTGCAATAGATATGTCTGACGATCGACTAAGAGCAAACATATATCACCATTTAAGGGGGAAGAAGTTCTTGTTGATTTTAGATGATGTTTGGGAAAGAATTGATTTGTCTGATGTTGGGATCCCAATTCCAAATCAAGATAATGGATGTAAAGTCTTGTTGACCACTCGAGACTTTGGCGTGTGTCGGCAGATGGAAACAGATGTGGAAATACAAATGGAGAAACTAACCGAAGAGGAGGCATGGAGCCTCTTCAATGAAAAAGTTGGAGATGTTGCCATGTCTCCTCGTATCGAACCAATTGCTAGAGATATCATTAAAAAGTGTGGTGGTTTGCCACTTGCCATCATCGTAATTGGTTCATCATTGAGAAGGAAGAGTGATGTTGCTGTGTGGAGGAATACGCTAAGGGAATTGCAATTACCATGTACATCTCAAATTAAAGGCATGGAAAAGGAAGTGTTCTCCTGCTTGAGAATCAGTTATGATCGGTTACCAAATGATTGTGAAAGGAACTTGTTTTTGTACTGCTCATTGTACCCAGAAGACTGGAAGATATTGATAACTGAATTGGCAGAGCGCTGTTGGTTGGAGGGCTACATTCAAGGAGTTGATAGCATTGAAGAGGCACGGGATAAAGGTCGCCACATGGTAATCAATCTTGTCGATGCGTCATTGTTGGAGAGAGGTGATAATGAAGAACATGTTAACATGCATGATATTATAAGGGATTTTGCATTGAAACAAGCTTCAGGGTTCTTAGTAAAAACTGGCAAGCATGTGAGGCTACCGCCAATGGAGAATGAATGGGTGCAGTTGAAAAAGTTGTCAATGATGGAATGTAGTTTGTGTGGTCTATTGGAGAGGCCAAATTGCAGACATCTGTCGACATTATTGCTGCAAGGGAATGGAGAGCTAACAGCGATCCCTGATTCATTCTTTGAATTAATGCATTCTCTCACAATTCTTGACCTCAGTGGCACAGGTATAGATTCCTTGCCGCCATCCCTATTCAACTTGGTTTACCTCCGCGGACTCTATTTGAGGGATTGTTACAGATTAAAACATATACCAGCCCAAGTAAGACAGCTCTGGCGACTTGAGGTGCTTGATTTAGGAAGCAGCACAGGGATCGATTATCTCCCTAGAGAGGTTGGGGAATTGACTAGTCTAAAACGTTTGATAGTGGGATTCAGCTTTGCTCATCATCTTAAGGACACTAAAGACTGGAACATGAGGTTGAGAGTTCCAACTGAAATTATCCCAAATCTTTCATTGTTGGAAGAACTGGGCATGCGTACGTCGGGTTGTGCTGAAGCAGATCAATGGGATGATGAAAGCATGAAAGTAGTAGTTGATGAATTGTGCAGGTTGGAACATCTTACGTATCTTGATTTCTACTTTCCAAAAGCGGAGTGTCTCGCGCATTTTCTAAATGGGAGTAAATCGTGGAAAGCAAGATGGTTTAGGAGATTTCGATTTCGGGTCGGCTGTGGGAAACATTGGGGTTGGGATCAGGTTTTTAATCATAAACCTGAAGCATGGGAAGGACGATTGGTATACAGAAATGGCTATGAGATCTCACATGTTGCAATAATGGAGGCACTTGCCCATTGTTCGTATTTTCATCTAGAGGATCATTATGCTGCTCAAAAGCTATCAGAGTTTGGCATGGCAAACATGAATGAGCTGAAAATGTGTAAAATCATAGACTGTGATAAAATGGAAACACTCTTTGATGGAGATGGGGAACAACAAACGTGTGCAGTGCTCCCCAACTTGGAGAAACTTGAGATTAAAAATCTTTCTAATTTGAGAAGATTATGGGTTGGGCGATTGTTACCTGGCAGCCTCTCCAAACTAACCCATTTGGAATTAGGTAATTGTCATTCTGGTCGCCTAAAGAAGGTTTTCCAAGTGGGTATGATTCAACAACTACCCAATTTAGAAACATTGAGAGTCAATTGTTGGGACGTTGAAGAGATAATAGGAATTGAAGAGGAGACGTCTGTCCCATGCCATGACAATATTAGTAATAATGACAGTGTCATCTTCCCCAATATCAAGCAGATTGTTCTGCGTCGCCTACCGGGATTGGTCAGCTTTTGCCGAGGGGTTTCGTTGGAATGGCCCTCACTACAATCTATTTCAATTCATGAATGTCCCAACTTGAAGAGCCTCTCCTTCCTCTCCCATTGCACCAACATTGTAGCTCCTGCACTAAAGAAGATTCGAGGCTCGAGTCCATGGTGGGAAGCATTGGAGTGGGAAGACGACGACATCAAGCGACGGCTCCAACCTCTTTTCCAGAAGAATACCTTCCCATAAACTTTTGAGTAATCTCTTGTTGATTGATTTATTTTCTTGATATGATTGTATTGTGACATGACTGAATGATTAACAGTGTTGTTGGTGTATTTTTATTGTCCAATTTCTCATGTACAACTCACTCTTCAATTTCCTTACTATATATGATTACAGAAAAGAATTGGAAAAAATTAAGGTACTGGTAGATTTGAATTACGTTCTCTAGAAGCCAAGTCGTGGAGATGGTTCTGCTATTAATGGAAATTGCATTTGTTGAGAATGATAAAGAACAGCTCTCTGCTGAATTTTTGTTTGTTGAGCAATCTACTCTGGATCTAATTTAATTGGCCCTTATTAGATTAGATTAAAATTCAAGAATATGTGGATTTGGCCTCCTGATATCCTATTCTTATCTCCTGTGCCTAGAAAATTTTTGATTGTGCACTAATGGGTGGTATGCCAATTGCCAAGGTGCTAAGATGCTTGGGATCCAACATTCATTTAACCATGTGCCTTTGATCAGTATTGCCCATCAATACCCTTGGATTGTGAGGTGTGAACAATAGATGTGTGTCAGTCCTTAAATTAGTAGCTTCTTGTCATCTTCACAAAGATAGACCAAGAAGAGTAAAAATGCAAGTAATTTACCATTGATTAACTTAAATTCAGTGCCTGTCAAATGTGTCGATAATGCTACTTGTCAGATGAGTCTATTATGCATAGACTATGAAGTTACTGCTTCACTGATAAACATTGGCTCAATCCATGGTCACAACACAATTTTCATATTCTGGCCAAATGCTTAAAGCCAGTTTCCACAGTGAAGCCGGAGTTAGGGCTTCAGAAAAAGCACACCTCAAACTAATCCAATACATATGGACTAATTTGGTTCTTTGTGAGTGCAGGTAATTCAGTTTACACTCTTAACAGAGTATTCTGAGTTGCCTGTGAGAGTTGTTTTATTCTTTGCCATAACCAATCACTGGTAAAACAGAGTGTCAAGGATCCAATGGTGCCTCTGTGTTTTAGCAAGAAAGTTTCAAAGCTGTGGTGCTTTGTCCAGTTAAAAACCTAGCCAGGTTAAGTGAATGTTTTTGCAGAATGGTTGGTTACATGTTATGTTGTTTGCTTGAGCAGGGCTTTGAGTGAAATAGAGGCTGTAAAATCAGTAACTCACCGGCCTAATCCCATTTCCAATTTTCTCAATTGCCAAAAACCTAGACAGGAGGCCGTGGCACAGTGGAAAGCACTCACTATTGCAGCGTTATGGATTCAGTCACATTACCAATCAATTAAAAAGGAGGGGGAATAGCAACGGTAATGTCAAGATAATTAAACAGGAATAAAAACAAGCCTGCGCCAGATCCAACCAGGATTGGATAGGACTCAGCTCACTTGCAGCTGCAATGCAATGCACCCCTCTAGCTTTTCAATTAATCAAACTGTCCCCAAACAAATAACATGAAGCTATGACCTTTAATCTAATAGAAAACTCTTGCATCTCTCTGTGGGTTTTTTTTTTTTTTTGGAACAAATCCAACAAAAACCTCAGCAGTGCATGGAGTCAGGTTGTAAACAAGATAAAAATGAGGATATCTGATCCGACAGTGTCGAATTTGTATGGTATCATAAAAGAAAAAGGCATCTAAAAAGCTTACATAAAGTCACAAAAGATTACACCCAAGAGGGAAGAACCTTTTGAGCCTCAGCATTTTGAAGTAAAGATAAGAAGAGTGGAAAAGGAAAAATCCAAGGATCTTGTGGAACAAGACTTGTAGCCTCCATTCCAATAACAAGGACTTTTTTTTTTTTTTTGAAGGACAGAGAAAAGCAGCTCTGCAGCTGTAACTTTCACTAGAAAAATGATTATAAAGAAATTTCTAGGATATGATACACCATAATCCAAGGAGATACTCTATTATATCATGCACCTATGATTCAAAGAATATTCCTTCTCATTCAGTTCTTTGCAAGACTAGTTCACACTCCTACTGGAATTGTAGCATATGGACCAAATATTAACCAACATCCATTTGTGAACTAGGAATTGATAACAATCTCTAGTCAAAGCATTGGTGAAAATGCTTACAAGCTACAAATCTGAAAGTAAGTATGGGAGAGTGATGTCTTTTTTGTCAAATTGGCCTACGAAGGAATGACAGTCCACCAATATTCACAAGCTACAAATCTGAAAGTATGGGTTGGAAACTAGGTCCCTTCCAATATTCCCAACTTCACATTCAGCTCTAAAGGGTCTGCCAATTGTTTTGACATCATCCAAATGAGCCAAACCAGAGATAGCAGGTCTACTGATCCTGATTAACGAAATAGACAAAAACAATTAGAAGTTCGGTTAAAAAAGAACTAGGAGTTTCAAGGTGTTTTAAGTAGGAAAACTAAGGGGTGTTTCAGTTAGATTAGTTTGATACAGGTAGGAGATGGAAGGATTCTGTTATAAATAGATCAGTCTGCTGCAGTAACAGTACATTAATTCAGATTTCTTCAATAATATTTACAGAAATTTCTAGTTCTTTATTGGTTTTGTTTCTGTTTTGTTGAGTAAGGCTATCCCCGGGCTTCATTTCAGCAATGCTGTACTGAATTAAGTTGTTTTGCTCCAATTTACCATTAGACCATCTGCCCCTCTTCATTACCATTTTTGCTGACCCACAATTCTGCTTTCTCTTAGTTGAAACCCAGCATATAACTTGGTTGAAGCTCTACAGCAACATCTGTTGCTTTGATAAGGTTCTGTCCCTTCTCCTCAAGGTTATTTTTTCTGTACAGGAAGAAGTTGTCCTGGTTTTGGGCGGCATGTCAACGCCTTTCCACAGGCACGCTCTTGATACTCTATTCAGTTTATTTAAGATTCCAAGGTCTTCTCGATGATGATCTTCCGGCGTTCAGTTCTTGCTCAACTTTGGCTTCAGCTTTGTTGGGATTTTGTTCTTTTTGTTCTTTTTGTTGAGTTGGCTCTTTTCAGGGACTTGTATATATTTTGGGGCTCTGGGCCTGTTTCTTTTAGAGGTATTTCCAACAAGAATTTGTTGCGTTGAAGATTTCCGACATTGATTGGAATTTGGATAGCTTCCCTCTTAGAATATCTAATGCAATGTTTCATTGTTATAATGCATGGAGAATTTGAAATTCTCGAAATATTGTCTCTCATATGGAATTTCAAATCCTCATCTTTCATTAAGCATTTGAAATGCTCGAATTCAGAGAATTTCAAAGGCTATTTATTACTTTTTAGATGAGTTAAAGGGGTTAAAATTTAGAATTTTAGTAAGAGGATTAGATTTATCATAGGGTCCCATGTGCTAAAAAGAGGATGGTGCTAACGGATGGTGTTCAGTTGAGGATTTCACATTTAGTAGAGATGTAGTGTGTTGCAAGCCAATATGTCGGGGATAACTGAAGTAGATGATTGGATTAAGACGCGACGTCCACCATGGGACAGTAACTATAATGACCATTGTGAGGGCTTAGAATGGGTTTTGGCTAGTGGCCATTTCCAGATATCCTTCGAGTGTAGTGACTAGGAAGAATTAGAAACAGATCCCCTGTTTCTATGAAACAGGGATATACTGTTTCGTCCAATAAAAATTAGCAAACTATGTAAAATCTGTTCCTTGATTTTTTATTTTTTTTTGCATTTCAAGAAAGCAATTGAGAGGGTGTTATTCAAGAGATCACCCGTATTAAACAGTATTTCCCTATTTTGTAAGAAATGGGGAACTGGACTTGAAGAGATCATCCGTAAAGTGTAAGAGTGGAACCTGTAAGCCTCTCTGTGCTATTCAAGGGCAATGGGTCCCCTTGCCTGAATCTGCATTTGGCTGAAAAAAACTTAGGTGTGTAGGAGCCATTGATTGCAATTCTGTATTTACATCCTGAACACAGTTCATAAGGAGGTAGATCACTAGTACAGTAGAGAAACCATATGCAAAGAGGCTGTGTTGGATGAAGTTCCAGTCTAGAGAATCATATGCTTTTTTATGTCAAAATGTTGACTGCTGCTACACTATGAATCCAACTATCCAAGTCAAGTCACAGTTTATGAATCTATACACCTCAAAGTAAAAAATAGCCACTACCAAACTTGCCCTGATAGAAGTAGGTTGGGACAGGTCGAAAGTTTAACTGACCTGTTGCTAACACTAATCTTGATAATGTACATGACTATGTCTACATTATCCTGTTCTCCTTGAATTTTATGGCACCGACCGTGACAACATCATCCATCTTTGTGTCAAAGCATGGGAAATAAAAGAAAAACAGAAAAAAGCCGAAGTCTTTAATATTTTAGATCTAAACCGCTTAAAATAAATAAGTTTTAAATATTATCCAATTAAAATTTAGTATATCATTCAATTAATTATCTCAAACATGTATTAGTCTTGTGTTCTGGGTGTGATTAATAGAAAAGTAGTCAAAACTCATGTTGTAGTGAGATTTCGAATGGACCTAACAATAGTAAGATAGTGATCATGAGTGGATTGGATTGTCTAGAGAACTCTGATTTTGCATTCTGATATCAACTTTTGCTGGATGGAAGATCAAGTACGGGCCCCACATGAAGCCCAGTCTGAATATGTCATCGTCTACTATTCTATCAGCCCCGCGTTTTTGCATCCCTAATCAACTTTGTGGTTCATAATCTAACACTTTGGATTTCTTCACAGAGCTGACAGATATTTTGATGAAGTTTTGGGAACCTTCCACCTGTGGAAAGGTGGGACCCAACATGAGTTATGTTTTCTGAAAACAGCACACTGATTGGATAATTGCCCCACTTTAATTACCAACATTTTCATTTTCTGATTAGCTCACCTACCTACCTTGCATTAGGGGCTCACCAGAGTCCATATGATCAATCCTTCACGTCCACATTCACAAACCCATCATGATGTATCACCCAGCCCAGTTTGACTGACATTCATCTAAATTTTACAAACCCTTGGATAGATCATGCAAAAGGTCACTAAAAAGAAGAAATTCTTATGACAACTAAAATTGGTCGAACTTTCACACAATATTAAAAGTGATTAGATGGCCTCCAATTTTTGTCTCTAAATCTTTGTTCATCATAAATATTTTTTTTCTCTAGAAAAGTTAAGGGTTTCATTTATAATTTAATGATTCTTCTCATTTCTCTTCTCCTCATTATGCAGTGTACCACATGGACTCCTGTGACAACTTTTCTCTAAATCTTTGTTTATCAGAACGAGGGGAATTTTTTTTTTCTCGATCAAAGAAAAGGGTTTCAAATTATAATATAGTGATTTTTGGATTATTTTTTCATGCATTTAATTATTCAGTATCACAATTGCAATTACCATGTACATCTCATATTAAAGGCATGGAAAAGGAAGTGTTCTCCTGCTTGAGAATCAGTTATGATCGGTTACCAAATGATTGTGAAAGGAACATGTTTTTGTACTGCTCATTATACTCAGAAGACGTACGGTGAAATATCGATAACTGAATTGGCAGAGTATTGTTGGTTGGAGGGCTACATTCAGGGAGTTGATAGCATTGAAGCGGCACGAGATAAGGGTCGCCACATGGTAATTAATCTTGTTGATGCATCATTGTTGGAGAGAGTTGATAATGAAAAAAGTATCAAAATGCATGACATTATAAGGGATTTCGCATTGAAAGAAGCACCGGGGTTGTTGGTAAAAACTAGGAAGCATGTAAAGCAACCGCCAAAGGAGAATGAATGGTTGCAGTTGAAAAAGATGTCAATGATGGGATCAAGTTTGTGTGATCTATTGGAGAGTCCGAATGGCCTTACTTTGTCGACGTTATTGCTGCAACATAACTCTTAAGTTAAAAGCAATCCCCGATTCGTTCTTTGAATTAATGCATTCGCTCACTATTCTTGACCTGAGTCACACAAAAATAGCGTCCTTGCCGCCATCCCATTCCAACCTGGTTAATCTTCGGGGTCTCTATTTGATGCATTGTCACAATTTAAAAGATCTGTCATCCCAAGTAAGAGATCTGAAAGGTCTTCAGGTGCATCATTTAGGAGGCACGACCATCAAATATCTGCCTAGAGAGGTTGGGGAGCTAAGTGGTCTAAAGCGTTTGTTAGTGGGATCGATTTAGAAACACAAAGTGTGTGTTTCCATACGATGTGGGCGTTGAAGAATGGAACTTGAAGTTGAGACTTCCTACTGGAATAATAGGAAGTCTTCCATTGTTGGAAGAACTTAGCCCATGTATTGGTGGTTGTATGCGCCGTACTATTATATCATTTACGGCTTGCATTCAATGCACGCCGTAAATAAAAAGCTGTAAAAGCTCTAAAATGGTGTAGTGCGTGAAGTTAGAACCCTTATGTGTACGGAAATAGATGTATTTGGAGTTAACATGTAAAATAAATTTTTGAGGATTTTACTCGAAAAATCCTAAAATTCAGTCATTTATCGCGAAAGGTCCTCGCAAATTCATGCCTAGCACTTACGAGGTTCTCTCGATAATTTTTTATATTTTTCTATACTTTTTTTCTTAGCGACGATAGCGTCACCATGGGCGACGCTAGCATCGCTCATCAGGATATCTCCTAATGTCTTCTTCTTCCTCTCCTCCTATTTCTCCATCTTGTCCACATGAAAGACTCCCACCTAACCCGCATCTAGTCGAATGGTGGGGATGCAGTCTATTGGGAGACCACAATCAAGAGATTGAGATTAAAAAAGATACCCATAAAGTGGGATTAAAAAAAACCCATTGATGTCTCTGAGATCGAATGGGAGCAACCCTCTTTTCATTTTGGGTGGTGTTCAAACCATCCCAACCTCATCCGCTCCTGCCCTTTTACCTGGCATAGTGGGAAGACACACTGGTGGCCTGTGATGAATACGATAGTTTCTATGCAACATCCCCATCTACTGATACTTAGCCAACCGTATCAAATGGCTCTATCATTTATTATATACATTGGTTAATGAGGTCCAATGGTAGTCATGCTTTCTTTTTCTTGGGTCTACAACTTTACAGGTAACGCCACATTTGAATGATCCGAGACATATCTCTCAATTGCCTTATATGGGCCATGCCCACGTTGGACAAAACGTTCCTGTCTCCACAGTCTTTTCAATGGATATGCACTTATTGCAAGGCCACCAGTCCCTTAGGGCCTGTTTGGATAAATGAGGAGTGGAGTGAAATGAAGTGGATTTCACATGTGGAGTGGAATGAAGAGAAGTAGGTTGAAATTAAAGTAGAGTACTTCACTTCATTTCATTTGGATGCTTATTTTGAAGTTAAGGTTTGGAGTAGAATTCACTTTTACTCAAGGAAATAAAAGTATTTAGAGTTGAAGTGAAATGGAGTACATATGGCTCACAACATTACTTCATCTATTGGGCTAAACTCATCCAAACGGGGTAAAGTTGAAATTTTAGACTGTTAGGGCCCATTTAACTTCATTCTATTCTATTTTTTGCCCATCCAAACAGGCCCTAGGGGTTGTTTGTCTACACCCATTTACATATGTAAATGGTGAATATGTGTAACATTTACATATCAATTATGTTTGTCTACAATTATTTACGCATCTTGCGTATAAGTCAAAACACCTGTTGAGGTGTGCTTTCGAAAAATACCCGTTGTTGGAGGCGGACGGTTTGATGTTGGGGCATTTCCATGAAATAGGTTCCAAGTTCGAAATCCCCTCCGATGCATTAGAAAATTAATAATAAAAGATATATCAAAGTTTGGGCATTTTCATTTAAAAGGTTCTGGGTTCGAAACCTCACTCCAACACATTAGAAAAATAATAATAATAATAATAATAAAATAGGTCTTAAAACGGATGATTTTAAGGGACAAGATTTGTAAGACAAAAAATATATTAGAAGATTAAAGTGACTCCAATGGTTTTAAGGGACAAAATCTGGAAGATAAAATACATATTGATAATAAAAATTTTAAGGGACAATCTATAAGATAAATATCTCAATGATTTTTCTATATCAACTTTTAACTAGTTAATTACCTTATTATTTTAGTTTTCTTTCAATATCTCAATGATTTTTATAAAGTCATTTATTATTGCAATACTTTAAAAAACTTTAAACATGTATATATGAATGTAAAAGAGAAGAAATAATGTATTTTATATAGCATTATGGCATCATTCAAAAATAAATATTAGCATAAAGCCTATGAGATGCGTGGGTTAAGTTTTATGCAAATTGAATAATGAATTAAGAAAAATATTGAATTGAATATCAATTAATAAAAATATTAATAATAATGTTATTTGCTTAACCATCAAAATATAAATTCATATTTAATTAACCAAACATGTTGGAATCTATTTTTATGAAGGTGATCACTGATAGAAATGTATTTTTTTGAAAAGTATATTTCATGTTGAAAGACATGCTCTTTTTGAATGATCTAAAATGCAAATAAAAATTTTGATATAAAATGAACCTTTTTTCTCCTTTTTTAAATCATTATATTAGAATTTAATTTAATGAATAATAAGTATCAGTTACAAAAAGTTTTAATATATTTACACATATCATTGAAACAAATATTGTAAAATAAATCACATATGTAAATGATGCGAAAATAGTGTTATTAGACAAACATTGTAAAAAAAATGCATGTGTAAACGTTACATACTTAAAATTTGAGTATTCATCATTTACATGTGTAAATTGTATTTACATATCCCACAAGTAAAAGACAAACGACCCCTTAGTCTTAAATGCTACCATGTGTACAGTAATGTGACACTGTTCGCGTGGACTTTTGAAGGTGGTTTGCAGCCAACACCATGGAGAAATAGGAGGATGACAGGAAGAAAAGGACATTAGGAGATACATGACTTCATTTTAGCAATAACTCATTTGACCTTTGTTTAAATTTTTTACGAGTACATGTTGTTATTTTTTCCATCACAATGTTCTATTTTTTTTTTCCTCCCATGAGTTTACTTATCATCATATATAATTCCTACCATGGTGTGAGCACCCCCACATTCTCCTTTGGAGTAAAAAATTCCTCAGTTGAAAGTCTTCTTTAATTAGGGCTTAGCAATATGTTGCATTATTTTTTCTTAACGCTTGGTTGTTCTAGTGAGTGAAATTCAATGTAGAATTGTTTAGTTATAACAAATGAGAATGCTATTAGAAGGATGTCTTATTATTCATGAAGAAATTTTCTGACTATTTTTGAATGCTGGTTTCTTTGCGTGATCAATTATGTCGCTCTCTTTTTTTTGGCACGGGCCTCCCCCCATTTTAGACTAATTTTTTAAATAAGATTTCAAAAAAATCTTATATTTTAATATATTGCTACTTTTGCAAGGGCCTTTGTTGCTAGTTAGAAAATATATGAAAATGTAAGGAGCCCACCGAATGATTTATATGATTTAAAAGAAAGAGTTTTTGAAAGTCTTTGTAATAAACCATTTAATTTTTTTTTAATCTAGCCCTAGGGTTAGGCACGGGCCTGTGTAGAAGATATTCTTAAGATTTACATTCCTAAATATTCTAGAGTAGATAAAGAATATGGCCCTTTACCAAGAGTGGTCAAGTGAACCCTAAATATGCATAGAAGACAATAGTTAAGGATTTATTTAACACAAATGAACTGAAATAGAAGCTTCCACTTCCCCAAAATATCATTTATTTCAGCTAGAGATGTTTAAAATTGGCTACCCATGGAGTTGGACTTTACATGTAAACTACTTCTACGAGAGATTTTTCCTTTTAAGTGAGTCTTATGTAGATAATGAGGGAATGGGTTATTTCTTGAATGTTTTAGATTTTTCACTAATATTATTGGTTGATCAACTTTACCCCACTAGAAGAAAATCATGACTTTGTCCCTGTGCTTGGAGATTCCATCATTATATGCGGGTTGGATCCAATATGGTTTAGATCATCCATGTGGGCTCGGGATAAAACAAAAGGGTCTTTTTATAATTAAGGCCTAGCACATTAATACGGGTATTTTCATGCATTGTAAATTAAAAACTCATAAAATAAAAGGTTATGAGCTTATCAGTATTGTGATTACTTCAAAAAAATGAAGAGTGGAATCGAGTACTTTGATGAACTAAAGAGATAAAAGGTAATTGCATGAGATGAGAGTAGCTTGGAGAAAAAGCGAGAACTTAAAAAAATGATAAATTATAGTTAAAACTATAATTTACCGTGAAAACCAAAGTCAAAATATTGGCTTTAATATATTATATTTTTTTTACTTTTCTAAAAAAAAAAAACAAAGGGTTTTCTTATAATTGGGTGATTTTCTATCCTTTTTCATTATTATTATTATTTCCTTCCATTGTGGAGTGCGGAATGGACTCCACCGACGAATTTTTTTTATCCTACCAGAAAAAGTGGGAAAAATCATATCTTAGGCCCACAAGGCATATTCTCTGGTGGGAAGCTCTTCAACTACAAGCAGATTGCATATCATAGAAAGGTAGTCCAGATCATAGGGCCCACTTGGATACATTTCTAGCATTGAGGGTTGTATAGATGGAAAGGTCTCTACAAGGATGACGAATAAACAAAAAATCAGCCACATCAAATTATCATAACCCTTGATTTAATGGTGTTAGATTTTAATTATCTTTCAACCATAATCTTTTTATAGATTTAATCCAACGGTTGCGAGTAAAGGTTCCATGATCATAAAGTTGGATATGCTGCCGGATCAGTCAGGGAACAAGAGTGCCCAAGGAGCTACAATGATCAAAGATGGGCCCAAGTGGTTCTCATAGAGTTCAACTGTATATACAGTCCACATGTAGGAGCAAATTGTCCTTTTCAGTGATCCTTTCATCTTAGCCCTTCAATATAAAGTTTCACACTGTGACCTTTAAGCTGGACAATCTCAACCGTCCGTCTATCTGAACGATCTCTGTTTACTTTTAGAACTCACAGCACAAGTAGAAATCATTTCCATCATCACTAAAAATCTCACCTCTCTGTCTTCTTTCATTTTCCAACTGCTGAGCATCAGGTAATATATCATCTCAGACCTGGTTACCAGTTTATTCATTACTTTATTAAGATTTGAGAACTTCTACTTCCTCTAATAGATTGTAGTGTTTTTGTTTTTCATCAACTGAAGAGAGAAATTAAATACAAAACAAGGAGGAAAGTAGTAAATCCACTGACAAAGGTCTTTAATCATGGGGCTAGAGCTCAATGAAAGAAATTTGCAAACTTTTATTAAGGATGGGAGAAAATTTCCAAAGCTGAAACCAATCGTCCATTTAGAATGCATAGATAGAGGCTTACAAACCCAAACAACATACTTCTAATCTTATCATTCCGTAAAAGACCATGCAAAAGAGTCTAAGACCCTATGGCCTAATCAGAAGAGTCCTCCAAGGCCTTTAAATAGAAAAAAAATCCCAAAAGAAGAAGTGAAGTTAAAAACAATCGCCCTGTTGTAAAATTAGATATAAATTAATCTAGTTTGGATCCTGTGAGGCCTTAACCCAGAGAAATCCATTTAAAGTTGAATGGGAATCCCCAGTGGAACCCACATATGAACTGTTAAAAAAAAAAAAAAAAACCTCTAGTTTTATTGAGTATTTTCAAATTTTACTACCTCTAGTTTTATTGAGTATTTTCAAATTTTACTTCGATCCGAGATTTTCCCACCGTTGAATTAATGGTCTGATGAAAAATTGTGATTAACACAATATTATGGATAGTGATGATCACATTTTTTTGCAGACATTCATGGTTGAGTGATGTTGGCACCTAACCTTTAGTTTCACACTGACACACATGCCTAGGATCCGTGGCTTCTCAAGTGAGAGTATTCTCTTAGACCAGTAGTACAACATAGAAGGGAAAAAAATCATGTTTTTCATCAAACAGTAAATATAATGGTGGAGAAAACTAGCATTGAATCAAAATTTGAAGAAACTCAATGAACTAGAGGGTGTTTATTTTTAACGGTTCTAATTATAATAGGTGGGCCTCAATGTGGAGTTATACTCCTCAGGATCTTGGTTCATTGACATCAAAAGGAAGGAAACACCAATAAGGTCTGAGCAGGGCTTTGTTTTGGCAACTTGGAGGATACAAGTTGGGGGGTGGCACGCGATGCATCTGTAGGGCTCACTGCTGGTCTTCAGGTGACCCTTTTGTTGGGTGTTGTCCCTGCTGCTGGGCTGAGCCTGGTTCAGGTGGGGCGGTACCCACTGACTTGAAGTCTGTGTTTTGTGGGCTGTTGGGACTTTTAAAGCTTGAATGGGTTTTCTATATTAGGGTGTCAGTTTTGGCCTCTCAGAGAGAATCCTGATGCAGTACTGTTCCTGAAATATCTCTGTTTTAACAAATACAGGGGAAGGAATGTTTCCTGCATTAAAATCAGTAGAATATGCATTAAGAATGGTGAATTGAAAGCAAAAAATCAAAACAACAAGGCATTGAAAAACCGTATTTTCATTATCAAGGGAATGAATATTCATGCAGGGGAATCCAAGTGTTGAGGAAAACAAAAAAAAGGGAGAGGAGGGTTTTTTCTATAATAGATTTCAGTTGCCTGATTAGTGGGACTTAGCATCATCCATCATCTGATTGCTACCCTCTGTTTGCATTTTCAAACTTGTAAAAACTATAAGTAGATGAGGCATGGGTTTTTGATGATATAAGGGGCAAATATGATTTTATCTTTTCACTAAATTGAAGGATTTAATTGGTGAGAAGGAAAATTTTAAAGAGTGCTAACTTTTTATAGTTGCTTTTTTACAGTTTGACTGTCGGTCAAGGAGGTTTTAGTAAAAGCACAAAATATAAGAGATTTTCTAAGTTGTGCGAAAATATAAAGGCCTCTTTGCATGAACTCTTGGTTCTATGAATAGTTACTAAAATTTTATTAGTGTGACTATTAAAAAATTAGAAAAAAATATAAAGATATATTATATGTCATGTGAAATAAGTAGTTAATACAAATTTAAGGTGGAAGTTATGGAAAATTTAAAGGAAATGTATTCTTTCTACATTTAAGAATATATTCCAAAAATCAGAAAGAATTTTTTTACACTTTCTAAAAATAAAAAATTCCCAAAATATGCAGTAAAAATAAAAATTGATTTTTATAATTATTGACGTATACCTACAACTTAAAAGACTAGGAGTACATTTGTGTAAAGTCCGTGGAAAATCGTTTGTGAAGAATTTATTTGACATTCGTGTAGTGTTATAGGTGATCAACTCGATTTAGTTTTCTTTAAGGAGAAAAGTGAATTTAGTTAATCATGTATACATGTATGTTCCAATGGTGGGCCCCTACATTTATTCCCATCTTATTTACTTGTTCAAACAATGTGATAGTGTTTTATTTTATATGTTGCTTTCTGTTTGTGTGCTTATTTTTTATTAATGTCTCTCCTTGTTGAAGTATGCAACAGTGTAATGACCAGGTTCTGGGATTCAGGTTTACTTCTACTGTCAATGGAAAACTAAGGTTTTTTTTTTTTTTTGGCATAGGGTTGGTATGAGACGAGAAACTAGGTTGATCAGGTCGCAGTATGAGAACTTGACTCAGGTTTGCAGTTTGCACTTAGTCTGGTGTTGTCGGTTAAAAGTCAGGTTTGGTTTCAGCTTGTGTTGTGAATTGTGATTGTGTATGGTCGGGTCAAGCTCATTTGGACTTAACCCAACCAAGCCCAACTCATACTGCTGTTTGAAAGGACAAAAATTCCTCTCAACACTTCAACCTCTAAACTATAACCTTGAAAATAAACTCTGGTGAAAACACCCTGCTAACTATATTTAGATCAAGGAGAAGATAGTAAGATGTTTTGGTTGCAGTTATTCTAAATGTCAAAACACTACATTTGCGACAGTAACGTTAATCTAGACTATTAGAAATTGATTAGATTTAGCTGAAAAACAGAGGTTTGATTGTCGGTTAAGGTGATTGACTGATATTGTCAATAGCATATGGGTGGTTGTATATAGACAAGAAAATGGAGGTTCAATATTTGCAATTTTAGAAAAGGCGGGCGATAACAGATGGATTTTCATTTAATTTTTCTTTTGCTTTACAAGGGTCTTGAATGCACGCCATGCATGTTACACATACCCATTAGCCAGCTGAGCAACACCAGACAACAGATTTTCCTAAGTAGTGTGATAGTTGTTATAGGAAGAATTATAGTTGGATGTGCAGTTTTTATATGAAAATGTAATAGAAGAGAATTTTAGATCTGCAGACTACTTTCTCACATATATTCCAAGAGTCATGATACCCAGTCGGGATGTTGTCCATAATATATGGCAAAATTTTTAGATTGACAACTATTTTTTATACAATTATGAGAGAGCTTAGAGCTGTCTTGGCACTTGCCATAGTTTGAATTGAGAGGCCCATGTCTTTATGGATAATTTGGGCAACTTGGAAATTGCATCAATGATGATTAACGTTCCTAATTGATGCACAGACCTCTTTAAACTCCTCCATTATTCACATGACGTGGGAATCCCAAAGTGTTTCTCATATAACAATATGAGAATAAGTTCTCATGTGATCAGACTCTCTCTTTCTCTCTCTCTCTCTCTCTATATATATATATATATATTTATACATGCACAACACACGATCATGTTTATTCATTTGTTTACTCTTTCAATTATATGTATTTGTTAACCTATATATTATCTATGGATGGTGTTTGTTCATTGGCCTGATGTTCAATTTTCAATCTTCTCCAGACTGTCTTCTAGTTTATGAACAGACATGGAGATCATTGCACCGATTTTAGAAATTGTGAAACTTGCATGGGCACCTATAGGTCGTCGAATTGGTTACATTAAAAATCTGAGAAAGACAATGGAAGAATTGAACAACAATGCAGAGTATCTGTTTGCTACAAGGGATGATGTGAAAAACAAGACTAGTAGCAGCATAACAAAGGTGGCAACAAGAGAATGTAACCAGTGGCTGGAGGATGTGAAATTGATAGAAGAACAAGTGAACACCATTCGAGAAGAACGTATAGAAGACAAGAAATGTCTTACAGGGTTGTGTCCTAATGTTTACTATAGCATAAAGCTGGGCAAACATGTAAAACATCTTATCAGGGAAATAACTGATCTAAGCTGTAAACAATTGATATTTAAGGGAAATGAGATGTTTGATGCGCCATTGGAGAAAGTGGAGCCACAATTTGTACAAAATGTAGAAAACAGTTCCTCATCTGCATCTGAGCGCACATTGCGGAAGATATTGGAAAATATTTATAATTCCAGAATCCAAAAGATAGGAATTTGGGGAATGGGTGGAGTTGGCAAGACAACAGCTATGAAATTGTTGAATGACCGACCTGAAATAAAACATTCATTCGAAATTGTCATTTGGGTAACTGTCTCAAGAGAAGGAAATCGAAGAAAGATGCAAAATGATATTGCAGAACGTCTGAAATTGAATGTATCCAGTGAGTCTGATGACCGACTGCAGGCAAGAATATGTAATACTTTAAGGAGGAAGAAGTTCTTATTGCTTTTGGATGATGTTTGGGAAATGATAGATTTGTGTGATGTAGGAATTCCAGCTCTCAATCATGATAATGGCTGTAAGGTTGTATTGACCACACGATCCTTGAGTGTATGTCGACAAATGGAAACAGATGAGGAAATTAAAGTCGAGACTCTATCCAAAGATGAGGCATGGCTCCTATTCAAGGAAAAAGTTGGAGATGTTGTCTTGTCCCCTCGCATAGAGCCACTTGCTAGATGTATCGTCAAAGAATGTGATGGTTTACCACTTGCCATCATCGTAGTTGGTTCATCATTGAGAAAGAACAGTGATGTTATTGTGTGGAGGAATACATTAAGGGAGTTACAGTGCCCCACTACATCTCAAATTGAAGCCATGGAAGAGCGAGTCTTTCTCTGCTTGAGATTTAGTTACGACCAGCTAAAAGATGATTGCAAAAGGAAGTTGTTTTTGTATTGTTCATTGTACCCAGAAGACTCTGTGATATCAATTACTGAATTGGTAGAATATTGTTGGTTAGAGGGCTACATTCATGGAGTTGGCAGCATTGAAGAGGCAAGGGATAAGGGACACTGCATGGTAATTGACCTCGTCGACGCAGCAATGTTAGAGGGATGTTATGACGAGAGATGTGTCAAAATGCATGATGTTGTAAGGGATTTCGCTTTGAGAGAAGGTCACAATTTCTTAGTAAAAGCCGGTATTAATGTAAGGCATCCACCAGAGGAAAAAGAATGGTTGCAAGTACAGACGATGTCTCTAATGAGATCTGGTTTGTGTGGTCTATTGGAGAGGCCAAATTGTGGCGCTTTGTCAACATTATTGCTGCAAGAGAATAATGAGCTAACAATGATCCCCAAGTCATTTTTTGCATCAATGCATTCTCTAACTATTCTAGACTTGAGTGAAACAAAACTACAATTCTTGCCTCCGTCTATAGGGAACTTGGTTAATCTCCGCGGACTCTATATGAGGGATTGTGCAAAATTAGAAGATCTACCATCCCAAATAAGAGTGCTCAAGCGACTCGAGGTGCTTCATTTAGGAGGACGCACAAGCATCAAATATCTGCCTAGAGAGGTCGGAGAACTAACTAGTCTGAAACGTTTGATATTGGGTTTTAAACATCGGGATTATTTATGTTATTTATGGATTGGTGAGGACGATGAAAAATGGGACATGAAGTTGAGAGTTCCAACTGGAGTAATGCCGAATCTTCCTTTGTTGGAAGAACTCAGCATGTATGTGGATGGTTGTATGGAAAATGGACAATGGGATGATGAAAGCATGGAAGTTGTGATTGATGAATTGTGTAAGTTGGAGCATCTTACTTATCTTGACTTCTACTTTCCAAATGAAGCGTGTCTCGAGCATTTTCTACGTAATAGAAAATCAGGGAAAGCAAGTTGGTTTAGGAGGTTCCAGTTTCGGGTCGGTGCTGGAAGAGGCTTGTTATCTTCCGGTGGACGTGAAGTATGGGAAGGATGTTTGCTATACAAAGGTGGTGATGAGATCTCACATGTTGCAATTATGGAGACACTTGCTCATTGTTCCACTTTTTGTCTACAGGATCATTGTACTGCTCGAAAGCTATCAGAGTTCGGCATAGAAAACATGAATGAGCTAAAAGAATGTAGGTTAATAAACTGTGATGAAATGGAAACTCTCTTTGATGGAGATGAGGGACAGGGGACAAGTGCATTGCTACCGAACTTGGGGCATCTTTGGATTCAAGAACTTCCTAAGTTGAGGAGCTTATGGGTTGGGCCAGTGTTACCTGGTAGCCTCTCCAGACTAAAAACTATAAATTTAATTGGTTGTCATCGCTTGAAGAAGGTTTTCCAATTGGATATTATTCAACAACTACCCAGTTTAGAAAGTTTGGATGTCTTGTCTTCATCAGTGGAAGAGATAATAGGAACTGAAGAGGAGATTTCTCATGTCCAACACCATGAAAGGGTCGTCCTCCCTAATATCAAGTCTATCTTTCTCTTTAACCTTCCGAAGTTGGTTAGCATTTGCCGAGAGGTTTCCCTGGAATTGCCCTCACTAGAAAGTATTAAAATTGTTGGATGTCCCGAGTTGAAGAGTCTCTCATTCCTCACCGACATTGTACCACCAGCACAAAAGAAGATTGAAGGCCGGGGTTCATGGTGGGAAGCATTGGAGTGGGAAGACAGTGACATCAAGCAACGACTCCAACCTTTTTTCTCTGAATCGGACTGGTAGATGATGAAAAAGAGTCGCTGCCAGCCTTGGCTTTGGACCATACAATGCATGCAAGCGTTGAAACTGGAGAAAACAGTAGCTGCAACATTTCCAATTGGTCTCTGTATTGGCTTATTAGTAACCTTTTGTTGGTTGATTTCTTTTTAGTTCCTGGTTGTATTGTCATATGACTGAATAGTACCAGTGTTGTGGGTGTATTTTCTGGAAACCAGAACTCGTATTTTCCCAAGTTGTATTTTTTTATTTCTCATTGATAACTCTGTCTATATATATATATATATTTGGACCCAAGGTCTATTTGTTTGCATTAAAATACATATGTATTCAATATATAGAGTTTTTTTTTTCTCTAGTTAAAAATAAAGATAAAAGGTGAATTTCAAAAAATGAACATCAAACAACATTTTCTTTCATGAGAATAGAATCAGAGGATCATGGAAAAGTGATTGCCTAGCCTTCGTTATTTATTTGTAACCACTTAAAAAATTTTATGTATTGAATTCTTATGTATTTAATGCAAACGAACAGCCCCTAAGAACCTTCTTAGTTAGTTTGAGATGTATTGAATGAAATTGTTTGGATCAACATGGTGCCCAGAGCCCGTCTGAGATTTCAGGCTGCACATAATTTTAGAAACTCAAACCAACTTGGCCAAATCAAATGGATCCGGTTACTCACAGAGTTGGGCAAGTGAAATGAGCCTCTCTGAGTACTCAAGACAGACACCACTTGGCCAGTGAGATTACAAGCTCAAAGTATTTAATCTGTCTTGTCCATCAATGCCCTTAGACTATGAGGAGTGAAGAACAGATAGTGCCAGATCCTTAATTGGAGTAGCTTATTGTCATCATTGTGGAGATAGCCCATGAAATCTCAAATATTGAGGACAAGCAGAAGTTGCATGCAAGTAATTTGCCGCATCTAAGTTTGTCCAAAACTTAAATATGAGAGAGAGAGAGAGAGAGAGATTACATTCAGCACTAATATATTGAGGAATTACGAGACTTGTTTCTTGGAATTGTAATACTTTAGCTGAATAAGGTTACTCACATTTGATTTGAGAGAAGGCAGCTTAAAGATCAAAATCAGCTATGCTATTTTTGAAGACCGAAAGTATGCAGAGTACAGCAGTAACAATTTTAATGTAACACCTTATCACATGGAAGTTCTTTTTGTCGAAATATGGAATCTCAAAAAAATAATGATTTTGAGAAAAGGATTAAAGTCACATTTGTCAACCAAATTTGCAAAGAAAAGATTTTTGCCTTTTACAAAGTAGTGAAAAAAGGCATATTTGGCAATTGAAAATCTCCGAGGACTTTGTCCTATGGGAATCCTCAAATTTCCTCACTTGTGAGGATTTTTAGGTCTGGCCTGCCCTCATAGGATGTGTAAATCCTCACTTTTTCTGAATTTGCAAACTTAGAATTGATTTTTTTTTCAACTATATGTATTGATATGAACCAATATTGATGTGAAATCCTCAATTATTCAAATCCTTAAGTAGGAATCCTTAGTCTAAGAGCAATGAGGAATCCTCAGATCTATGATTTCCTCAGCTATTACCAAGTGCTCTCGGACAAGAAAGGTTTTCCAGAGGAATCACAAAAAATATAGTTCATCATTGCCCTGTTCCTCGTCCAAAAGAAACCGCACTAGACGTGGGTTTTACTATAGGCCGGAAAATCTTTTGTGCGTTTCATACTTTTTCCTGGGAAAAGTGTGAAAAAAAGCATGGCCTACCCTAATTGTTCCCCATTGAAGGAGACATCTATGAGTTTAATGCATCTTTTCAAGAATGAAAAAAAAATCAAAGAAGTGATTTTACACGGTTGGCAAATGTGGATTGGGTGAAACAGTATCTTCCTATTTTTATAAAATAAGGTATCCTGCTGACATCTATATATAAACAAGGACTGTTAAAATATGGAATCTACGAAAAAAGTGAGGATATGCAACCAAGTGCAGAACCAAATGGCACATGCCAAGAGTATCTCGCTTGCAAACTCAAGACACCCCTACATGCGAACACTACTTGTCCACACTGATTAAATTTCGCAATGAACCAAGTATTGCATTCGCATGCGCTTCATGGGAACATTTATCTTGGAGAGCCAGAGTGTCTAATCCTCTCCAAATTGCCATGTCTATTCCCCACCCCATCATTAATAATACCTCATTCAGACACAATTCTATTTAGAGTGCGATGACATAAACTTGTTTTATGATTCCCTTACTGTCCAAGTACTTAATAATTTTTTTAAAAATTCGCATGGCCCGCATGCCATAGGTCCCATATTAGATTAAGCAGCATGAGGCCAATAGAGAATAAGACTCTCACTTAAATAGATTAAAGTTTGATCTTTGCCCACCTACGACTCCCTATCGGATTAAAGGATGTGGTCATGTGGGTTGCGTGACGAAAATGTCTTCATTAAGCATGACTCTAGACTATCTATATAAGAGATAAGAAAACATTGGCCCGTTTGGCACTTTACTTTTAAAGTGAAGTTGAGTGAAGTGAAAAAAAAAAAGAATGAATAAAATATGTAGTGGGTTATGATGGTATTTTATTTTTAGTTGTTTGTAATAGAATATTTTTGACTTTTTGTATGGGAGAAGGAGTTTTTTTGTCTCTTAGTTAATAAATATAGTTGCTTTTTTACTTTTTTTTTAAAAAAGATGGAGAAAATTTTGATAAAAAATGATTTTGATGTGATATTTAAATTGACTTAATTTTACTTGACTTCACTAGTTAAATTACCAAATGGGCCACGATTTTATTTAAAAAGATTAGTTATTCGAATAGGGGGATTGAACGAACAAGAGCAGGAAGGTGCCCACGTGTTCCCACGTGTTCGGGCCAAAACGCGGGGGACAACTTTTTTGTTTTTTGTTTGGTGAAAGCCTGAAAGGTAGCGTGGGACATCTTGAAACCAATAATTGAGCGAACCACACCAGAAAAGAGCCAAATGTTGTCCTTGTCAAAGACGCATGGGGACATCTTTCCTTTCATTTTTTTTTTTTTTTTAATACAATCAAACTTACTTGCAAGTGGGCTAAGCCAATCGGATAAAAGCTTCATTGTCATGAGAGCTACTGAGAAAAAGACTACCGGGAGTTTGGATAAAATAATAGTATTTTTTTTTTAAATAATAACATATTGATTTTTATTTAATTAGTGTAAGGGCAAAGTTATTCTTTTCATAAAATCCAACACAGATCTTGCGGTAGTTGTCCAATCTAGTTAGGAATATTGATTTTGGGGACAAGAAAGATATTAAAATAAAAAAATAGAGGCTTATTTACAAATACTAAAACTACAAGAGCCTGTTTATAAATTCTATAAAATCGGTGAATTGAAGTATGGTGAGGTGAAGCATCAAATCAAGAGAGAATAAAAATATAAGGGGTTATTATGGTGTTTTATTTTTAATTATTTGGTATGAAATCTTTTTGACTTTTTGTATATAAAAATGGAGTTTTATTATTTTTTAGTGGAGAAAGGATGTTGCTTTTTATACTTTTCTTTTTAATTCGGAGGGAATTTTAAAATTATATACTTTTGATATGACCCCTTATCATTTCTTATCTGAATTCACTTTACTTTCACTTAACTAGTTAATTTCCAAACACGGCATATATAGCAATGCATAAATCTTAGCTCTTAAGCTGGTCAATCTCAACCCTTTGCGGTGTCCTCCACTCATTTTCATCCTCAGAAAAACTCATCTCTCTATCTTCTTCAGTCTTCCGTTTCCAACTGCAACCGAGCATCAGGTAACGTGGTTTTCCATATCTGGATACCCATTTTTTCATTATTTATTATATGAGCACTTTGTTTTTTCTCACGTTGTGATAGCTCGTACTTTTTCAAGATTAAGGTTTTGGTAGTGTTTCTTTTGTATAATTTTGTTTTCTTGTTTTCTATCCTTCAATGTTATCCATGATGCTTTACCAGTTATGATGACCTTGAATTTAACAGAACTTCAAGAACTTCTACTAAGCCGAGAACAAGTTGCTAAAAAACAAGTAGAAGATAAATAGATCTCTTACCGATAATCTCTCCAAATCCACTGACAAAGTCGTTAACTATTGCAAAAAAGTTCATGACGGAAAGATGCAACTTTTATCCAAAATATGAGATTATAATATCCAAGCTCACATTGGCCTCAGCCTAACCCACCCGACCCTACTCATATTGAAGCCTCCTTCAATGCCATGCCAACTCTATTTAGATGAAGGTGAATATTGTAAGTAAATTTTGGTTAAAATTATTTTAATTTCAAACACTGTTTGCTGCAAACAGGTATAAGGTAAGAGCATTGTCTTTTATAAATATGCTAGTTGAATTTGACATAAAAAGATATGTTTGACCATCGATTAAGGCGGTTGACCGATGTACTCAAGAGAGTCTAATGTTGGAAAATTCCATCATGTGGGGCCACACAAGTAACCATTAAATGTGTTATGCTATTTTTTTGTTAAGCTTAAATTAAAGTGATCTAATTAAGACTTAAAGTTTTAAGGCTTAAGGGTATAATTATCATGGGATTAATGTGTGGATACCAGAATTCTATTTCTAATTTGATAAGGGGCCAAATTAGAAATAGTAAAACCTATTATAATCTCATTATTATATATTAGGGTTATGGTCCCCAATTCAGATGGTAAGTTCCTATTCTCTCTGACATCCCATCATCGGAAAGAATGAAGAGGGTTTCTCTGGGCAGTCATATTGGATTGGAAGATCAACAACCTGTGAACAACTTTCTCAATGGATCAAGGTCTGTTTCCGCTTTACATTTCCCGATGATTTGACATGGACGATCTTGGTTGACGATAAGGTTTTCTAGATTCTTGTTTCCAATATCTAAATGATTCTATTACTTGTGTATAAAGATAATAAAGTCTATGGGTCATTATTGTAACATTAAAAGGGTGAGCAGTTACATGTAGATTCTCCCATTTTCCATTTTCCATTTTCTTTAGAGGGTCTCACGCACCCACACACACCCTATACACAATAATGAGCGACAGATTTTACTAAAAAAAAAAAAATTTATAGTTGCTTCTAGAAATAATTGTAGGTAGAAGAGCCATTTAGATTAGTAGTGCTTTTGTCACACATTTATCCAGAGAGCGAAAATCCAAACTCGTTTGTGAGTATTACAGTATCTGGATGGTACTTGTTCGTGTGTGATGTTATTTATGCTTATAGTTTATCTTTTCCTAATTGTCTTCCAGTTAATTTCTTAACAGGCATGGAGAACATTGCATCAGTTTTAGATATTGGGAATATCGCGTCGAGTCTTATGGGTCCTCAAATTGATTACATTACAAATCCCGAAAAGAAAATGGAAGAATTGGACTACAATGCACGGTATTTATTTGCCCGGAGGGATGATGTGGAAGAAATAACCAGAGACTCACCAAATGTGGCAACAAGGGAGAGTAAGTTGTGGCTTGAAGATGTGAAAAAGGTAGAACTTGATGTGGAGTCCATTAAGTACGAGCATAAAAGGTGTTCTAATGTCTGCTCGAGGCTGACATTGGGCAAACGTGTGAGAGCAGTTATCGAGGAAATCATCGATCTTTCTAATAAACGACCAAAGTTGAAGGGAAAAGAGTTATCTAATGCACGGTTGGAAAGAGTTGAACCACAAATTGTAGAAATTAATTCATCAACAGACTCCGAGCCTAGATTGCACAAGATATTGGGGCTTCTTAAAGATGTTAGCATCCAAAAGATTGGAATTTGGGGGATGGGTGGCATTGGCAAGACAAGAACTTTGAAACTGTTGAACAATCGACTGGAAGAATCTCACATGTTCGACATCGTCATCTGGGTAACGGTCTCAGGAGAAGGAAGTCGAAGAAAGGTGCAAAATGATGTTGCAGAACGTCTGAAATGTACTACCATAGATATGTCTGACGATCGACTAAGAGCAAACATATATCACCATTTAAAGGGGAAGAAGTTCTTGCTGATTTTAGATGATATTTGGGAAAGAATTGATTTGTCTGATGTTGGGATCCCAATTCCAAATCAAGATAATGGATGTAAAGTCTTGTTGACCACTCGAGACTTTGGCGTATGTCAGCAGATGGAAACAGATGTGGAAATACAAATGGAGAAACTATCCGAAGAGGAGGCAAGGCGCCTCTTCAATGAAAAAGTTGGAGATGTTGCCACGTCTCCTCGTATCGAACCAATTGCTAGAGATATCATTAAAAAGTGTGGTGGTTTGCCACTTGCCATCATCGTAGTTGGTTCATCATTGAGAAGGAAGAGTGATGTTGCTGTGTGGAGGAATACGCTAAGGGAATTGCAATTACCACGTACATCTCAAATTAAAGGCATGGAAAAGGAAGTGTTCTCCTGTTTGAGAATCAGTTATGATCGGTTACCAAATGATTGTGAAAGGAACTTGTTTTTGTACTGCTCATTGTACCCAGAAGACTGGAAAATATTGATAACTGAATTGGCAGAGCGTTGTTGGTTGGAGGGCTACATTCGAGGAGTTGATAGCATTGAAGAGGCACGGGATAAAGGTCGCCACATGGTAATCAATCTTGTCGATGCGTCATTGTTGGAGAGAAGTGATAATGAAGAATATGTCAAAATGCATGATATTATAAGGGATTTTGCATTGACAGAAGCTTCAGGTTTCTTAGTAAAAACTGGCAAGCATGTAAGGCTACCGCCAATGGAGAATGAATGGGTGCAGTTGAAAAAGTTGTCGATGATGGAATGTAGTTTGTGTGGTCTATTGGAGAGGCCGAGTTGCAGAGATCTGTCGACATTATTGCTGCAAGGGAATAGAGAACTAACAATTATCCCCGATTCATTCTTTGAATTAATGCATTCTCTCACAATTCTTGACCTGAGTGACACAAATATAGAGTCCTTGCCGCCATCCCTATTCAACTTGGTTTGCCTCCGCGGACTCTATTTGAGGGGTTGTTACAGTTTAAAAGATCTACCAGCCCAAGTAAGACAGCTCAGGCGACTTGAGGTGCTTCATTTAGGAAACAGAACAGAGATCGATTATCTCCCTAGGGAGGTTGGGGAACTGACTAGTCTGAAACGTTTATTAGTGGGATTTAGCTTAGCACATCATCTTAATGACACTAAAGAAAGGAACATGAGGTTGAGAGTTCCAATTGGAATGATTCCAAAACTTCCATTGTTGGAAGAATTGGGCATGCATACGTCGAGTTATGCTGCAGCAGATCAATGGGATGATGAAAGCATGGAAGTAGTAGTTGATGAATTGTGCAGGTTGGAACGTCTTACGTATCTTGATTTCTACTTTCCAAAAGCGGAGTGTCTCGCGCATTTTCTAAATGGGAGTAAATCGTGGAAAGCAAGATGGTTTAGGAGATTTCGATTTCGGGTCGGCTGTGGGAAACATTGGGGTTGGGATCCTGTTTTATATCATGAACATGAAGCATGGGAAGGACGTTTGGTATACAGAAATGGCGATGAGATCTCACATGTTGCAATTATGGAGACACTTGCCCATTGTTCGTATTTTCATCTAGAGGATCATTATGCTGCTCAAAAGCTATCAGAGTTTGGCATGGCAAACATGAATGAGTTGAAAATATGTAGGATCAAAGACTGTCATAAAATGGAAACGCTCTTTGATGGAGATGGGGAACAACAAACGTGTGCAATGCTTCCCAACTTGGAAAAACTTGTGATTGCAAATCTTTCTAATTTGAGAAGATTATGGGTTGGGCGATTGTTACCTGGTAGCCTCTCCAAACTAACCCATTTGGAATTATGTAATTGTATTTCTCATCGCTTAAAGAAGGTTTTCTCGGTGGCTATGATTCAACAACTACCCAGTTTAGAAACATTGAAAGTCGATTGGTGGGACGTTGAAGAGATAATAGGAATTGAAGAGGAGACGTCTGTCCCATGCCATGCCCATATTAGTAATAATAACATTGTGATCCTCTCTAATATCAAGCAGATTGTTCTGCGTTACCTTCCAGGATTGTTTAGCTTTTGCCGAGGGGTTTCGTTGGATTGGCCCTCACTAGAATCTATCGATATTTACGAATGTCCCAAGTTGAAGAGCCTCTCCTTCCTCACCCATGGCACCCACATTGTAGCTCCCGCACTAAAGAAGATTGGAGGCCCGAGTCCATGGTGGGAAGCATTGGAGTGGAAAGACGACGACATCAAGCGACAGCTCCAACCTCTTTTCCGGAAGCATTAACCTTCCCATAAACTTTTGAGTAATCTCTTGTTGATTGATTTATTTTCTTGATATGACTGTATTGTGACATGACTGAATGATAAACAGTGTTGTTGGTGTATTTTTTGGGGACCAAAACTCCCTACTTATTTCGTATATTTGCATGTTGGTGTATTTTATTGTCCAATTTCTCATGTACAAGTACAACTCTCTCTTCAATCTCCTTTACTCGGCTAGTGAAGGCTTAAAGTATTTGAATCCTGGATTCACATTTCCATCATGATTAATTATAGGTACAGGATGAAACTCGAATTCATGAAAGATTCACGGAAATCTAAAGCGAGGCCCACTTATTAAAAATCTAAACAGTCCAAAAAAAGATAAGGCTTTACAAATTTCACCCGGATAGGATATGGGCCCATTGTAGGCTGGTCATCTATAAAACACATGACTTTTTTTTTTTAATATCTCACTTTATGTGAACTTTTATCACATGTTATGTTTTACTCGGCTGGGCTGGGTTGGAAATACCCTGGCTTATCAACAGCTGAGAAGCAGCACCAATCCAACTAATGCAATTTAAAATTTTCTTTTGATAACCCAAGGTATTTTCCACCCAGCCCAGCCAAGAACTAATCCCTAGGGGCACAAACAAACCCTCTTATCCACATGCACGGGCAAAACTATGGGAAGTGGCCAACGAAGGTAAGTGTGGAACACAAGACCTCTCCGCTTCTTGAGTCTTGGCTAACTAAGCTATACCAATCATTGGTTTCCATCTGGCCATTTCAATTAAGCAAACTTAGCAAACACAACAAGCCCACAAGCCACAACAATAACATGAAGCACTGACCTTTAATCTAATACAAAATTCTTACATTTCTCTGTACTTTTTTATTTTGGACCAAATCTGGTAGAAACCTCAGCAGTGCATGGAATCCATGCTTGAAGTTGGTAAATAAGATAAAGACAGAAGAGGATAGCCGATCCGACAATATTGGATTGCATAATATTATGAAAGCAAAAAAAAAAAGTTTACATAAAGTCACAAGAGTCCACTCACGAGGAAAGCACCTTCTGAACCTCCACAGTGACCTCCTTGGGGGGTTTGTCAGCAGGAAGCTGTGCAACAGCACCCTTTTTGGAGTAGTAGTCAATGACCTGAAATCCAAATGAATACCAGATCATTCTTCAGCATGTTGGAGTCAAGAATATAACAAAAATGAAATTAAAAAAAAAAGGTCATTTCCATTCTTCCCACGTTTCACATTAAGCTATAAAGGGTTTGTCAATTCTTTTGGCATCATCTAACCCATCCACTACAAAGATTTTAGGCATACTCATGCCGATTAACAAAATAGACAAAACAATTTTTTAGTTTAGATAAAAAAAAAGGACCAGGAGTTTAAAGGTAATGTTTCAGTTAGATTAGGACTTTAGAGATAAGCGAAGATGGTCATTTCAAAACAAATAGGAGATGGGAGGATTTTGTAAAACTGCACTGAAGTGAAGACTTTTCCTAGGCTTCAAATTCTGTCAATTCTCTTCAGTTGAATATGGCTATTCCTAGGCTTCAAATTCAGCAAAACTGCACCGAAGTGAAGACTTTTCTACCAAATCTCATTAGATCTGCCCCTCTTCATATCCAGCTTCCCCAACTGTTTCTCTCAGTTGAAATCCAGCATTAAGTTCTACAGCAACGTCTGCTGCTTTGGTAACGAAGTTGGTCTTTTCTTGAAAAGAGACCATATATGTGGAAGTGATCTTCTGGGCAATAGCCACCTGAATTCTGAAGCATTTGGACAGCTACTAATCCATCTTCGTCGACTACACTATTAGGTAAGCAGTTAGATTATTTGACATTTGCTTGTATTAATTGAGTATTAATTCAGTATGCAACCAAGTGCAGAAACACATGCCAATAGTAACTCGCAAACTTGACCTCTACATGTGAGCAATACTGGTCCACACTTGGTTAAACTATGCAATGAACCAAGTACTGCATTTGCGTGCACTTCAGGGAAACATTTACCCAGTTTAACTTGAGCAATCCTCCTATATGAACCACCCAACAGATCCATTCCTGTTGAGACCCAAAATCAGAAGCAAATTTTAACGAAATCCAAATCCCCATATTTGGGTTGGCAAGGTGGTCTGAATTCAGATATGGCCCAACTCTCAAGTATCCTCCTCACTTTCCATCATTATCATGATCTAGATCGATGAAACCACCGGATTGAAACCAGAAGACCAAGGGCCATGAAAATAGGAGCATTTTTTGAAGAATTGATTTTTTACATGTAAATTCAAAGGTGGATATTCTCCCTATGTGGAGTGGAACTTCACCCATAGTCCCATACCCTATCCGCAAGATGTCATAGGAAAAAAATCATTTTGAATCCCCAGGTTTATCTGCCTAGTATTTGAATCCTCCACTTTCACCACACCCAAAAAATAGAAATAAAAATAACAAAACATATGGAAGAAGCCCTGGAAAAAAGAATAAGAAATGCTACAGGAATCGAGAGGAAGAGATCGCAGAGAGAGAGAGAGGTGCAAGTGGGAGTCAGTTGAAATTGCATTCATACCCCACATGATAACTGTTATATCACTACTGAGAAGGGCAAAAAAGAGGTATTTTGTAATAACTAATATATTTATATGATTATATATATAAGAAAAATATGAGGGCCCGGCCAGGCCTAATATTGCCCAGCCCTCAAATTTGCAGGCCTGCAAAAATCTTGTCCAAACCGTGCCCTCGGGCTTTCTTAAGAAAAGTAAAAGTCCTTCTTTTGCAGGTTTTTTGAGGGGCAGACCAGTATTCTTAGAAGAGGGCCTAACAGCCCTACCCAAAAATAAGAAAATCTACAGTGGAGCACCTAATTATACACAGTTCAATAAATGACATCAACTTTTTTCGAACAGTAACTAAATTTTATTTAAAAAAAAGGACAAACAGCATGTCTGCGTGCCAATGGCAACTACAAAACATAATAACTTGCTCCATTGGACTTTAGTTTTTCACCAGACAAATAATTTGTTCACAATTCGAAAAAAAAAAAAAAAGACACGATTTTTTTTTTTTTTTTGTTAATCTATTATACAAGGGAGGACAGTTGATGGGACATTTGTCCTACGTGTGTGTGTGTGTGTGTGGGGGGGGGGGGGGGGGGGGGGGGGGGCTGATGGGTTTTTTTTTTTTCTGCTTATCTCAATCTCAGCCGTCCATCACACTTTTTTGTGGACCCCATTTCACTATTCATCTCACTGTTTTTCTCTGGCTGGGGAGAAAATAGAAAAAAATAACAAAAAAGAAAAGCATGGAGCCGGGTCTGGTTTGGTTGGCCAGAGTGTTAAAAAAAATTAAAAGTTAAGAACATTAAAAAAATAAAGTTTTTTGAAATTTGGAGTGTAAACTCTTAAACATTAAAGCATAAATCATATATACTAAACACAAAAAAAAATAACCTAAACCAGAAATTCTAATAACACTAAATCCTATAAGTAAACCCCTTATCAAAAACCCGAAAAAGAAATCCAAATAAGTTAATTTACGATAATTTTTTTATCGTGCCAACGGCACGGGTTACCGCTAGTAGTCACTATAGCAAGACAAAGATGTTTTCAATGATTTATTCTGATGGGGATGATGATAATACTATTCCATGTATTAGGCAATTTAACCATTCACAAAAAAAACGTACAACCACGCCAGATTTGCATGCTATTCCTTTGTATATTAAAGCCTGTTTTAGGAAAAGAAACAAAGGGAAAAACGTGCAGTACTAACACCACAAAAGGGGAACAAATTGTACAAAAATTTCAAAGGTAAGATCATGCAATTGCCATTTTTCACAAGGAATTAAATGTAAAAGACTACCCAACAAACACCAAAATGATATAGGTTATTCTTCACAATATATGAACATAAGCAACCAGCACACAACAGAAAAATATTACACCTTGGATCTTTATTTACAAGAAAACAACAATAGACCCCAACCTTTAATTCATACATTAATTTAAAAAAAGTCAATTTTTTTAAGGTGCAAAAATTCTGATCTTCGTTATCAAAAAAAATGATCTTTTCTTCCTTTTTGTTTTGGCTGCTCGTCCTCAGCTAATATATAACAGCTTTAGAAAATCTAAGCGGGCTTAAAAAATTCTAGGAGGCTAAGGATGTCATCCAAGACTGGAATTCTTTTTGAGAAAACTCAGACAAAGCTATCCCCAAAAAAGGGGGGAACTCAATTAAAAGAGAAAAGAAACATACAGGTTCAGTTTGCCTGTGAAAAGCTTCTAGCCTGGACTTAAGAACAGCTGCATTGTCATCTTTCCGCTGAATCAAGGGCTCACCAGTAACCTACGAAACAAAATATGCATATATTCATAAAAGAGAAATGAGCAACATTTATAGAATTAATGGTATGCATTCATCTTATAATCTGAAACTGCAAAACTTGCGTTGGAACTTTAAAATACATGAGTTTTCTATTAGTTTTGACCTTTGAGGAATAAAAGGTGATAAATAGCAACCCAATACATGAGTTTTCTATTAGTTTTGAACTTTGAGGAATAAAAGGTGATAAATAGCAACCCAGGATACCAATAGCGTTATATAAAAGAGATGCAACACATAGCACTAACAAATTCAGGATTAAGCAAGTTTTTTGGTGTGTGTTGCTGATGAAAGGTGACTCAAAACTTCCTTGTTATTGTAGGCTCAATCTAAGATAACTTTGCACATTATCCATAAAAAAAATAAAATAAAATAAAAGATACCTTGTAATGTCGATAAATCCACAATCATAAATAAGACATTGGATCACTAAGAGCTTTGAATGGAAAGCCTCAGCAGTCTATTACTCATCAGAACATAGTTTACCACGTGTGTAAATGAAAAGAGGTCTTCTCTGGGATATTTAGATTGAAGCAATCATATCTCTAGACAAATTGTTTTAAGAAAATAATCAGCTTATCTGAGCGCATAGCATGATAATACAATGACATAAAATGCATGTAACTACTAATCATGTGAATCAACTGAAAGACCTACAGTCTGCAATGCAACTTCTGAGCATTTCTTTATTCTACCGAGGTCAAGCACAAGCATCGATAAGCTCGGATCATCAATTACAACATAAAACTGTCAATTAGATTTGCTTACATCATCAACACCGGGGACTTTTGGAGGTGCAAACTTTGAGTGATAGGTCCGGCCACTAGATGGGTGGATCCAACGACCAGTAATTCTCTCCTCCAAGATGGCATCATCAATTGCAAAGTTGAGGACCTTATCAATTTTACTGCCCTGCTTTGCCAGCATCTCATCAAGCTGCATCAAGCAATAATAAATCATGAGCAGAAGCAGTCAGTGTAAATTATTTTTTTAATGGATATCACTTGGATGTAAAAAAAAATGCATTCTCTATCGCTTCATGTTAACATATGTTATTAGAGTAAAAAAGAATGCCTTTTCTGCTTGAACTACAGTCCTGGGGAACCCATCAAGTATAAAACCTTTCTGGCATGATGGCTTTTTAATTGCTTCATCGATTATCCCAACAACCAAGTCATCTGAGACAAGTTCACCCTGCAGAATAATGAGAAAAATTGAAACAACTCATTAAACTAACTCTTAAAATACCAATCGGAATAAAAACTACTCCTAAAACAATATGATTAAATAATAATAATAAATTATAACATATACGTGATGGCTAAATATTATTTGAACATTTTTTTTTATTTGAACATCACAACATACAGACAATACCTTGTCCATAGCTTCTTTCGCTTTTACTCCAAGAGGGGTTTTAGCAGCTACAGCAGCTCTCAGCATATCACCAGTGGCCAAATGACATAGGCAATATTCATCCTTTATAATGGGTGACTGTGTGCCTTTTCCTGATCCAGGTGGACCTGCCAGTCACTTGAACTTCATAATTACGCTCAACAGGACCACACTTTTTCTTTCCTTTTTTTTTTCTTTTTTTTTTATTGGGAGATTTTCAAGAAGGTATAAAACTTTTGCCTTATTTTCAAAAAAGTACATAAAAATTTAAATATTTCAAAAGAGTATAAAGGTTTTCTATAGTTCTTTCAATCAGGTCCTCTCTAAGACAAAAGTTTGAAAAATGACAAAAATACCCTTATGTCATTTTTCAAAACTTTTCTTTATTAAATCATTTTAATAAAAATGATGAAGTCCAACCCAAATGACCTAGTGGGGCCCACTTTAGCAAATCAAAATGGTTAGTTTTGGGGATAAAAAAGGTTAATAAAGACAAAAGCCTATCATAAGGGAAGGGTACTGTTGTCATTATATAAAAAACATTATGGAGAGGACTTGATTGAAAGAATAGTGGAAAACTTTTATGATTTTTTGAAATATTTAAATCTTGATGTACTTTTTTGAAAATGAGTCAAAAGTTCTATACCTTTTTGAATTTTTTCCTTTTTTTAATGGTAAATGTAACCATTAAGGGCATGTTTGTGTAACATTCTGTGGAAATCTGCAGAAAAAGTTTCAACTTTTACACTCTTCAGTTTCTACGATTTGGTGCGGCACCACTTGTGCAAGGAAACGTTGCAAAAAGGCAACTAATTTTTCCTCGATGCCACAGAAACTTTTTGTGCTTTTTTTTGGTTATTTTTCTTTTTTTGTGGGTTCAGAATTGGTTTTTCATTCCACACACACACGAAAAAAAAAAGTCTGAAGAAGTGCCTTCCTGCAAACATTACCCAAACGTGCCAAAAAAGTAACATTTGTTTCATTTTGTACCCACTAAATGATAGATCTGGAAGTAAATAACCAACCACAGATGAACAATCAATTTCAGGAGAATTTAAAAAAAAAAGGTCCTACATGTATCTAAATTAACCAAGGCCAACTTTAACAAATTCAATCCCTAAATGTACCTATTATTGTGGAAAATCACACTTAGGAAAATGTAGGATCCAAATGAATATTCTTATAGAAAATTGTGTTGATATATCCATCAAAGTACTTAAAGTTAGTTTCACTCGAAGAAAAAAAATCAAAAAGAAAGATATTAGAAATTTACAAGTCCCTCTTGTTACAATCAAAATAGGAAAGTGTCCATCAAAGAGTGTGAACTAAACACAGAAAGTGTCCACAACTAGTTTTTTCTACCAAGTCTCAACAATTCATCTCTATCTTCTTTCAGTGTTTGATGAAGTTTAAGCAACAGACCATTGAGATGACATGATAAAAGTGGGATTTTCATTTGTACTGTGCCTTTGAAATGAACTTTATTTTCCAATTATGTTTCTTTCTCTAATTTTTAAACTCCTATGAAAGTAACAACTAACAAGCATATTTTCTCTTCTCAGTCTATTTAATCCATTTTTAAATTATTCAAAATAGTACAGAATTTGTAGAAGTGAAATGATTTCTGGTAATTTAAAATTCTCTAAGTATACAATATATCAAAATAAAATAAAACATACTCTTTAGAGAAAGGATCCTGTTCTGACAGGAGCTAACCATCTCATTAAACCTGTGTGGAGTCTCGAGCGCCGCCTTTGGTTGATCAAACCCAGTCATATCAAAGTTCTAAACACCATTGGATTGACCATTATAAAAAATAAATAACTACCTATTTTTATACATTCAACGAATAATATCGCTGCAATTGAAGTGAGGATTGGGCCCGTGCCTAAATAAAGGCAGGCATGCAATATGAGTTAATTGGATCAAAGAAAGGTGATCTGTTCACAAGCTAGATCGGGCTTTAACTGCCATTAGCACCCATATTGGCAAACAGAATAGAATCATTTCCATATTCTGAAAGGCAAACGATTTTTAAATAATTTTTTATTGCTTCCGTAATTATTATTTGCATTGAATTATAACGATGCCTGATAAAACAGCATAAAATTCATGAGTCATTGGTCGACTCACCAAAGTCGTCTTCTTTTTTCTTTTTTTTTTTCGGGCAAGATACTCACCAAAGTCTTAAATTGTTGATTGTTCAAGCTGCATTTGAACCATGGTTCAAAATCGCAGTCAAAATCTCCTTCACGGTCGACTTCGGAAAATGATACATCACGGTTCGCAGCTGTCACGGCCTGTCGAGGTGTGAATTTTATTTATTTATTTATTTTGTTCCAAAGTAAATTGGAAAATATTTAAGTAATTCAGAAAATTAGAAAATGCCAAAAACAATGTTTTTTCTAGTTTCCCATTAGTACAAACTTTTTTAACGGCAAGCAGTACATGAGGTGTTTTTTCTAGTTTCCCATTAGTACAAACTTTTTTTAACGGCAAGCAGTACATGAGGTCTATACTTACAAGCTAAAACTCCCAATAGTTACTTTCATTAGTACACACTATAAACCAAAATATAGGTCTCCCCAATTCGTAACATCTTATATCGTTGTTTTGTCAGAAATTATTTATAACTTATTCAAATTTAATGAAACAGTAACACGCAGAACTGAAGACCGCATCATTTCTACAATCCCAGCTTCTATTGTTTGATACATTACAACATTTTTCCATGGTGAACTGTGTTTCAACCTGCCTCATCTAGAAGCACAGAAAAATGGGGTTCTTTCTTTTTGGGTCTGAATCTAATAATCACACCAAAAATTACTCATACATGAAACCATTCTCATTTTCAGCAGAAAATCCTAACCACGTACATACCCTAATTTAATCCCAAACAGAAGCATGATAACTACCAAAAATCCAAGAATGCAGATTAAGCAAACCCTAGAAATCCTGATTAGAGGTTACAATATCAGAACCCCAAATATATGTGCATAAAAGAGAGAGCTTTTACCAATAAGGATGAGGCGTTTGTCGGGTTTGTTAGAGCATTTCAAGCGCCGAAGGAGTTCTGTCATGAGATCAACGGATGGGATCTCTGCTAAATCCACTGAGCTCGCCATTTCTCTCTTTATCTCCTTATTCTCTGGTGTGATTGGAGATCGAAAGCTAGGGTTTTGGAGGATCTTTCTCTTTATCTCTTTGTGGTTTTGAATAGATAGAGAGGGTTTTAGGAGGGTAGGAAGAAAACCTAACGACGGACCGTCCAATGCTTCAAATCAAAGCGTGTCTACCTCTGTAAAATTACTACAATGCCCTTACTCTTTATTATTATTATTTTTTAATTCCAAAGAGGTATAAAACCTTTTTCCTCGTGTTTAAAGAAGGGAACATGAAGATTTTATTATTTCAAAAAAGTATAAAGATTTTTTATATTTTTTTTCAATCAAGTACTCCGTGGAAAAAGAAAGTTTGAGAAATGACAAAAATATACTTATATCATTTTTAGAGTTTTTCTTTAACAAATCATTTTAGAGAAATGATAAAATCCAACCTAAATAACTTAGTAGGGCCCACTTGCAGCAAATCAAAGTGGTTGGCTTTAGGGAGGAAAAAGGTCAATATCGATAAAAAGTTGTCATAGGCAAAGTGCATTTTTATCATTTCACTTTTTTATCGAGAGGATTTTTTTTTTTTATTTTTACAACCCAAGGTATTTCCCGCCCAGCCCAGTCCAGGAGTTTTTTGCCCGAGTATGAGAGACACTCAATTGTGGACAGCCAAGAACTAATTCCTTGGAGCACATACAAATCCTCTTATCCGCATACACCGGATATAACTATGGAGAGGACTTGATTTAAAAAATTGTAAAAAAAAAAATCTATTTTTTAAAATGTTCAAACCTTCATGTACTTTCTTGAAAAAACAAGCCAAAAGTTTTGTGCATTTTTAGAGTTTCCCTTTTTTCCGTAGAACAATTTCCGTTTGATATTAAAAATAGCTCAATTGACTTAAGGCCCCAGTTTGCACTTAGAAATTGTAGGTTCGAAACTGCACTACCATATACTAGGGCTACAAGGAGTTTATCTGCCCCCTCTGGGCCCAGAGGGATTAATCCAAGCCCAAAGGGTTGGAAACCCTAGATAGAAAAAAAAAAAAAAAAACCGGTAAAGTAAGTTGAGCCAATTTATGATTTAGCCACTTGTCTAAGGGCTAAAGTTTAATGGTTCTTTTAAGTGATTATATGACTTATAATTTTTTAGAGCCCTTAAATAGATGGTTGAGGTCGTTAGATAGACCCACCCTTTTCACACTAAAAAGGACAATTTTCTCTTACGCACCTACGATGTCAATTAGGGGGGTCCCACCTTCGGTGACAATCCGGACCAACTTTCTCACAAGCACTGTGAAACTGCACACATTAGATAATTTCCCAACTGAAAAGCCCTCAAATTCTACTGGAAGTCAAGGTTGGCAAGTATCATGTGGGAAATGAAAAAGGGTTTGAAAGTTTGAAACTTGTAGATGGAGACTCGCCAAAAATTTCTCTTGTTGGTGTCTAGAATATTAATAGAAATTGGAAAGTCTCTAGAGAAGGCTATACTGCTATAGATTATAAAAAAGAGAGAGAGAAGAGCAGGTTACAGATTACCCACCTATTAAAATTGAACTTTACAAAGGTTTTTAACTAGACAAATGAAATAAAATTTAATGAATGGCCTACAATCATTGATTTGTAATTTGCAAAATCAAAATCAATGAAACATGTTTATATGATACACCCATGAATCAAAAAACTCTTGCATTGATTCCTAGTTTGCAATGCAAAAATTCATAAAGACAAAAATGAGTTTCTTCAAGGAAAGAAGAATGAAGCCATTGGCTGCAAAATCAGGTTCTAAGCCAGAACCTTTGGTCTTATATAGAGTTTGGATTGTGCAAACAATGCCTAGTAAAAGCACTCTAAGGTGAGGTAGGAGCACATGATCAAGCCCTAGTGCAATAGACAAGGGTAAAGTCCAGTTTAATGTCACCTTCCGTCTACCAACCCATTTTCTCCTCTGAACTTTGGCTAAGGCATAGTCTTAATAGTCTATTTTTATATACAGGGTATCAAGGTCATTTACTCCCCCATCAACCACCCAGCTAACCTTTGTCTTTGGTCAGACGTTGGGAGTTAGGTAGGTGGGTGCATCCCCTTTGGGTTGTTGGGTCAATGTCTTTGGCCTTTTGTACCTTCTCAAATCATTTTCATTATACAGTGTGAAATTCAATTCAATGCTATGACTTCTTTTATAAGAAATTTTTTTTATGATATCCCTGGCCAGCCCATAAGCATTGTAGCATCCTGAAAGAGAAAACATCTAAAATGCTTTGTTCTTTAACATAATTCAGAAAGGCATTGAACAAAAGACTCCAGTCAGCAAACAACTTCAACTAAGCATAATATCATACACTAGCTAGAACTGTAAGTTTTCTATTCTAAGCTCTCTTGGTCAACAAGAGAACTGATATCAGTGTTTGTGCAAGAGTGCCAAATATGCCATGTTTTAAAACTCAGAAACTTGTCTCAAGTAACTCAGGCAAGTCTGACTGAAAAATCATTCAGAATTCTATGGAACCCGTTTGACTTGCCCGTCTTGTTGATCTATTCAGTCAAGTTAACTAGTCCTCAATCAGTCGAGACAAAATGAGTTCTAAATTATGCGTTATGTGTTGAAAGATAAATCCTAGGAATGCCCACCATTCACCATGTGATAATCCAAACAGCTTATATTGTTCATTGTTGGTCCCATGACTCCCATCATCAATATGTTAAAGAACTTCGATGGCACATACCATCCTTTTGAAAGAATGGTCATTATTGTCAGAACTACTTTATCAGTGGGATTTCTAGAGTATGTCCCATCGATTATCGGACTCAACAGTCGAACACTCTAGATCAGCACATGGCAACAAATGAGAGGGAAACAACAAGAGGCAGGCATTGCACACTTGCAAATGATATCAATAAGAGAAAAAAAATGAAGTTTTTAAACATTATTATTATTATTTCACAAGGGTACATGAAGAAGTTCAGAATACATTGTGGGGGAAATGGCAGAAGCAATGAGTGGCGTCCAGCATAGAAAGTTAGGGTGGAGCAGTTCCCAATCAAAGGAGCATATTGGGCAGGTATGGTCAGAGGATGCCCATCAAACACTGCAGATGGGTATGATAAAATTGTTTAATGTAGAATGTAAACTGAACAGCTCCTCTTAAGTTGAAAACTCACGCATATGGATGGAGCAGCAGGGGGGCATTACAGATAGGGCAAGCCAGAGCAGTTACAGATCCCCCAATTGGCATGGCAGCACCCACCTTCATTGAATGCAGTTGTTGAGCTGCTGATATTATACAGGGAGCTTGAGCAATCTAAAATATCCAACAGCAGGATCAATTGAACCAACAAAAATGCTTCAGAGCTGTATAGGAGCACTTCCAAGCTGTTAGATCACTCAATTTAAAGATGCAACTGAATGATGATGAAAATGAATCCCTATTTTTTGACTTTCGGGCAAGAAAGCGATCCCGCGCTGCCTGAATTCTGCTGTCAAGGTCATCAGGAGCCTTGCAGGCAACAGCATCATTCTTCGGTGAGCCTAATGGTTCAACCACTCTGGCCTCATTTTCTTCAGTAATGCTAGAACCACCACTGCAGTTGCAAACAATATCAATAATATGAATTTGACACAATCTATATATATACACATAAATAAATGCAAACTCTCTTTTCCTGAACGATAGTGTTGTTTTCAAAAAATATCGACGCAAATGTAAAACCCAGGAAGCCAGTGTGTTAGTGGTAGCCCCAGAATGCAAAAACACACAACTACAATGTATGGGAGCCACAATTCTCCACATCATTATGCAAGCACCGAATCTTATCATCATCATCATCATCAAATTAACAACGGTCTCTTGATCCATCTCAATCGGGGCTCAATCAAGTAAAGGAGTTCAAATCTATCTTTGGATGGTCAAAATAGACTGAAGATGAGTCACAAATTTGAAAACAGAAGTGCTGAAATTGATAGGAAATGGAATCGGCCGCTGAATGGTTCTATTTGGCCATCTAATTAGGACCATATAGGGGCCAGTCCACAATTAATGGACTGCAAGCCCATGGAATAAACCCAGCAGAACAAAGCCCAAATCAGGCCCAGCCCAGCTGGGACAGCACCAAAAACAGGTCACCAAGATCTGGTGACACCTTCCCAATAAGTGGCTGGACCCACCAGACCAGCACATGGGCCTATAGGCCCTAACATCCTGAATAATCCAGTCGACCTGTTTACAGCTTGTTTCCATATCTTGGGATTCTTTACTTTGAATAATGCCATAATTTGAGTTGCAACAGGATTCTTAAATTAAGATTTGTTATGCTAAAGATTAGATTGTGAATTGGCTTTAAGATTAACCATAGAGCCACACAGGCCAGAGACTTATCAAGAAGGGATGTATCAAGATTCAGCCGATTGTCTTTCTTTCCTTTCGTTTCTTGTTTTTGGGTTTTTTTTCCCTATTACAAGTTAATTAGGACTGTTAGGAATTGACTAACTTGATGAAAATTCAATGGTTGATATTTATTTAGGATTTTAATAAGTTCATACTTCAAACATTATTTAAGCATTTAAAAGGAACTCAGGCCTTAGATTTCTATTTCTCAGTTTATTTCCATACAAAATTGCTGTTATGCATTTTTATCTTACCATCGCCCTGGTTTGAGCAAGCTCCCAACAAATCAAAGATAAAATGCTCAAATTTTTATTCAAGTTCCTTGTGTTCTGCAAATTTCCGGAATTGACGGTTTGAGCATCAAACGACAGTCCAATTTGAAACCAGGACTGCATCAGTTTCTGGCAGAAATAACAATCAAGCTGGGCCAGCAGTGCAGGGCCACATCAATCAAAAGGATCAGCAAGTTAGACTCTGCCAAGCCCAACAACTTTGCTCGACCTGATACATATCTAGTAGAAGCAAGTATGAGACCCATCCTTTAAAAAAAAGGGTAGCATGACTTAAACCTGCAACCTTGTCGTTGCAAAAACGACCACCTTCGGATTGTGCCAAATCCTTAACTCGCAGACCAGATCAAGCACAAACCCAAGTGTAGGAGCCCTTGTGCGGGTGTGATGTAGGAGCGAATAGGGTGGATTTAATGGATCTTGTGACCAATCAAGCCCTCACTTACTTAGACTGGTTTGATGGAGCCCAAGGGCTTTGGACCCATCTCAGTCAAGGTTCTTTTAAGAAAATTGGGCAAATCAAGAATAGGGATGGTCAAGATGAGCCTAAGAGAAATACCAAAATAAAGCCCAAATTTTATAATATAGAAGTATTGACATTATAAGGGATTTAAATCAGGATATTTTGGGTTCATTTGGATAAATAATAGCCTAATGCAGGCCCAAATTGACTCGTCGTGCTTTGTCATAATTTAGAATTTGAGATAGCCTGCAAGGAATGCAGGTGGGAACCAAAGCTTCTGAAACTTAGAATGTCCAAGACCTCCATGCGAATAACCCTCTCTTTGTTATGGCTGTCAAGTTGTTTTCTTCCCTACTTTAAGCCTATTAAGATGATAAAGGTTTTCCTTTATTTAAGGATTAGATTAGCAAGTGATTGGATCCCAATAGCCTAAAATATCTCACGCACAAGGAAGCTTGCACAAGACCTCTTTCTTTGAGTTGATTTGTTTCCTTATTTCAAGTGTTAGGATTCTATAATTTATGACGAATGTTGATGTCATCTTAGATTTAGGGGGTTTTAAGTCTATAAATGCACTTGTAAAGGGACATTGGAAGGATTCATATTATTTTGTCATATACTTTTATTATAAAGTTGCTTGAGTATTTTCTTCATCTTCTCCCTTGGATGAGCATCTCCCATTGGATTGAAGGTATTGACGGTGGATTTTCACAATCAAAGGTAAGCAAATCTCTACGTTTCTCCTTTTGTAAGTAGATTCTGTATTTAAGATCAAATATCTTGGGTTCACCATTAATCGGGATTTGTGCTTCCCTGACCGCATCAGGGTGTTTACACCGAGTTCCCAGGTAATATCCAAACAAGCCTCACCCACAACAAAATACAACTCTCAGAAAAGAAAAAAAATCTTAAAAGTAGACATCAAGATAAAACGAATGGCAAACAAGGGAAAATAATAGCAACCAAGGATTTTAGCAACAAAAGGCAAACTTGTTATTACTACCTGAGCTTGTTGACATCCAGTTTTTCCAGCTTTTTCAAAATAGGCATGACCCATGACATTTCAACTGCACACACATTTCGCATGAAAGGGCGCGAGGTAGTGATCAATTCATGATAAACTACATAGTCGGGTAAGCATCCATCTTCATCCATTTCCAGAACGGAGGATGGGTGCACCTGTAACAAATGTTTTTGACATTACAATAATGGGTAATAGATGAGCTGTACATATCATCAACTCTTACTCTATGAATTAAGGAATAGCTGAACAGCTATTTACTCAACATTTACTCAACATATATAAACACATGATGGAAGAAGCTTGAATAAAAAAACAATAAAAATAATTTTCTATCAAAAAGATAGATAGAACAATAATTTTCCACCAAGAGGAAGATGCATAGGTCTATCCTACAGGTTTCTCAAATAAGTCATCATCATGAGAACCTTATCCCATCAATCTGAGCTTGCTAAATGAGTTCTACTCTAAAGCTCCTCATTCTAGAAAAACAAGAAAGAAAGGATAAAATCTCCAACAAAGCTAATAAGACCACAAAACCTAGATGGAAACTGCAAACAAGAACGTAAGCTGTCAGAGAAAATTGATCCTTGATTGAACAACTGCCCCCTAAAATGCTTAGAATAGGCTTCTAGGCTCGAACAATATCCAGCCGCATATACCAATGCATTATCTATGGACGAGGATAGATTTACATGAAGCACTGTCCTCCTCCCCAAAAAGCCATGCAGCTTAAGGACAGAGTGTGATTCACTCTCTTTTTAAATTCGTTGACAATATCACCAGCGTGGAAGGGTTTCATTCTCTAACCAACTAAATGGTGTTCAAGGTGGTTGTGAAGGTCATTCCATTGATCTTATCTAAATGTTTTATCACATCTTCAGAGCATTTAAAATTGACATGAAATACATTGGTAAACTGGCCAACGCGATTTTATCAATGTCATTCTTCCCCCAATTATTCAATTAATCAATTAGCATTCGTAATTCATGCGCTCTCCTCATGTACCTTATCTAGATGTTATACCATGGTTCATTCTCCGGTATCCGAAACTCCGGACTCCTCTCTTGAAATGAGCCATAAACTCGCTTGCATACACCTAGCGTACTTGAGTACTTGTATTCAATCCCGCACCAATAGTTTTGAGATACAGTTTCAGTGTATCCTACTGTATTAAGTCCATTATTAAATAGATTTCTACTAGTTCTTACTTTCAACATTTAAAAAAAAAGGACTTGTAATAGTTTGACAATTACCGTAATTTAGAAATGTACTATAGGTGAAAATAATACTTCATATGACAAATAATATGAAATATGAAATATCTTGCTAATGATAAGATCAGAGTTCCCAAAATTCAAAACCATACCACAAATCGTTCTAGGGGTTGAATCGAATCATATCATGAACAGTAAGATTTTTCTTGTAAAATGAAAATAATAATTAAAAAGTAAAAATCCGTAAAAGCATAAATGCAATGACAAATAAGATTATAATTTAATCTTGAGAAACATCATTGACATAATATTAATATATCATGAATGATATGTGTAAATAATTAAATACGTTTAGAATATCAACATTGCTAAGAAAAATAAAGTTGCAATTTTTCAAAAAAAAAAAAAAATAGAAATCATCAACCTTACATGGTAAGGATGTCTCATAAAGTTAAAAGAGTTTTATGAAAGAGAACTAAAATAATTAAAAATAAATAAATGTAGGACAAAACCCCATACTGTACCAATAAACCGCTTTAGTCACATCCTCGTTCCTTATTTATCTCTAAAACCTTCCAAAATTGCAAAAGTTCTTAAGAGTTTCCATTGAGCACTAAATAACCTTTAAATATAGAAATGCTAACCAAAAAGGAAAGAAAGGAAGAAAAAGGTAAAATATTACTAATACTAACCTCTTGGTTGTGGCTATTTTCACGCAGCCGAACCACTTGAATCATAAAATTTGATAACAAATATCAAACCATTAGATTTACACATGAACCCTACGATTCATCTGTAAATGGAATTCATTGCATAGATGCACATGTTTTTCCTTAGCATTCTATACGAATCACAAGATTTAGGATATGAAACCTAGGATTCTGAAAACAATGGATAGGATAACCATATATGGGCATCATGAGAAAAGAGGCAAGTTGATTCAAAACATGTGCATTTGGATATTGGGACTGTTATAGTTGTAGATTAGTTGGATGCTACAATGATTATCAAGTATGAAATGTCCATGCACATCATATAAATGTAGAACCAAGATGGCCATTCAAGCATGTTCAGCATGTATTATGTTTATATTTTCTGGAAACACACACAATTTTTAATTTGATAGATGCATGTATTAGCAGGTGAAGATGGTGCCAGTAAGAGATGATAGAGGCGGCTTGGAGGAACATTTACCTGAGCAAGTTGTGACTTGTAGCCTAAAGTTCGATAACCATTATGATGGATCATTCGCTCAGCAAGCTGATTTCCATAGCCTGTGCACAAAGCCCTTCTTAACCTTCTGTAGGCTTGTCCGCTTTCTTTCTGCTTTCGATTTGATTGTACATCAAGAGGCCCTGGTTTTGAAACCATAAAATGTTAAATAGAAGTAAATTCTGTGACAAAGAAGGGTTTTCTAGTCCGGGAATTTTTTTTCCCTTTTCTAGGATGGAGTTTGAGAGCCTAAATGGAATTGAGAGAGTTCGATATCCCACCATTTTTATAGTACCCTTGATTCTATGTACCGTATGGTTGACTAATTACAATCCTCCGGTAATATACATCACAATCGCATTAATTAGGTTAAATACAGTATAGATAAGATCTCCTATCCATACCAAATCCATCAAATGGGCAGGGCCATATTCTTTGACTGGGTCGACCCATGTCTTTGACAAGAACAATTTAGAAGTGTAGGATACTTTTACCATTCAAAAGCATAGAACACTTTCTTCTTATTTATAAAATTTTACTGTTACCGTTCAAAAAAAAGGTAGCATACTATTAAATCTGTCTCCCACTTAGACAGACGTTTTACTTTTCTTTTTTTTTCCAGGTCTCTGATTTTCACGTAATACCCTATAATGCTTCAGCAAAGTAATCTTCATCACATACTTTAGATTTTAGAGTTTAGATAAATAATCATCACCAAATTGTTATAAAAAAACTGGGCCCGTAGGGATTAGTCCAGCCCAAAGGGCTGGGACACCCTCCGTTATAAAAAACAATCATCAGCAAATTCAATTCTTTTAGTTATTTATGGTACACACATATAACAGAACTAGAAATGATGCAGTCATCATACAGGGTTGCTGATCAATACAATGTACATATAAAGTTAAATTTCAACAAGGCACATAATCAATTTTGAACGAGTGACAGAATAAAGAAGGTAATGGTTAGAGAGTAAAATGGGTCTTTTTTCCTTTTTTTTTATAGGGGACAGATTTTTAATGTTGGTTTTACATTTGTTGCATCACAGATCATCAATCTAGCCTTTTATCACTTTCATACCCCAACCCTAGAAAAAAAAAATGAGAAGTTGGGATTCACGCATATGCTTCAGATTCAATAAAAAAAATTCTTGACTGGTTAAAGATCAACATAGAAAAGACAGAAATGCATGATTATTGACAACTTGAAAACATTCCACAATGAAGCATAATGGTGAGTAGGGAATGCAAGATGTGTAAGCCACACAGAAAATAAATGTGGAAGAAAAATAAAGTGAACATAATATAATAAGTGCTAAGCACTACTATCAAGATCAATGTCAGGAGAGATTTGCTTGAAAAAAAAAATGTCTACAATGTATTGAACCCCCACCTTCTGCCATTTTTTGCATTAGCTGACATAGCTGTTTCCTGACATCCTTGGTGAACTTCATACCTCGTACCTACAACCAGAAAAAGGCCATAATGTTTATAGAAAAAAATTTATTACTGCCATTCCAACCTAACACATGTAACCAAGCAGTATTATATTAACAAAATTTAATAGTAAATTCATTCTGTTAGGCAATATAACACAATACTTTAAAGAAGAAATCTCTTTTGAAAGAAAAACACAAAGAAAAAACAAAAAAAAACTGGTATGACGGAGTATTCATAAAGGCTAAATGAATGCCAAATTGAATGTGAGAGACTGTTATGTTCACAACTGCAAATGGTGCAAGCCAACGATAAATAACGACACTAGCAGGAACTTGTATTTCTTGGAACTCTAAATTGATGATGCAATTTTGAACTTCCTAATACATTAAGAAATGTGAAAGAAGTTGATAAATCAACTAGTTAAAGTTGAATGCAAATCTTTCAGTGACTGATGGTAATGGCAATGGGTTTTTTATTTTTTTTTATCACCCTTTTTATCACTTTCAGTGACTCCATGACATTAGAGTAACAGCATCTTCTTCCACAAAAAAGGGTGGCATAACTTGAGAAGAAACACAATCACTGATTAAATGTGCAAATGAAGGCATGGAAACTGAATTGATCACTCTGCACTAGGAAATGGTGTCACTGTGGTTTTCAAAAAAAAAAAAACTGTGCAACATTTTCAGTGGCACACAATACATGGCAAAGAAGGACATGACCTTTTCTTTCCATCTGTTTGTGACACGCTAGCTATTCTTTACGACAGCCATCTGGGAATGAAGCAAGGTCACATCTTTGCAACACCACAATGTAGTACAAAGAAGAAGTCATAGCTAGCAATATCTGCCTCGGGAAAATGTGGTTTCTAGCCTCGCCCATATTTACCAGGGGACTTATTATATATATATATATAACAAAAAAAAAAAAAAAGCATATTAGTTGGTTCAACTTGAGTTGCTAACGCTGTTGAAGCTATGGAGGCTAGTTGGCCACAACATTTTCTAGTTTACGATAGTCCCAAATAATCAGTTATGAAAAATGGCAGACCAGTGCCAAAATTACAAATAGTATGGAAAAATTAATTCTAGAGAAACAAAGTTGTAAAAAAGAAAGGGTAGGTAACTTGCTAGTTGTGTTTTAACTTCATGCACTTGGATTTTAGAACATTTCTACAGTACTTACAATTACTAAATTTATTTTGCAATTGAGAAAAAATCTAAGGTACCATGAGAATTCCTTGAGTAAGAAAGAACAAGGACCGACTTCATGCAAAACAATTTTGAAAAAATATGGATTATAAAAGAATATCATTCATAAACTATAAGCAATATTCTTATATTCAAATTAACAAAATCTGTCATATGGTTGTCAGGAGCTAAACATTACCTTTACAACTACTAAACCCCTTTATTGAAAGGAATCATTATAATATCCACCTAGCAAAGAAAGTACCTCACTAGAACTCAAAACTAATTCAATTTATATGCTTCTCTTATTGTTTTATTATAGAAAAATGAGCCAGTTGCTTTGATGCAGCGTAGACCTCATGGCCACATGTGTAGGGCCCACTTAGATTTGGGATATGTTATTAACTAATTATGTCATTAGTTCCTGATTTTATTTAAAGATTTCTATTTAGGATTAGATTTCCAATTTATTTAGTTTCCTAGTTTAATGAGGTTTCTTAGGGCTTAAGTCTTCTTTTACTATTTATATGGCATTGTACAAGATTATTTTCAGTTGTTGATTAATGAAATTGGGTTTTCCCATTGAGGTGCGTCCTCGTTTATTGTCTCTGCGGAGATATATTGTGTCTTCGGACACGTGCTTCGGCACCCATCGTGCTTCTAGCACTTCCCAAGCAAGCCCTAACCCTAGGGTCGGCATCATACTTCCACCCAATATGGTAGAGGCAACACTTTGGGCCTTTATTTGCATATATGGTGGAAAGTTGGGTAGAAGTGGTCCATGATAGATTGCATAGAATGCGCTGCATTGAAAGAAGCATAGGCTTAGGCCCTGTATAGTGCTGGAAATGATTCCACTATGTGGACTAAAGGGATCAATTTCCAAATCTGTAGGTCCTCTTTTAGTGTATTCACATTTATATTCATCTTGCAACAAATAAAAACAAGAAAAAAAAACCTGCAAATCATTCTCGATGCACCATTGTGGATCATAGTTAGCTTGATCCCATTTCTCATATATTTGCAGCAACTGGATGTGATCACCCCAACCAGAACCATCTGGCAAGTCCGACAGAGGATGCTTCCTCTTCCTCTCAGTGCCCTTCCTGCAGGTAGAATACCCTGGTTAGAATGGAAGTGTTACAAAGAAGGTAATCTATACTGTACTAAGGCACAAATTAAATCTAGAGCTCGTGGACAATGCCTTCTGTTTTCTCGAAATCTGAATAGCTCGCTTCAAATGATATGTCAAATAACAACTCCAATACAAAAGAAATACTACTCATACCCACTAAGAGAGCATTTGGTGTCCCTAACCAGCTGACTGACTTTTAATTTACAAGACTTCTGTAGTTCCTTTTTCTAACACTCCTTGAAAATCATTCTCTCTCATCAGTACCTTTGAGAACTTTTGCATTCCATCATATTGTTTTCCTTATGTATATAAAAGTTATCCCTTTAGGCTTCTCCAGAGGGACATGATCAATACAACATGCAGTTTGATGTCACAATTCATTATAATTTGCTTTCCAATTCTCATCTCAATAATTTTTCTTAGAATGTTGTCAAATTTCCATCTTTTGAGTTCCAACAACTTATTATTGGAAAATGCATCACTTCTTTTCTAAAAAATAAATGCATCACTTCTTTGAAAATTGCAAGCAATTACCCCACTTAATCGAATAGAAGTTCAATTTTAATATGACAATACCTGCAAAGTTCCCAAAATTTTGGTACGAAAAGGAGACAGATTTTACACATAAAAAATTAAGTATCAATTAAAATATGATGTTATCCAGGTATCATATCCATTAAAAAATAAACTGAATTCCCAAATTTCATACATGTTCAATTGTTTGGAGCAATGATGGTAACTATGCTAACTCCCATTTTCCTCTATTTGATAACAAGTAATAGATGGGACCAATCGAACTCAATAAAAGAAAAGGAAAAAAAACAGAGTGATGCTTGGTCTTGTCTCATTTCATTTCTAAATCGCTGGAAATGTCAAATTATCTGCTCAGTTTGTGAAACATATTTTGCATGTCCACAGTGAAGTAAATTCCAAGGTGAAAAAAGATTGCATATTTTGGTTTCATATGCAGTTGATACATCAACGTGACCTAACATTGTATTTTATTCTGTAAATTGTATCATGGTTTAAAAAATCGGCCGAGTCCGAGTCACATACCGAGTCAGGTCGCATGGGACTCGGCCTCGAATCATGTGACTCGGCCAAGTCCTAATGCGACTCGGTTGAGTCCCATGGGACTCGGCCATGAGACTTGGCCATACAACTGAAGTTGGGACACAGCCTGAGTCGACTCGGACTCGGCCATGAACGAGTCGGGTCCCGAGTCCGGCATTTTAAACCTTGAATTGTATAGTCATTTGCCAAGAGTTCTAGAATTGTTGTTCACTAGGATCAAAGGAAGCAGAAAATTATATAAATTAACAAAGTTGACCTTTGAGTGGGAAGCAATGAGGTCTCTGCAGATAGCATAGCTGTAACAGTTAAAGCCTGGGATAAACATCCAAGCTCATTTGCTTCGATTAAAGTCCTTGAAAGTGAAGGCTCCAATGGAAGCTCTGCGGAGTTCAAGAAATAAAATAAATATCAGAAGCAAAATGACCATGATAACAAGAAAATCCATTTCATATACCGCAACGAATCAAGGATAAGGGCACCTAATAGATTAAATAACAGTGTCCAATTCCATTCAGGTTGTCATTAACTCATTATGAAGCATTATTAACAACTTTTTTTTTTTTTTGAATGGTGAAGCATTCTTACCAACGATTATTTGGGGATTAGAATATTGAGTTTAGAACAAGAAAGAAATACAAGCATACATCCCCGATGCTTTGAAGATTGCTAGTAGTCTGTATGTAATTTATAATTGATGTGCAAGAACATATGCAGTGTCAAGACGGTGCCCATAATAATGAAAAACATATGTAAGTTATAATTGATGTACTCTTGTTATTTCTAATGCATTTTCAAATTTACCGATCAAAAAAAAAATAATGAAAACAAACTATGAGACACAGTAATTGAAAAGCAACATCGCCAGTCAAAACTAAACAACTTTAACTTCTGGCTTTGACAAAACAGTATCGACTACTTAAATCACCTAACACTGCAAGATAGTAGGGATGAAAATGGGCCAGGTTCAGGTCGGGTCAATGCTTTAACCAGATGCCAACCCAAGTAACTAATAACGGCCCATGCTTAAACCCAGACCCCAGTCAGATTTAGGTCGCAGGACCCATTTATGGGCTCAAAATTAAGGACCCAAACCCACACAAGACTCAAATAAGGGCTTGGATCCAGGCCCGAATCAAAGCCCAGTCACTTCTCTTTTTTTCTCCTTTTCTTTTGTGAATTAGAAAAAATATTACATAATGACCCAATGAGTGGAACTAAAACCAAAGACCTCAATCTTAAGTCATAAAGTAACTAAGCAGCTGCATTGTGAGCACTTGTACATATTTTAATATATATATATATATATATATGTAGAATATGCATTTTGACAGGTAACAGGTAAATTGTATTAAAAAGAAACGAGGAAGTCCAACAGGCCCACTACATAAACAATGGACAGATAGATGTGCGGGTCTAAAAGCATTATACCCAATGCTAACAACAACCAAAAATTACAAAGTGGGAGCACACAAAGAAGACCTAAACACACTTTGCTTAGCCACTGATAGTGGGATCCGAACCTAGACCCAAACTAACCTGATTATTTCAATATGGGTCCTTTCGGTATGCGAGTATCCGGGGCCCTGATTGCATCCGACTGGTCTTTTTATGTGAAAGAAACTGCGAGTGATATATTAAGGAGGAATAATACAGTGACACATCTGGAGGGTCCATCTGAACCCAAGGTGGATGGTTGGATAGAAAAGGTACACTGGATTGTAAATGGGAAAGAGCAAGATCAAAGATCACAGCTACAAAACCGAGGGCCTGAAAAATGTAAGCTTGGACAAAATTGTTCTTACTGTTTCTACTGGAAAGCCCCAATGCATATGAATCATCCAAACATGGTAGGTTTTTTGGCCATATGAAATTCATATTAGTTCCCACGTATGTAACCAACCATCATGCATGCAGCTGGGCCTGGGTGGAACCTGCAACTCACACCACATTGAGTTTCAGACGTCTCTAGCATGATGATTCCTCCATCGTGGTTCCCCATTGGATAAAATGTTAACAGTATGGACACCTTTTTGAAGTGTAGATGCAAAATGTCACATTCATACATTGTGTAAGGCATGTAAAATATAACCTGGAAAATAGCTCGAAGAATGACGTCTCACAGGGGGAAAGCCCACAAAATCAGAAAATAGGCAAAGTTCAGACTGGATCAAACAAGGTCCAAGATGGAATTGATATTTGATAACAATAAACATCATCATCATCACCACCATCACCACCAAAGCCTTGTCCCAACTATATTGGGGTCGGCTACATGAATATTGTTTCTCTCTCAGAATCCATGTTAGGGTTGTCACAGAAGTTTTATGCTAGCTGTCAACCTACCCAACGCAACCCTCCTTTATTCAGGCTTCACAACCATATATATATAGGGATATTCCTGTGCATCCTTATATATGTATATAGACCAATGTTAGTACAGTGTTCCTTTTTCCCCTTTTGGGTAATAAAAATTTCTTAAAAGAAAAACTTTGGTTAAAGAAAGCACATCACATTAGCTTTATAATACCAATATTTCTATCCCTAAAGAGAACATAAAGCACTACCTCTAATTGAAAAAATCTCTATTCAGATGCAAATATATTTACAAAAGATAAAAGTTCAAGAGGAAAGTAAAAGAGGAAAATGAATTAAGTACCAGCCATTCTTTGTCCAACCTCTGTTATCAATCCACTTTCATCAATGGCATCAATGAGGTACAACTGCTTTAATGCATCTCCCAATGATTCGCCTGAACCAGCAACATGTAACTATGATAACTTCACATAGAAGTCTGTCATTACACTAGAATATAACTTTAATACAAGATCATGTTGGAAGTGACATTTATTAAACCAGGATCCAAAAACATGAATTTACCAAAAAAAAAGAGAAAAGAAAAGAGAAAGAAGGAATGAAACACAAGCATTCTCTCACATGTAGGGGATCAAGAAAATCATACTTGAGAGTATCATAAAGACTGTTTATAAATGGAAGAAACGAGTCACTTACGTGAAGGGGGATCAAGAAAATCAAACGTGAGAATATCAATGTCCGGAAGGTCTAATGATTTCAGATAGAGAACAGTTCCAGCAAGAGATGACCGTTGTATCTCAGGAATGGTGACATCAAGAAAATCCTCATGGTAGACAGTGGAGGGGTACAGCCGGTAACATTTTCCAGGACGTGTTCTTCCTGCTCGCCCTGCTCGCTGATCAGCTTGCACTCTGCAATCATACAAGTTAAAAACATAGTTGAGAGACAGACACACACACACACACACACACACACACACACACACACAGAGAGAGAGAGAGAGTTTAACTATTGAGAGGCAAACAGCCCTGAATGATGCATTAGAATAAAGAACGAGCAGGGAACCAAATTTCGGACAAAATCAAGTCCATTCAACTCAGGTCAATCCATACCAACTCGTACACACCTCGACGGGATCCAACCAACAACCATGCCACAGAAAGGGTCCTTGCTGTGTAGTATGCAAGTAACGACACTGAATTGTACGTTGACTCGCTTTTGCTGTTGATCAAAACAGAGACCAAAACCAAGATATTCTGAGATCTTATTTCTCAGAAACAATAGTGGAAGTCTGAGTGATCAACAGCATGGTAACTCTTATCCACACATTCGTTCCCAGATGGAGTAGCTCAAAGTCGAAATAGGTTCTGTCCACAGAATACCTATTTGTTACATCTGTTCTTCCGAGATCTTTCCTGATTTCACTACTCCTTTCATATTAGTGATTTTTATCTTTCCCCACATTGGAACCTTTGCCGTCGCCACACCTTTTTCTTGTTGCCTTCGTGTAACGCCCACCAAGCCAAAGCCTAGCCTTTCAACCAGTGGCGGAGCCAGGATTTTTTGTTCAACGCATCATGTGATTTGGTGTATATTCACCATCAAAGTTCTGGAAACTTCGAAATTCAAACCCCAACCTAGAAAAGATGCTGCAATGTTCGAGATTCTCAACTTAACAGCCCCCTCACTTCGTGATCTCCCACTACTTCATCTACCAAAATGACCATGCAGACGCACGCGACTTGACCAATAATACTTTATACTTGTGATTTATTAATAATTATTTAGAAATAAATCTATTTTGCATATTTTTCAATAATATATAAAGAAAAATCCTAAATTTGAAAATACCCAACATTTTCAAAGACATAACAACCAAAATAATAAAGAAATATAAATTACGTAGGTATTGTAGAAGATAATGGGCCCTGTAAAACAAGGTTTAGGCCCAGCCCATTAAGGCTAGATACAACCTATATATAGTCCCACACGTGGGATCAAATCTAGTTGTTTTGATTATGCTAATTTGTCTCATAATACTTCCTTGTATAGCGTAGGAGATTTGATTTATATTGTTAGGCATGTAAAGCCTTTGATTTAAGGGTATAATGAGATTATAAAATGATGGACGATCCTCCCTTTTGAGGTATTCGTTTTCTCTCCAATATTGTCGTCTCCTTCTTCCTCTCATCTCATTACAGATTATAACAGGTATCAGCTGAATTGATTGCCCATAGTTTGAATGGCACCTCAAAATTTGAGTCCCAGGTGAACATGTACCCATCTCAAAGTTACACGCCAAACAGTAGAGAGAAACAGGAATACTTCAAATGAAAACCAAAAGAAGACAAATATATATAGGGCATATATAATACCAAAGGCCAAATTGATACACTGGTTTGTAGATAAACAAATCAAAACTATCACAAACACTAACCATTACTGTAACGATGCATGTCTCATGTATGACCAAGAAATGTTATGAAGTATTTACTTGCTGATTTGCACAATGTCAAGCGAATACATGCCAGTTGCAGGGTTGTACTGTCTTTGCTTCACATAACCAGAATCAATAACATACCTACCATAACAGGGAGTTTCTTTGTCAAATATAAATGAACTAATGACTAGGGAGAAAATAAAAATATTAAAATCAGTACATACAAGGCCAACTAAATATAACTGGAAGAAAATAACAAGATCATCATCTTCAAAAGCTCAAAGCCTCATCACATCAATCTGGGGTTAGACTTATAGGGTGGTAGTAGTACTACAGTACTACTAATCTCTCTCATATATAATATATGTGCGTCTGAGTAATGTAAGCTTAAGAAAAAGTCATACATGCGACGCTCTATAAAGGGACCTTTATAGTCTTAACCCCATGGTTTCCTACACAGCAAGACAAACAGAAACAATAAACTCAAAAAAACAAAAAAAGCTCTTTTGTGTAATATCAATAATAATAATAAGGTCAAACGATGTCGCAATCATGTTCTACAGTGTTATTATTCAGATATTTATAACAGCATCATTGTAATTTTGGCACACTCAGCATCATGACCAATGTCATTTATTGGAAATTCTCTTGACTATCTAACTTGTTTCAAATTTCAGTTATACTCATTTTTTACATCTCTAAATGGGGCTATAAAAAGATAGATTTGTGAAGCACCAATCATGATTTTCTCTTCAAAAGAGACGAAGTGAGAAAACCTGATGCAGGTATCTTCCACTTTAGTTTACCAAAAAAAAAAATCCATGGGAAACAATGAATACCCTGGAGTACATACTGGGTTTTTACAGGAAGTAGGTGTGATAGGGGCTAGACCAACCATTATAAGCAAACCATCATCATCATGATCTCAACACTGAAGCTCTTCATGACCCAAAATTATATCAAAGGTTGGTGGGAAACTGATTTATATGTCCATCACACATCCAAATATTGCATATGTTGTTAGAACATCAGTCAACTCACACATGCTTCTTGTGCACGCTTGGATGTACGTTAACAAATTATGCTTCATGTGCACGCTTGGATGCACTTTAACAAATTCTTTGTTACTTGAAGTCTGCTCTGGGAAAAGGCCTTTTTTGCAAAAGACATGGCCATTGTGATATCCTAGGCTATTGAGATGCTAACTAGGCTAGTATCCCAATTGACTGTTGATCAATTAGGAGAAACTTAGTAACCTGGTGGAGCCAATAACAGGCAGTCATTGCCCAGTTAAGTGGAAAAGATTAATACCAAGCTATTGTGTTGGCTACATATGAAATGATATGGTTATGCTCTCTTATGCAATAGATTACATTCCTTTGTCTTAGTACCCATGCAACTCCATTGTGATAACCAAGCTGCTCTACATTGTCTCCATCATATCTTCCATGAACAAATGAAGCATATCCAAGTTGAACGTCGCTTTGATTGGACAAATTAGGCATATCCAACAAAGAATAAATCTTCCATGAACAAATTAGGCATAGTACTGCCACCTACCCAAGACATGATCATCTCCTTGATTTCTTTTTTCATATATGATCACCATCTTATTAGTATCACAAAAGATGCCATTTATTTATAATTAGATTTGCATAAAGAGATTTACATAAAAAGATAATATTTCTAGTGGTCAGCCAACTTAAGTTCTCCACTCCTTTATCATGCCTTTCTTCATCTCGCCATTAATACAAAACAAATGAGAGCATCTGATTGCTTCTCTGATAAGTGATAACTATGTATGTATATGAGAAACAACCAAACAGTCAACAACATTGAATTTGGAATGATCTCAATAGGGCCCAACCTATTCAATCAACCCACTTAAATTTAACATGTACCTAAGGATCACTCCAATCATAACGAAATCAAGCTCCCCAACCATTCAAAAAAAAAAAAAATACATAATACACCCAAACATCACTCCAAATGCAGTAATTTTCCCTGCTGGATTGGACAAGTGATTAATTCCATAAAAGCTAACCCAAATAGATACATTAAGCGATTGATGGTCGTATTTACATACATATGAGCTGTAACTCTATATAGATGCACATGGACACAAGCGCATTATGTATATGCATTTATTTTAACATAATTTCAAAATGGTGGCACAAACTAAAAGCTGATAACAAAAACCTTAACATGAAACAAGTAATTCAAACAGAAAATAATCTAAAAGGCAGTAAGATTGCAAATGATAACTAAAATTGTGTTCCCTTACACTACACCATCAACGGTCAAAGATGTTTCAGCAATATTTGTGGCAACTATAAATCGCCTACAATTTGGAGGTGCGGGGCTGAAAACGCGTACCTGTTCAGCAGTTAAACATCGGGACATAGAGGAGAAATGAATAACTTGAGATAGATTCAAAGCAATCAAATCAAAATTAAACCACCAACTAAACCTTAGCATACAATTCAGTACCCAGACCTCTCAATGATGATCTCGCACAAACATGGACCAAACTTCTTTTTTATTTAATAAAATACATATTCTCTTGAAACCATAATTAAACTACATTAAATGTATAAATCTATTAAAGAATCATGAGGTAATGGATACAGCAGCCAAAAAGTTGCGAGCAACTGGCTGCACCAAATACGTTTCAAAAGCAGACCCATTTTAACTCACTTTTTTTTTTTTGAATGATAGATTACAATTTGTTTGTTCAGCAGGTCTAGGAAAAAGTTCCTCAAAACAAATAAGTGCCTGTGAATCCACATGACCTATGCTTTTTGTAAAGAATGGTCAAGGCATGATGGTCACATACGAGGTACCATGCACCTAGTCTAGCAGTCATTCCTTCTCAAATGAAAGATCTTAATGGGTTGCCACAGAGAGAGAGAGAGTAGCAGTCATTCCTTCTCAAATGAAAGATCTTAATGAGTTCACACACACAGGGGCATCGAGATATCAATGCATATTACACCTTTCGTTTATAATCTACCTTCAGTAGTATTTTTAGGATAACATTAAATTAAAAATCTCTTCTTTTTTCTTCTTATCTTTGTTTTAGTGGACATTAGCTCAATGTTTTCCTAGCTAAGAAAGCAAGGGTCTATAACATTTTGAGACCAAGAGAGTATAGAGCACAAGTCTATGGACTTCTGCAGTTCTTGCCTTTTGGAGAACAACAAGGCTCAGAGCAAAAGAAAGATCCCATAGCATCTAGATGGGAAAAAAAATGAAGGATGCACACTAACGAACATGAGATCTATGCATGGGGGGGGCGGGGCACAATTAAGGCAATCCAATGGTTCAAAACTGCTCTTTTTATGTACATTAACATATTTGTCAAGCCCCTTAATCTCATCTTTTTTGTCGAGTTTGTATGCTTCTAGGAGAATCATGAGTCATGACAGATCTAATTTAGTGGGCCACTGGTTCTAGCAACTTCATAAGAGTAGAAAGCAATAAAGATGGACATACTGACAGATGGTGACCGCCAGCAAAGCATAATGGGCATTTTGGTAAGAAATCAACTAAGAAAAAGGGCTTACTTTTACTGTAAACAAACCAAAGTGGTGTCGCAACTCGCAAGAGATTATTCATGACTTCAAACTTGCAATGTCAGCTTCTTTTCATCTCAAAAGTTAAGTTTATAAGATTATCAAGTCAGGGGACTATAATACTCCATAGTTACTTGGTAAAGTGAATCCAAGTAATCATTAGGTTGTGGATAAGCGTTCATCCTTACTTTCGAGTGAGAATGTTGTGTAGATAAGCATCATTGTTGAATGTGTAATTTGACTTGTGGAGCACATAAAGTTTTCAATTAAGGGCCCTTTGCAAAATAGTTGTAAAGAGACTTAAAGCAGGGCTGCAATTCACAAATTTTGGGCAGGAGGGGTAGCTGCAGTAATGCTGACTCAATAATGCAAGTTCCATAGAAAGAATATAACCAAACAAGCTCTCCATAGCGATTCCTATTCTCATCACAACCCATTTCAGATTAGGACTCATCTAGGCAGAGGGTTGATGCCAAACAAACCTAATTAGCCATAAATTCTTGTTGATTCCACTAAGCCAGTTCGAATTGGAAAACTCATAATTACAACAAAAAGCGCCATCTAACCATTCCAAAAATAAGAAGGAGCTGCATCTAGTTTTTTTTTTTTCCCTAGTTGGCCCGGTGGCCAGGAATAGTGGAAGAAACCTGCCCACCCAGTGATCGATCCCTTGGTGGAGCTATGGGAGTGAGTGTGCTTACCACTGCTACACTCTCTGATTCCCGAGTGCATGACATAAACATAATGAAATTCACAGTGGAAACAAATTCATCTACTTAGAGAAGAAAAGAATTAGAAAGAGTAAATCTTGCCTGCATTTCGGGAGGTAAAGAACCATGAAGCGGAAGGATTATGGCATCCATACATGACCCTTCCTCCAGGCTAAGAACCTTTTCCTCCAACTTAGACACCATTTTTTCTATATCATCCTGAAATAAATCATATCCAAAGAATTTTTAAGCAAAAAAAAAAAAATAGTAGACTATGACTATCCACATTCAATATAAGAATCATCACTGGGAAAGGAGTTTTTGGATGTACACCTAAATCAAACAGCGTACCTGTCCTGTCATGAATATTAAAACATCTCCAGGTGGTTCCCGGATGTGTATATCTATTAAGAGCATGGTGATCAGTAAAAAGACCTACAAACACATGACAATTCTAAAAATTCCAAAAATGAACTTTCAACATAAGAACAGAATAACACACTTCTTTCTTTTTAATGGAAGAACAGAACAACAGTTTGTTATTCCAATTTTAATCTGAAAAGCTTAAAGTCAAATGTATGAGAACATATGAAGAAGACATTATTTCTTTTGGTTCAGATTGTTGTGGTGTTGTACCTGCAGTTTGACTGACACTATCCAATTTTCTGAATAATTGTTGTTACTCTTTATAACTGTGCATAATAGGTAGACTATGCACAATGAAACTAGACTATAGATCATACATAAAACACAAAAGGAATGTAGTACAGTAAGCGAGTGCAACATGAACGTATCATCCTTTTTATGTCAAAAGTACAACCTTTTCTGTCCAATGCTATGCTACTCCAAGCTATAAAATTAAAATCAATAATATGGTTCTTGGTATTTCTAGATTAAAGCATTTTGTTTCCAACTTCAATGTCAAATCCAATAGACAATAATTTTTTAACTACTAAATAACAAACAGGGGTGTCCAAATGCAAACCCTAATGAATTAATGAGAAAAGCTAGTCCAATATAAAATTGGTATTCTTTACATGATTTTGGTTTTAAATGGCAATGGTTGGACAAGCTCACCACGTTCTACAATAATTATAGAATTATCTAACCACGACAAAGATAAGACTAAAAGGAAAAAGTGTTTAAGAAAACCTAACCATGGTCAACAACAACAAGCCTGATGGCGCCTGCCTCCTTTTCGGATGTATTGAGCCATTTGGAACTTGGAAGGAAAGGAATATAAGTTGCTTTGAAGGTGAAGTCTCTAATGTCATAGCTTTGATTGATAAGGTGAATATATAGTATCGCCACCTGGGTTTAACCTTCCCCATTTCCAAGGCTATTCAACAGCTATAAGCTTGATGAACTGGAAGAAAGTGGCTCGCTCCTATATAGGTCCTCTTCAGAGTAGGCCAAGTTGGTCCCTTCCCCTGTCAGGTTTCTTAAACTAAACCTTGTCCGGAGCACAAATGATAACCCTAGTAATGCAGGCATTGGAGGAACTATTCAGGACTATCATGCAATGCCTACCTTGACTTACTCAGGCCCGCTGGTTATTGCTCAGTTAATAAGGAGGAATTGCTCACTTAGAGGGTTGGTTTTTGTGAAGCACTTCATCTTAAATGGTCAAAGGCAACTCACTGTGTGCCATTTGTTGTGCATCAGGTTAGTACAAGGCTCCTTGGAGATGATTAGAGGATGCAGTGGAAGAGGTGATGGATCTGGCTAGAAAGCTTAATGCTTCCTTCAACCATGTCTAGCAATCCACCGATGGGTTGGCAGATATTTAAACTAGGGATGGAATCATGCGCCAGATAAAAGTTCGGTCATATCTTAAAGTTCTTTCATGCCTTAATATCCCCCCTTCTATTTGGATGCTTTCTTTTTTCTTTTCGTTTTGTTTTTTCTTTTTCCACCTCAAGATGATAGCTTTTCTGTATCCCTCTTGTATGAAGCTTTGATTAATGAAAGTATTATTCAAAGAATATACATATATATTAAAAAAACATACACACAACAACAACTACTACTACTACTACAAGCAGCCACCAAATCCAAGTTGTGGATGTCAAAAGGTGTGAGATGTACCAAGAGCTGTTTTTAAAGAAGATTCAAGATAACTTGTAGAACTCTCACTGCTGTATGATACTTCCACAGGGAATAGCTTTCCAGGGACAGTTAGAACAGGACAATTGGAGAAAAATCTTGACACCTTGGCACCATCCAGAGTCGCCGAAGTAATCAGAACTTTTAAATTAGATGAGCGTGTCCTAACCAAGCGTTTCATTAACCCCAGCAAAATGTCACTGTCAACAGAAAATCTTAGGAATCAATCTTGAAGAAGATAATGGGAATATGAACTGCAAAAATACTGAACAGGTATTAAAAGATAACAAAGGTGGTGCAGTAACAGACTGCGGAAAAGTACGTGCTGCAAGATAAACAACTAGATACTTGGTGGAATTCAACCCCGGAAAACAAAAGATGATAAAAAATATTAAATAAGAAAGACTACAGTAAAATATGCACCTATCTATTCTCTTTTATTTCAATTCATCCCCTTCACACATGCTCCATAGCATATCACATACAATTAACGTACACATGAAACAGGCTAATGTTGAGAAGATTATGATGCCTTAAACAAAATACTCAGATAATCCCACGCACGCAGACAATGATATGTGGAAGTCAAAAGTTTTAAAAGTTTACATTTTTCAAACTCCAAAGTCTATACATGCTCATAAACTGCTAAGAAAAAAAAATGACAACATCATATTCAAAATATAATTAGAAAATAAGCTAATTATCTCACGTGTTTAGACTTCTCTCATGAGCTTCATCCAATATAATGACTGAATATTGTTTTAGCTCTGGATTAGAAAGGCTTTCACGCAGTAAACATCCATCAGTGAGGTATCTGGGCATTCCACAATCGTTGAGTTAGACCAAAAACTCTTGAAGTCCTGAGTATAAATATATGTCTCAAGTTATGAAAGAAAAAGGGAAAAGCAAATCATGTTTCAGTGCTTGATGTATTACTTGATACAAGTTTTCTCCGAAGTCCGATCCTCAAATCGAATAGCATAACCCACTTCTTCGCCAAGCCGAACCCCAAGCTCATGTGCAACCCGCCTATGCGCAAAAAAATGAATATTTTAAAATAAATATTGTAAAAGTGGAAGGCAATGGGAATAAACTTAAAAACAAATTACAGGATCTGTGGGACCCAATTTTGTCTCATTTTGCATTGTTCCTCCATTTCTTGGCGTAAACCACAACTCCACATCTAGAACCTTGCTGGAGAAATCTTTAAAATGGCAAATTATTCACTGAATAGCTACTAGTACTTTCACCAAACTGTGGAATACTCTTCTTTGCATAAAAAATAAAATAAAAAATAAACAAAATATAATTAAAGGAAATAAGATTTTAATAATCAGAAACCATTAACCGTATTCCAGGATTCATAGGCCCCAAACTGTCTTCCTCTTACCACAACTTTATCTGCTTCTTCACCATTCTAGATCCATAACGCCACCGCTGGAACCTTTCCATATTTGAAAATGGATTCTTCTCCACAGTTACAATTATTAATTCCAAAGCTTGTGGATTGGAAACCTTTTTCGCCAAACGCCTCCAAAATAGAAAAAGATAAACAAAAAGAAAATGCCAATTTAAACTCAAATGATCACTGATACCAGCTACGACATCTGGCACCAACAAAAGGTATTCTGTGAGGGCAAATTCAAGGAAATCACCGTTCTACCAACAAAATAACCACAAATTATCAACAACCATCTCCCGAACAATGCTAGGACAGTGACTCTAAAATAAAATTCTTCCCAACAATTGCTACTGTTGATTCCCCAGATTATGAGTTGAAAATAAATTTCTTCATAAAGAACCACCCTTTCTCCAAAAAGAAACAACCCCACAACCCCCCAGACAACCAAAGACGGCCAATCCAATATCCAATGTAAACAGAATCAGTGAAATGGGAAAACGCTGAAATTGGATTTTTCTCAACAATCACCACAATTGCTTCCCCAGATTGTGAATTAATAATTCTTCATCTAACAACCCCACAAAACAACATGAAAAGTGAAATTGAAAAATTGGTTCTTTAAGTACAAACAATCGAAGAAAGTAGGTGAGATCGCCAATGTAAACAGAAGCAGTAAGATGGGGAAAAAAACGATCTTTTGAGAGGAATTACCTTGCGACTGAGACGGCGGCGACTCGGCGGGGCTGCGTGACGGCGATGGTCCCGTGCTTGGTGTGGCCGTGCCTGTGGAGGATCTGAGAGAGCTGGGTGCTCTTTCCTGAGCCGGTTTCTCCGATTATGACGACGACGGGGTTCTTATCGACTGTTTCGATGATTGTTTCCTCGAATTTGAGGATTGGAAGTGTAGATTCCATTGATGGAAAGAGAAGGGAGAGATTGGGGTAGCAGAGAAAACAAAGATTCTCGTGTGATTGAGAGAAGGGTGATTCTATATGCACCCACATATTTTGCTGTATGCACCCACATTTGGTTTTTTTTTTAATCACCAAAATACCCTAATGTCAAATGACCAACTCACCCTTTATCATTTTCCTCTTCCTTTCTCCTATTCCGGTTACCCTCCTCTCTACTCATCACTCCTTCTTCTTTTTCTGCTTCTTCTTCTTCTTAATCCATTACATCCACTGTTCGACCATTTCATCTGCACTCATTCATCCCCATTGATCTTCATCTCCTTCCTCATCATCCTCTCTAACTCTTACAAAGTTTGCTCAAGTCTCATCCATTTGTTTGAAGATATTGGAGGCACTCATCTCCCTTCATCACATTGTCTATTGGAAGTAGGCATTTTCAATATGGACAAGCAACTAACGATCTATCCAGAGGAGGTATACATTTTATTTCGTTTTCATCGTTTTAAATAAAATTCGCGCGTCATGTTCGGTATACCAGAGCCGTGCAAGTGGAATTTGCACGGCAGAATACCATCAAACATTCTAGTCTTGCACGGAATAAATATGACGTGCAAAATAAATTTGCACGGAATAATTATTCCGTGCAAAAGTATTTTGCACGTCGTATTTATTCCGTGCAGAAACATTTTGCACGGCGTATTTATACCGTGCAAAAATGTCTTGCAGAGCATGAGTAAACCGAGCATATTTCACAAGGACAACATATAGTGTTGTGCATTAATATACTAATATTTAGCAATTATATTTTCAGGAGATTCAGTCAACCGGTGCCAGTGAGTGCTCTATGGATTTTACTAATGTCTTCACCACTGACATGATATTTAGAAGCCGAGAGGACCTAATCCAATGGACAAGGGAAGTTGGAAAGAAACATGGGTTGGTTATTGTAATCAAAACTTCAGATGCTGGTGGAGATGGTAGGAAGGCGAGAATAATGTTATCTTGTGAGAGAAGCGGAAGCTATAAGGGTCAATCGAAGGTCCCTCAAAAGAGAAATCCTAATAGGCAACGGGAACGAAGAAGTGTAATTGCCCTTTCGCTTTGAAGGGACGAAAGTTGGCAAGTGATGATGATTGGATGTTAACAGTGGTTTGTGGGTTGCACAATCATCCAAACGCACAACATCTCGAGGGGCATTCATTTGCTGGAAGGCTATCAGGGGAGGAACTCAATGTTTTGATTGATATGTCGAAGAGTATGGTGAAGCCAAGGAACATCCTTCGTACGCTGCAAGAAAGGGACGTGCACAACACTACTTCGATGAAGAGTATTTACAATGCCCGTCAGAAGTGGAGGGTGACTGAGTTGGCCGGTCGATCACAGATGCAACAACTCATGATGCATTTGGAGCAGAACAACTACATTGAGTATCACACTAGCAACCCATCTACAGATGCTACGATGGACCTATTCTGGGCACATCCATCATCTATTCAGTTGTTACGTGCATTTCCAGAAGTTCTGATAATGGATTGTACGTACAAGACTAATAGATATCGACTTCCCTTGCTTGAGATCGTTGGTGTGACATCCACTCAACTGACTTTTTCCGTTGCTTTTGTGTACCTTGAATCAGAGAGGGAGGCCAATTACAGATGGGCTTTGGAGAGGCTTAAGGAATTGATGGATGGATGTATTATGCCCCGTGTCGTTGTAACTGATAGAGAGTTAGCACTCATCAATGCAATACACGTTGTCTTTCCGAATGCAGCAAGCTTATTATGCAGGTGGCATATTTCAAGGAACATATTGGCAAATTGTAAGAAGTATTTTGAGACCAACGACAGATGGGAGGCGTTTATATCTAGTTGGAACATGTTGGTAGTCTCTCCCACTGAAAATGACTACATTCAGTTTTTAAGTGCATTGGACCGGAATTTCTGTGGGTATCCAAACGCCGTTGATTATGTGAAGAAATCATGGTTGAATAACCATAAGGAACAATTTGTAGCTGCTTGGACGGATCGGCATATGCACTTTGGAAACGTGACTACGAATAGGGCTGAGAGTGCACATGCAAAATTGAAGAGACACCTTGGCACATCGAACAGTAGCTTCGATTCGTCCTGGCAGATTATCCATGCATTGCTTGAGTTGCTCTTTACGGAGATAAAGGCTTCATTTGAAAAGAGCTTGAACACCGTGCAACATAAGTTCAAACCAGCACTGTTTCGCGAGCTGAGAGGATTCATATCAAGGAATGCTTTGGATATAATATTGAATGAGTCGATCAGAGCTGGTTATATTGGTCCAGATTCCTTGGCATGTGGGTGCGTAATTCGACGGACACATGGGTTACCATGTGCACACGAGATTGCCGAATACATAAGGGAAGGCACTCAAATACCACTGAGTTGTGTCCATCAATACTGGAGGAAGCTCAATTCAGAATCCACTAAGGAGAATGCAGGCCCCGAATTAACCACAACTTCCGAGTTCGAATTGATCAATAAGAGATTTCATAGTACCGATCACGCGGGTAAAATACAAATATTGAAAAAAACTAAGAGAGTTGGGGTGTCCGTCATCTACTTCTCTTCTTGAGCCGGATGTTAAATTGAACACCCGGGGTCGATCATCCTCGAAAAAGAAGAAGTTGGATCGGTCTACGCGTCGGGAACCATCTGCTTTTGAGTATGCACTCTCGATCGAAGCTACCGTTCCATCGAGAACCAACAGTCTAGATTCGAAGAAGGGGAAGGACAAATTAAGTGTTCGACGCACTCGTTCAAGCACATTCGAGCATCAACTTCCTAAGTCATTAGGACCCTATATCGAGGCTATTAAGGATGTCGAGGCGGATGGTAACTGTGGTTTCAGGGCAGTAGCTGGTCTATTGGGAATGAGCGAGGATGGTTGGATGCAGGTTAGAATGGATTTAAGCAATGAACTACAGAGGCATCAAAATTATTATTCATTGCTATATGGCGGAGATGATAGGGTTGGGGAACTGTATTATGCATTGGCGTACTACGACAGCCATCCCCCATTTGCTCGTTGGATGACAATGCCAGACATGGGTCATCTGGTAGCTTCATATTATAATGTTGTATTGATCCATCTTTTTTTGCAACAGTGCCTTACTTTCTTGCCTTTGAGATCAACCCCGATTCCATCTTCTGATCGGAAAGTTATCGCGATCGGTTTTGTCAATGGTAACCATTTTGTTCAAGTCTTCATGACACCCGGGGCTCCCATTCCTCCCATTGCGACAAATTGGTATAGACACCACCATCCTAATGCTGACGGATGGCAACTACCATATGCGTAGAACATCGAGCGATTCAAAGAAATAATTGGAGACAGTGTCGCAACACGCGAGTCGGTTAATATTGACAGTGATTAATTTCTTGTACTTTGAACTCGATGTAAATAAATTGTAAGAAATGATGTTGAAATGCAATCAAGTTGTTATGATGTCCATCATTTATTTTTGTTTATATTCCATCATAACCCTCCTTAGTTTATTGTGGGTGGGCGAATATATCATACAATAAATCATCTATTACAAGCCACACAAAGAAAAGGCACACAAAATATATGTGCGAAACCATCCTGCACGGCCAACAGATGCTGAGCAGAATGGATCTGTTCGGCACATATAAGCCGAGCAGAATGTATCTGTTCGGTACATATCAGCCGAGCAGAATGGTTCTGCACGACATATGTACACTGAACAGATTGCATTTGCACGGCATATTTTGGCCGTGCATTTAAGGGATGTGTCGATTATTCATCATTAACTTAGAAGGTTGAAACTATTTGTATCCAAATTCGAAGAGGGATGTAGATGTTGAAAAAAATCAAAATTTGAGATGAACTATGTATCACAATTTGACAACCATAATTCCATAAACAAACAAGTTCTTGTACAAAATTATAATATTCATTGATTGAAATGTGGCAGTTTGTAGTACACTGTTTCCTTGTAATTAGTTACACATCTGAAAAGAAGGATACATTGTCAAAAATATCTAAAATATCCTTACATCCCACAAGTCTCTAAAAAAAAATAAAAGTCAAATATCCTTTATACAAAAACAATTTCATGTTATCAAAAAGTCCTCCGAGCGTCATTGTTGCGCACGCCGACGATACGTCACCGGCAAGCCATCAAGAATCTCGAGGGTAGTCCGCAATGCCCTCTGGTAGAATTCAACTGGCTGGTCACCTCGTTCAAGCGTGGCACGAATATGATCCTTTGCTCGAAGGACCTATAAGAGACAATAGAATGTGTCATATTAATAATTTAATATGATACTTGCTTCAATGTACGAAATAAGATAGTTTACAATGCACTCACCGTTCTCGGAGTCGGGTCCTCTCTACCCTCATTAGGGTCATAGTGGGAATGGCGGGCGGGGTTCTGTACACGAGGGTGAGATATCCTAGTGTACCAATCGAGGTAGTCCCGCGAACACTCCCATGCATGATGTGCACGATGGCCGCGGTGCGCAATAGATAATACATGGTCCTCCCAAGTAATCCAATACTGATCCAGAAACGTATAGGAGACCTTGTATTTACCGGCAGTACTACCCCGAGTGGCACGGATGGGGGCAAGAGGTGCGGGTGGGATGGTCTGTACGTAGCCGAACTGTCGAAGAACCCTGTGTGGGTGGTAGGGTTCAATGACATCTAGGGACCCTCAAGCAACCACAGAAGAATGATATCTGCTGTAGTGGATGATGGGCCCTAACACTAGCGTACGGATCCCAAGCAATCTGTCACAAGTAAACTAAACAAGTCACTACTATAATAAAACATGCTCCTTCTCAAAAAACGTAAAATAAAATAATAAAGAAAGTCAGAAATATATAACATAAAACGCTCAAATGGGTGCTCACCTCACTCGGGTGTAAGGCATCCAATCTCTCCCGCATCAGCTGTATGTTTTCTATTGCATTTCCGGAATCCTGTCCAGGATTCCAGCGGCTTGCTAGAGCCATCCCTGCGGTGTATCCCCATTGTGCAGGAGGACGTGCGAATGGGAAGTGCTCGTACACCCAAGACTACAAATGACAACAAATATTAATAATTATATAGTACTTATATCAATTATAATGATAAAGATATATGAATCTATAAAATGTACCGTTCTTACCGTTAGCAGTGTCAAATATCCCGCAATCTGCCGCACATCTGCCCTCGTGGCGGTCCCCAACTGGCGATACAGATACGCAAGTGCGGCAGCCCCCCATGCGTATTGACGGACCCGTGGCAGGTCCATCAATAAGGACAAGTAGTAGACAGGAACCCTCGTGGCGGACTTATCAGTGAATAGTGTACAGCCCAATAGGTAAAGAAGATATCCTCTGGCTGCACACTCTACCTCCTCAACCGACGATGCGGGAGTCACTTCGCCGCACACCCGTCGGATCCACCCCATCCTCACTACCCCACCCCGTGCCAGGTTCAACTCGGCTGATGCAGATTCCCTATCCACACCCAGTCCTAGCTCGAGTAGATCTACTTGGTCAGTAAATCCCATAGTAGCAGATACGTGGACAGGTAGTCCAGTGACTGGGATGCCGAGTAGAGAACTCACATCATCTAATGTGATCGTCATCTCACCAAACGGCATGTGGAAGGTATTGGTCTCGGGCTGCCATCTCTCCACAAAGCTCGAGACCAAGGGGCAGGAGATATATCTGTAGCTGAAATGCCTCAGGTCTGCCAATCCAGACTCTTCTATGATAGCGCGAAACATAGGCACCTCACTATCAAGACGATCTCCAGGCCGAGGTATGTACCAGTCCTTCAACTGCCGCCAATGACTGATACATTTGAGAGGGCCACGTTCCTGCACATTACAAGTATAGTATAAATCTTCATTAGCATCTGGTATTATATAAAGAATTAGTTAAAACATATAAAGAATGAACGTGTACCTCCCCGTCCCATATGGATATGGCCACGTGAGTCCTGAAACTCACAAGGACGGACTCGTCGGCCGGACCGCCTGGAATAGATCCATCCCTGACCCCGAGGCATGAGGACTGGCTGGCTGTGCCTGGTCCTCTGACGAATCATCCTCCCCCACTGGCGCAATCGGAGTACTGGACGGTTGGGGAGGACTAGACGGCCCTGCCTCATCCTCTGAGGAATCGTCATCTGAAGAGCTCTCAGGCAGTGGATCCTGCCGTAATTTGCGTCTTCGTTCAGACGCCGTTGGCCGTTGACGGCGAGGAGGTCTAGCAACGCCAACCTTCACCCGCACTCTGGGTGGATCGCTAGAAGTACTACCACGTCCACCGGTCGGATGTGAGATGCCACCAATACGGCGAGCTGGTCTCCTAGGCATATCTTCAAATCTGGATTAAAAATAAAAATCATTAGGAAAATAAATTCATTATACGAAGAAAAAATTATTTCTTGTACTGCTCGGTTGAATTGTATCGTGCAAAATCGTTCTGCACGGCACAACTTTTCCGTGCAACAATTTTATGCACGGAATATGTTTACCGTGCATATTTGTTTTGCACGGTCTACATGTTCCGTGCAAAACATTTTATGCACGGTTTCTTTCTTCGTGCAGAAAATCCATGCACAGTATACATTTGCCGTGCACAACATTTGGTGCACGGTTCTGCATTGCCGAGCAGATCGCGAACAATGCCACGATTTTTGGCAAACTGAAGAGATTCAGTGCTTCGAATGCACATGAATTAGCTCGTAATATACTTATCTACTATCTAACAAAGAAATTACGACCTAAAAGGAATGTAAACATGATAAACGAATGAAGAAGAAGAAAAAGGAAAAACAATAACTTACCTCACGCAACCTGTGGAGAAGAAGAAGAAGAAGAAGCAGGAACGATGTGCACTGATGCTCTTTGGAGGGAGAACGACCGAGAAGAGGGAAGGCAAGAGGAGGATAAGCAATGTCCAATGGTGCCTTGCTCGTTTTTTCGAATAGGGTCGACGAGGGAAACGCAGAGGGGAACGAAGAGGAAATGCAGAGGAGAGCGTGGGCAGTTTGGGAAATATGGTGGGTGGGCTCAGCAAAACGTTTTTAAGAAAAAAAAAAGGGGGGGGGGTGAGTTCAGCAAGTGGGTGCTTAAAGCAATGTTAGTGGGTGCATATAGAATCACCCTTGAGAGAAAGAGGTAGGAATGATAGGCGTTTAGGTTTTGAAATGCAGGGTTTTCGAAAAGGGGTTTTTTTTTTTTGTTTCCCTCCTTTTTTTTTATAATAAATATATATATATGGAAAATATTCAAGTGAGAATTAGTTCTCATATATTATATGAGAACTTTTTTTCGGGGCCCAACTAGCAACCCATCCAAACCTAGCAACCAATAGGGAATCCCCCCGATAGTCACTAATTTCAAAGATTGGCACACATCCGAATGGACTGAACCGTTTGATCGAGAGTTGAATATTTTTTTGAATATGAAGCCATTAAACTTGTGGGCCATGGATGAAGGGGTTAGGGGCATGAATTTGGAGTCAAACTTGATACTTGGGGTAGTCTCACATAGATCTTTCCATCCCCCCTGGTCTCATCCCCAAATGGGGCCCACAATTGGGCCCCACAAAAAGTTCTCATATAATATGTGAGAACTAGTTCTCACCTGAATATTACCCGATATATATATATCGGGCGGGCTCTCCTAAGCTGCAGCTTATGGGTATCCTAAGCTGCATTAGTGTAAAAAAGGATCACACATGTACGGTTTACACACTGCAGCTTAGGATACCCTAAGCTGCAGCTTAGGAGAACCTGCCCCTATATATATTGTGGGCTCCATTTGGGAATTGGACAAGGGCGGATGAAAAGATCTATGTGAGACCACCCCATGTATTTGACCTCAAACCCATGCCCCTAACCCTTCATCCGTGGCCCACAAGCTCAATGGCTTCATATTCAAAAAAATATTCAACTATCAATCCAACGGTTCAGTCCATTTACGTGTGTCAATCCTTAGAATTTGTGACTATCACAGGGTTCCTATTAGTTGCTAGGTTTGGATGAATTGCTAGTTGGGCCCTACAAAAAAGTTCTCGTATAATAGGTGAGAACTAATTCTCACTTGAATATTTTTCATATATATATATATATAGGTTTGTGCAGTATTACGGCGGGTGTGGAGGGGTGTTTTGTAATTTTCCTTGTTAGAGGAAGTAATAGGGTGGTGAGATCATGAATAAAGTTAAAAGATGAGGGGGTAAAAATAAAATAAATTAAACATTAAGCACAAAAAGTTTATTATTTATTTTTTTATAACGCAAGGTTCCAGCCTTTTGGGCCAGAATAATCTATGCGGGCCCAGGAGAAAAGGCCGGATAAAATTCCCTTGTGGCCCCCCGTGCAATAGTGCAGTTTCGAACCCATAACCTCCGGATGCAAACCGTGGTCCTAAGCCAACTGAGCTACCCTCGGGGTTCATTAGAGCATAAAATATATCTCCTATCCAAGCTATTGCATTTGTTAAAGTCCACGGGTCAAGGCTAGGGCATATCTAAGGCGGGGTGTTAATTCAAGGGTTAGGATAATACAATGAGCCTAATCTTTTTAGCTTGTCGTTTCAACACAACCTCTTCTCATTGATAGAATGCATTTATCTTGAATTGGGTGGGTATGGTAGATTTTTTCTATAATTTAAAATTTTTCATTGCATTGGTATCTACTAGTTTATATCATTTACCGCTAGCATAAAGCCCATGTGATGCATGAGTTCGGTCTGATACTAATTTAATTTTAATTAAATCAATATTCAACTTAACTATTAATTAGTAAAATTAAATGAATTTATTGAACAGTTCTAAACACATTTGTGCAATTTTCAAAATACAAACTCTGATTACAACATAATTATGTTTCAATTGATGATGGTTATTATGACACAATTAATAAAGATAAATAAATGGGATTTTAACAAAAAGAAGCTTCAAATATCCTTATACCTCCAAAAGCATCCTCAAATATATATGTAATGCCTAAAAGCATTTTATATAGTATACGTCGTTTATTTTTAGACCAAATTACCCTCTCCTTTGTTTCTCGTGACATCGAGACTCGACCACATTTGCGTATTGAAGTATTTTATAACTCGTTGTTTTTGTTTTAACTCTCAAACTCGCCAGTTTATTTTGGACATCATGAATAGTTAATGTTTATTTTAAATTTATATTTTGAAGTGAGAAACATGGAGAAAAGCATCATCAACTTTGTAGTTAATCTCCTGTGTATTGTAGTAAAAAATAAGGTTATGAATAGAGAATGGAAAGGAGCACATATTTTTGTGTTTTTTTTTCTCTAAAAAATGAAATGGTTGTTTTTTTTAGCATAATCTCCACATATTGTACTAAGAGAAGGATCCCCGTGAAGTACATTCACTATTGAACAAACTCACGATGAAATGATTCAACTCATTCACGCACAAAAATCGTTGGTTCAGCCGTTTGGCTTCAAAATTGTTAGTAAGACCTAACACAACTGTATGTATCCTATTTGGGAAAACTTTAATTATTAAACTCATGAGTATCTTCTCAACATCGAGAGTTGATACTTGACATCGCGAGTTAATCATGTTAATGTTTAATTCATATACTCTAAAGTGATAAAAGTGGGGGAGAGTATTTTAGACTTCGGAGCAAAATCTCCACATATTGTACTAAAGATGGTCAAAATAAGTACAAGTCACAGCAGAATTATTCGACTCTCACTTCACAAGTTCTTGAGCTCAACGGGACAGTCATGTCCCTTTCAGGTCAGGTTATGTTGGATTTCTATAAGTTTGAGTTAATTTTCAACTAATTACAATAAGAGTACATCAAAATAAGGACATTAATGAAGTTTATAGAAAATATAAATTAATCTAACATGATAGAGAAGCTTAATGAGTGTTCAAGGATGTTGGTGAATTGAATTGAACAGAAGTATAAAACTCGAGCTTGTGAATAATATTGGACACATATATGGACACCAAGTTTTGAGCTCATGAGTGTTATGTCTCGAACTTGCAAGTCATATATTGAGCTCGTGGGTGTCATGTCTCGAACGTACGAGAGATAAAGTGAAGGGCAATTTGGTATAGAAAATGAATGATAAGATGCTTTGGGGCATTACATGTATTTGATAAGGCTTTTGGAGATATAAAGATATTCGAGGCTTCGTTTCATAAAAAAAAAACTAAATAAATCAATATATAGCAATTCAACAATATATATTTAAATATTTATAAATTAGTCTGTGACATTCTCAGCTTAAATTACTTGTATTTCAGTTAAGTGTTATGTAGGTTTGATTTTTAAGTACATTTAATTAAATCTTCACTTAAAAACCATATGCAATCTACTTATAAGATATAATAACTCTTTAATTATTGAAGTGTCCTTTGACTGGTAATCAAATCAAATGTTAATAAGGGCCATCTAAATGACATAACCACTGTGTGATTGTGCAAATGGTGTAATAATAGTGGACCATATATACTGGACCCACACTAGATCCAAGCTATCCACCATGAGACCCATAGGTAAAATATGGATGAGTTGGATATAATGGGTCCCATCTACAAGACAAATTAAAGATTGGGAAAATTGGGGCAGCTTACAATAGAACGAACCCAACAGGCAATGTTAAGATGTACAAAATTTTAAGTGGAGGGGAAGATAACTCTCATGGATGCTGTGGGTTAACCAGAAGGTCAAGCTGGACTTTTTCTTAACTTGGGAATGGATCTTATATCTAGATTTATTTTTTCTTACTACAGGAGCATGTATTGTTTCCACGACCATATATACTATGGGGAAATTTTAAATAAAGCCTTAAAGTCTTTGCCTCATTTCAACAAAGGACACAAGTTTTTCAGAAAGTTTTCGATCAAACACAATCGTCCATTTAAAGTTATTTTTTAGCAACTTTTTTCCCTCAATTATTCAAAATACTCAAATTACCCTTCATTGAATAAAATCCTCCTTTTCCTACTCTATATTATCTTTATTTCCTTCACCCGCGTCCTCACGATGATCAAAGATAACCAAGCGTCTCCACGGTGATCCGCTGCATGTAGTGGCAGTCGAAACTATGTTATGGAATGAAGGATAATTTTGGTATTTAAAAAAATCGAGGAAAAAAGTTGTCAGAAAATACCTTTAAATGTCCGCATGTCCTTGATTAAAAATTTACTATAAAACTTTTGGACTAATTTGAAAAGTTTTAAATTTTGTGCTCTTTTTGAAAATAAGGTAAAAACCTAAGGCCTTATTTTTCATTCTCATATAAAAATGGGTCCCAACTCCCAACCCACTTCGCTGAAGTAAAAAAAAAAAAGGAAAAGAAAAAGTAGATAGTCACCATGTATTATTTAGCGTGAATACTTGGTGTAAATGGTTAATATTTGAATTAATTAAATTGATCTTAAATGATGTATTAACAAGGTGTGAATGTATTAATGCTGTAGATCAATTTTGTCGTATGTCTTTAATTGAAAGTTCAGTGAAAAAATTAGACCCTAATTTGATAATTTGAAAAAAGTAGTTTTTATTTTTTTTTTTTACTTATTTTATTTTCAAAAGCTGAAAAAAACATAGATCATTAAAAAAAAAAAAATTCCCTTTGGAATATTGCACACAAGTGGGTCCCCCACCCCACTTCTACCCTCTCGTATAGTCTAGTTATTAAACCCTACAAAAACCCTAATAGCAAAACTGCAACTCAAAACCCCGCGTTCAGTACCCGATTTCAGACACTCTCTTTTCCTTCTTCTTCATGAATCCGCAGTGAAAGATAGATAAACCCTAGAAATGGCGACTGCTCTTCGACGATCTTTCTCTCTCAGAAACATTCTTCTCTTTCGAAACCGCAGCAATCTCTCTCTCCCTACTCTCTCACATCTCTCCTCTCTCTCTGAAACCACCTTCCTCCAAAACCCTAGAGATTGCAATCGCCTGTTCTTCGATTCCTTTCTCAGAGAAACCCGAAGAGGATTCGCCAAAGGAAGGAAATCAAGTGAGTCTCTCCCACACACATACATGTGTTTTGAATCTGCATTTCTGTTATTCGATTGACCATACCTTGTTTTTTTCTCAGATCTCAGGGCTTTGGATTTTAGAGTAAGTTTGTGTAATGCCGTTTGAGTGTGAAATGATTTGAATATGTATAAGGGTTTCCTTCATGAATGGATGGTTGTGAAATGATTTACAGTTTAGCAATTTGCAAACTGGGGTTGTTCCCTAGTTATCTTTTATTCATTGGAGTTGGGTTTTATTTATTTATTTAGTTTGGGGGATTGATATTTGAGTTTCAAGGAAGGCAATAGAAAATGTTATCCTTTTTTTCCATTCAGAATGGAAGAACACTGATTGGATATGATGGAAACTGGAAAGTGTTATTACACATAAGAACGAATTAACGAGGCGTATGGGCATAGAACAGATTTAATTTGTGCGCTTTGATCTGTTTCTATGGAAAGGCGTTGATGGTGATAGTAATAGAGCCATGGGGTGGTTAAATCATAAAGTGGATGGTTAATCTTCTGCAAGAAATAGATCTCCTGTTCTCCACCCTCCCCTCTGTTTAAATGAAATTAAGCCCATATAGGCGCCCATCCTTTACCTCTTCTCTATCAAATTGGGAAGAAACATGGGGACATTCACTTAAACTTGATTTATTTTTAATTACTTTTGTGATTGAGACTCTTGCATCCCAAATTCTTAAGGTCAGATGTCACATACTATGGTACATTCATTTGCTTTATAAATGTGTTAATTCACCTTTCAACAGAGACTAGACGGAACCGCGCGAAAATGAGCTTAAAATTTAAAATTTATTTATTTCTAGAGACTCTTGTTTGCCAAATTCCCAAGTGAGAATTTCTCAGGCTGGTATTTTCATTTGGTTCAGAGTCATGTTAGATGGTGTTATAGATGGCCACCTGATTTCCTTGTGTTTTCTTTTTTTTTTTGCTAATTTCTCTTTATATTTCTTTATGTTTGGTGCATTTCCATGCAAAAATTCCAATGTCATTATTGTGGTTAAGATTGTATCTTCTGCATGCCAGGGAGCTATCAACTTAGTTTTTAGGAGCTGCAAATGTTGATGTACTATCTTTTTAATGTAGTATAACATTAGTCCACGTGATTTGTGAATGTTTTGTATTTTTCATCTAGGTGGGATAGTTCTTGTCTAAGTGGGCTTTTCATATGTTCGTGGCTGTATTCAATTTGTCCATCAAGATAAACTTTTATAAGATTCTTGTTCTAAAGGATTTCTAGCATTTACCCAGATAGATTAATGGCCAAATTCAAGCAGGATTAATTTCCCCCCTTTTCTCATTGAAGTGAGCTCTTGTTGTTTGATGTTCCTGACAGGCTAAGCACCATACATCCTCATTCAACAATGAGTATATCATTTGTTGGGCATATTTTAGTGTCTATTAAACAATGTATGTTTAATTTGAATTTTGAGCTGTTGCAGAACTGAGCCTACAATGTTCGAATGATGAAATTTCTCATTGAGTGCACTTTTAGCTGCCATAGATGTAATATTGTCCATGAAAACTTGAATCTTACATATTTCCGGCTGCAATTTTGTAGAGGATGACAATGACACGATAGAAGTCGTACTAGATATCAGACCTACTGTGAAGGCAGCTGCTGTCTCACAAATGGAGGCTGCAATAGTTGCTTTATCTCGTGAGCTTAGTAAATTAAGGACAGGCAGGGCATCCGCAGGTATTTTACTAACCAGCATTTTTTTTTTTTTTATAACAGAGGGTGTCCCAGCCCTTTGGGCCGGACTAATCCCTACGGGCCTAGGGGAAACCAGGTAAATCCCATGTGGCCCCAGTGTGGTAGCGCAGTTTCGAACCCTCAACCTCCGGGAGCAAACCGTAGTGCTTGGCCAATTGAGCTATCCCTCGGGGTTATTATTTTACTAACCAGCATTATGAGGCCCACTTATTTCTGTAGTGATTTTTTAACATCATCATTGGGGAACGTGTCTTCAGGAATGCTTGATCATATCATTGTAGAGGCAAATGGCTTAAAGACGCCCTTGAGTCGTGTTGCTGTTGTATCTGTGATGGATCCGCAGACCCTCTCAGTGACACCTTATGATCCAAATGTAATATAACACTTTCTCTATTGCTATATTTATTTCCTTTCAGTTTGCATTGTTGGAAGGAGTGTGAACCGTGATTTCATTCTAAGATTGTAACTTTCGTTACATCCAGATCTTTAGGGCCTTATTACCTCTTCCTTTTATTGGTAAGGCGTACATTACCTCCCATAATTTCTTATGTGGGAGGCTACTAACAATATGCACGAGAAAGCCTATGAGCAAAAGAGGCCCTTAATCAACTGCAAATGCCTTGGCACTGCAGGTCTACAATCTACTTACTAACTGTGCCCTCCTTTTGATTTACTGAAGAGGAACTTTAATAACTTTCTGTTCCTTTTCTCTTTACTCTACCATTGACCTGATGCTTCAAAACAGTCTGGAATAAGTAATTTATGCCAATAGCTGGTTCAGTCTTTCTACATATTTTTGGCTAGATCATTATGTTCTTTTGAAGCAAAGCAGGTCTTTTTTCATTTCTCTTTTTTGCTAACTATGCTATTTATGTAGTTGGAAAAAAAGTGATGAATGTAGGTGAATGAATCAAATAAGTTTCAGAACAGCCATGCAAGAATGCCATTTTAATAGGTGCTTCTGGTTTGCCTCCTGTTTTGTGAGTTAGCCCGCAAATAAGTATTTGGTAGCTGTGACTAAAAGTTGGGAGCTTCCTCCAGACTGCCAAATTTATTCCTTTGCTTAACTACCATTAATGGCATTCAGACATTGTTATCACTAATTGTTAAAAGAGCACCTTGGTGCAAGTTTATCATGTTCATGATCTTTGTTGGTAAAATTATCGGATTTGCAATTCTAGAGAGAATAATCTCAGGATTTATCGGTGAATCTTAAATCTTGATACTTTTGAATTGCACGATCTAGGCAGTCTGTTTGGACTGGTATAGCAACAGCCGAACGGATTTTTTTTAGTCTTAGTTTACTTTCTTTTTCTTCTTTATGCTTCTTGAGTTTCTTTTTTTAAGAGGTTATCTAGTGCTTAAGGAAACCTCTTAAGATAATAACTAGCAAAAAAAAAAAAAACTGTGCAATGCATTTTACTGGTGAAGAAAAACCAACGTTCTTTTTAAAGAAAGAATGGAAGGGCCAGCTCAACCCTAAACATGGAACAACATAGATAATGGAGCCTACCTTGAAGCATGACAACCATGGGGTTTGCCAGGTCTCTCCACTTATATAGAAAAAGGGAGCCATTTGATCATGAGAGATACTATTTTAAGGGCCTTAAAATTCAAATCCTAGTCATTTGATATAATTGGATGGCCATGGGTGCCAAATTTGCTTGATCAATCCAAGGGCCTACAAGATTCTAATGAGTGTCAAATTTTGGTTAGTGCAAAGCAGTTGGGTTAGTGATAGTGAGGAGTTTAGAACTTTGGGTTGATTGTAGAGTGGGCCAGGTGGGTCCCATGTGCCAGCTGTTCCATGCTTAGGTCATCCTTGAAAATGCCACTCACAGACAGCATGCACATATATTACACATTAAAGTATCGAGTATCTTTGCATAATGCTAAAACAACAAAAGCACTGAAACATTCAATTCCAGTAGAAAAACGCAAAACCACCACCACAAGACAACTATGGGTAGCTTGTGTTATTTTCACTTTTAAAATAATGTTTGTATTTTCTACTCGGTGATTGTGTGCAATGTGAAATGTTTTAACATTCTTTTTTGCAGACCTTGAAGGAGTTAGAGCGTGCCATTGTTTCGTCTCCTTTAGGCTTAAATCCAACGCTAGAGGGACAACGATTGGTTGCATGTATCCCACCGTAAGTATAACCAGTCCATTCTCAGTTATTTTTGCCTGATCTCCTTGGTTATATCAAATGAACTCATTTGATCACTGAATTAACACTGAGACATTTTGTTCCACTTTTGTATTTTCCGCTTTTCAAGCTAATTGTTCTTAACATGCATATACATATACATACACATATTATATGGATTTTTGTGTGAGAACTGTTTGCATTATGCATTGCGCGGCCTTGATGGCTTCTCCTGTCAGCTATCCAAACACCCAAATATCTTGAATGCAGTTTTCAAGTGATGCTGTGCAACGAAAGGAAAGATGGGAAAACCCTTTCATTCTGTTGTTTCCCTCCATTTCTTCCAGTTTTCTCGCATCTTTTCTTTGCATGTGCCCTTCTCTATATCTCTCTCCTTCAGTCTCCTAGGTATTTGAAGTAGGTACGCTTCCTATTCCACCTACTTCTACTTTTTGCTATTATTAGTTCTTCCTCCTTTTCTTCTCTCTGTCTTCTTCTATTTCCTCTCCTCTCTCTCAGCCCCAACATTGCCTGTTATACACCCCCCCCCAAAACACTTCTTTCTCTGTGCAAGTCGGGATTCTCTAAAGCCATATTTGAGCCCAGTTCCATAAACTGATCAGTTAGCCTGCCTCAAAATGTAAACCACTCAACATTTCTTCCACACATTGTTTAATCATCAGGGAAACCTTCACCCAAATCAGATTTATACCCACTGTCAAATTGATCATCATAGGAATCCCAAGGTAGATTGGAAAGCATCAAGTTTGTTTGTGTGCGCTTGTGGGTGCGTGCATGTTCTGGTAACTTATCTTGGTTCGTGTCCATGCGTGTATGCTGGTAAAATGTAACTTACCCTAGTTGTGTCTGCGTGCATGTAGGGTGTAACTTGTCCTGGTTTCTGTCATAGTTGCATGTTTAACGCAGTGTGGTGTATGCATTTTGAAGCTTGTCGTTTTAAGTTTTGACAAAAAGACATAGGTATCTGTGCTGATTGACTTTCGTTGTTTCTCTATTACCAGATTAACTAAGGAGCATATACAGGTGAGTTACAAGGCAATGCGTATTCTTTATTTTTGCTGTCAATTCATATTTGTCTGACATGGCCTTTTCTTTTGTCAAGGCAATGTGTAAGGTGGTCACAAAATCTTCTGAAGATTTTAAGCAAAGTATCAGAAGAGCACGTCAAAAGGTTTGGAAGCCAATGTATCTACTGACTCTTTTTACTTGTTATGGAAGCCAATGCCTTAGATTTCTGCATCTGTACCATATCCGCATAAGAGTTTTAGAGCTGTCAATTTAGAATATTAATATCCCATAAAATTGTTTCAACATTTGTGTCTCTGATAATCTAATTTTGATATTGCATTTTCATGTAATATGAAAAAAATATATCTAATGCAGTATTAATCAAGCTCATTATTGTGACCTATTGAACGATCACTTGAACCCGCAATTCTTTTGGTTCAATATCTCAATTCTTATCCCCTTTCAATAATCTTTGTTTGAATATCACATTTAGGTATATTATTCTTTGACAATCCATTGCTTCCTTATTAGTCATCCAGGCTCCAACTCTTAACTTGAATTTCCAAAATCACCAACTCGTGTAGTTAAGCTTCCCCTCTGAATGACTTCACAATCCTTGAAGAGTACCATCTCTATGTCAAATAAGAAGTTCTAATAGACATAATATTTGATCTTCCCTCAAATGTTATAATGCATTCCTTTCTCTTCTTAGTGCATGTAGTAGCTATTACAAGATCGAATGATGTTGATTATGCTTGCAGCACAATACATGTATTCTATATGTTTTGTGAGGAATTTATGATCATGGACCTTTCACACATTTTGAAATTTGTGGATGGTCTTGTCGGGCCTGCTTAGATGCAGTATGATGGGTCTTTTCATGGATTACAGTTGGAAAAAAAAGAAAAGAAAAGCCCCATCAGGTGTGGTCCTATTGTTTTAAATGCCTCAAAGTAATGATTGTATGTATTTACCAAAAAAAAAAAGAAAAAGAAAAAGAAAAAAGTAACGATTGTATGTAACTGTTAAAATCTTTGGGTATCTTAAATCAAGGATTCATTCTGACAGCTAATTCTTGCAAAACTTTTCTATGGCTTTACCCCAGTTGGCATGCATGTAGGTGGGTCTCATAATGGCTGTTAAGAAATTTCAAATTTGCAAATGGTTCATGCTAGAAAATTTGCTGATACTGGATTGTCCATTTGGGCTGTGTAGGCATTGGATTCGGTAAAGAAAGCAGGTTCAAGCATTCCTAAAGACGATGCAAAGAGATTTGAGAAAGAGGTGGGTCAGAACTGCTAGTATACAAAAAGAACCATTAATCGCTATTGTATTCTTGTCTGCTAATCAGTGGCTGCTTTTGTTTCCAGATTGATGAGCTGACAAAGAAGTTTGTGAAGCAAGCTGATGAAATGTGTAAGACAAAGGAGAAGGAAATTGCTGGGAGCTGAGATGTGATTTCTGCATTTTCCAATTTTGTAACCAATTAATTTATGGGTTGTTCTTGTTGAGTGTCATTCCATGGTATTTGGGAAAAGGCTTGGCAATACATGCTGTGTGATGGATTCCACTGTTGTCCAAATATTTCTGCATCTGAATTCCTCTCTGACAGCTCTCGTAGGCGCTTTAAGCAATTTTAGGGGGTTATTGAAAGTATTTTGACTAGAAAGAGGAACGTTACAATGCCAAACGGAAAAGATTTTCAAGTATGTTGACGGGTCTTTTGAAATCATTATTATGGAATCTAGTTGACTTGAGCTTGGTTAAATGCAAATATGGATATGCACGGATGAAGTTGCACCGCTGTTTGGTCGTATTAATTAAGCACTCAGTGACAGGTTTCGACTGAGAGTTTAGACTATTATTATGGCTTGTGGCAGATAATTAACTAACTGAGCAGGGCCTCTAGGTCATACCTATCTAACAACAGGGGGATCTGATCTGTCGTTACTAACAGGATAAGATGATTTTGATTCACAGGCCTGAGAGATAATATGTTCCTAATTATTAGACAAAGACGACCTGGTCTGGACAGCAGCAACGTAGTCCATTTGTAACATTATGACCAATTGCTTGTTTTAATAAAAGCAGGCTTAGACTGCTTAAAGGTTGATATGTGATCTGCAAATAACAATGAGTTGTGGTCTCATGCTTGTTTGAATTTACTTTTAATTGCGGGAACGGTGAGATTCCTATGAGTTCTGGTCTCATGGTGGTTTGAATTTACTTTTAATTGCGGGAACGGTGAGATTTCTATTTTCCTCAAAACATAGGCAATAATCATCAATTTGTATGGATCTTATCTCCTTGACAAGTAGTCATTAGGAGAACAAGAAACAGATCTTAGAGAAATATGCTAAAGCAGTCACAACCATTCTGTTCTGAAACCCTGAAGTCCTAGCCATTGCCAATGATGTATACTCGTGGTATTAAATATCGGCCGATACCGGTATGATATATCGGTATCGGTGAGATCGGGGAAAAATCCCCAAAATATCGGCTTATCTCATGCAAGATGATATTCATCTCGGACTAATCTATATCTCGGCCGATATTTTTTAAATATCGGCCAAGATCCTTTAAAAACACCCCAAATCCTAATTTTTTTTTTCCTCATCTTCATCTTCTTCCCCTCTCCTCTCATCTCCTTATTCCTTAGGGCAGCAGCTATACCTCCATCACACATTCACACATCCCTCTTAAAGAAAATATTATTTAAGGTAAGAGAAAATCAAAGAGTGGGAGAAAATACTCATGGTTATCATGCGGGTTATGTTGGTCAATAAGGTGCCATGTATGAACAGCATATGAATTATTCATATGATCTTAATTGGGTACCCCCTTCACCAACACTGATAGTTTCTATCGAACAACTATTAATTGAGTAAGGGGAGCTTCCCCATCACCACATAATCCCCAACGACCTATATATGCCCCTCATAGCTATTTCATACCATTTGTGTACGATTACCAGCCATCTCAATCAATAGGGGATCAAGATAGTTCATCATCTTATCAAGAACAATCTGAATATGGTCATGAGTATGGTAGTGCTGCGCAACAGCCTGGAGCATATCTTTTTAACCAATACCGAAGAAATGATGATGATGATGATTATATTGAGCCTGGGCGACACTCCACTTAGAATTAAACTGTCAATCTGTCATACACTCATACTCATCAATCTCTCTCTAGTTCCCTCTAATTTCAGGTAAACTATGAACCTTTTGATGCCCAAGTGCTTTATGATTTATTTATCTTACTATCATGTTTCAGATTTTAATATGTTATCTTCATGGTCATGAATTTCACAACTTATTTGATGATTGAGTTAGTATTAAATGATTATTGATATGTTATCTTTATTTTCTTATATTTTACACTAATAAATTGATCATGAGTATCAATAATGGTTGTATTATATGAAATACTGGAGAAGAAAGCAAACAGCGACACAAACATGACTCATAATTTAAGGTGATCGAGATTTTGATTTATTGTTATTACTAATGGAAAAAAAAATTATTTTCCAGCTTTTTCTAATATTATGGATTTTTTGGATATTTTTGCGAATTTTTTTTGGATTAAAAAAAATTCACACCGCGACGACCGTGACGGACCGATATCCGCGACGATACAGATATCATATCTGTTTTTCGACCCGGCAAATACCGTGACCGTGACCGAGACTTTAAACCATCAATATAAGGTGAAGCATACCGACTCAATGAAAGATTTAATTTTTTTTTTTTTTCGTTTTTTTGCCAAAACTCAGCCCATGTACTGGCCTTGACTCCTAGAATGGAGACCAAAAGCAGAGCTCCGGCTTCGGCTTCCAGTAGAAAGACCTTAAAAGGAGTAACCCAGGTCTCATCCTTGAGAATTTGAGCCTTAACTTTGTCTCATGTAGGCCAAGCATGCCTATTTTGAGGCACATTCTCCGTATATTTAGTGGGGCAAGTGAACATGGCATGAATCCATCGTGCCATTTTCACCACCTGGCTGGCATATGGCATGATTCCACTCATTCCAGAAGACACATTTGGGGGAGCACGAGGATGCTAAAGTCCACAAAATTCCTTTGTTCGGAACTTTTTTTTTTCCCAACAAAATGGATTCTGCACCTAGAAGATTTGGGTAGCTCGAGGGAGAGAGATCCTGCATTTCTATTAAGAAATCAAAATCTTACCTATTGTGAAAAGTCAATTCATTTTTCTCTTTCTTCACGAGGAAAATGTGCCACACCAAAGAATAAAACTTTCAGCCGCATGAAAATCAGAATAATTTTTTTCACTATCATGGAATCCTCTCATCGCAAAAATGCACCCTCATGTGAGGAAGGAATTCCCCTCCGCACTAAAAATGAAAAAAAAATCAAAATTTTACCTTTTCCCCGAGAGAAGTTGCACCAATGACAGTAAAATTAGGCTGCGTGGAAAATGGAAGCTGATTTCCTCCTGTCTACAAAAAATTGCCCTTGGTGAGATTTGACACAAAAAAAAAAAAAAAAAGAAGAACACTACGGATTTTTCATTCCCCAACTGCATTTTACATCTCTCTTAAAGAAAAAGCAAAAACCTTTACATACAAAGAAAAAGATGAAAGATTCAATACTTCGAGATGAAGTACTCACTCCCATACTCCCTGTAATTTCTCTTTACATCCCACAACCCAAAAAACAGAACCTTCTCCACTTTCACCTTCCCTTCTCATTTACTTCACTCAAAAAACCACCTTTCATGCACACACATTCTATCTTCCCCCCTTCCCAAAAGCTTGTCTAGTTATCAGCTTAATCCCCCTCACCCAAAGCTCCGCCATCTCGACACCACCCTCGCACACGAAATGCACCTCCTTCTTCTTCGTAGTCACCACCCGAAACACACCTGGCTCATTGGCGTCACCCTTCCTCCGACGGTTCCTCTGGAACACTGAGCTCGGACCCACCTCTGCTTCCCTACACATTACATTCCTTCTGCTCGACTTCCCCCACCGTAGCACCCCGGTTGCGCCAACCATCCTCATCACTTTTCCGTGTGGTGCGCCCTTTCCTCTCTTTGTGTGCTTCTGTACATGGCCACCACTCAGCACGAGCACTCGCGCTAGCTCATCCAGAATCACACACTCTGCTTCGCTCCAGGCATTCTTTCTTGCGAGCATGAGTGCGGTCTCACCTCTTGTGTTCTTGATCTCACAATGTGCTCCACATGAGATCAGAAACTCACATAGCCGTGCATGGCCTTCTCTTGCTGCTAACATGAGCGGGGTGTATCCATCCCCATCAGGGACATTAACATCATCGCCTCGATTAGTCAACAGGCGCACTGCTGCTAGATCACCACGACGGGCAGCACAGTGCAATGCATAGAACCCGCCACGATTGCCCTTCTCAATCGCAAACTCGAGCATCACCTTCTCGAAGAGATCTCTGTTTGCATTCAGTTCTGACAGTGTGATAGCAGTCTCGCCGAATTTGTTACGGAGCTTAACATCAGCTCCTGCAAATACTAGCAAACGGAAGGATTCAACATGGCCTTCCATAGCTGCAACCATGACGGCTGAGAAGCCATTCTCATCCTGCTCATTGAGGCTCACATTTGGGCGCTTGAGCAATGTTTCCAAGGCCTCGACATCTCCTGACCGCGCCACAAATATTAAAGGGGAGAAGATGGTAACATTACTTGAATGGACAACCTTTCCGCTGCGGATGACTTCAAGCACAGTTTGTTGGAAACTGATGGCCCATTTGTTTAAGCCGGCAATTGATCTAGCACACTGGCCTGTTGAGTTAACCAGACCAAAGTCAGCACCAGCGGAAGCAAGAACCCAAAGGCAGTCATCTTGATTGTATCTGGCACAAAACATCAGAGCAGTCTCTCCAGACTCTGTTTGAGAGTTGATGTCACAACCAGCATTGATTAGGCGTTGGAGTACTCTGGCTAAACCAAGCCGGGAAGCAATGTGTATTGGGCGAAATTCAGCTTTTCGGGTTGTTTTAACTGGGAATTCGATGTTTGCACCACAATCCAAAAGTACGTCAAGTGCTCCCTCATTCCCACACAGAATGCTGTGGTGGATGAGGGTCCTTCCATAGTGCAGGGCATTAAGGCAGTGGTGTTGAAGGAGCATGCGCAAGATGGTACCAGTGGACTCGAAGTACTCCACAGCGCACCAAGCGACATCATAGGGTTCGGCTAATCCTGCACCCACCCGGAATTCTTCACCTGAAGCAGTGTCCCATGACCAGGCTCCAAGTCTCACTTTAGTGTCTGTTCTAACTCCAGCCTGTTCAATCGAAAGAATAGAAAAGAAAAACACGATTGTCCATCAGATCAGTGGTAGCCAATTAGACATTGTTACTGTATATACTAGTTAGTCTAGATCTATGTTTGGCTTCCTCAAACAGCGCCTGAACAGAAATGACACAGTGAATTTAAGAGCATCTTTATTCTTGGATATGAGAACATATATAAAGAGGAAACTCTTGCATAACTTGGCAAGTTAAGGGTTAACTAGCTATGCCAGTAAACACATAGCAAGTTAGTCTGGCCAAATGACCCCGCAACATGCAAGAGCTGATTGTTGATTAGACATCTGTCAAAATCAAATTTCATCAGACATCTGGCAATTATCATCAGCCATTAGCTAAATTATGTTTGGACCATAGATATCGAAAGTTCAGATCTGACACTTAAAATTGTGAAATGGCCCCAGTTCTTGGTAGACGGCTTAACCCATGCCTTGTATTTTGTGCGTCTATCCAGCTCACAGCCATGCAATTCCAGCTGTGATAAGGTACGTTTAGCGTTGTAAGCTGCCATGTTAAGCTAGCGTGCCTCTTAAGAGGCACACGTCTTAGTTCTCAAGGTGGAATTTAATAGTTTTACAGTATAATGCATATCAAATAATGCTCTATTCTACAATTTAAATTTATTACACCAATTCTTGCTTTTAAAATGTTTTGAATGAATAGGGCATGTTTGTGTTTCTGACCTACATGCTTGGAAGTGCTAAGAATTTCTGGTGGGAGTAGAGGAGGAACAGTAGGGATAAATAGTGCATAGTGTAAAACTGGTATATCTGCCACTCTATGAAATGAAATAAAATGCAAGTGGATCTCCGTTCATTCAATGACAATCCATGATAGCTGAAGCCAGGCGAAGTTCCAATACCTGTAATAACTGCTGAACCACAAAGACCTGCCTGCTAATGACGGCAGCCACAAGTGCATTACAGTCAACATTTGTGTGAAGAGATGGCTTAGATGATTGGAGCAGCACACGGTCCATTGCATTTGCATTTACTCCACACTGCAAAATATAAAATTTTCAGTCAGACACTTCACTCCCTTCTAAAGACATGTTAGTGGGGCTTCCAAAATTGAGGGGTCAAGGTGGAGCCCCACTCCCCCTGGCTCTGCACCTGCATATTATGGGAACTGGAATAATGGTGTGATGGTTAAAAAAAAAGCTGTGGTGGTACAGGTTTGGTTACATTCACACTTGCTTTTTTGTTAGTTCATACTGGTTCTCCAGTTTGTTAACCAGATAACATTTTGAATTTCTAACCAATAAGCGAACTCTCTCTTTTTTAGTGGAAAGAAATCTGAAAATGTTGCATAGCAACTTGGGACAGGCCCAATTGAAACCATTGTTTTTTCTCAATTTTTGAATGTAACTGAAACTTAATGATCAGACCTAATCAAAATCTAAATTCAAGTTGGATATTTTCAGAATCAGGTCAGGCTTGGTCTTAAAAAAAATCTGAGAATGTCTAAAATATAAAACCAAATTTGGAATTTGGGTCGGTCATTTTACCAGTTGGGTCGGGTTCAAGTTTTACCAAAACTGAACCTGATCCAAACCATCTTAGTTGCGCCCCTGCCAAAATGATGTACACAAATTTTATTCTGTCCGTGTTTTCTTTACAGGAAATTGACTAATAAATGGTGATTGACATGCGACACAATTGTTAGTGAACGATCTGGTACAAACGTATAATAATCAAAACTTTCCCTCACCACCATCAGATCAAGGTCAGACGAGACAAGCAGAGACAGCTGGATCACTTGATCATATCCAGTGAAGTAAACAATATCTACCCACATCCTACCCAACACAGAAATACAGTACTATAGTGTTTATTGTACAGCATCAGGTCAACCACTACTACCTCTACATGCCAACCACATGTACATCGGCTAGATAGATAGCTCATCAGATAAACTGTACACCCTGTACAATACCCCACCTTTAGATTTATCTGTATGAACTACCAAACAGATAGAACCGCAGACCCTGTACAATAACCCCATTTAGATTAATGGGAATCAACTACCAAATAGATAGCTCATCAGATAAACTGCAGACCCTGTACAATAACCCCATTTAAATTGATAGCAGCAACTACAACTCGGTACAGAATCTGTGTACAGCAGACTGCTAACTATTCACCCAGACAGGGGGTGTGCTCCGCTGTTTACAGCCTCAACCAAATAATGCCTTTTACCAAATCACTGGGTCCAGTAAGGACCATACCCGCATGCCCATTTACCTAGAGTACATATATTCTATACCAAATACATTAATAAATATGCATTATTTTCTATATAATGTACGAAACATAAATGATTCAGGGCTGGGTCTAATTTGGTTCCACGGGTCCCCCATGTATTATGTATAGATTACTAACAGTGTCTCAGTTTGAGAATACCATGGACACAATGGGGGACCTGGACCACTCACAGCCACTGTCTATCTGTTGATGACATGGTTCACAATAATTTTATCTTGTTTTTAAACTTAATTAAGGACCAAAACAAGGTAAACTTACGCTTTGGGCAAGCATTAACAGTGGTTGCAATAACATTTGACAGGTAAGTACCTTGATTAGGGTGTCCACAACATCCACAAAACCCCGGCAACTAGCAGTCACAAGTGCATGAACTGCAATGTGGGGCCTAATCAGCTCCGATCCCATCAGCAGCTCAGCAAGCCTTGGGCGTCCATGACAGCTGGCCTCCAACAGGGCCTCCTCACAGGCAAGCTGCGATGCACCTGCCTTGATCAGGATCGCCAAGATCTCCAAGTGGTCCTCCCTCACTGCAGCAGTTGTTGCAAAGCCCCGGAAAAGCTTCTGATTCACATCAGCGCCAACACTCTGGTATCATACACATTACAAATAACCAGTCTTCAGCAACAATGGAAAGACCAAGAAATAAAATAGAGAAGACAACATATATCTAAAGAAAACCGAATCCTTAAAGGGGAGCCCTCAGTACTTTCTGAGGGCAGTGCCATACATCCAACAATGGTGCCTGCCTCTATGAATCCAAACAGTTGGATTCATCCTTTCTCATGCATTGACAGATACCCATTTGAAACAGATTCATTTGATCAGATGGTTTGGATTCATTTAAATGACACCCATATAGATAGTAATTTGAGATGTATCAACCCAGCAGTTTTGGTATTTTCAGTTTTTTTTTTTTTTCTTGATAATAAACAGTATTCATACTGTTCTATTCTGAACAATAAATACTATGGATGAATATTGAAGAAACTATTTTTCCTTCCTCACTTTTCTCAGTTTAGTTTCCAACTACAGTTACAGGTAGGTACGAAAAGGTTCCATCCTATCAGAAAGCATATTTTGGACTCTTGTTGGATGATTAAGACAGGAGCATACACCGACAAAAAAGACAGTAAAGGATGAGAAGGCAATGTGGAATGGGCAGCCGAAGCTATGAGGAAGGAGAGAGCAAAGAAGGGCAAGGGGAGATGGATCATGTATGTACATATAGAGAAGCAGAGAAGTATGGCTCTAGTCAAGGCCAGCATACAAAAGAAATATTACCCGACATAGCAAATAATAAGACGTGTCATCTTGAAAACTAAAAGGGGAAAGGAGCAGTGAAGTGGGGCCTTCTCTTGTACACAGACCTTATACTGATCAAGACCATCTAATTGATGATCATTAGGTCATCTGACTTTGCACACTTAAGCTAATAAAGATATTTTTAGACATTTAATCTATATCCAACGTTTCGATACTCAGGCAAAAGTAACTTTTTAAAGTGTACGGTAAGTGTATTAAGTAGGATGATGCTTATTGTTAGCTTCAATGGAAAACTAAATCAAATCAACATAGCAGCAAAAGACTATGGGCAAAGTGGAGACAAAAGACAAGAACAAAACAACATGGGCAGAATTCAGTTCACAATTAAATTCAGATGGGGAATGATCCTTTCCCCATACCATGCAGTCAACAAGATATACAGGCCATATTTAATGCATATTATGTTCAAAAAGTCCCTGATACTGTATAGCCAAAGCCAAAAAGACTCCATGTATCAGCCAAAATATTGGGGTACTAACTTATCAGTTTGTTTCAAACTTGTCTGTTAAAGATATTCTAAAAAAACATCAAAGAGTAAGATATTGCAACTCTTCACAAATTTCTATAAGGGTGTTTCAAATATAAACAAAATAACATATAGAAAATAAAAGAGATGAGATAGGAGTTCCAATGCATTATATGTTCTACACTAAACAAAAAGATCTAGATATTCCAGTTGATGGGCCCAGACAAAACTTATGACTAATGGAATGATCCTAACCATCGAATTAATTGATGAGAAAAAGGTTCCTTATAACAGACACCAGTAACCAGATCCGAGCATTGAACATGGTCACATGTTTGAGATCCGATCATCAATTATCATGTGGGCCACATTCGTCGTGTCACAAATCTAAAACCAATTCAGTCCACATTAATTAGACCAGACTACAGAGAGAAATGGGCATATCTGAAAAAGAACAAAGGTCCACATGCCTTTGCCGGGGCATGGATCTTGCACATGTGTACCATGGTAGTACGTGTTTTCACGCACGTACGTGCTGTACTATGATCGAACACGCATGGGGACAGCAAGATTCTTGAAACCCATTGAAGTGAGCTGACCGAGAGATCTCTGCATATCATGGATCCGTGCAGCTTTTTGTCCGGTAGCAGAGAACACGAACGAGCAATCAAATCAAAGATATAATTAGATATCAGTTGGTAGAAGTACTTCAGGTTGAGCTGTGAAGGGTCTTATTCACGGGCACAGGATGTTCCTACTAAATTATCATCTTCCCGCAGTATATCTGAAAACTTCATACTTATCGAGGGAATAAATTATCCAGTACCAAAATCCAAACAGCTGTAATGCTGTTCACCGACTAATACGCAATGAGAAAGGACAACTCAGTTGGATTTGCAAATCCAAGGCACGCAGCATGATTGTCCAGCTGGCTAAGCCATAAGCCAACAAGAAGCAAGGATCATAAGACTACAAGACTACTGTTAAATCAAAACGCAAAAACAAGATTTGTTTCCTTATTTTGCTAAGAAAAATAAGATATTTTAACTGTGTCATTACTCATTACCCCACGGAGATTTTTCAGACCAGACAAATTTTCGTTTTTTTTTTTTTTTTTAATATGAACAACCCACTTGTCATGACCCAAAGAACTCCTGGGAGATGAGCAGACTATTTCATTAACATATATGAATTAGAGGCCATGTCTACATGGAAACTGGTCTAAATCTATATGACCGGATCCTATTTGAGAATAAACACAGAATCTCTTTTCCCACCCATGTCGGTTAATAATAGGGCCCACCTTGAGCATTAAAAACCCCCAAAATTTGGCGTCCAATGCAGCCCGAAGAGCGGAAGAAGGTTGGCCCATATAACCCATGACTACACATGGTCGCTTTAATTTCACAATAAAGTCAAACGAGATATCCGAGTTACCAACAAAAATCAAATGACAGCAACGAAATCACCAGCAAAGGCAACCACTCGCACAGTACATGGACCACCTCACCAACTGAAGCCACTCCCTTGAGTAGGCCCACATGGGCGGCAAAAAGCTGCAAAGCGAAAGTTAGCCGGGCAGTTTTAACAACCGACTCAGTGGACAGTGTGAACTGACCAGGAAAAAGAGGAGAGTAAAATAAGCCTCAAGGCCAATTTACAGTTTCCCAAGAGAGTAATGGGTCGAGAACAACTTTTTATACGTTCTGGTTCTCGATCTCATGTGCGGCCTGCACAAAGGAAAAAACGCTGACTGACACTCATCTACTGTATGTCACATTTATGAATTAAAATCCGGTCCGTCGAATGGAGGGACCATTATAGATTAAAGATGTCGCAGAAATATGGCTTGAACAACAACGGAAGACTAGCTAGAAACTTAAATGAAGCTTTTAATGAAGACTTCAATGTTGGGTAGAAGTAAATAGTGAAAACCATCATCTTAATCCGGTGTGTTCTTGCGTTCTATTCCACCTAAGACAGTGACCCACAATTTGGACCGTTGGATTAGGGCTACAACAAGGCATATAGGAGATAACGCGGAGTTCTACTCAACAAAGCAACGAAAATGAACAAAATGCAACTTAAAAAAAAAGGAAACCGATGAGTAAACTGTAGGACAGCCTAAAATAGTAACAAAAGCTCGTTAGAAACTGCAATGGAGATATGGAGAGTTTATCCGGCTTATCTGTGTCACAGCACAAAAGAGTTGGAACCCTCCTCCCATAAGAAAAAAAAATCAGAACCGTTCATCTTTTGGGCCTACAGTGGACGATCATTTGCCATTTGGAGCGGACCCCACCATTGGGTGTCAAAGGACAGCTAAAATCAACTATCAAAGCAAATGCAACACGGCAACTTCAGAAGAGGAGGACCAGTTCCAGTCAACACGGATCAGTGGAGCAGTAAAGCGGACTACGGATTCGTGAAGATAGAAAGATTACCATACCAGTCCTTTATAAAGGTAAAAGAGAAACCTATTCTGAACGAAAAAGAGAGAACAAGGGCAGGAGGGCGCAAAGGAATTTCAAATTTTCAAAGCCTCAGAAAATCCACCAAAATTTATTAATGCCAAACAGAAAAGATAATCCATCAAGATTCCTCTCACTAAATTTAGAAAGAAAAACCCTAATTTGCAAAAAACCAGAGAGAGAGAGAGAGATTGAAGATGTCAGCAAACGATCATCAATCGCCACTGAAATTCAAAAGGAAATTTTAAATAGCAGCTGCAACTTAGATACGGACTTCAATCGCGGCAGATATTTCGAGAAACGAGTATTAAATTGCACTGAGATTTCAATCGAAGTTTCCGTTTAGAGATGAACCGCAAGCGAACTCCAATCGCAACCGAGATATCTCCAATCAGAGGCAAAAAAGTTCGGTTGCGACTAAGATCTTTCCGAAGAGACAACCTTGAAATTTCAGAAAGAAGAACTTCAAATCGCGACCTAGATTTTCTCGCACAACTCAAATCGCAACATCGAAATTTCGGAAAGAAGAACTTCAATCGCGACAGAAATTTTTTCAATATTATACAAAAACGCAATCAGATGAATAAGAATGAGTAACAGAAGAACAGAGAGATTTTCATTTCGTATACCAGAAGCTTCCGTACGAGCGCCAGATTTCCGGTATGAGCAGCGAGGAAGAGAGCAGACACGTCGGTCTTGAACTCCTCATACTCGACTCGAACTTCATCGCTCGATTCCTCATTCAAAACGACCTCCGTCTTCCTCGATTTCAAGCTCACGGCGCCGACGAAGTTCACGTCGACGAACGGATCAGCGATGCATTCAAGCGCGGATCTCAGATCTCCGCCGTGCGAGGCCTCCACGAGGCGCTGCGAGATCTCCGCCTCGCAATCGACCGGAAAAACTTGCTTTCCGGCGAGAAATCCGCCGCCGGAGTGGCCGAAGACCGTCATTTTCCGGCGATGTAGGTCAGATCCTCTAGCCGCTGCAGTTGGAACTCAGACGATCGAAATGTAGCAGAAAGCTCGCATAGATTCTCAGTTTTCTCCTCCTCTTCTTCTTCTCCTTCTCCTCTCACTCTCTCTGTGGTGTTTTGTGTAGAGAGGAAGTTGAAAGAGGTGAGCGGGGAAAGAGAGGGGTATTTAAGGGGACTAACTACGGTTAAAAACAAGTAGTAGTAACCATATCCGGGTAGGGTTGAGAATTGAATCCGGATCTGCTGCTTCTTCGGATTTTCCCCGTACATAGATCAGAACGCGTGGGGCTTTGTGGACCCCATGGTCCACTGTACGATCATTAAAATTTTAATTAGGTATGTATCTTTTAGCTGAAAATCTGAGTTGAGGCAACACTGTCATTCATTGGAGGAAGGACATCCCCTGAATGCTATAGTGGGGCTACCTGATAAAAATCCAAGCAGCTTATTTCGAAAGGGGTTGGGGTTGGTTGCATGTAAGATTAAGTATATTATTGATAACATGTTTAGCATGATCTTGCACATTGTTAATGGTTATTTGCTAATTGCGCTGTTAAAAGAATTAATATGCTTAATTTTAAGGTAGGACCATCTCACTTTATGGTATAATTGGATGAAATCCCATGAAGAGGATGAGCATTGGTTTCAAGCTTGAGTTTTCATTACGTGGGTCCTACTGTGGGTCCCTTTTACTGTTCATTCATGGAAATTCATTCAGCCGTATGTCCCTTACATTTCATTCATTGAAGCACGGAAAGAATTTATGAGGACTTGTATGTAATGATGTAAATGGGTCCGTTTCGGTACGGGTCAATGATGTACCCGAAATCAAAAGTTTTATGAGGACTTGTATGTAAGGATGTAAATGGTCGGTTTTGGTCCGGGTGAATGGTGTACCCGAAATCAAAACTGATTCTAAACCGAAACTAAACCCATTAATGAAAAAATGGAATTGGAATCATAACTAGTTCTGCATATGGGTCATGTGCGGGTCCGAATCTAAGTAGATGATGATATAAAAAATATATATAATTTTTAAGAAGGATTTTTGAAAATTGAGGTAATATGTAAGTTCCTGAGTCCATGGGTCAGAACGAAGGTAGAATCAAATCTGAACCCATTTACTTATGGAAACCTTCGGGTAATTACCTAAATTAGATTTTTAACTAATTGTAATCTTTGAATAATTGGAGAATCGAAAACTCATTTATATCCCTAGTTATATGCTCCATATATACTAGCAGTTGCGCGTGAGTATGAATCCTATGAAACTTTGATGCAGAGAGTCATAAACTTTTAATGAAGTCCGTCTGTTGAAAATCTAACCCGGCCAAAATTAACTTTCTTATGCACATGAACTGTATCAATATTCAATAATGATTATTATCCTCCAATCGGTCTTACTGTGGAACCTACTCTTATAGGTTTTATTCCATATTTAAGTGTGTGAAGATTTTAACAGGTGGGCCCACCATGGGGTTCATCTCCTCTGATCGGGAATTCTCAAGAGTCAAAGCCCCGGAGGATCCGGACTAAGCATGTTCTTGTAAGCACGTGGAGCCCACAAAGCTGGAGAACCGTGCGGTCGTCCGTCAACTCTCCTGCACAGATATACCATTGATGACCAGGAAAGGACAAAGGAAACTGAATGGCAGAGCGGCAAGCCGGCTCGGCTTCACAATTTGGTGCTTCGGCTACGGCCTAATTAGGACTTTGGTACCGACCCCACCTCGTACGCGCTAATATAATAACAGGGTTGAAAAATCTATTAGCAGATAGGACCTAGTCAACTGCAGCAAGCATGTGACATTCGATCAAGCACAGCTTGCATAATGACATTACAGACCTATTGAAGATATAGTTAGTATTGCCCTCTGATTTCTCCAGTGAAGTGACTTCATCAATTAGCCATTTATAAGAGATTACCCTTTTTCCTTTTTCTTTTTTGGTGAAGAATTTGCCCTACATATGGTAAATGGTATTGGCTCTGTGTGGGGATATTTTTGAACTCACCGGATGACTGGCCGGATGCTCTATCTCGTGCTCCGGCGTCAGCTAGGCCATCTCGGCAAGACTCGTCTCAATGACCACCAGCTCGGCCGAGTGCCCCACTTCGGCCGGAGACTCATCTCGGCCCCTAGCATAACTCCTTCACCTCGGCAGAGCTCCACCTCGGTCATGCCGTCTCCAGCCCGGCTAGGGACTTCATCCCGTTCTTCCACTTCGGAGTCTCTGCAAGGTCTCTAGCCAAGGCAGGGGCTGACAGCTGTCCTTCCTTGGACACTTAAGCACGCTACAGCACGTGCGACAAGACAAGGGCACCGCCCAAACTCTCTGACAGAGCCTCCCATACCGCCCACGTCCTCTGACAGAACGGCGTCCACAGACGCCCGGGTATGGCCCGATGCGACACGACGTGCTACGATGGGATAGCTCTCTGACAGAGTCACCCCCTTGTCTCCTCTTCTCCTCTATAAAAGGAGCCCAACCAGAACAGTAAGGCTCCCTCTCCCGTCCGGATGGAACCACACTGGTATCACCTTCTTCCCCAAAATCTCTATCCTTAGTCCAGTACTCATACTGACTTAGGCATCGGAGAGCCCTGCGCTGCCCACAGCTAGGGTCCTCTGACCTGTTTCTTCTCCTTCTTCCAAGTTCTCAGGCATCGGTTCTTCCACCTTCAACGAGGAGACGGGGAGCTTCAGCCTTCGTCCTCCTCAGTGAGTCTCAAGAACACCACCCCCCCCCCCCGGGTCCGTGAATTTTTGTGCACTTACAATTGGCGCCGTCTGTGGGAAACGCTACAAAAAGCCATCTTTGTGCACTTACAGGCTCTTTAATTAAAGACAATGACTTCATGCTAAAACACTCAATGGTAGGCACATTGATATCATGACAACATGTTTAGGAATTCATGATCCCTAAGTTTTTAAGTTTAAATTGAAGTAACTCATTGAAATCTATTTATGTTCTTGATTTAATTTAATCATATAATACATAGTAGTTGATGATGATTGATAAACTGGCATAGCATTTTTTAAACCAATGTAGATCTTGTATCAAGTAATGCTGGATTTTCAATCCATATCGTTAAAGTAATAGGAGGCGAGAAGAAAAAAAAATCAGAAGTAAGTGAACAAATTTTGTGAATGAAATTAATACAATATACCTCCTAATTTTTTAGGAGTCGAGACACACCTCATAACCATCTGTCATTTTCTATATTTATCAACAGCTGAAAATGCAATAGTAGTTTCCGGGTTAGTATAGTAAAACCCTACTATTATGTTATCATCATCAATTGAGTTCTCATATATCAATGATCTTTTTTTTGTCATATGAGAATCCTAACATTCACTCACTATCATGCACATGTCCGTAGTCAAATGAACTATAACCGCAAACGACCATGTACCTCACTAGTAAGTGACGTGAATTCTCACCTGATTGCTCAAAGTTCGAATCTTGGGCACATGGCCTCTTCCCACTTGTGTGGATTTTTTTTCTGCTTGTGCGAGCTCCTAATCCACTTGTGTGGGTCTTCATTTCCGATTGTGCAGACTTTTGCTTACATCCTAACCCCTTGAATGGGTTTAAAAAATAAAAAACCGAGCTTAATAATTGAGGGCCTTTATAGAAAGGCATCCTTACATGAAAGATTGGTGTATATAAGGCATAAGGAGGAGCAGGAGAAAATTAGGTCATTGGCAAAAATAAGATCGGGTGGGACACAATTGGGTGGGATTATGACGCAAATGGAAGGGAACAACCCTCCATGTGAATGCAAGACATTTCATGGTCCACTTGATTATGATTATTGTTCTCTCACATTGGTATTTGTGGCCAACACTATTCTGATGTCTAATCATTGTATAACTGTGGGGCACAGATGAGGAGCACACTCATTTTTACAACGGCTCCACATATGATTATAGCAGCATATAAAGCGATTGAGTTTGATATTGACAAACCTTAACGCGTACTTTGAGAAGGCAACTTAAACCTATCTCAAAGTCTACTCTAATCCAAATTTGAGAACAATTTACCAAAAAACAAACTTGATATCACCCAACTTCCACCTTTATTTTGTAGTTACGAAACAAGATGGAGTTGCCACCTATCTATTTGGTTAACGTAAGTACCGTCTATATGATGGAACTTAAATTATAATCCAAAAGACATGCTTACGTAGTTGAGCAAGGCTCTCCTAAGTTTAAGCTTATGATATAATTCCGTAAGCTAACGCTTTTAGGGCCCATCCTTGATCCATCCAAATGAACCAAACACACGACCCCCTTAAATTGCACAAGCCCACCAACTTTTGGTCAAATCCGAATTTACTAGACCGTTGGATCGACTATGTACCAATCCGAATAGATCGTTGACCATTAAACTTTTGGTGCCTAGATGGAGATGATAGAAACCACAATTTTGGTTGATTTTTTATAGGAAGGAGGGTCCCAGGGAGTCCTTGAAATCCCCCCCACCCCCATCCCCATATGGGTCCCCAAGTGGGCCTCACTACGTAATTGAGCTTACTTCAGCTTAGGAGAGCTGGCCCTACGTAGTTTGGTTGATTATGTACAATATTTTAACTATTTTTATATTTAATAAATTATTAATTTTTTATTTTGATTGAAGTAAAATTTGAAATGATAATGATACATGAATAAAGAAAGTGCAATACAAACAAATCCAAGCGGATGAGATCCCTTGAGTTGAATCCAAGTTGAGCCCACCAAAATTGCCAAAAATACAATGCAAATATTGAACAGGCCAAATAGATAATACTCGTCAAAGCAGATCTGATTGGTCGTGGGTGTCAAAATACTTTTTCTTGTTCATCCGTCCACGTGTAAGGATCGATAGACAGGATCTTGAGCTGTGGACAGCGGAGCCAACGAGCCGAAGACTCTATCCACAGCCACTAGACAATTCCATGCCACGTAAGATATCCACGTGGCCGACAGCAAGCAGCGATTCGAATCACACGAGCGCATCCACCGTACTGCCACGTGTGTAGAGGCTACCGATACGTAAGAGCCGGTTCTGGCCTGTCGTCTTCTACGCCTTATATAGACCATATACATCTCGAAGGTTACTTAACACTATCTTGTGTTGATAGTCTTCCACTTAGCAGGGGCTTTGATTAATTTAATCACCTTTAAAGCAGAGACCTCTTCTCATATAATCTGTATATATTAAGAATAAATTTAATGTAGAATGGTTCCAAAACTTTGAGGAAATCAACTTGTATATATAGCCGGACGGATGAAATTTTTTATATGGTGGACATCATTTTTAATATGTTCCAATTTAAAAATCCAAAATGCCTTAGAATCTCATTCTTTTAACATATTTGTATTCTATTGTACTATGTTAATCAAGTTAAAGGGCACATTTGGTAAGAAGTGATGGATTTGGAGATTTGAAAATTTCTATGTTCCGTTAAAATAGGGATTTTTCATTAATAATTTGTATACAAGAGGATTTCACATCAATTTTTATGTATCACTTCAATGGTCAGAAAATTTATATTGATATGTAAATCTGTGAATTAAGGATTTCTAAATCCTCAATGGAGTGACATAAGACACGAACTTCCTCCCCACTTATTATTTTTGAAACTCATCATAAGTTTGCCTGATGTGGGTTTGTTTGTGTTTAGCGGGCACACCCAGAGAAATAGTTCCATCAAAAATCTCAAAGAATACCCACATCATTAAAAAGAAAATTTATAAATCTAGTGACGAGGGGTTGGATCTGAAAATCGAACTCGTTTTACTCAAGTTTTCAATAACTTACGAGTGTCAAACATGAATTTTCCATAACTCTATGAAAAATTGGTGCAGACCCCAAAAGATAACATGGTTGTCAAGTATGATCTAAAATGCTTCAAAAATAATTAAAAATAAAGTTTTTAACTTATATTATATTCTATAAAATTACTTTAATAAAAACATAAAAAGAAAATCTATCAACAAAGTTCCTATATATTTATGTAGAAGACAACCATAGGAGTCTAGTGCATCCTAAAATAGTCTCACATGAAATTGTCATCTTCATATATTCATATGTGTTCGTTAACTTAGGTAAGATCGCCCACCATTTAACATAGTGTGAAAAAGATAAAACGAGGGAGAAGGCCTTGGACTCTTCGCTAGCCAGCCTTCTAGCTTCTTTTCCTTGCTTCTTATTTTAATGCTTTGAGACAAAGAAATCCATCAACATAACCATCCAAAGATCTTCTAGACAATGATCTAACCAAAAGAAGCCAAAATAATAATAAACTAACCCTAATTTACTATTTCCATGTGGGTAGGGGATGGGGATGGGCATATATAAGAAAGAGATATGTGTGTATTTTTATATGAAGAAAATGAGAAATTTTGAGGTTTTATAAGTTCATTTTGTTACTAATTAAGGTCATGCGGCACTCCTCTTGACTTGAGCCAGGCCCCATCTGGATCATTTATGCAAATGGGCCCTCCCCAACTTGTGAAATATCAATTAGTTCCGAACGCCTAACATGATAAGATATGACAACTAAATGATGTAAGTATGGTGGGCCACCTTGTTAATTAAAATAATAATTTTTGATTTATTAAAATGATTAAATCATATTGGGTTTTTGTGGCAAAATCTCTTATTTCTCAAATATCAATCTTATTTCTCAATTTCTCTTTCCTTTCAAACAACATTTGGAGAATTTAAAGGTGCATTTTTATGATGAGAGGATTTTATGATAGAAAAAAATTTGTTCTAATTGTTTTATCCAACAAAATATTTTGTTGTTTGGTGTGACACTTTTCTTTTTTCCTTTTGCATAACAAAAAAGAAAGAATCAATTTTCTTTATGCAGACGATCGACTTCAATTTTTCAAGAGAGGGGGAGGGATGAAAGATTCTTCTCATCCGGAAACAGAAATTTGTAAAGCCCAAAATCCTCTTGTTCAATGAAGAAGTTGTTCGAGAAAATGTATGGCAAGCATTTGAAATGTTTAAAAAGGCCAGAATTCCACTCGAAAGTTGTTTATTAAGTAAGGCCATTGAAACACGTGATGTGGTAGTTAATTCACTTAACAAGCCTCCATTTGTGTTTAATTGCAATGTACGAACTCCAAGTGATTCTCTAATTGAGCCATAGAGTTGAACTCCACTGTATTCTACTCTTACGAGAAAATCTCTCCCCAATTCAATGGCTCTTAGGCTATTAATTTCATTTACCAAATGATGATTACCAACTAACTTTTGCTAATGACTCTCTAATTGATGGAATAACTACCTGACCATAGAAAGATTTGTCGACAAAATAATAAGGACCACCCTATCTATGTGATCTTTTAAGTTATGACCATTCAAGTGGTTGTTATCAACTAGGCTACTCAAATAGATGATTAAGACCATGTGCACACCAAATTTCAGTGTATAATTTGTAGACAACATAATTCACCAAGTTTCATCAACCAATTCCAAGGCCTTTTTCTCATGATTAAACTACCTAATGACCACTTCACTAATATCCCACAATATCTTACATTTTTACAAAAGCATCTAACATTGCTCCAAAACTTCTCTATCAACATTTTTATCATGGCACTGAAATACACACCAACCCATTTCTTATTTTGGGATACCAAAAGCAAATCATATATATCATAATAATAATCTTGATTTGTTGGATGATCTTTAACTGAAACCCATCACTCTAGTGTCGCGACATTGGCATTGTAACGACCGGTGGCACCCGTGTGATTAATTGGAATCATTGGGCCAATTAGAGAATTAAGTAATGTTTAATGGTTAATTTTTTTTTTCTGTCTCATTTGCATATAATTAATAACTAGTGATTAACATATAATAAAGGACGTATACACAACCCCATGTGTAAGTGAAAATAGCCAAGAGCCCGCACGTGATCGTGTGTCTTGATTACGAAGATCGATAAGGGCATGCGGCCACCGGTCACGTGACATCCCCACTCTTAGAGGGCCACGGACTTCGAGCAATTCTCTCGTGCTACAAAATCAGCACCTTGTTGTCTTCTTCTTCTCCTTCACCTTCTCTCTTTTTCCTTGATGTTTCTTAACTTGTCTACTCTATTTATTGTGGCTCTTTGGGATCTGCTCCTATTTCTCACCTGAGAAGTAGAATGGAGGGTGGCCATGGGGATTTAGTATCTGGAGGTGGGTCCCAACTCCCACATAGGGTGGATACCATGGATTGTTGATTCTTCATCATGGTGTGGCCCACTTTTGGATGTGGCCTTTTGGTAGCAAATCTCTTTGATATTAACATCTACTTTACTAACTTATTTATGTTAACATCCTGATAGATTCAATTCTTCATCTGGATCTTATATCATGATAAAAGGACAACAAAAGTTGAAGATGGTGAAGTATGAAGGATGTAAGGTGGAGTTTTAAATAAGACTCCAACTTTTCTTAGCTCGTATTTGGCATCTCAATTTTTAATGTAAATTTATCTAAACATCCAAAGATAGATAGATAGAGATTAGAAAAATAAGAGGGTTAGACAATTTATAAAAAAGATAATTTATTGGATTGTGAAAATTAGAGTTTTAGCCTCTTGTATATTTTTTGGCGCTTTTGATGACTCTATTTTTTATGGCTCGATTGGAATAAAATTAGAGAAAGCAAACAAGGCCTAAGATTAATTTGAGGGCTAGTTATTCATTTTTCATGAAAGGTGAGATTATCTAATGACTACTTGTGGATTTTCACCTTTTGCTTCTTCAATTTTAGCAACTTACAAAAATATATATCGTATTATATCCAGGAATTCAATTCCATGCAACAAATAAGCCTTTTATTCTTTTAATTATTTTTTTTTTAATTTTAATAATATCTTTTTGATACTATCTTGATAAAAGTAACAACTATAAAATTATCCAAATAGTATCTTCTACCAATATTATTTCAGTACTATTGTCCTATGTGGTCCAACTGTCCAAGAGCCATGGGTGCACGCTCAAGCCCATTGCTTGGCGTGGACCTTAAGAATTAGGGTAGCAAGCATTCCATCCCCTTTATTCCATGAGCGTACCCGTGGCCGTGTGGTCCTTCGATCACAGTGGGCACTATCTTTTATTGACCCTAATCTCACATGTGTGGACAGCGAACACACATTCATACAGGGGCGGCCCTGAGTTTTCGGGGGCCCTAGGCGAGTTCCTAAAGTGTGGCCCTATCCGTATATCCACCAATAAATGATAAAAAAATAAAAAATAAATTTTTTTATAATTTGATCGGAAATTAAGTCTAAACTCCTTACCTACTCTTACCGAATCAGAATTGTGTTTCATATTAACCAATTAACACCAAAATTCAATTACAAAAACTAAGCACTACTGAAAAAACTACTAGTCTTCTTGCATTCTAGCTGCGAAATCACTAATTAAGTCTTCATAATCAAGCTTTTCTACCAAAGACTTTTCAATAGATAACATAGCTAATCCATTTAATCTTTCTTGGGACATGGTTGATCGAATGTAAGATTTGATCAACTTTAGCTTTGAAAAGCTTCTTTCTGCAAATGCAACGGTAACTGGTATAGTCAGCAGAATTCTGTATACAACCCATGCATTTGGAAGACAATTATCTCGGGATTTCAAATGATTTATAGTTGGTGTTGATAGTTGTCTCATTACAGATCTTGTTTTAAGACTACAATATTTGGACTTCATAAAATATTTAATTTTTTCTAGATCTATATTCAAAATCAACTACATGAAAATATAGAGGGTAGGATTGTAAGGCTGGCTGCAAAGCGGAAGCCACATTATATTTATATAATGTTCAACTGTTCAAGCATACTATGGGTGTCGGCCATTAAAAGTAATTACATGTGCAACCTAGTCTACATAAATCCACAGACATGACCATTTATCAAAAAATCTTAACTACTGAGATTTCTTTCCTAACTGTTAGACTTGGGGGCCCCCATTTTGAGCCAAAATTTGGGGCCCCAGCCCACCGTCTGTGTGGGCTGTCCCCAGGGCCACCCCTGCATTCATATCAGTCCTTCGCTGGTTGCAACTCGGGCATGGTTTAACCCGGATCATCGAAATTTCTGGTTGAGCACTTTCAGAATTGGGTTCAGCACTTGAGCCCGAGCTTCAATGTCCCTATTCCCTACCCATTTGGACAGAGGATCGAGTCAAATACACGAGAGACTCATCCGAATCACTTCATTTTAATAAGTTGTTTGCATTCCGAACAATTTGATAGGCCGATATAATTTTAAATAATTAATATATATCTTAAAGTAATTATGCATGAGGTTTGAAACTAGCAATTTAAAAATGATAACTGTAATGTAATTTAAACTTATATTTGATCTTTTACATTTGTAATTTGGACTAACAAAATTATATAATATGTGATATTTCTTTATTTTATTTTCCTTATTATAGCATTTTTTTTTGCATATATAAATCATTTGTACTGATTATAATAAATGCATGTAAATAAGAGTATATTTATATTTTATAAATACTTGGTTTATTTTTTAATACTTTTAAAATTGTTTTAAAAAATGATTATCTAGAGTCTCCGTATTGACCGTATCTAACTCTGTTTTTTTCTTTCATTACACTAGTTCAATCCAGGCCACGAGTTTCCTAACCTTGACCCAATCCAGAGGGACCCATTTCTACCCTAATAAAGAAGGGTTGAGATTTGAAAAAGGTGTAATGGTCATACTTACCTTAAAAAAATCATTAGTGGGCCCATTATTGGATAACACCTAGTATAGGATTTCTCTCTCTAATATGCAAACAACTTGCCCCATAGCGTCTCCTTCTGCAAGATTTCTTTAAATCAGTACCCTCCATACACATAAAGACAATAGATATATACTAAAGAAGCAGCAGGGGGTTTTCTTGGAGTTGTGCAGCTTTTATTGTTTACAAAACATGATTTACATACCATAACTAAACCGCCGTTTAGGTTATGTTTGTTGCATTTAAATATATTGGAGTATAATACATAAGAATTTATGGTCGAGTGAGTTTCATGGAAAGATTAGTAAAGATGTTAGGTGTGAATGATAAGAGGTGGATGTATAAGTTAACAATGTAGAAGAGACTTTAACTTTTTTAGGATTCAGTTTATATAGGGTTACTAGGTGTAAGGGTTTTATTTGATGATAATTTATCTTTATTTATTGGTAAGCGATAAAATCATATGCTTAGATCTTCATTTTTAACCAATTATGATGTGAATTCCAATGCATTCAATTCTATATTATTTCTAAACAAACTGGCCAAGCAATAACAACCGACCAATTTGTTATATACCCTTTCGCGAACAACACTATGGTGGAGTCCCTCTTCTATAACATCACTCCTTTCACTGTCAAGGGCCCATTCTCTTTTTAAACTTACAAATTGCAATGCCATGGGTCCAAAGGTGATGAAACTGAAGGGCTAGTGGCCAAGTCGACCACTGTGGGCACAACCCAAATATTCCAAATGGAAACATTTGAGGGCTTTTTAAACTGTGTTGGCGCCATTTGCATCGCCCAAACAAGGCCCATTGCCCTTTAGAAATTGTAAAACCATGCGCCCAAAGGTAATGACACTCAAGAGCGAGTGCCAACGTGGGCCAATGTTAGTGCAACCCAAATGCACCAAATGGAGACACATGAGGGCTTTTTAAATCAAGTTGGCGCCATTTGTCTCTCCCACTAGGGCCAAGTCAATGAACATTCTAAAGTTATAAATTGCTTTCTTCATTCTCAAGTATGAACATGACAAACTTAGGCTCCCCCTTGGTATCCACTCTAAATAGGTTTCAACATGATCTTTTCAAATTTAAAAGGAGCTCTTGCATGAGAGAGACAAAAGGTTAGTGTAGGACATTGTATTATTCCCAACTACCCCACTTATGTTGCTTGTGTCTCAAAGTTCCATGGGCCAAGCAAAATATCATTTGAAAAAAAACCCATCTTCTTTAACATGCCCCATCTTTCAATTGAGGTTAATGAATAACCGAGGTTCTCCTTTGTTTCCCTCATCTTTTGAGATGGGTGGCCCCCTTTGTCTTTTCTCTTTTGAGTTAGAGAAGTAATGTCTTGAATGGGGGTGGCCCAAAGTGCTAGAAATTATGCCCTTAGGCCTTAAGTTAAGTGAAGTGCCAAATTCTATAGAGATCATTGCTTTTTGATTGTGATGGAAACCCCCTCTTATAATTGGCCAAACCTAGGAGTGAAGAAAAAATCAGGCCGCAAAGAGTGCCATTGAATGAAAACTAAACTTAAAGTATGTGTTGTTGTGGAATTGCTTGATTATGATTGCATTTGAGACACATCTCAACAAGTCCAAGGAAAGCAAAGGGTTATCATAATCATTGAAGAAACAAAAGAGGAATGCCTCCACCCATATGTAAAGGAAGAATTTTTTTTTTTTTTTAAATTTATTTTGAAGATTGGTTACAACATAGGTGAGGTCCATGAGGAGATTCTGCATTATGGGGCCAGCCCATTTCTCATCAAGATGTACTGTTGGGTCAAAACATTCCCTGAGTTGTGATTGCCTTCAGTATCACTCATTGCACTGTAGTGATCCACTTCACTCCCAAGATTTGAGACTGCATGTGATAAAGATGACTTCAATCCCATGGTGAATATTACTCTGATTAATGGATAATATATATGTTGATTTGGGTATATCAATATGTTCTATTAGATGGTCACTAATCTAATAATTAGTATCAATAGATGTTGTTTAATTTTAGGATTATGTATCATCTAGATTATGCCCCCTACCACTTGAACGGTTGTGGTTATGGAAATGTATGCTGGGGGATGTAAATGGGTCAATGGGTTTTTTTGGTACGACAACAAACCAATACAAATGGGCCCATTGCCCTTTAGGATTTGATAGTTTGATAGCCACCAAATTAGTGGCCTGATTATTGGATCCTGCAACATCAAGATAGGTTTAAAGGTTACATTTATACATTTTAGTGGCATCTAAATGTGCGTTTAGATTGATGAGGTGGTGGACGACCCAAAGGAGCACACTATGTTCCCAATTAAACGGAATAGGATGATTGATGTGTACATCATAGTGAGTTGCTTCTCATGCCCAAAGGTTGGAAACTTCTTATTGTAATGTGTTATTAATTGTAACCCTCTACTATCTTTCTTGCCCAGTATCATTAATTAAGAGTTGTATAAATAGATAGCCAAGGTTCTGGGTATGGGCTGGACTGGACCTCTCAATTATCAATCAGGTCCGAAAAGATGGTCCATCACTACATTTTTCGGGTTGAAACCTTTGGGCATATAGTCAGGGGCAGATCTACATGTAGGCCTAGGGAGGCCATGGACCCCCTTAAGTTTTCAAAATGTTGATTTTTACCACTAAATTTTTTATTTTTCCCCGCTAAAATGTTAAAACTTTCTTTTAATAATTTTCATTTGCCCCCCCCTAGTTTCATTTTCTGGGTCCGCCCCTGCATATAGTTAATCGGAAGTCTACTGACATATGCCTCACTAGGGCACCAATGGTGTTGGGTTGACCATTGTTGGTTAACATAAATAGATTAAATCAACCCAAGATTCAAGGGTTCAACCCAACACTAACTTCGCAAGTTAGGTTTAGATCTATTGAAAAAGTAATAGTGCAATTAGTTGGATATATTGAGTTAAAGAATAGACTCAATCCAAACCCAACCATTTATTAATTGGGTTGGAAGTTAGAACTGTCGATCCAAACTCAACCCAAGAATGAAAGCGTCAACCTTAACCCTAAACTATAGCTAATATAGGTATACCAGCCTATAGTCGGAACAGGAAGGTCCTGATCTAAATGAGCCCAGCCAACTTGCAAGACAGCTCCATCGGCTTGACTATGCCTGGGCTCAAGCTCGATCATTAAGGTAGGTATGGCAATGAGTCAGTTAAATATGTGGCCCATCCTAACATGCTCATATTAGGGGTGGGTTTGATAGTGATTTTCGGGTTCGGGACTGATATGGTTTTATGGACTCTGACTCAAGTCTAGTTCGCGGCAGGTTTGAGTTTTGGTCGTTATGCCTTATTGAGAAAGTTTGGGAGGATAGGCCTTGGATGGGCTCACTATGAGTGGTAGTGGGTCTTCACATTAACAGCCTTGGATGGGCTCACTATGGGTGGTAGTGGGCCTTGTTTTGGGATGGAAGGATAGGCCTTGGAAGGGCCAGGCCCAATTAGCTTTGGCTCGGGTTTGGGCCTTGAGTTTTACTAGTCGACCGGGCTTGGATCTCATTCTGGGCTCAATTAATATTTAGTCCAGGTTTGGATTAAGTGATAGAAAGCTCAAGCCCATCTCGAATGAGCAGTGCATGTTATAGAAGGCCCAAACAAGCGATAGAATGCCTGGCCAGGCTGGGACTGATTGACTAAATGGCCGGGCTCGGACCGGACACATTTAAGACGGACAGGGCTCTGGCCAGGCATTTAAGTTGGGCAGGATACGAGCCTGTATTTCTTGTGGAAAGGGATTAACTTTTCCATCACCTAGTTGGGTGCTATGCTTAGGTGGAAATAGGAAAAATGAACTATTTTTCATTAAGCCAATGAAAGACATCAAACTTAAATTCTTGCCTTCAAATGATTGTGTAGAGATGTAAACACATCAAAGACATCATTAGAGTGTATTGTTGCCTCATCTAAGGAGGCCGAGATGAGGACGATCCTAGCTGCATTGATTGAAGCTAAAGAAAGGGGCAAGAAAAAAGTCCAAATTTTTAGTGATTTGAAGGATGCAATTTAGGTAATTAATGGAACTAAATATTTCTCTACTTTGAGCTTAGTTGTTTTGGACATCTCTAGAGTTTCAGGAGCTTTTGATAAAATCTCCTTCCCACCACATTTTTCTATTTCTTTAACTGTGATGTAGAGTGGTTAGAAAAGTATTTAGTTTGTTTGAGTGACTCAATCACAATTTTGTACCTTTCTTTTGTTTCCCTTGTGGATGCTTCGTTTTGTCTATGCTTTTAGTTTCTTTAATATATTTTATTTCCTTTACCCAAGAACAAAAAAAAAAAAATCAAAGTATATGGTTGATCTGGACTCAGAACCTGATTGGATTAATGTTTTGTACCTAAAAGAATACTCAGATTTGACATGGATCTAATGGATGGGAGACTCTAAATAGACCCAAATGAACGGAGTCCAGACTTGGGGCTTAACTGTAAATCGAAATATATGTAATCATACTATTATTTAAGATGATACAAGTATAATATATCTCACTATTAACGTATGATAATACGACCATATGTAAATAATATAACTGATTTATGTCCAATGTGAACTATGAAAGTGAGCTTGGAAGGGCCCCACGGAACTGGACCACACAATCATTTTTAACATAGGAGAAAATGTCATTGTTGCCGTTGTCTTCATCATTATCGTAATCACCACCACCACCACCAACATTATATATTATATATATCATTAGGGTGTACTTGACCACAGCCAAACCCGGTTTATTTGGGCCCTGAATTGTGGAGTAAGACGTGGACATACTTATCAGTTGGGCCCATAGAAGAAGAGAATTACACAGGAAGTTGTTCAAAGTTGTATAGTTGTCTCTTTCAGTCAAAGTCATTAAACCGTAATTTCCTTTCCACTTATGCTTGCGTGTGGAATGACTTTCCTTCCCATTGCGCCCTGCTTTTTAAGTTTACGTTGAAAGTCCAGTCCCATGCATATGAAACGCGTACGAATTTTGTGTTGAATTTGGATCCAACATCAACTAATGACCTTGAAAAGTTCAGATCCGTAAATCAAACTTGAGATGATATGTGATAGGTAAGACCCATATTAGTTTTTTCAAATTAGTGGTCCTCAAAATAATGTTGTTTTATAAAAATGAGTTTCTAAAATTGCTATTCTGATTATAGTTTAAAATGTTTGCTCTTTTTCAGTTTTGGTTTCGGGGGATTGGGGTGTTAAACAAGTTGTGTCGGTCAAAGGTCTAGTTGACGGGAGTATTTACGTAGGATTATAAATGGGTTTTTGATTTTTTAATTATTTGAAGGTTCTTATCCATTTAAAACAACATTTGAGTCTTTATTTAAGCCAGATAAGTAAACGGGTTTGAGTCTTTTTTTTTAGTCTTGTGACCTAAATAGTTTTGGATCCAGTTACACCATGATTCCGGCCTTAATGTTCCCACCCCTATTTTTTTGAAACGGGTCAAGTAACTTCAAATAGCATCCAATGTAGGTCAACTCAATCCAACCCACGTAGCCTACCAATATTTTTCAAATATTAAGGATACGTTTGAGTAATTCTTTATGAAAAAAATCAATGCAATTCTTTTCCAAAAAGATAAAAAGAAAAAAGAAAACAGGGAGGGATCAAGGTGTATAGAAAATGGAAAACATTTATGATCGACTGCCACCTGGTCGATTGCTTAAAAGTGATAAGTGAAATGGCTTGGATCTGAAACATCAGTAGACAACCGATTAGATGGTTTTTTGCTCTATATTTTAAACATCTCAACACTTCAAAGGAGAGAGGAGGAGAAGAAGAGAGCATATACACCAATCTTCCGTGTATAGCCAAGGTGGGGAGTAACTGATCAGTGAACTGTGAAAAGTTGATGGCTTCAGGAGGAGGAGGAGAAAACCAACAACTCCTGTTAGACAACGACAGCAAGAAGACCGAACCCAATGAAGAAGATGAGCTGAGCAGCTTCAGGTCATGGATCAGATGGGTATGTGTTGACCAATCCAATCCATGGCTCACCTTCCTCTCTTGGTCCCTCTTCCTCATCCTGGCTGTGGGTGTTCCTGTACTTTCCCTCTTCATCCTCTCCGGCGCTGCCAGCCAGCGATGGCACTATGACCTGGTGGTTCAGCTCTCTCTCACTGCTATCTCTGCACTCTCCTTTTTCTGCCTCTCCCATTTCACCAAGCTCGGCCTTCGAAGGTTCCTTTTTCTTGACAAGCTCTGTCGTGAGAGTGAAAAAGTTAGACAGGGATATACAGACCAGCTTAATGTATGCATCTCTCTCTTTTTCCTGATAATTTATTGTTGCAGGACACACCCAGAATGATTTTTATGCTGTTGTTTGTGTAATTCACCATTTCCAAACATACCCACTGTAAGCTTTCAAGAATTACAATATGCCCATAAATTACCCCCTAACATTTAGTTAAAGAAAGCCTCTAAATTTATAGAGGCTAATAACACCCCTAAATCTCTAACTAATCTTATCTATTTATCTGCAATAACTTCTCTGACACCACTCTCTTTTTCATTGATAAACATACCCAATTGAATTCTATGCCATTTTTTTTAATGGTTTCTTTCTATGGCAATTCACCATTACCAAACATACCCAGATGGATTCTATGCCGTTTCTTCCATAATTTGTCATTTCGAAACATACCCAGATGGATTTTATGCGGTTTCTGTTCGTTATTGACTATTTCAAAACACACCCAACGCCGTTCTCTCGTGTTTCTTCCGTAATTCACCATTTGCAAACACACCCAGTGGGATTTTGTGCCTTCTTTCTCTTCCTTGCCATTTTAAGAAACACCCAACTGGATTATATGCCGATTCTATGCTGTTTCTTTTCTCCCTTCACTATCTCCAAACACACCCAACCGGGTTATATGCATTTTTTTTTGTCGTCTTCCTCCTTTTCAAAACACGTACGGATAAATTCTGTGCTGTTTCTCTTACAGACTTCCACCATATGCAAGCCACGCACGCATGCCCGACTTTTTTTTTTTCCTCTTCCTCCACCGTATCCAGAAGATGCCAATTTTATTCTATGCCGTTTCTCAAAACTCTAGTCCTCTTTGTCGCCCAAGGATTATCTCCTAATGACTATAATCACAGGAAGAACATTATAATTCAGTAGGACATGAGTTACTTGAGAAATTAGTATATCTTTATTAAGGATGCTTGGCTCTATGCCAGAGAGAGAGAGAGCACCAATTCCAAGGATTTACACCAGGAGAAAAGGAAATTCTCTCCTCTCCTAGATAGAGGAGGAGCCAGAGGCCTAAAACTTCCTAGATTTTTACATTTTCTTTTCAACAAATACAAGTGCTTTTGTTATCAAATACCAGTTTTAGCTCGGACATTGAGTTTGTTCTGTTTCCAACTTTTAGCAGAAGACTCTTGTCTAGAGTTGGAATGCTCTAGCATACTAGCATGTCAATTCTGTTGACACAATTAGATCTATATAAACTTGAAACTTTTGTTGTTTTTTTCAATCCCATTTTCCCTGAACCCTCCCTTTGTTCATAAAAGCGAATTATGTTGACACAAAAGTCTTCTCTTTGGGACAGAGCTGGAGGTGGCTAGATGGGTCGGGTCTAGCTAAATGGATCCGACCCATTTATTAAACCAGTTAGATGCTCTTAACCCGTGCCCTGCTGTGGGTTAACCCGACCCGACCACCATTAACTTGCATAACCATTGCAGGTTACTGTGGGTTGGGTTGACCCACATAACTTGCACCCAAAGCTAAATTTATGAGCAATCCTCTATCGCTTTAACCATATCTAAAGTTTGAATTAGACCAAAACTGATAAATTAATTCATTAAAATGAGATAAATATCTAAATGAACAATCCTTAACTTTCTAAATCCTATTGATGCAATTTAAAACTTATCATGATAGGCAATATGGACAAGCTCTGTTTGGGTTATGATAAGCCTAATGTTAATTTGTTTTTATTTTTTTTATAGGATCTTAAATTAGAACCAGGCTCAATTGATGTTGGGTTGAAAATTTAGGGTAGGGCTGTGTCATGATGCCATAATTCACCCTTCTCTTTGGCTTGTGCCAGCGTAAAGAGAAAATTAATTGAAACTAGCATGAACTCAACCGTTACTTGATTATTTTATTTTAATTACGTCATATCCATTGTATTTTCTTCATATCCACAATCCTCCTAAGGGAGAAAAGCACACAAAAATATTCTTAAGTAAATTAACAAAGGATCTACTTGGGAAAACAACAGAATACCTACTTGGACTTTGGTCATTTTGCAGAGTACCCCTTGCACTTTGGTATTTTGTACTAAACCTACCTATAGTTCTAATTAACATTCAAAACCCACGGATTCTATAAGTATTAACGGCGTAGGTCGTATAAATGGTGTCTGGTGCATACTGGCGGTAAATTACTCGCCCAAATAGACTTCTTTGCCCCTGAACCTAACCCATCAAGCACATAACATGAAAAATAATGAAAGACATTGAGTTTTTTAAAGAAGAAGAGTAGAACATCAGCTACATTAACATCTATCTAACCTTTGCCTCCTCCAATTGCTCTGTGTACAAAGAAGGAACTTGAAATGACATGAAAACAACCATAACCCGTTTTAGAAAAGAAGAAGATAGAAAGATATGAAGGCAAAGGAAACATAACAGAAAAAAGAAAGAAAAGAAAAAGGAAGAAATGGCGCAGGTAGATATAAGGGGGGTGTAGGTACTTGGGTACGGGTTTGACGACTTTTGCTCGAGCAACCGACCATCTACTCAGACTACAGTCCAGGCTTCCGGTTTCTACCGTGATTTCTTGTCCTTGTGCCCGCCATAGCTGCCCGCCTAAAACCGAAACACAAGTTTTAAGTTCACTCATGTTTACAGGTTTTGCAATTGCCCACCACAAATGTGGCTATGGCAAAGTATCAGATTGAATATAGCCTTAAATGCATCTTCACGATTTTAACAAATATACCTCAAGCAGTTACCATACGCCAACTCCGTTGAAGATGATCACGACGTAGGCCGTGTCATAGTTGATAGACCGCGCCCAATTGATACCCCTTATATCCAAATGGGGTATTAGGCTATTAGCTAAAGAAAAACAACAAACAAACAAACAAATGCAAGAAGGGATTTCTATGGGGGAAAAGTGAAAAAAAGAAGGAAAAAGGAAAGAAAAAAAAAAGGGAAAACAGCTAGCACAGAGTAGATGGGAGGGAACCCAGATGGGGAAATGGGGTTCTTGGTGATGATCGGTGCTGGTGCCGATCTCCAAGATGTCAGTGCCGGTGCCGATCTCCAAGACGTGGCTGCAGAGCGCATTTGGGCTTTCCTTGGTGATGATGATGGGTGGCGAAGAAGAACCCTAGCTGCAAGCGAAAGAGGGGAAAATGAACAAAAAACGCCAAGAGACATCTTATATATGGATGGGTAAATTCGTCATTCCCTATTTTCCGTCACGGCCGTCTCTATTTGCATTGTGATTTAAAATACAAGTAGGTTTAGTACAAAATACTAAAGTGCATGGGGTACTCTGCAAAATGACCAAAGTACAGGTATGTATTCTGCTATTAACCAAAAGAAAGAAAGAGAATTATTTATACAATGAGTATAGTATCCATTTTTTAAAATAGTGACTAGAGTAGAATAACAAAACTAATAGAAATAAAACAAAATGTTCATAAAAATTTAAAAACATCATATCAAAATATAAAAAACACTCCATAGAATTAAGTATTGAGTACAACTGTACAAGTTTTAGCGAAAAAGACAAACGGGTTATGTGGGTTAAACGAGTTGACCGTAACCCGGCCTGTTTAAATGCGGGTCAGGAAAGCTTGACCCGCGACCAACCGGTATATTGTGCGGGTCGGGTTGTGCGGGTCATATGCGGGTCGGATCGGGCCGAATTGGTGTGTCGGTTGGCTTATGCTTGCTCTAGGCAGAGCCAGGGGAGGCTGGATGGGGCCATGGGCCCACCATTGGCAAACCTTCTATGTAGGGGAGTTAAGTATTATGGCCCTCCTCTAGGGGCGTACCCAGGAAATTCAACTTGGGATGGGGGGCTCTATGTAAACGAAATATTGGGGAAGCGGCAAATGTAATATATAAAAATTTTCAGAGTTTGCAAGGGGTTCTTAAGAATTTGAATATTTTTTTCAGGTATGGGTGGGGGCTTCAGCCCCAAGACCTGCTCCTGCCTTTCTCAAATATTAGCCAATCATTGATTTACACCACGCACCCGCCCCTCTTCCTCTTTCCAACACTACACACAAAAAAAAAAAAAAAGAAAAAAAAAGAAAAAAAAAGAAAAAAAGAAAAGGCATCCAACTTTTGTTCACTGTTGGATGGAAATCCTAAAATGATCTAATTCTTTCTCTTGAAAGGTGAATAGCGGTTAGAAAGCAGTTACACAAAAAACTCTCAAATCTCTCTTTCCTTGAGCCACATCAGCAATTGGGCCCCATTTATTACTTCAAAGACATGTCAACTTTTAATCTCTCTTTGAATCAATGGTTGCATCTCTTAAAAAAAGGAAACACCCCTTTCATATCTTTAAACCATTTCTCCACTAAAATTATTCATCTATTTGGACATTTCTTTTCCACACATCTCCCAACCAACCTCCTCCCTCCTTCTCTGTGTCCCTTTATTCTAACTCAAAGATGGATAAGACCTAGATGAGGCAATTGCTGTGTAGAATCTGTCAAAGATGGATAAGACCTAGATGAGGCAAATGCAGTGTAGAATCTGCAAGGCAAAAGATCAAAACATGTTTACAAGAAGAAGACAACAAAGGTGAGAAAGAGGCAACTTTGTGTTATGTGTTTCATATAAATGGATTTATATGTTTCATATATTATTCAGGTTACATGAGACTTAACTTGTGCATCGCACGGGGCCTTCATGCTAGTCTTGATTACTTTATTTTGTGCTTCACGATTCGCAAAACTCAATATACTTTTTTCTCCCTTCTCATTTGAAATCTGAATTAAATTCTGGATTCTCATTACTTTATTCAACTTGGCTTAATATAGGGTTGAATGGAAAAGTAAGACTCACAAAACATCATTGTTTTGTTTTGTGGTTCTCCTTTAACGTTTACGATAAAAATGCATTTCATGCCTTTTAGTTCAAATGCAAAATCTCTCTCTCTCTCTCTCTGCTCTGCTCTACACTGATGTCGTTCATCACCATGATTACAGTGTCTATGCATTGAACAAAAAGTGTCCGGTTCTATCCTACCTCAAGCCACGCCAATAATAAGGATAAGGCACAAGAGTTACGTCTCTCTCCTTCCTTGCAACACAAAACAATAATTTCTCTCCATGTCTTCTCATTCATAACCTCATTTCAGTTTTCCTCACTTCACTGTTCTGATGCAATGGAAAAAAAACTGATACTCATCTAGAACCTTCCAACTTTCCTTGTGTAGAAATGGAGCATTATATTATACGATAGATATTGTCACATACATTATATTACATTTTTGAACAAATGGTTCCAGCCATGTTGTTTAGTAATTCCATTTACATTCTTATAAAGTCTTTGCAAAGTGTTATTTTCTTCACACCACAACTTTGAGACACTAAACACCTTCACTGCGCTCTCATATTATGAAAATTCATCTTCTCTGTCCTCTTCTTCTAAAGCAAACAAGCTTTGTGGCTGCCAAAATAGCAGGTAAGAGTTGATTTTGAATCCTGTGTCGTACAAAGTAAAAGAGCATATTCTAATCATCATCTTTGTGAATTCTGGAGCAAATTGATTTAACTTGCAAGTGTTGGGCTAATTTATTAGTATTTTTAATTGGTTCCTTGACTAACTCCAATATAGTAAATCACGTTTTCAGGTGTGATCTTTCGTGAAGGATGTATTAAGTCTATCAACATTCATCCCTCAAGACTAAGAGTGGCTTCCTGGAAATGTTGTTGTCTAGATCAAACTTTAACATATGATTAATTCAATGGTCACACCAACTCCAATTTCAGTGAAAATCTTAATAAGCCATATTTGTGCTTCCAATGTTGTTAAGAATTTAATTCAAACATTACCATGTTCTTTTTAGTTAATTATTGGATAATATCAATTAATATTTTGATATTACACAAATGGATTTAATTATCATTAGTCAATTACTATCTTTATTAATCAATACTTAATTCAAATATTACATTTAATTTATTTTCCAATTTACATAAGATTTAACCGTGCATCGCACGGGACTTTTTGCTAGTAGACTTGAAATGTCTGCACGTGTGCGTTTCGATTCCTTACTAGCAAGTTTTATTGTCTTTCCAAAGTAATTGCCAGGGATTGAACCCTGGTCTTGCCCATGAAAGGAGGCATGCTTTGACACTGATCTAACAATGGTTGGCGATTTTTATTCTAATAGATTTCAACAATCACGTCCCTTATAGGCAAAGACAAAACAACTGTCTTCTATATGAACAAAGAAAGGGAGAAGAACAAAGAAAATGGAAGAAGGGAGTAGCTTCTGTTGCTGTGCTTTGGGTTTTCCTCCTATGTCTTCCTCCTCACTATGAAGGCGCCAGATAGCCCCCCTCCCTCTCTCTCAACAATTTGAACTTGCTATTCTCACAACATGAAGAAATGCTTGCAATGACCTCCAAAATCAAAAGCTCTTTGATTAGTAGTTAATATATGGGACCAGCATGGGCATGGGGTTATGTTTCCTAATATGGATCTCAAATGCCCTAATAGTTCTTGTATTTTTTCTCTTTTTCTTTCAATCAAACCCCAATTGCTCCCTTTGTCTCTTAGCTTATTTTATTTTTATATTCTTTTGGGTTTGGGTTGACTAAAATACCCTTACTTCTTGTAAAATATTTTGGCCTTCAACGAGTAATTAAACTTATTAAACCTAAGTTCATTAAAAAATTAATTTTCTAATAAATAAATTGGGCATGCAAATAGAGCCTATTTTTTGGCTGGAAATTTGAGAATTCTTGTTGTGGGGTTTTATGAATTCTTTAAATGCTCTCCCCTACTTGGTTTTACAAAAGCTTCAAGTACATAATAGCATTTTAGAAACTGGAATTTGAAAACTTCTCTGGCCAAAAAGACATTCCACAGAGTTGGTTTTTTGGTATCTCACATTCAAATGGGGAATTCCAAAAAACCTCCAAACGAATGGACCCTTAAGGTATATTTGTCTTTGATACAGTAATTACAATTATATTGTATTTCCATCATTTCCTCTCCTTATATTTGATCAATGATTCTTTTCACATGTGTTGGCACTCCTTTTCTGAAATTCACTTATTGCATTCTTCTTCATGTATCAATGTATTTTACTTGGTGAACTTGTTAATCTTGAGTTGATTATTTGTTTTGAACCTTTATTGTGAGTGGATTTATGTGTTTATTTCTAGTTCTCCACAAAAAAGCCACAAGTTTGGGGAAACTCATTGTTCTCAACATACTTCAATTACATTTTTCTAGCATGATAGTTGCATGGTATTTACATTTTTAGAATGAGATTTACTTTGGTCCGTCAAATGAAATTTTCTTGCTCCATTCCTGTTCCCTCTAGCCTCTCCGGTGCATCATTTATACCCATCGTGTTTACTTTTAACAAAGTTACTATTTTGAAGCAGGAAACCTGCATTAGTGATTCATGATTCATCTCTTCAAAACAAAACTGGAGACCTTCAAGAACCCCAGATGTCTCCTCTACCATTTTGTGAAACAAAGGGCCTAAGAATTTTACAAATTGGAACCTTTAAGGACTAGAAAGTAGAACAAAATATAGATTATTTACTCGTTGCTTCAATCATGCAACCCAACGTTACACTGTTGAATGGAACTTGTGGTAATGAAAACATATAGGAAATTTCATTTTATGACCTCTTTAATCCTCTTGGGTACCATGTACTATTTATTTGTTTCTTATGAGCACATATGGATTATTGGTTTAGTTTCTTTATCTTTCTTTATATGCAGAGATCTTTCAAGATTCTATCCTACTTTGTTATCCCTTGTTTCATAGCCGAAAGCACATACAAGATATGGTGGTATTGCACGTCCGGTTCTCAGATTCCCTTCTTAGGAAATGTGTATGTAAGCCATATAATCACGTGCATCTTAGAGCTGTGTTCTTGGTTCTATAGGACATCCATCTACTTCCTTGTCTGTGTGCTCTTCTGTTTGATCTGCCACCTACAGATACTACGATTGGAGGACTTCATTCAGGTATTTCAAGAAGAATGTGATGCAGCTATGGTGTTGCAGGAGCACCTGAGGATTCGGAGGCAGCTGAAAGTCATAAGCCATAGGTTTCGAGCTTTCATAGTGTCCACCCTCTTCATTGTGACTGCTAGCCAGCTTGCTGCACTGCTGATCACAACAAGTTCCCATGCAGAAGTGGATATATTCAAGGCTGGGGAACTTGCTGTAAGTTATCTCCATGTTCTGCTTTCCTCTATCAATCAGGTGTGACCTGTGTGTCAACAGCCGAACCATTGCTATAGACTCATGCTAAGCCTTTCTGAGTCACTGCTTTTGATCTAATTAATCTGCATATGTTTGATCAAGTATGTGGCCATTACCAATCAATCTTGATTGAATAGTTCATCTAGATTTGTTTTGAAAAGAAACTCACTGTGATAAATTCATGTTGTCCTTCTGATCAAATTTGACTAGTATGGATGATCAGGTGGGGATTTATGTTACCATCCAGTCATGATCAGCCCTTTATGATGTTAGATCTGCAATGAAATCTAGTGTACCTCTTAATAATAAAACCAAGCTGACCAGATAGTAGCAGATACAGTGCTGATCACTATCCATTAATGATGGTGGTAGTGATGTGAACTTACATTGATTCAGTGTGGCTTTTCATACTAAAGGTACTCCTCTTTGTCTCTGCTTGTGGCTCAGCTGGCTAGAGATGTGTGTGAGTTTGTTTGAATCCTTCATGCAGCGAAAAAAAATGGTATTCCTCTTTTGTTGAAACTGCACTGACTTTATATTATATGATGGCAGCTATGCTCTATAGGACTGGTGGCTGGTCTTTTCATGTGCCTGCGTAGTGCAACAAAGATCACTCACAAGGCTCAAGCTATTACTAGCCATGCTTCCAAGTGGCACATGTGTGCCACCATCAACTCTTTTGACACTGCAGACTGTGAGACACCAGTCCAAATCACTTCAGGCCCACAACTCTTTGCAATGGATACCGATTCATCAGAAGAGGCCATGGATGGAGATGATGTGGATGACACCGCCTTCATCCCTACGCATGCCCACACAATTTCCTTCCAAAAGAGAACGGCACTAGGTGATTCTCCAATTCCTTCAGTCTCCCTTCCATAGGTCGTTTATATCTGTATTATTACAGTGCAGGTTACTTGAATTAAACATAATACTGCATATCTTATGTTTGGATAATCTGGGTTCCAAGGATCCAAACGGGGCCTTAGCTTTTGAAAATTTTCCAGCGGGATCAACCCAACCTATCCATCAATCAATCAAGTTCACAACAAGGTGAGCTCCATTTGCCAAAACACCTACTGGGCCCAGCTTATGATCGATTAATCATTCCGAGTGGACCATAAAACAGGGACTCACTGACCCGGTTTGGCACCCATCTAAATGGACTGGATTGTTGGATCGACTTTAACTCATTTAGGACAGTGAAAACTTGTCAGCGTTGATCAAGTGGTTAGGATGATGATTTCGAGCCTCCGTCACCGTACGTAGGTAGGTGCCCCATGTGGTCCCCACAAGAAAGTGTGCTCACCATAAGGTGAGCTCCACTGCACCAGTGCTATATATATGCAGAGCATATATGTATATTGGTGACCATTGGTTCCTGAATCCTGCTACTTGCTGGAAGCTGTTGACCCCTCACCCACACACACAAGCAGATCCACATATACCATGCTGGTTCCCGCCCCCTCAAGCAAGGTGAGCGAGTTTGAGTAATGATGAATGCCCGCATGTGTATCTTGTTTATACGCCATACACTGGATCGATCCTCCTTCCCATTATAGTTTTAGACCTTTAGGCATTTGTTATGTGGAGTACCATTTATTGAATGGTACCATTTAATAAAACTAGATTATCCTTTCAGTTTCAGTGGACCACTACTTGGATGGGGCACAACCTGATTTGGATTATCCACTCAGTGGACCACAGCTTGGATTGGGGCATAATCAGTTGTGCTATTTGGAAGTTTAGAACTAATCCAATTTATTGTCAAGTCTTGTACGGTCATAGAATGTTCACAGAATTGGCCCAGAAAATTTTATTGATCTATCGATTGGTTAAAACCCATGATACTTGAATGCTTCAAAATAAGCAATTGTATCTTTTATATTCGATACAATTTTATGTGTAAGATCTGCATTTATGCTGCATTCTCTCTATATCTGTTCATTATAGGTTATAACAACTGCTGTGAATTTTAACCATGACCCATGGGATGCATTCATCAATCATAAAGTTATATAGGTTGGTAACTGTAACTTAAGGGTGAACCTCTTCTAATACATGAGAAAAGTTCAATGCACGTGACTGCTGGTGGGTGGTATGTGTGCATGCACATAAACCGACCATTGAATATATGTTATCATATGTGAGAGAATGGGGGAAGATTTGGTCCCTTTGCAGCTCCAAGCTGTTTTTTGATTTTTATTTTAAAATAGCCTTTGTTGATCAAAGAGATGATGAATTTACGTCGACCGTCAATTTTTGTTTTTTAATGCAGTGACTTATTTCGAGAACAACCAGGCTGGCATCACAGTTTTCGGATTCATGCTGGACAGAATGTGGATTTACGCCATCATTGGGATTGAGTTGACCTTGGTTCTATGGTTACTGGGGAATTCTGTAGGGATTTCATGAAAGAAACATGTGGGAGATTTTTTATTTCTCCTCTCTTGTTTTGCATCTGGGATGTGTTTTGTTGTAGATTTTGTCTCCCTCTTTCGTCAGCAAGTTTTTCAGATAGGATGTGTTTTGAATCATCATTGACTATGTTACTGCTTGATTCTAGAGGAATTGTGGATGCTGTTCCCACCCAAGATCTGGATTCAGATTGGTTAAGTGGGCAAATAGTCTATTGTGCTATCCTAGATAGAAACATGGGCTTTACTTATTTTCCTAATTTTGAGTCAATGATGATTCAAAAATAACTTCCATTTTGCGTCACAGATGTGTATAAAGATGAACAGATGGACCTTTTCAGACCCTCTGAAGACAGGAAGGATTTAGTTTAAATGTTGTAAAAAGTATAGAGGCCAGGAAACCAGACTAGTGGAGCTTTTATGATTGTCCAATCTGTTTTAAGCTGTACTCTTGGAGGTGGCGCAGCTTTGTTGATAAGACTAAAGACACCCAAAAATAATCTTACATTTGGTGAAACTTCAAAAGCATCCAGATATCACTAGCCTGACACCGTCACTCTACTATCACTTCAGTTCTTACTTGTAAGTGAAGAGGTTTGGAATCTGGCTTATTTGCACCCCTGCACAACAGATATGTTTTCAGTTTTAGTTTTTTGACCTATGGAAATTGGAGAGCTGTTTCTCTAGGTTAGTAAGACTTGAAGAACACCCAAAGATCATTTGTAACAATTATAAGGTTTCGATGTTTTGCAATCCCTCCACATTGAAAGGGAATTTGACTTTTTATTATTCAGGCTTCTATTGTGGAACATTTCAACTGCAGTTAGTAGAGGAAATCCCCTGAGGGAGATTTCCAAAATTTGGCAGTTTTCTGATATTATAAACAGGAAAAGACAATAAAAGTAGGACATAAATCAATTTCATGAATGTTAAATACATTATCATTATTATTATGTGCAGATAACACCATTCTTTGTGCAAAAATAACAATAATAATAATAAAATTGCAGGTTCTTTTAATTAACATGTTGCTCTAATTTTGGGAAAGACTAAATGAGATTTTTTCATAAGTCCATTAGAATTCAAAAGGCTGGAAGGTGCTCATTGTCGCAACCAGGGGTTGGAGCCATTTTACATATATAAAAAACCTGGATCAATTCTCATCACGACTGTTGAACCATATCTACAAATCATTCAACATGTTAACACCAATTGAATTATAGCTAATCCATGGCAAAACACAAAATATGATTATGTTATTGTCTATGCACAATTATTAAACACCCCCAGGCTATTCTTTTTAACTTAACATGATATCTATTGCTTAGTAGGATCATCAATAAAAATGCTTCATACCATTTTCTGTTGCCCATCCTTCTTTGGACCTGCACATGACAGTAAAAATGTGAGCGATATTTTTTCAAGTCTATTTAAAGAGGCCCCATCAGATGATAGCATGCGTGGGGCCGTTGGATGGGACACGTCGTCCCATCCAACGGCCCACACGCACGTTACCTGAGGCTTTCCACTACTTAAATGGTTGCCCCAGCTTAAATTTCTATAGATCTGTTTTATGAAGTTAAAAAAATATATCTAGTCTTAACAAAGTTTCCTCAGCTTGAATGTCTACATTTTTTAAGCATTTCCTCAGCTTGAATATCTACATTTTTTTGGTATGGCAAGTCCCCAGCTGAACTCCTTTTTTCCTTTCTTTTCTTTTACTTTTCTTTTTCTTCTTTGCTTTTGAGGAATCAGCCAAACCCATTTCCTTTGCTTTCTGAATAATTTACAAGCACACACCTGAACAAAAGGGTACCTGAGTGTATAAATTTGTACAGGGGAAAAACCCAACAAACCACAAATGTCAACAGATCTTACTTATGGCCATTTATTTTCTCTGACCTGTTGCAATCCTCCATACGCATTCCTTTCTTTAGAGGAGAATCTTGAAATATTGCTTTGGTGAAGTTTGCATCTGCAGTCCGGCACACTACAGCAAAAGTAAGTGGGAGAGCATGTGACTTAGCTTTCTCAGTAAGCATCAAGCCTACTAGTCAAATCAAAACTTGTAGATATTCTCTTTGGAATTAATTTCCTAATACAGTAGTTCTGGTGCACAAAGCAGTCCTTTCTCAGAACACACCACCTTTGAGTTTGGGAAAAAGAAAACCAAGTTCAATTTAACTTTGAGGTAAAGCCAAACAGTAATTGAGCTTCCTTAAATTATTCTTAAAAACATTGCCAAAAGTTGTATAAGCTATGTGTCAATTGGTACAAGAAAAGTCTTATCTTAGAAAATCCCAGCTTTAATTATAGTGGTTAATGAGATTAAGAAACAATATCATACCTCTGATGTTGGGCGCCTGCAATTAACAAGTTGCCCACTAGCCCATGTTGTTTGATAGATTTCAAAGGCATATATGATAAATCTAACATGGAGGCACCATCTGCATTTTGGTGGAATACTTTATAGAATCTCAAAGATCAGATATCAGCCTGATGAAAAGAGCATAGCTGCCGGTTTGTTAATTTAAGTATAGCTGAATCCATATGAAGGACTGAGGGTTTAGGGTTCGAGATCTCTAGATTGGTCCACTCAATAAATCAACCCACTAGTGTGCAAAAACAATAAACTACGTAGCGGAAATAAAATCACAAGCACACACCACACGGACACCAAATTTAAGGTGGAAAACCCAAACCGGGTAAAAAACCATCGATCCGTACTGGATCTAATCAAACACTATGAATCTCGCAATTACAAGAAACTCAGATTTCTTCCATAGATATCCCCTATCTAAAGACTGAAGTTACCTTGTGTCGCATCACGTTTCAACGACATCACACCGTTGATTGCAACAGATCCAACGCTTGACTCCTCAAATCTTCTACACAAGAAGATGATCTTCTACAAGAGATGCAGAAGAAACTTGGTCTCTAGAGTACTTGGCAGCACAACTCTTCAAAAATCTCTAGAGAAAATTTCTCTCAATTAAATCACTAATTCAGAACTTGAGAGATGATTTCTTGTGTCTTTCTCTTGCCTTTGGGTTGTGAGAAACACCCAATATATAGCCCCTAATTCGTGCTTAAGACTCCTAAGAATAATCCACTTAGAATAAAGAGTCCATCTCAAACATTCTCTCAGAGTTCGGAATGAACCAGACTTCCTTCGCCACCCTCGCTATAGCGAGCGAGGTATCATTTTGCCTCTGTCACGTTTCTGCCTCTGTCAGTCCATTGGCAACTTTTATTCTAACAAGAACTCTGGAAATCTCTCCTTGCTGGCATCATTACCCAAGGAGTCAAGTAAAGAAGGTAGATTATCAAGTGTGGAGTGAAAAATCCTCTGAAGCTCAAAAGACATTAAGATCAACTAATAATTAAGACATTTTGGTGATCAAAAGTAATAAATAAGCAGTATGAAGATTACAGATAATACTTTTAATGTTTCTTCAGTTGCCATAACATTTGAAAGGAGTGTCTCTTGTATAATTCTAAAAAAAAAATATAATACAGGATTGTGCACAACTTCTTTCTTTCTTTCTTTTTTAAATGGCAAAGCCGCAAAAGAGACATTTAAGTGAAGTCCAGAGTGAAGTCACTACTTTTTCAATAAGAAAATGCAATTAAGATGAAAGGATTGAAGTATTGGTAGTTGAAAAATATAGTTCATGGGATTTTCCTTGACCAAACAGGGTCATTGGCTTCATGTAATTGAACTCCTAGAAATTCCAAGACTTCCATTTCTAAAAGTAATTAAAATTAAAGAAACAAAGGTGAATATCCATAATGGCCATCAAATGATCTTCCCATTTAATGAAAAATGAATTAAGGGGAATTGGGAATGAATACCTGGTCATCACCCTAGTAATTCAAATAAAAAGAAAGTCAAGATCTCATCTACGTCCACCTTATATCCTCCACCGCTTATCTCTTTAATTATTCTTTACTTCTTTACCATGAATTCTGGTCTATACAATTCCAGCAAACAAATGGCCAATAGGGTAATGCAAGGAGCAACAAAAATGGAAAGCATTTTCTAGAGAGTACAACATAAAGAGGATCACAGACAAAACATTAGTGGGTATAACCACAAAAGATGCGTATAATGTACTTTCTAGATGGTAGGACAACATATAACTACTAACAGGAGAAAGTGCTTTATCAAAAAAAAAAAAAAAAAAGGAAAAAAGAAAGGAGAAAGTGACAATGTATGTCCTTACAATGTGTCCTTTCTGTTTTGTCCTATCAATGGCAAACTTATGTTATTAAGAAAGTATAAAATAGACTCTGCTTACCAAACCAACTGTAAAATGAAAGAGTTGAGTGGCAGGAAACAAAATGTTGGATTGGGTGACCTGTAATGAGGCCAATAGATAAGTTTGAAGCATCGATAAAAGGAGAAGTATCATCAATAATATTTGAGAAAGCAGGAACAATAGGAGAATTACCAGACTCTGGATGATTTTAATTTGCCACTTCAGATTATACCTCTTCTTGTAGCCACACTTATACTCAAAGGAGGTATACGAACAGAAATATATCATGTTTATAATCTGGTGGTGATAAAGGAAGGTTTGGAAGTGCATTTCTTATTAATGAATCTAAAATCTTGATGGGCAATTTTAATGTCATGTATATGAAAAAGAACAAAACAAATAAAAAAAAAAACAGAGAGGACATAGGTAGAAGGCAACCAAGTCAAGGTGCCTCTCTCTCATCCAAAAGAAATAGGATGAAGAGCAAGACACCAGGTTGTAGGAATCGTGTGGCCCGCATGCCACTGGTCCCACGTCAGATCAAGCAGGGCTGATGCCAACAGAGAATACAATCCCACTTAATGTAAGAATTGATCTGGTCCCACTAATAAGACTCCCAATAGGATTAGTGGATATGGGTTTCTTGGCAAAGAAATCTCTAGTAAGTATGACTCTTTGGGACTTGTCTATATGAGATAAGGGAGCCCTAGGGTTGGTATTATTCCATCTCACTGGAGAGACAAGAGGCAAAGAGATCTACAGAGCTTTCCAATCGCCAAAACGCATATAGATCCCCGGCCGCGTGTCGGAGTCTCCGCATCCAAATCCATCACAGGTGACCCTCCTTTTACTGCTTTTTGAAAAAGAGATGAAGTCTCAAAGCTGATTCAATTAAAGATTTACATGAATTTTTTCAAATAATTTAAATGCCCGCCCGGTTGTGCTTTTAAAATTTTCAACTTTTGAAATGTCCAAAAGCCCTTAGAACTTGTTGAATAATTATATTTTAAAAGCATTTTCTCTAAAGTAACTTTCTAACTCCAGCTTAAGAAGAACCTATTCTCTAAAGCAATCTCTTTAACCTGCAAAATTTGTCAAAGGCACCACTCTTTTTCATGATTTCTTCTCCTAAGAAGCAATAACATTGCCCTCTAATGGTGCTTATATAGATCTTACATGACAAGGACAATCTATAATATTCAAGTAATCTTCATTCGAGTTCAAGATTGATATGCATTGACAAACTGAGTTCAAGTTGCTGTTATTGGGCCTGATGTTTAATCAAGCCTTAACTTTAGCTTGACCTAAATTTTGTACTATCAAGACCAGCTTGACTTAATTCATGCCAAAGTCCAAATTGGGCTAATCTCTGCTCTTCTCAAGCTCGAGTTGACTTGGTTAATGTTGAAGCATGCTCAAGCTGGGCTTAAGCCCCTAACCTTCACAGTTTCCAAATTCCCAAAGCTTTCAATCAACAATAAACTAAGCTAATGTCTTTTCACCTTTCGAATGCTTTTCCACTCAATCATTTCATTTGGAAGCATGCAAGCTAAAAATCATATACAGGAAGTAGAAGAGATTGTAGCTAAATGCAAGTGGTAGTGATTGATCAATCATTAGCAAGAGCATGTTCATTATGTCCCCTTTAATAAGCCACTAATTATTACCCATCAAAGTTAGAGGTAGCCTCAATGTGCACTTGCATGACACAGTTGCCATTGTCTTTTGTTCAAACCCATAAACAATAGCTTATGTCATTATCAAATGAAGATTTTATTTTATATTTTTAACGAAAGGCCCGTGCATTTTCACACAATCTAAAAAAAGGACACTATATTCTGTATTTTTGCGGATTTACCAAAACCTCCCTTTGACTTACAGTCAAATTGTACAAAATACACTATTTTTCTTCTTCTTCCTTTTGATCGGTTTACCCCTAATAAAAGCTCAAATGACTCAAATGATCACTTTGCCAAAGCAACCCACTTTCCACATAAGCTTATTTTTGGGTTTTTATCTACAGGCCGAGGGGTCAGGATCACGGTTCCTCTCTCTTCTGGAACTAGAGGTCCTGGTATTGATTCTCGGTTCCCCTCTTTAAAAACCGAAGGTTGAGTCCACTAGTGCTACCACTTTGGGGCCACAGGGGTTTTACTCGGCTTCTCTCTTGTCCGGATGGATTAGTTCAGCCCAAAGGATTAAGAACTCTCCGTTAGTAAAAAAAAAAAGTTTACACAATATATAGCAGTTAAAACTATAAGGGTTACGATCATTTGATTTTCTTGATATTATATATTTTCCTAATCCACATCCAAGCCTTCCCATCACCATGCCTCCCTTGGTCATTATGTATCTAGATGGGTCTCACTTAACTTGAGCTGCCTTAGCGAGGTATTTTAAGCTTAAACAAGGGATATTGTGTCATTTGTCCATAAAAACTAACAGTTATTTGTTTCACATGAAAGTTTTAGTAAAATACAAATTACAAGGTATTTTTAAAGGTTGTTTAAAAATACATGAGCCTTTCTGAAAAACCTCTTAAATGAAATACCTCAGTAATGATCCTGACCGTTGATGGATAGAGCTGATCCAACTGCTAAGAAAGTGTGGAATAAATGGATGCAGCAGATATAAAAATGGATTGAGGGTGGATCCATAGTATACCTTGCTTCAAGCCCTATACAGGTGCGGAGTAATAGTGATTTGTACACTTCTACTCGAACTACAAATCTACAATCCAAATCAGGTCTAAGTCATGGGAGACATACCCGTACCAAAATTTAAGCCAAAGATGAACTTGGACTGATCACATCAGACCCACATAATTGTTTTATAGTCAAACCCAAATCAAGGCCAATCATGTAAATACTCATATGATACACTTAATATTGTTAAGATACTTACACAAATGTATAATATATGGTCATGGCTTCTGGTATTAGGGTCTTTTTATATGTAACCTGTAGACCCAAACCCAACCTAAATTTTATTTGGGTTCATGAAGCGGAAATCAGACCTAAATTGAGATAGGGTCCAAGTATTGAACTTTTCAGCTAGGATTCTTGAAACTGTTGTGGTGGTGGTGGTGGTGATCTGGTCCAAGGGTTAAGGATTAGAATGCATCGGTTCATAATTTTGTGCAGCAATATTTTTCAATGGGATAGAGGATTTGCAGATATATGTTTGACAACCAAATCATTGAGAACGTGCAGTTTCTATGATCTCTCCCAACTAGAGTTGGCAAATGTAGGACTCGAACTCAACTCGCCCAATTCAAAGAAACTCAGAAACTAGACTCAGAGAGAGCCGATGTAGTCACTAGGAAGAGTCATAATCTTTTCATTAAAATATTTAGGAATAGATTAAATATTTATAAAATTATAAATACATAACAACTCACTTATATTCATGATAATTAATTAAAATTAATTAACTTATAAATTTAAAAAATAAGAAAATAGGAAAGAAATTATTATAACATTTTTAAATATGTACCAGGTCCTCCTATTTTGACTATTCGACAACTAACACCAGATGTGGACCTACTGAGTCAAGTTGACTCGGGCGAGTCGGTGCAGCAAGTGTCCCATTGAATCAGGGGCAACTTGGTTAAGTCCCTAGTGTTTGGCCATTGGTGGCCATTGTTAATAGGGAATCAGGGACTCCACTTTCAATGTCATCCTCACCTTCAGCATGTGGGCCCCACCCCCACAGAAGCTCCAAAATGGTGTCTGGCACAGAAGAAAAAGCAAAGACCAAGGTTCTTCCACTCTCACAGTAGTGCCATAGCCAATATAAAAAATCCAGTGGACATGCTGTTACAAAGGGGACTCTCTCTCTCTCTCAAGGCTTGTCTCAGAGAATTCTATTAGACCATCACAAGAAATCATTAAGTGGGGATCACTTTTGAAATCTAACCTTGTTTTATTACTAAATTAAATTTTGCTCTTAATTCTGGTTCTTTCCACTACAACATAAAACATATGATCAGACCCCTGACCCCTTCCATCCTCTTAAATAAGTCATTTATTTTAGACATCATCAAACTGACGGCGGATATAACTCTGATTGAAGTGTAATTCTTCTAAATAATAAAAATAAGAGTGATAGGGATTTTGAGTGGTTTGGATCTTATTGGTGGACCCCACTACTATATTTGTAGTGATGGCCACAGGGAATTCTAATGAGAATCCCTACTCATGGCATCCATGTTTTTTTTTAATTGTTATTATAAATGTGCTTTCTTTGTAGTTTATCAGTTCACCATGTCTAGAATGTACTGCTGCATAGGATCCTAACTAATTGCATGGGTTTTGAAATTGGGACAGTCTGGCAAAGAAAGAAGAACCTTGAAGAATCTTTTTAATTTTATCCATACTAGTCCCAAGGTAATCTAGGACAACTGCAATCAGGCCTTTTAAAAAAAGCCTATAAATCCATCATTACCTCTTACCCCTACCTTTTAAATTTCAGCAGCATAAAATCACTTTGGCTAGAAATTTATGAGGATCAATGGGGGACTGGCATGTTTAAATTCTAAAGTACTTAAAATTAACACCTCCTTGTTGGAAGTTTGGATTTTGATTACTAATGAGGTAGGCTTGGGTTAAGGTCATTGGTATGTAGGTTCATTTTTGTTGGGCCAATCATAAGCACTAAAATGATACCTGTCATCACATAAGAACCAATCTAGTGTTAAGTGGTGTCATGGTGTGAGGAACTTATGGGGACCACTTGGGTCATTGTCAATTGATAAAAAGAATTGAATTTGCAGCCGACCACTTGCATAAGGTTTGGGTTAAAAACTCAAATCCTTTTTAACTATCAACTGAAAACAAAGTGTTCACCTAAAAAAATAAATACAACTGAAAAAAGTTCAACTCTTATCACATGGATGCAGTTTTCTAAGCGGACATGGTTTTCCATACACACCACCCATACATTTGGTCCCCTACACATCTTTCCCACTTGGAAAGGTAATGAAGGGCCATTGACACATTTATCACACCAATGGGTCCAATTTACCATAGCACTTTCTTCTGTGTGTTCCAAAAATTTAGACATTGCTAATTGATAGTTTTGCATTTGACAAAGTCCTATGGTGAACTAACTGAGTCATTATTGATTGGGCCCAACCCGTGCAGGTCTTTGACCGTGGCCAGAGAAGAGGAAACATATTTTGTAATGATTATTAAGATGTTGCAACTGTCAATCTGTCATGCTCAACCAACGTTGGTTGCAAATTTCATTATCCAGATAATATTGGAATAATTTCAAGATTTTCATTTATATCTAATGTTTTCAGGAACATATTATGAAAATAAAAAAGATCATAAGAACCTCCAACTTTCCTCACTTTTCTAATGAATGGATTATTGTTGTGGTTTATAACACATCCTGTTGGTTTTGTTTATGGGTCATTTTCTTTTTGTTAGGTTGGGCTATTGGTCAACGAATGATACTTCAGCTTGAGGGCCCAAATATTGATCTTGGGTACGTATGTGGAATTAAAGTGCTAACAGAACTCAACTATGGAGGTGTTGGTGTTTACTAGCTTATTTAAGTGAAGGTATTACTAAAGAGAATCGTGCCTATTTATTTGGAGGTATTACTAGAGTTTTGAATGATGGCCTACTTGAAAGCCCATTTTAGCCTTTTGAAATTTCAAAATATTAGCATTTTGAGTGCGGAAGCGTACTTGAGCATTTGAAATTCCACATAAGGAATAATATTTTTTAAATTCTTTAATATATAAAAATTTTACAAACAAAGAAGCCATATACAAGCATATTACATTATTAATAAGCGTTTTCTTCTTTTAACCAGTATATAAAGACTGCTTAACAAAAAAATAAATAAATTATAGAACATCAAAGTTTAATCTTGAACATTTTCGGTGAGGAGGTGCGATGCCTTATCATTGATCCGCTGTTAAATTGACTTGTAACCATTTGATTGCAAACACCCATCAACAGCCCCTTTTCCTTTGTTTTTTTTTTTTTTTTTTCCTCAAATCTTTTTGTAAAAAGGCCCATGGAAGGCTTTAACTCCAGAGTTCCACACTCCTCTTGGCATCTCTCATTCTTTTTGGGTTCACAATTACTAGATTATGGGCCACACATGTCATGGCAGTAATAAAAGAAGAGGGAAATTGGGAAAACCAAAGTTGAGATTTTCACAAAAAGTGATTAATTCTAGCCTCATCACTCAAAACTCAAAAGCAAACAAAATCTCTCCTTTCAGAGAGAGGGACTGCACTCTTTCATTGTAGAGAGAGAGAGAGAGAGGTGGAGAGGTATTCATCACATCAATGCTTGGAAAGATAGGCAGGCAGCAGTCTTCAATGAGGAAGACCATGTGGTGGCTGTTGGTGCTTATAGGCAGTCTGTTGCTCCTTTTTGTATCTCATTCCTCTTAAAAAATCCACTTCACAAATGCAGATGTTTTCTAGGGAAACACTCCCGTGTCTTCATTAATGGCAGCCATTTATGCAGTTTCCATGTTTTTTTATGGGTTTTCTCCAACTCAAATGAGAAATCTAGTCTTTCATGAAAAACTGTAATCTCTCTCCAGCTCATAAATGAAGCTCTTTTATGCACCTTCCCTTACTTTGAGTTATGGGTTTTGATGGATTTTGTTTAACTCTCATCATCTCCCGTGAAGAAACACTCTGAAGACTTTTGAAACCGTGAATTTTCACTTTCTTTTCTCTATTTCCTTCATGGGGTTCTTCACTATACTCAAGTAGACATCACATTTTCTGAAAAAGACAGAGAAAGTCACTCCTAGATCTTCCATGGAAGCTTTCTTTTTGTTTGACTCTGTTTCTTTCATGAAATTTTCTTCAAATCTCTGAAATCCCAACACTCTCTGCAAGAATTAACCCACAATTTCCTGTAAAATGCTCTTGCCACAATTTTTCTCATGTTTCCTTTCTTGAAAAATCTCTGCATTTTCACTAGCAAACCTCCAAATCCTTCTCCTTCACTTTCAATGACTTGTTCTCTTGCATTCCCCATTGTATGCTTTTCATGGCTGCTCTTGTTCTCTACCACCCATCAATTACAAACCTCTCAGACCCAAGTTTTACTGCAACTAAAGAAGCATTTGGAGTACCCCAAGTCATTGGAATCTTGGAATTACGATGCAGACCTCTGCAACACACCTTCTTCACCATTTGTACACCTCAGATGTATAGGCAACTCAGTCACAGAGCTCCGAATCATGGGAGAAAAGGTCGTTAAGGTCAGTAACTTTGATGGGTATTCGGTTCCCAATCAAACTCTATCCAATGATTTCTCTATTGACTCTTTCATTACAACACTGTCAAGGCTAACTAGCTTGAAAGTAGTCAGCTTGGTTGCTTTGGGCATTTGGGGTCCCCTCCCTGACAAGATTCACAGGCTCAATTCCCTTGAAGTTCTTGATTTGAGCTCTAATTTTCTATTTGGTTCAATTCCCCCCAAGATTTCAACTATGGTAAAGCTTCAGGTTTTGACTCTAGATAGCAATTTCTTTAATGGTACAGCACCTGACCGGTTTGATTTGTTATCGGATCTGACCACATTGAGCTTGAAGAGAAATCAATTGAATGGGCGATTCCCACCATCAATTGCGAGAATTAAGAATCTCACCAATCTTGCTTTGTCACACAATCATATATCCGGTGGCTTGCCGGATTTTAGTAGCCTAACTAGCCTTAAAGTGTTGGATTTGAGGGAAAATGAGTTAGATTCTGAGTTACCAGTCATGCCTAAGACATTGGTTACTGTTCTGCTCAGTCAGAACTCTCTGTTTGGCGAAATTCCAAGACAATTTGGGGAATTGGATCAGCTTCAACACCTTGATCTCTCATTCAATTCTCTTGGTGGAAAGCCTCCTGGGACATTGTTCTCTTTACCCAACATCAGTTATTTGAATTTAGCTAACAATCTACTTAGCGGGTCGCTTCCTGATGATCTCAGTTGCAGTGACGAGCTTGGATTCATTGATGTTTCTGATAATAGATTAACAGGCGGGTTGCCCTTGTGTTTGAGTTCTAATCCCGATAAAAGGTTTGTTAAACTCAGTGGAAATTGTTTGTCTGTTGATCCTCGGCATCAGCATAAGGAATCATATTGCAGAGAAATCAATGTGAAAACTAAACAGTCTCGGGCCAAAGACATTAGTGTATTAGTTGGTGTAATTGGAGGAGCTGCTATTGTTTTACTTATTGCACTTGCAAGTCTGGTTTTCTGTAGAAGATATTGTTCTCGAGGAACCTCTGAGCAGCATCAATTGAGGAAGCCAGTGCCTGATAACTTACCAATGGGACTTTCTTCTGAACTTCTGGCAAATGCAAGTGAGTAGCCCATTCTGGACCTCTGGTACCTTTTTCATTCCGACTTAAGCAAACCGTTTCTACATTTTTTCTGCTTAAGAATTATATACATGCCTTATTGGCAATTATGTTTTTTTATCGGTCTTGTCTGCTGCTGCCAAAATGGTTTGGGTATTGCTTGTATGATTGATGAGGAATGATCTAGTAATCCAGTGCAGAACTTTCAGACCAAGTTACGGTATGAAGGCATTACACTTAGAAAGGATTTCACCTGTGAATTGGGTGGGACCAGATGGATGGTTAGAAAATGTTTAGAGTTGATGTGCTAGGCTCTTTGTGAACCTAATCTAGGTTTCCCATCTGTCTATCAACTGCCTAAAATGGACAGCTTAATCAAATTGGGTCTAGCCATTCATTTATTCATTCTTGGTTGGCTCGGATCATCCAAATTGGACAAGTTGATTATGTGCCCGGTGTATTTATGATGGGACTGTTAAGTAGTTGCTTGTGCAGTTTTCTATCACCAATTGGTTTTGGAATTACAAGCTAGTAACTTTGTCATGGTATCATAGCCAGAGGTCTCGAGTTCGAAACCACGTAGGGCAAAAATGCCCTATGCTGCGTGGACTTCACATCCAATGGCCTTTGTGCATCAAAGTTGACCCTCAATCTCTTGTATAATCGTGTTTAGCATGTGGTCATGAACACATCGAAGTACATGCAGACATTCACATCACAATACTGTGAAGGTTTCTCACTGGGTCATTTTTAATGAAGTCTGATTATGCATGGGCTTCCCTTACTGGCCAAGTACTTGAAACCCATTTTAGTAGACCAACAACAGAAGTGGATATAGGACCAAAATTGCTTAAACAAAATCACCATTTCTTTGTAAGCAGGCAGGCCCATGATAACTCTAGCATTTGATCGTAATGAAAAATTTAATTGGACTCTCTTGGCGATTTGCTCGTATGGAACTTTTTTGCAGCATTGCCAATGGACAGAAGATGCCACTACCTATCACTAAAAGATGGGCTCGTTCAGACATGGTTCAAATGAAAATGCCGATAAGTTCAGCTTGGCATTATATAATATGCCTCCAGGACCAAGTATATTGTGGTCTCTTGGTGCTGGACCTCTCGTTATGTCCTTAGTTTCAACTTTCAACACTTTAGCACAATTATTTTGCATTTAATAGTAAAAGGCCCATTGAGACAACGGACTGTTGCTTGTTCATTTTCTTTTCAGGATATATTTCTCAAGCAATGAAGCTAGGTACGCAAGGATCACCGGCTTATCGGTTGTTTTCTTTGGAAGAGTTAAAGGAAGCAACAAACAACTTTGATCAGTCAGCATTTATGGGTTATGGTTCAATTGGGAAGGTAACCATCTCTATTTAATATGCTTTGAATTTTTTTTTACTAAAACTCATATTAGATATAATTTTCCTTGGTCTGACTGCTTGAAAAATTAAAAAAGAGGAGTAAGTAATCTTTGATCTGACTAATATAATTCCTGCGAAAGCTAACTGTTGAAAGGCTTCAAAGAAAACCCATACAGCAACATATATCTCTTGGGAACTATGATGCACGGATACTTCAAAATGGGCAACGTATTATATCCGATACTTCACTTTTTACATGTAAAATCCGTGTCCCCGCCATGTCTATAGCGTGTCCCTGCCGTATCCGGGCATCATAGCTTGGGAACATAAAGCCCATGCTACAGCAGATTTACAATGGATACTCTTTCTCCTGATAGAACTGGGCATTTCTCTTATAGGGCCTCCACTATTGCATTGTGAGTTGTGACAATGTTAGTCCTGCCTATCTTGCCTCTAATCCAATACTACATGCTCATACCAAACACATTGGGGCGGACTACCATTTTCTTGGAGAATGGGTATTACATGGTGCTCTACACACCATCTTTGCTCAGAGTACGATCAGATTGCTGATATTTTTACCATAGGCTTAAGCTTCAGTTCACTTCAAGTTCTTATGTGACCAGTTGCTGGTCTATCCTTGTTTGCCCATCAACTTGAAGGGGGTGATAAGGTATCAGAATTACCAAAGAAGATTTGAATGCAGCCTAACAGAATCCACTGATTTCTCTTACTGATTATTCTTATTCTTGATGAGATTACTGTGATTTTATCTTGCTGTAAGCCTGTAACAACTAGCTTATCTTTGATTTTATTTTCCTCATGTCGAGAGAACTTTTCCTAATCTGTAGGTGTTGTAATCTATAAATATAGATGTAATGCAAACCATCATAGTGACAGGATTTTACCTGAAAACTTGTTCTTTGTTACTCTCTACCCCTGTGAAATAGCAAACATCTAGATGAGCCCTACAATGGTCTTTGCACCACATTGTGGTGAGAGACACTGCCCCCCTACTTGAGTATTTCCCTATGTTATTTATTTATTTATTTTTGCTATGTTGGATTTTCCTATTTATTTATGTATAAATGTATGCGTGTAAAATAGGAAAAGTTTTATTTGTAACGTTGAATATTGGGGAATCATTTGTTGACCGTTATCTTTAGATACTGCATTTTGTAATGGTTTTCTCAAATTGATTTTGACTATAAGGCACTTGAATTCAATTGTCGAATCTTAACCATTTGGTGATCCAGGCTTAAATTAGTTTGCAAACTATGCTTTAGCCGGTTTTAGGCTTTTCTCATATTTGATTGCATATAGCAGATTTTACCTTTTTGTTAAATCCATGGTGGATGGCAAACCATAAACTTGGAAAATGTAAATTATGGAGGGAAAATGCAAACCTGGTTACTGTGAATTGCCACTTCATTTGTATTAAATTATTAATGAAAATGGTTTTGGATAAAATGCTATTTGTTCTTGATTCACCTGACCGTAGTCTACTTATCAGCTCTACAAGGGAAGGCTGGAGAATGGCACCCATGTTGCTATACGATGTCTAGCATTGTTTAAGAGATCTTCCATTCGAAATCTTAAGCTGCGATTAGATTTACTTTCAAAGCTTCGTCACCCACATCTGGTTTGCCTGTTGGGCCATTGCATTGATGGTGGACAAGATGATTCCAGTACAAACAGAGTCTTTCTTATTTATGAATACGTACCTAACGGGAACCTTCGTGGTCATCTTTCTGGTATGTATACTATTGGAAAATGCATTGGATGCACATCTATTTGAGGGACAATAAATTGTTTGGTCTTATATATATATATAAACTTTGCTGTTAACTTCGACACCCATCTTTTGAGGATCGACCCATATGATTGGCCCTGTCATGTATAATACTCAAATGATGTTTCCTGTTAGATGAACAATCCATATTATTGACCCTGTCATTTATGGTACACAAAAAATGGTTCCCATTAGATGATACTAGAAATCCAAAATTACCCATTTTACATGTGTATATTTGATGTAAGCATCCACTTGCAAGCGCCATTGAGATAGATAGTATCATCCAGATGGGTTGATACTCATAATGGGACCCACTGATGGACATATTAGACGACCAAGGTGGGTCCTCTTAATCATGAATCAATACCTCCTTTAAACAATTCTCAAACAATGTGTATGTATTATGTAAGCATGCATATGTTACTAATATACAATTTTGGCTTGCAGAGCATAATCCTGAGAAGGTTCTTAAATGGTCAGAGAGATTGGCAATTCTGATAGGTACTGCAAAGGCTGTGCACTTTCTACATACTGGAATAATTCCTGGTTTCTTTAACAATCAACTAAAGGCAAATAACATTTTGCTTGATGAGCATCATATAGCTAAATTAAGTGACTATGGATTATCCATTATTACTGAAGAAATTGACAGACTTGAGGTGCGTGTTAAAGGTCAAAACAATTTTTATTCCTTTGATATCTTTGAGTCCCAGTTCTCTACAGTCCTTGTGGATTACCTTGATTGATTGTTTAATGGTGTTGTTTAATGTGATCTGTAGGCAAAGATGGAAGGGAATAAATCATCTATAATTGGAAACAATGCATGGTAAGGATCCTTTCTGAATCAGAATGCTTGCTTAGGAACTTTCATGCTGTATTCTTGTCCTTTTACTTTGGATCTAAGTCCACTGATTGAACTTATAGGTGGGATATACCTATCAAAGCTTAACTTCATCCATCCGTCATGCATTTTAGCTGAGTTATCCCCTACTTTTGTGAAGGGATTGTAGTCCCTGGATTACATTATAAATATTTATCATAATAACTCTTAAAGCCAATCCCTTAGTGATGGCACTAGGCTATGATGGTGATGATGCTATGATGACAGTTTCTAACTCGCCAGAATAACCATGTTCTCCATTATACTGTAATCTATCAATCATATGAGATATATATCTTGCAAATTTGCTCCCCACCCACCCCTCCCTTCTTCTGTTCTCACCGCACCCAACTGTCCACCCAAAGAGCACGAGCCGAGAAAATCTTCTATCCTTGAGGCGCTGATTATGATATTGGTCTAACAGGATATTGGACAAGGCACTACCTATCAGATCTTATAGAACTGTTTAAAATTGTATCTTCCTGGAACTCTCAATGATGGTAATAGCACTATCCTGAAAACAAGGATGAAAAGGAAGAATTGGGAGAACATTTGTACCATTATCAGTATTTGCTTACCAATGGCGAGATTGCATGTCCCTAAATATAAATGAGGTTTGGTTACCAATGCACGAGAATGCCCAATAGTTACATTCTAATTTTGGGGGTGATTACATTGGTAATTGGTCATATAAAAGACCTTGCAGGACACCTCACAGCTATCTTATTTCTGTAGGATAATGTACAGAATGGTGCTCTGGGGCAGCATTAGAAAGTGTAGAATTTTAAGAAAATAAATGTAATCCACAGTACAGCCCACTGCCTTCACATGCCTGTGGCATGCATGCATGCCAATGTGGTCATTTTAGATCCATAATGTACTCCGCAGTACAACTGCCTTTGCATGGATATGGCAAAAATGCATGCCACTGACCATCTGATTGGGCCTCATTATGGATGGAACATGGCCTTAAAATTGCTTTCATTGGCCGACCTGATTGTTCAATTGGTGTTTATTAAAATGGATGATTAAAAAGAAGAGTAATCAAGCAGTCCTAATTAGTTGAGTGTAACTTGACAATTAAGTTCATTTTATCAGTTTGATTTCTGGTATTCACTCCACAGTGAAGTTTGCTATTTGTTCTTCCCAAACCAGTGCACATGTATGCCATAATTTACTGAACAGTTAAAATACACATTGGACTCTGGGGAAAAAACATGTACTTGAACTAGAAGCAAGGGCAGCACAAATAAATTTTCCTTAAGAGGGTCACCACATAAACAAAAACTAATCCTTCTGGGGCCCACCTTTTCAGATGGTCAATATACATAACCGTTCTTAAAATTTTGTTTTATCATTATTATTTTTTAAAAACTTTTTGTTGGGGAAAGGGTGGGGTGCACCTGCCCCTCCTTGGCTCTGCCCCTGACTTGAAGCATCTGGATGTCGTTTTCTATACAGTATTGATGTGTTTTTAAGAATACTGACTTAGATTTTATTACGGTATTAGTCAATGAAGATGCAAAATGGAACCTTTAGCTATTATAATCTGAAGCTTTTATTGAACCAAAATAGTGAATTATTAGAAATATTGATATAGTTATGATACAATTTTCTGACGAGTAAATTTTTCTTGTTTTAGTCAGCGACTCTAGTAAGTTGTGGTACAGTAAAACTTTTCATTGATTCAAGCTGCATTTGACTCCTTGGTGTTTTAGGGAGGGAAACTTCCAGTTTTTGGTATTCTGCCAGCAGACAAACCTGGAAATCAGGAGAGAATTTTGTCTGCTCCAAAAGCAGCAGAAGGCAAATGCATCCTAAATAGTTTTCACCAAGTTCTGACTTTGACCTCATATCCATCTTTGCAGGGAAATGACAAAATTAGAGGATGACGTCTATAGCTTTGGCTTCATATTACTTGAAGCACTTGTCGGAGCTACGATCTCAGAAAGAGAAGAGGCCATTTTACTTAATGAAATGGTAAGCTCAAACTTACATTCATTTTTTTATAACGTGGCAAAGATTTCAAGAAATAATACACAAGGATTTGAGAATGGAATCATGTGTCTTTAATGAGTGAGACTACACCTCTCTATATAGATAAAATGAAATCTCTCTTTTCCTTTCACCATTTTCCTTAGTTGGGTTAATTGCAATCAACCACTATCCTATTTACAGTGTTTTAGTTTCCCCAATCCTTACCTATTATCCTTGATTGTATCTTTCTAATTTGGAATGGAACCGTCGAACACTTTGATTTACATTGTTATGCCATCCTCTATCAGCTTAAAATTTTAGAGTAAGTGGTTGTTAACATGGTATCAAAGTGGGTTAAGAGATTAAGTTGTAGTTTGGTCACTTAAGAAAAGTTCTTTGTGGACTCTTTTTCACACTTCTTTTCTTTTATAACTTTGATAGGTGTGGTTTTAGTTTAATGATGGTGGGTTGTTACTGCAAAAGTATTGAATAAAGGGGCACAAAGATCTTCCCATTTCAATAGTCTGACAATAAAATCTTTGATTTTGAATTTTGTGTTGCTGCTGCTTCTTCTGCTTCTTTTTCACAGGCTTCGTCATTCAGCAGCCAAGATGGACGCAAGCGCATTGTTGACCCAATTGTACTTACTACCTGTGCTCAAGAATCTTTATCAATTGTAATTTCTCTAACCAACAAATGTATATCATCCGAACCATCTGCTCGTCCATCCATAGAAGATGTCCTTTGGAACTTGCAATATGCAGCCCAAGTACAGGCAACTGCTGATGGGGATCAAAAATCAGAGTCAGCCTCACAAACATGAGTTGAGCGACAAACATGTATGAAGACTTTTATCCTCCAAATCTTATCCCTCTCCTTCTACTTTCAAAGAGAGAAGTCACTGTATCACTATTTGGTAGCATGTTTCTAGGGTTTTGTAAAGATGGAAGGTATTCTAGTTATAGCATTGTCAATTTCCCTTTTTCTTTCATAGTTCTTAGTGGAATTGTAACATAATATGTCCATCATCTTAAGTTCCATGAGTCCATATATAGGAATTTGGCATATTGTAAAACGTAGCATTTGAAAATAAGGCATGAGCAAAAAATCATATGAGAAAATGACACAAGCAATAATCCCAGGCTCTCAGCTATTGCTCAGCTGGTGATAGACATCATGTAGTGTGCGTAGGTGCATGAGTTCGAATCTTTTGTAAAGTAAAAAGTTTAAAAAACTAAAAAATTAAAAAATAATTATAATAATTATCACGATGTTTCAATTGAAAATAAGGAAACATGTAATAATATTTTATCAACAACAAAATAATATATTAAGTATGAGCAAGGCTCTCCTAAGCTCAAACTTAGGATAAGGTAAGCTCAAGTGTGTGGTGGAGTCTACTTGGGGACCCACATGGGGATGGGGGTGGAGGGGGATTTCAAGGACTCCCTAGGATTTTCCTCCTTGCAAAAAAATCAGTCCCAACCGTAATTTCTATCATCTCCATATGGGCCAAAGAGTTTAATGGTCAACAATCCATTCGGATTGATATATAGTCAATCCAACGGTCCAGTAAATTCGGATCTTATCGAAAGTTGGTGGACATATGCAATTCAAGGGGGTCATGTGTTTGGTCTATTTGGATGGACCAAAGGTGGGCCCCACAAGCACGAGCTTACGAAATTTTCTCCCTAAGCTCGAGCTTAGGGGAGCAATGCTCATTAAGTTTTAGGGAAAATTATACTTTACCACCCTCAACTATCACCCTTTTTCACTTTACCCCCTAAACTTTACAAAGTATCAATGGACTCCCTAAACTAATCCAATTGCATGGCCGTTACCCCCTGAGGCCAAAATCGAGTTAAAATAGACGAAATAGAGCAACCCGGCCGGCCGCCGCTGCCCACGCCGGAGTTGGAGGTGGGGGGAGGGGGAGGGAAGAGGGTGAGCAAAAAGGTAATCTCATTTGGTATTTATTTATTTATTAATTATTATTTTTTTAATATTGGCTGTGTGGTTAGAGAAAAAGCTTGTGTGCCAATATAATGACTCAATATAATATGGTGTTTCCATTATTACCGCTTCTACTACTACTAGTATTCTTGAATCAGTTACTGCCCTCATGGTCTGTTGCTCTTTTCTTTCTTTCTAAACATTTACTTTTGCATATAATGCAGATTTCCATATAATATGTTTGTTAAATTGCATAGAGTTAATTATTCTTCAAAGGAACGATGCTTTCTTTTGATCATTGACGAAGATAAAAGATTTTATACAATTCATTCCTAACCTATTTGCTGTAATTTTCTCTCTTCTCAGATTCCCCAATTCCTCAATCGAAGTCCGCTGAAAACTTTCAATGCTAATTTGCAATGACCATTAATTATTAATTTTATAACAAATAGATGTTTAATTAGTTCTAATCATGCTTTATAGGCCGCTCATTTGGATATTTGTCATCTCTTATCTACTATTTGGGGGTGTTGGTGACCAAGGGTATGTTTGTTTGCGGACTGTGCAAGTGTTAAAAAACGATCAAGCAGGACCCCACCAATGCCCAGATTTGGCCAGAAGGTTTGGCTTTTGCAATTTCAGGTTATCAGTGGGACGTCGAATAGCGAGGTAGACTCCATACTCGGAGGGCCACATGCTTTACTAAGCTCAAAATGTGAATTTCATCTCATTACCATGGGGTCCTGCGCTAAGCACATGGCTGGTTTTGTTATACAGGCCCAGCCTGTTGGTGGGCACCATTAAAGGCGTGTAACTGAGCTATAGCTCTTTATGTTCTCAATTGAGAACCCAAGCAAACAGAGGTTGAGCATCAAACAATAAAACTATTTCCAAGGGAAATGATAAATGTAAAATCCCAGACTGTTTTCTTTTTTCACCTAATACAGGCTCAGCTATCAACTACATTCTGAGATGGTCTTTTGCAGTACTGTAGCAACAGGGATAAAAACACAAATAAATGAAATAATCTCAATTCTCAAATCTAAATTGGGCTGCCCCAGATTTTGAGTAGATGCAAATGCAAAATTTAATAAATTACAGTTTGTTACATTGGCAATTATGCAAATACTCTGCAGTTGCTTATTTCGCCTTCCTATTAATCAATCTAACCGGGCGCTTTTCAAATATAATTCATCTTTGTTGCTTTGTATCGGAAATGAAGCGGCAAAAAGCAAAGTCGTCTCGGATGAGGCACTTCATCTGAAGCTTAGACCTTCAAAATCTCTCATTCTGGCTGTGTTCCCTTAGCTGTTCATTTCTTTGTCACTTCTCCAGCAGATAGAATTTGATGCACGTCATCAAAATATGGCCAAGCCTTCTTGCCCTTCTCATCAGTCCTGTTTTCCTGTATTGTAACAAGGCACCTATTAATGTCATGTACTAGTGCAAAACAGGAGAAGATGATGGGCAAAATTGCAGCAGCAGAAAGATGTGAAGAAAAAGAGAACACTACGCTCACATATTGTGGTAAACATGATAAACAAGTGAGAGATCTTTGCTACCATTCCAAAAAAAAAAAAGTGAGAGATCTTTGTTTGTTCACAAAATTTTAATGCAGGGAAGGGGCGGATTTCCACATTTGAAATCCAAAACCATCCAGAAAGTTTCCAGTTGAGTATTTTCAGAATTCTTAGAGATTCTTCTTCAGGCGCCCATCCTCCATGCTCACGCATTTGGCTTGTTTCAGCCTTTCTCATGTGCAGTGGCAATGGCAGGGAAGGTGGTTTGTAGTTTTGTATAATAATAATAATTTTTTTGTACAATGCATTGCCCGGATATTCAATGGTTTCGAAGTGGGTAGTTTTGTACAAAAAGAGAGAACAATGGACCTATCAAATTGAGCAAACTATGGGTAATAGGAGTAAAATAAACTTGATTTTTTTACATTTCTCTGCATTAGAAAAACAGGAGCATTTTGTTGTCAATAAAAAAATCATTAAAAAAAAAAAAGACAATAGCTCTAAACAAGGCCTCTTTTGGATTGGAGAGTTCTGACATTTTTCATGAATCAGGCTTCTATGGACTGGACAGTGGACACCACACTAGACATTAACCACTTTTTTTGATGGTTTGTCTCCATAAACATTATTTTGACGAGCACTCTCTACTCCAAATGATGCCTTAACATCAACATCACAAGCACATCATCAGCATATGAAAAAGCACAGAAGTTTTCATCAACACTTCTCATTGAAAGTAAGAAACAAACCTCATATTTTTGAACAAGTGATGCCCAAAGCGATTTGCACTGTCCTGGTGTTCTCTGGATCCCATATTCCAGCATGTTAGCCGAAATCTCTTCCCAAAGGACCATGCGTGCTTTTACAGCCTGGAATCTGCTATCCAACTCACCACGTAATTCGATTAATTTTCTTATTTCTTCAGGCTTCCATTTGTTCCGCTTTGCAGTCTTGGATGATTTTGGTTGGGCTTTAGCTGACTCTCTGGATTCCTCACCACTGCTTCCCTTCACACTTCCAATTATATGTTCTTTCAAAAGGGAACCATTCTCATCTTTTAGTAGTTGAGGCACTCCTAATGATTCCCACCAGAAATTATTTGGTTCAGAAGAGGCAGATGAAGCTGGACTTTCTGAATCTGAACTTGCTGTATCTCCGTCTGATGATAACTGTGTAACTTCAAGATCTTCTCCTGTAAGAATGGAAAGAAAACTAATAACTCAGAAGCTTTGGGCATTATAACTATTCAACAAGCTATATAACTTTCCAATGATATATTAATTGCTCAAGCAAATTTCCACTCAAGACAATCAGGAATATCGTGGAAAACGGGTCAGGTCAGATCAAAAAGGGTCGTGTTGACCTGCATTGTCAAGAGATTGAAGATCAATCCGTATCCGATCCATTTTTTAGAATGGGTCAGGTACTCTAACTGGCACCTGATACAAGTCATCCATCTGACCCACACAATCTGCATCCACGATGCGTCAACCCACTTAGCCCACACCTACCCTACGCAATTTGTAGGTGTTCGGCCTAAGCTCAATCCTTTCAAGTATTAAGGTTATATTTGAGTTTAGTTGTTGGTCAAAAAACACCCAATGTACAAAAATATTAAACCAACACGACAGTAATTGGTATAATTTGCGGGCCGACCCTAACCCAATCCATCTAAATGGGTTATGCAGGTCAACCCTAACCTGACCCGTGTTAACAGTGGGATAGATTTATCCATGACCCCACCATATAGGATGGTGATCGGGTTATATGCGGTAAACTGCGGGTCAGAATTGCATGCTGAAAATATAACTTGGCTGAGAGGATGGTTCTTAATTTCAGCATATGGATCGGAGTGGGAAATGGGAACAGTAATAAGTTGGACATCAATCTTTGGCTACAAATCAAGCATCAGGCAGAATATTTCAGGTCTACATTGATGGACCACAAAAATATCAGCTTTGATGGAAATGCATCCCTAACCGCCATGCCTCTTTAGTCTTTAGAAACAAGAAGATGTACCCTAGTAAATGTCCAGATATTGAATCAATATCCTGGTCATTCTGGAAATGAACTGAGACAGTAGTCCCAAAAGAGGCAATAGCAGGAGAATAAATTGAAGCTACGCAATCTGTTTTCACATAACTACATTATGGCAACTCTGCCACATCAAATTTGACATGCAAGCATGTCAGTCCAGATTGTCCAAATTGTGGGCCCTACTGATTTACAAGATATATGCTGTGAACAAACAATCATTTACAACATTCTCAACCATTACATTTAGACCAGTGACCTGTCCTAACCATTTACTGGGTCTTTCAAGGAGGTAGTGCTAGGCCTGCAAAAACTAAATTTTGAATAGATCCAACCTAACAAACAGGCCTAAGCAGTTATATATCTGGGCCTGATTCAATCCAGACCTAATCCTACAGTCTAGATCCAACCTAACAAACAGGCCTAACCAGTTAAATATCTAGGCCTGAGTCAATCCAGACCTAATCCTACAAGCTGCGACTGACCAGTTAAAACCTGGGCCTGGATCATTTGAGGCCTGGCCTTGAATGCTCTATTGTCCACTGATGGACACCAAATATATGGTTAGGATTGTCTGATTGGTGTGATATTTATCCATCCAAATTATAGCCTATGATATGCATTGAACCAGCAGATTAGAAGTATGCATACCTGCATGTAAGATACACTAAAAAGAAATAGATATTCTATTTATCTTACCAAATGAGTGTACAACAGTTCCATTGCAATTAGAAACCAGTTTACGGCACATGAAAGAAGAGTATATACCTTCTATTTCTTCTTTCAATAGATCTTCTGAGAAGTTGGCAGCATCACTGCCATCTTCCTCAAGCTTTCTACTTGATCCTCCTCTCTTCAGATGTGCATTGAATGACTTACTCAATGCAGGCAGTTCAAAACTATCTAGGGATGACTTTCCGGCCAATCTTGTTCTTAGTTCATCAGCTAGAACTCCTGTTGTGTTCTCTACAGCAATTGCAATTACTTCAGGCCTTTTACTGCTATATTTCCTCACCATCTTTCTCAGCATTTCAGAAACAGTCCGTTCAATGTGAGGCAGTGGGCAATTTATGGGACAGCTTGATAGTGCAGCATGAGCAGCCTTATAGAGTGCATCTAAAAGCTTTCCTTTGTCAAGCCATAGACAACGCGTGGTTATTTTGATTTTTCCTTTGATGCATGTTTGCAACGAATGGTCTGCATTTTGTGGGCGTAAAATTTCCATGCTGAAAAAGAAAGATATTAAGAAAACTGTCATCACTCCTAATATTTTGGGGATCAATAGAAATAAACCTTCGTGCTTCCCAGTAAGACCCAAACTGATTCGATGGAGAAAAACGAAATTACCTTGGGGAAGAAAAGAGGATCTAGTAACATTTCTTGTTCATATAACCACCATTTCTTTCATTATTCGTGTACAAAACTAAAGGTTACATATCTTGGCAGGATAGTTAACCCAAGCATGATATGTGAGAATCAGTAATGATTCCTAACCATAAGAATGCAATTATCTCTTGGCAGAATAGTTAACCGAAGCAACCATATTTGCAAAATAACTTCTAGAACAATGTGATAGAATGATGGTGGAACTCAACGGAGCCTATAAGATGATGTGGAAATATGAAACTGGCTGCTTGCAGAACAAATAAAATATTCATGCCTTGAGAAGACAGAACAGCTATGATCATTAAAAAAAATCATGAAAGCTTAGATGTTGGAAGAAAGGATGGAAGAGGGTGAACCAAACCGGATCTGTTCAGTTGCGCTTTGGAAAAGGAAGCTAAGGTCAACTCTTATGTGTCAAGAGCTGGGGATAAGGTGGTTTGGAACCCCATTTTAAGGAGGAACTAAAAAGAGCATGAGGAAACCCAATTCATTTCGTTGCTTAACATTCTGAGTGGTGCGCAAATTTCGGAGGGAGGGGAGGATATGAGGGTGTGGACTGCCTCAAAGGATGGGCACTTTTCAGTCTCTTCCTTCTTTTCTGCTATTCATATTTGCCCCGCAGAAAGGATTGTGAATTGTGATGAACAACATTTGGAAGTTCAAGGCTCCGTCAAGGATGGTAATTTTTGGTTGGATGGCTATCCGGAAAAGAATTCTGACTTCGGATAACTTGAGGAGGGGGAGGATAGTGGTCAATGGCTGCCCCATGTGTTTAAGAGAGAAGTCGGTGGACCATCTCATGTTATCTTGTGCTCGGTAGTGGAGTGGTTTGATGGCTGTTGGGTTTTCCCAAGGACCCTCCTAGAGCTTTTTCAGGCTTGGAGAGCTCCAACAAGGGTTCCTAGGGGAAAGGAATTGTGGAGATTGACCTTCCTTGCTGTCCTCTGGACAATCTGGAAGGAAAGGAATTCTAGGTGCTTTAAAGAGGTTTGGCACAGTGATAGTTCGTTGGTGGAAGAAACCAAGTTCTTGGTCGCGCCGAGGGTGTCCATCAATCCGTCTTTTAAGGGCTACTCTACCGAGCAGATTATGATGTATTGGAAGGAGTTGGCTTTTTCCTTTCTTGGGCCAACTTAGTCTGATTTAGGGGCTATGATGCACAGATACTTCAAAATGGGCAACGTATTGTATCGTATCGTATCCAATACCTCACTTTTTACATATAAAATCCGTGTCCTTGCCGTGTCTATGGCGTGTCCCTACAGTATCCGTGCCATATCTGAGCATCGTAGTTTAGGGTCATTCCCCTGTTTCTTTTTTATTTTTCATGTTCTCCTGTTGTTGCTTGTCAGTATACTTCTCTTGTACTGCTTGCTTCTTTTATTGAAAGTAGCCATTCAAAAAAAAAAAAAGTGAACCAAAGCAGATTAACTGAATAGCATACAGTTAACACAGCAGACTATCCAGAACATGCTGAAGAACCATGGAAACATTAGCTGGTTACAATTTGAAAACATGGAGTTTTTTTTTTTTTTCATGGAGAATGCTTCACTTAAATTATGAGGCAAAAAAGCATATTCTACAGAAGAGGTTCAGATGAAAATTTTAACAATATGGGTTTTCAGATAATGCCAACTGAAAGCCAGCAGTATGAAAGTTCAATGGTAATCATTTACCTGACGACTATGATTCCATCTGATGCTATTCTTAATCTCTCATCAATGCAAAGTTCTTGAGATGTACCAAATGCTTTATCACCATCACTATACATAAACTGCAATTGGCAAACAGAATCTAAGTGTTGTAGACACTTCTAAAAATGAGAGAGAGAGAGAGAGAGAGAGAGAGAGAGAGAGAGAGAGAGAGTCGAACATTCAATAACCTGAAAGTTCTCTTTCCCCAATGAAATAAAACCATTTGACAGAACTCTTCTGCTTCTAAGATGGGAAACTCCAAGCATCTCCCCATTCTTTATCACCTGTTTAGCACACATTTAAAATGGCCAGTTCACTGCAAGTGTACCAGTAGTATTAAACAGTTACGAGAGACAAAGGTTGCCATACACACCAAGTATCAGATAGCCTAGAAAGAACCCAAGGATTCCCTAGATCCTATGAAATGCACTCCTTATGCTCAAAACCCAATTTTGGGCTTTAACGATGGGCAAGTCTCAGTCATTCATATATTCACAATTTTATAGAAAATTTACTATTAATTAGGTTCAGTGATGTTCAAGGTGTTGGTTAATGTTCCGAGAAAGGTTTTATCATGAAGAGATGATGGCACAGTCAAAGGTGCTCACTATTGCAACCTTCAAGTCATGTTACCAATCAAAAAGAAAACTAATGGGTTTAAATTTTGTCCGTGCCTGGTCACTCTTTCACATGGTTTTAAAAAACAGCACAGTCCAAGTCGACTCAAAGTCCGTGGGTGCATATTCGATTCAGCCTCCAAGTTACCTACTTGACCAATTCCAATGATTTTTGGGCCCTAAGTGCACTTATTTCCTATTTTTTATATTAGAAAAAGTTGTAGAGGCTCTTGTGAACAATTTACATTGATATTGAATACAAGATAAAATCTCAAAACCACTTTCATTTCAAGCATTTGACAATTGGTGGTAGCATTCATCTGATTGAATTAAATACAAATTTAGGTACGTATAACAACTTAAACTCAATGTTAATTAATGAAATACAGAACAAATCAATCTTAGAATTTGAACATATAGAAATATATAATTTAACTTAAACTCAATGTTAATTAATGAAACACAGAACAAATCAATCTTAGAATTTGAACATATAGAAATATATAATTTTTTATTTTGTTACATTATTCTTTGCTAGTATTTTGTATTTTTAGTTTTTAAAAAATGTTGTTGAGCCTGCTGTGTGAGTTGGTCCAATTCGGACGGGTTGGCTCAAATAAAGGGGGCGAGTCATCCTCCGATTCCGATTTTTAAACCTTGATCACTTGAGACTACTTGGTGCTCGTCAGTCCCAAAATAGAACGTACAATACACAGCACAGGGGCCAGATTCATTTGGTCTTGGACAAGTCATGAGCGACTCATCCAGACTAGGCCAATATTGTCCCATGACACAGTGACTCGTTCTGACTCATTCTGTATGGAACTAAACCCTTCAAAGCCTTCTTTTGCCTCATGTTTCAACCTTAAATCATTTGTTTGCTTCTTTTCCTCCTTTTCTTTCTGCTAGGGATCCCTGGAGATCAGTTTATTCCAAAAACTCCTTTCTAATTGCAGGATCCATCATCCTCATGACAAAAAATCTCAGGGTTTTAATTCTTCTCTCCCATTTTTCAAGTTCTTCCTTCGTACCTTTTGTTTCTCACTTAGTTTGGTAATTCCACTTGTAAAGTCAAGTGGAGTGAAGTCAAGTTAAACATCACATCAAAAGTACTTTTTACCAAAACTCCCTCCAACTTTTCCAACAAAAAGTCAAAAAGCAACAACATTTATTAACTAAAAGACAAAAAAACTCCATTTCCCATACCAAAAGTCAACAATATTCCATCCCAAACAACTAAAACCAAATACCATCATAACCCACTACATATTTTATTCATACTTTTTATTTCACTCCACTCCACTTGATTTTAAAAGTAAAGTGCCAAACTAGCCCGCATAAAGGCTTATAGGTCCAACATCTACGGCATACCAGCTGTTGAGCCAGAATCATGATTTCAAGCTCTATTTTTTAGAATTGAACTTAAAAGCCATGATCAACCGGGGAAGGGATTTAGGGCTTTTCTCAAGAGGTATGTCTTTTATGTGTTTTTGGTTTTGATGGATGTCATAATGAACATATATTAATGCTAGATCATGTCTAAATACCTACATCATTAATGGAAAATGCATTTTATGAAGTCATGAACATCATGTAAGCGTTTAACAAGACTAAACAATAAACATCCCTATAATTGAGATGAGATACCACACCAAAGAAGAGAGATTCAATTTGAATCTTATGAGGATCCCATTCACTCCAAAGAAGGAAGACGAATCAAAAGAGACCAAGATCCTTCTATGCAACGTGATGAAGATAAAAGTGAAAAGGAGGTAACCAAAAATCAGAAAGAAGCAGCATACAATCATCTACTGGAACAAATTTCACAGGAGGTGCCAAAATAACAATCAAAAGCATGGGAAGACATGCCTCCAGTCCCAATGTCTTGCAGTAATCCAACCACCAAAGATGGTGAATTACAACAGAATACTCAAAAAAAAGAAGGGGGGGGGGGGGGGGGGGGGGGGGGGGGGGGGGGGGGGGGGGGGGGGGGGGGGGGGGGGGGGGGGGGGGGGGGGGGGGGGGGGGGGGGGGGGGGGGAGGGGGGGGGGGGGGGGGGGGGGGGGGGGTGGCATCATTGGAGTTCTTCACAAATCTGACAGTTTAATCAAAACTATTAGATGATCTAATGGTCTGAAGGCCCTATTGAGTGAATCAAGACTGTCAAGGGAAGCTGCCCCTCAATTCTACTTTTAGATGGAGCCATCAAGTTAAGTATACAACTAGTGATAGGAACGAGTGAATCGACTGTATAATAGGGAGTTTATATACAATCAGTGGCAGACCCAGGATTTTTATTTGGGTGGGGCGGATAATGGTAATTTGAAAAGGTCAAAGTCAACACCGACTAGCAATAATCTCCACTTATTGCATGGTCTAAAACATAGGAGGTTTTATTTTTATGTTTTTGGCAAATTAAGTATAAAAAACTCATATCCTAGGGTAGGGCGACGATTTTACTAGAATGGGGCATGGGCCATAGGCCATTTTGGATCCGACCTGGGGGGACTGCCCAGGTTTGTATCATGTAGGTCCACCCGTCTCCAATCTCCATCTAAATAGTCAAAAGTAGAAAGTAGAATGGCATGGGCATAGGCCATTTTGGATCAAACCTGGGGCAGTCGCCTAGGTTTGTATCATGTAGGTCCGCCCCTGTATACGATCCAAGTGGACCACAAGCAACCAAAGGATGAGTTCTTCCCAAGCAAGGGAGGATGGTGCATCTGACTGCTTTGGAAAATCTAAGAGCTGTGATCCACATGGACCCCGCAACTTGTACACAACACAGTTTTTTTATATTTACCATGCGCAAAATACAATTTTGATAGACGTTGTGCTGTATTTGTTTTGACCCTGCCTTTTGTTTTGGCCTTCTAGGTCCTTTAGGTTCGGTATACATCACTTATACGTACAGATTTTGTGTCATCTTCGTTGATTAATCAATATAATACATCCAATCATTCAAAAAAAAAAGTCTCTGTCATTCCTATATATTGTATTTTAGCAAGTTATGAATTGGTTAGGTCCCAGTTCATATGTCCAAATAAGTATTAATGTTAAGAGCCCAAGTAATGTGCTATTTCTGTAGAGTTAAGTAGTATTGGGAGGTCCTAAAGTGGTTAATCAACTTGTAAAAGGATTTCAAAATTTCAATCCTTCTTACATGCAGCTGAAAGCCACACGACTAACAAACATCTTCATTGAGGCTGTTAGAACTTAGAAGTTCTAGAATTCAAGAAACATTTGCCAAGCTGACCATGATTGGTATTTATGCACTAGTTTATAGAACAAATTAAAAAAAAAAAGTTACATTGGCTTAAAAAATCATTTTTTAGAGAAAAACCAAAAGCAGGCCATTTATCATATTACACATAATGAAGCCATAGAATGACTTCCAAATCTAGCAATACGATCCAAGGAGAACAGAAAACAAATCACTCACAGTGGTGTGCCTGATGCCAGTTGACTTCCCAAGTAATTCATGCTCTTTCAGGAACAAGAGTTCCCCATGAATGGGTAGAAAATGTTGCGGTTTCACAATCTGAAGAACCTCTTCCTTCAAAAAACACATGTACTGTTAGGAAGCTTGTCATCACGTAGGATAGTGGTAAAGATCAATAATTATTTATTTAAGCAAAACAAAATACATAGAAGAGCCATTACGCATATAATATCAATTGTGAAATTACTTTTCCGTTTTCTTATGGATGCCATTTTTTTACTTCCATGAAGTCAATGGAATATTGTACCAAACACGCAAACATGCAATAGGAATTACCAACTAAAAGCTGTTGAAAGTTGAAATTATATCAAACAGCACAAAATAAGACTTGCAATTTAAAGACTAAAAATTAAGCATTTTGTAGATGCTGGACTCACCAGTTCCCCCCGATATCCATGGCCAGTTGTATGCAATCCTTCATTCTTACCCATTACAATTGTAGGACCAAGCTCAGATATGCGATTCATCATCTTCATCACTCGAGTCTCATTTCCAGGAATTACCTATGTACGAAAGGCAAAATTTTAGAGTACTACATTGTGGTAGTGATGATGGCAGCTTGCCATTTCAATGACTTCCATAGGAATTACTAAAATATTTTAATCAAAACTAATGAGATCTCAAAGGCATTGATTGTAAAACCCAGGTTCCTTCAATATATATAATCATGGATTAGAGAAGCTTCAAATAAGAATAGACCACTGATACCAGAGACAATAAAAAGTACAATAGCAAAGAGAGTAAAAGTAAAAATAGTAGACCATCACTCTCCATAACATTTATGATGACATGCATCCTCGCCTGACTTTCTATTAGAAAGGTATAAACTAAAACCATGGATAATTTCGTCAAAAATCTACTGGTACAGATTACAACAAAATACTGAGATTTGAGGCATAAAGAAAAATTGCTGCAAAATGTCTACCTTCAAATGGATACATTGTATGAAGGATTCCAATTTGATCCTTAAAGAGTCATATCCAGAATTCTAAGAAAAGAAGAGGCCCAATAAAGTGCAATGTTTAGGGAACAAACAATGTGCATACATTGTTTGTCTATGGAATAGCAGAGAATAGAGATAGTTACCTTGGCAGAATACAAGATCACATCATCCTTGCCCAGTTTGAAGGAATGGCTGCTTCCAAATGATGCAAGATTCAAAGCAGCACGCGGTTCTGCCTGACACGATACCCCGGAGTCAATATGATATCTGAAATAACTTAAAATCTTTGTCGATTAGTAACTGTGATCTAGAGTTTTTAGTATTTTACTTGAGAGCCCGTTGTAACGATGAGCAGATCTTTTGGAGCATAGGCATCAATATCATCTGCTTTCACCTGCAAAGAAGATGTAAACATTTTATGTTCCCCTCGGGTGCACAATAATCTAAATTTACCCATGCATAGAAAAAGAGGAAAAATGCTAAAGGACATGTTCAGGGCCTGGGAAGATGCTTTCAGAAGCAGTCAGAAGCTATTGCAGGGCCCACTTGGGTAGGTAGATGTGCTGAATGCTAGTATGGATGGGTGCTGACCAGTTCTTTTTGGGGAAATTTATTATGATTCAAACCAGCAATGATCATTCATCTATGAAGCCAACGTCACAACCATCAAACTATGAGGCCCACCTTGATGGGGGTAGGGAGTGGACAAAGGGCTTGATGTGAAGTGGAGGTTGGCCAAATATCACTCAAATTAGATTATACTAACACTAGATTATGGAGCAGGTAGGTGGATGTGCAGTAGGGGTGTGTGCGTGTCTGTGGAGGGGTGTATCCATATAGTTTATCTTTGCTAATGCTCAATCCACTTAACTCAAACAGCTCCACACAAGTGCTAGAAAGATGGGTTTTGCTTTCTTATCTTGTCCTAGTTTAAATATTGGATAGAGGTGGAAGCAATTCATATATTCTTCCTTCCATATTGATGCAGTTCGATCCCTATCCAAGATAGGGACCCGCAACCGCAAGCCTTGACGGACCCAACTGATGGCGTCCACATGTGCCTTACATTACTTAATTTTCTAGATTAGTAATATTACTTAGTTGCTTGCTTTCTAATTTTATTGTTAATTAGAATTAGTAGCTTTCCTCATTAGCAGACATTATGCTCTATATAAACAGAAGAGCCCTAATGTAATTTTCATGCTTATTATCAATTAATCCAAGTTATCTTTGTGAGTTATCTCTCGTGTGTTATGGTTTGTGTTGTGCCTTAGGGCTAGAATCCATCTTGGATTCGATCAATCCTTCGGGAGATTGATCTATCAATCTCTGGCTGCGTCAATTTGGTATCAGAGCCGAAGATCGATCGCCGGGGAGACGTCTGTCCTTCCCGGAATTCCCTCTTTGTCCCCTCTCTCTCTCTACATCCCACCATCGTCATCCGCCTCTCTCAACACATCCTAAACCCACCAAACCTTCCCACATTCCAAAAAAACCAACCCCTGAGGCCCTCCAAAAATCCAGTCACTGAAACCCACCACCATCCCCACTGTCACGCTTCCACCCCTGCCAAACGTCCCACCACTCACCCAAATCCCGAAACCCTAATTCCCTAACCACTAACAAAATCCCCAAACCAAACCCTAAACCATACAAACCCCCAGTCATCTATTCCATCACACCCGCCCTTCCACGGCCTGCACCATACATAAAATCCAAATCCACCCCACAGCTCTTCAGCCGAACCCAATTTCTCAAGCCGAATACCCCCAGACCGAAACCCTAGAATCCCGAAACCCTAATTCTCCCTGAACCCAATTTCCCAAATTGAGAACCCCATACCCACTGTCCAGACCCAACATCCCCGCTACCACAGTTCACCCCTCTGCCTTCCCTTTCCAACCTCGTCAAACAACCCATCCCAGAGAAAAAAAAAAAAAAGAGTCACAGAAGAAGAGAAAGAAGAGAAGGCGAGTTGCGTTGAGGGCATACCTTGCACCATCGATCGTTTTCATCTCCGTCTCGCTGTTCAGCATCACGGCACCACTGCCGAACGAAGCAGCCATCGTCTCCAGGAAAATCGCCCTACCCTCTTCATTTTCTTCTTCTCCAAAACGGAACAGGTAAATCCCTCCCCTTATTTCCCTTCTTCCTTTCAGCACACATTCCAAAGCAGCAAAAGTCTTCTCTCCCACGTGTGTAACACTTGCCTGACTTAGGCAATTGGGCCTGACCAGCAGTCTGGGCTTGATCTGAGTCCGACCTAATCCAGCCCACTAGCATTAAAAAAAAAAAAAAAGGTGCAGAATTTTTGGTCTACATCCATGGCTACTCGCACCGGGCAAAATTTTCGTGGCAGACTCTCTGACATTCAGCGCGATGATTGCATTAGAGATTTATATGAACGGGTCGACGCCTTACAACTCACTGTCAATGAACTTACTAAGGCTCCTTCAAACCCTCATGGCGAATCTTCCAGCACTTCTGGTTCACACTCTCACCAATTGGAAAATATTCCCCGAGAATCAATCCAAGAATTCTTTCAACGTCTCTTTGCAGACCGAGCCGCTGACAATTTTCCACCCGGCCCGCGCCAAGATGATCTCTCGCGGAAAATCAAATTAGAGGTTGCTGATTTTTCTGGTCAAGGTGATGCTCGCGCCCTTCTTGATTGGCTTACTTCAATTGAGGATTATTTCACTTGGTATCACATTGAGGATCCTCAACGAGTTGCTTTTGTCAAGATGAAGTTAAAGGGTCCTGCTCGAATTTGGTGGAAAAGTATTGATGACCACAATGTGCAAATGGGTCGCCCTCCTATTACACATTGGGAAATTATGAAAGAACGACTGGAAGATAAGTTCTTGCCTTCTGACTACATTGATTCATTTAATAGCGAGCTTATCAATCTTCAGCAAGGTTCTATGACCATAGATGAATATACTCATAAGTTCCATGAGCTTTGTATTCGGTGCAAGTCTAATGAAGATGATCGCTTGATGGTCACCCGTTATCGAGAAAGATTACGTCCAGATATACAGGATAAATTGGCTGTATTTGACTTCGCCACTGTTGATGCAATTTCTAGCAAGGCACGACGCGTTGAGCAAACGCTGCGTCAGCACACTGGGCGACGTTTCGGTAACCAAGCCGGGGAGCCCTACAAAAAAGGTCCCGATTCTACTTTCAATCGGACTCCACAGCAAGGGTTCCGACCACCTTCAAACCAACCACAGAACCAACTCCAAAGGCAGCCACAAGCTTCACCGCAGGGTCCACAGAATCCTCAGCTCATTCAAAAGTGGACACCAAATCAGAATAATGCTAGAGGCACTGGGATAATCACTAAGCGCGACATTGTCTGTCATTCTTGCAAAAATCGAGGTCATTATGCTAGAGAATGTCCTCACAGGAATCTGCATTGTGATGGTGAACCTTATGATGACGAACAGTATGATGAGGAAATCGAAATGGAGAAACTTGATGCACAACTTCCAACAGATCCAGAGTCCGCACTTGAGGTCTACACAGCTGATGATGACAGCCCATTACTTTTCCTTCACCGCCGCCTATTGGTTGCAGATGGTATTGAAGAAGACGATGAAAACCAAGCTCCTATTTTCCGAACAAGAGTCACTTGTAAAGGACGAGCTTGCAATGCCATCATTGATGGTGGAAGTGCTATGAGTGTCATATCCAAAGATGCAGTTGATAAACTTCAGTTGCCAACTATAAAGCACCCGAGACCTTACAGAGTTGCATGGGTAAATGATTATTCAATTCCCGTCAACCGCCAGTGCATTGTTCCCTTGAAGATGGGCTCGTATGAAGATAATGTCAAATGTGATGTTATTCCAATGAATGTTGCCCACATCTTATTTGGCAGACCTTGGCTAAGGCGCTTGAAAGTCATCACTGATCATTCGGATAACACCTACACTTTCAAATGGAATGGACGCCGAATTCAATTAAAGCCCATGGAAACTCCATTCTCTGTAAAGCAATCTACTCATACTGCCTCTCCTCACATCCTCACCATGCGCAAATTTGAAGTTGAAAGTCAAGAGCAAGGTGTGATGTATGCTTTGGTTACCAGACAGGTGACCGAATCAAGTAAAAACTCCACCCCATCCCCTCCCCAAGAGGTACAACCATTGCTCGATGAATTTTCTGATTTAATTCCTGATGAGCTTCCCAATGAATTGCCACCGATGCGAGACATCCAGCATGCAATAGATTTAACTCCTGGAGCATCTCTCCCTAATCTTCGTGCTTATCGAATGAGTCCTTCCGAACATGCCGAACTCAAGAAACAAGTTGATGATCTATTGCTACGGGGATATATTCGGGAAAGCCTAAGTCCATGTGCCGTACCCACTCTCCTCACACCAAAGAAGGATGGAAGCTGGCGTATGTGCGTGGATAGTCGTGCCATCAATAAAATCACTGTAAAGTATCGCTTTCCTATTCCTAGACTTGATGATATGCTTGATCTAATGACTAGTGCTTCTATTTTTTCTAAAATTGATCTTCGTAGTGGTTATCATCAAATTAGAATTAGGCCAGGTGATGAATGGAAGACAGCCTTTAAAACTAAAGATGGTCTTTATGAATGGCTTGTTATGCCTTTTGGTCTTTCTAATGCTCCTAGCACATTCATGCGTGTTATGAATCAATTGCTCCACCCGTTTATTGGGAAGTTCGTTGTTGTCTACTTCGATGATATATTGATTTATAGTAAATCCGAACGGGAGCATCTTGGTCATTTGAAGAGCATATTTGAACTTCTTAGCCAGGAATGCTTCTATGCTAATCTGAAGAAGTGTACTTTTATGAGCCATTCTGTGATTTTCCTTGGCTTTGTTGTCTCTTCTAAAGGTATCGCAATGGACCCTTCCAAAATTCAAGCTATCCTCGATTAGCCTATTCCACAAACTCTCACTGAAGTTCGTAGTTTTCACGGACTTGCTACTTTCTATAAAAGGTTCATTCGGGATTTCAGCAGTATTATGGCTCCAATCACTAATTGTATGAAACAGGGTGAATTTAAATGGACAAGTGCAGCAACTAGAGCATTTGGCGAAATCAAGAGCATGATCACGGAAGCCCCCGTCCTTCGACTTCCAGATTTTAACAAAGTCTTTGAAGTTGCTTGTGATGCTTCCCAGGTCGGCATTGGAGGAGTTCTTAGCCAAGAAGGTCATCCGATTGCATTTTTTAGCGAAAAGCTCTCCGATGCCAAACGCCGATACTCTATTTATGATCTAGAATTCTACGCCGTTGTGCAAGCATTGCGACATTGGCGTCATTACTTGGTTGGCAACGACTTTGTCTTATATTCCGATCACGAAGCATTGAAGCATATACAGTCCCAACAGCATGTCAGTGATCATCAAATTAAATGGAGCTCTTTCCTTCAACAATACACATTCAGTCTCCGTCATAAAGCTGGCAAAGAAAATATCGTAGCTGATGCTTTGAGTCGTCGGAAACATCTCCTCATTACTATGGCTGTCACTGTTACAGGTTTTTGACCAAATAAAGCAAGAATATACAAATGACAAGGATTTCGGAATCATCTTTGCGGATTTTCTTAACGACAACAAGGATAAGCACCCTCATTACAGCCTACATGATGGATTCTTATTCCGAGGTAACAAACTTTGCCTCCCTGCTACTTCTATTCGAGAACATGTTGTTCGTGAATTACATTCTGGAGGTTGTAGTGGTCATTTGGGACGTGACAAGACGCTCGCTCTCGTGGGTGATCGTTTCTATTGGCCGCATGTTATCAGCCTATGTGAGAGATGTCGCACCTGTCAATTGGCTAAAGGAAACAAGAAAAATACAGGTTTATATCAGCCATTGCCTATTCCTAATGCACCATGGGAAAATATCAGTATGGATTTTGTGTTAGGACTTCCAAAGACTGTACGGCGAGTTGATTCTATCTTTGTTGTTGTTGATCGTTTTTCTAAAATGGCACATTTCATTCCATGTAACACAACATCTGATGCTTATAAGGTCGCTCAACTGTTCTTTAAAGAGGTTGTCCGTCTTCATGGCCTCCCCAAAACAATCGTTTCAGATCGTGACACTAAATTTATGAGTTACTTTTGGAAGACTTTGTGGATGACAGCAAAAACAAAGCTTCACTTCTCTACTGCTTATCATCCGCAGACTGATGGCCAAACTGAAGTTGTTAATAGAAGCCTTGGCCAATTGTTACGATGCCTTGTACGTGATCATATTACTACATGGGATCAAATTCTACCTATGGCTGAATTTGCTTACAACAATTCAGTTAATCGGTCCACAGGTATCTCACCATTTGAAGCAGTCACAGGTGTTCGACCGCTCTTGCCTATTGATCTTGTCCCTTTACCTGTTGAAGCACGCCCTTGTGCTGAAGCTGATAACTTCATCAAACATATGCAACACATACATGATGAAGTTCGACGACATATTGCAGCCAGCAATGACAGTTACAAGGCTCATGTTGACAAACGTCGTCGTTTTCTGGAGTTTTCTGAAGGAGACATGGTTATGGTCCGTATTCATCCGGAAAGGTTACCCCCAGGTGCAAACAAGAAATTACATCCGCGGAATACCGGTCCATTCAAAGTGATCAAGAAGCTTAGTTCGAATGCATATACTCTCGAGTTACCTTCTGATATTGGTATCAGCCCTACATTCAATGTTGCCGATCTCACTCTTTATCGTGGGCATGATACTGACGATGATTCTGACGAGCACATCATTACGTTACCAGCTGCTCCGCCACCGCCTGATAAAATCATTGACGTTCTTGATGATCAAATTGTTTCTACTCGTCGCGGCGGCTTTCAAAAGTTCCTTGTTCGTTGGCAAAACAAACCCGTCTCCGATGCTACCTGGATTACTGCTACAGACTTCCAGCGTCTGAATCCAGATCTTTATGAGCGCTATCAAGCGATTAACTCGCCGGAGTCGAGTTCTTTCAAGACGGGGAGAGTTGATGCAGTTCGATCCCTATCCAAGATAGGGACCCGCAACCGCAAGCCTTGACGGACCCAACTGATGGGGTCCACATGTGCCTTACATTACTTAATTTTCTAGATTAGTAATATTACTTAGTTGCTTGCTTTCTAATTTTATTGTTAATTAGAATTAGTAGCTTTCCTCATTAGCAGACATTATGCTCTATATAAACAGAAGAGCCCTAATGTAATTTTCATGCTTATTATCAATTAATCCAAGTTATCTTTGTGAGTTATCTCTCGTGTGTTATGGTTTGTGCTGTGCCTTAGGGCTAGAATCCATCTTGGATTCGATCAATCCTTCGGGAGATTGATCTATCAATCTCTGGCTGCGTCACATATCCTATAAACAAAACTATTTTATGCTATAAAACAAATGTTGTACACCATTTTGAAAATGAAAATGTCAGTAAATATATCCATTATTTCATACCAGGGTTGATGGATCCATCGGTGCCTTCCCATCTTTCCAAGCTGCATCCAAGTACGTCCTGAGTGACATGCCAACGAATACCTGTTACATTGATTGGAAACACTAACATAAACAAAAAGAAATCTGATGGTCTTCAAAATCTGACAGGTGCACACTACAGTGTTAAGAAGAAAGTTTAATCACGATTCAAGAAAGAAAGTAGAAACAGACCAACTTTCGACCAGTTAAATCTGCAGCAGCTTTCACACTCCCAAGGCGATGTATATTGGATGCAAACTGTGTAGTTATTACTCTCCCTTTGGCAGCTGAAATATTTCTCAGTAAAGCATCAGCTACAACAGTCTCACTAACAGATCTTCCAGGTGAGAGCACATTTGTTGAGTCACTCATCATCTGGAAAGAACAGTTACAAAATTAGAGGACTAGCATGTTGACCTAGTAGTATCTGATACTGTTTCTCTAAAAAAATAATAAGAATGAGAATAAGAACAATGGAGGTATGTTTATCATAACCAAACAGGGAGACTGGTTTGCAGGGATAAAAGAAATTAAGTTTCTTATACCGAAAACAGAAGATTAAAGGCAAAGTTCTTATAAATCAAAAAGCACCTCTTGAAAATCCATACATGCTCTCAAAGCATAGCTTCCATGACATGCAGTTTGAAAGTAAGTTTGGAACCCACATGGATGCAGACCAAGCAGGCCTTGGATTCAATTAATGCTACAGCATTGACCCTTGTATATGCCAAAGAGGGCTGTTGGATCTGTAATGTTTTAAGTGAAGACCTGTCACAGTCTGAATTTGAGATGCAAGAGAATTCAAATTTTGGTTTGTATGTAGGATATACCAGCACAGGCTTATAGAGATATTAAATACTAATTAAGAAAATTGACAGTGCAAAAGGAAAATAACCAGTAATTTTTTTCTTTAAAGAAATAAGAATCCACTTTAAGGTCCTCACTTCTTACATGGCTGAAGAACAATACCTATACGTTTGCCCACCTCCATGTGAGATGTGTGTGTGTGTGTGGATGTGGGAGGGAGGGAGGGAGGGAGGGGTCCATGTGAAACAAATCGACCGTTTTAGCCTGTGCAGCAGTAGTATATTCAGCCAACCCGAACTAGATGGGCTGAAGCTTTGGTGATAATGACAGTACAGTTGTATTTCTTGAAAGATAATAAAGGAATGCCAACCATTGCATAAGTAACTCTTTCAACCTACCAAAATAAATATTGTGACTTGTGAGAATCGGTCCAAGAAACTTACTAGTGTAACACCTTCTTTTGAGAGTTCCTCTAAAGCCTCACGATCAAAAATTTTTCCATCCAATGGTGACTCGTCAATCTGTCAAATAGATAGCTTCTCTCCATAATTTGCACTTGGCAGAAACCAAACGTGGGCAATAGTGTACAGTGCATCGTTTACCTTCCAATCCCCTGTATGAAGAATTGTACCATCACCACATCGGAGCACCAGCCCACAACAATCAGGAATGGAATGGGTAACCCTAATAGGCTCAACTTCAAATGGGCCGGCAAGGAACCTTTTCTTGGTTTTAAAGATCTTGAGTCTAGATGGAACAAAAATCCCAAAATCCTTCAACCGCTTTTTAATGAGCTGTTGAAAAAAAAAGGGAAGAAGAATCATCTCTCTCTTCTGAAATGAACAGACACCGTAACAAAGACTTCGATGACAAGAAACTATTAAGAACGATGTGCCTAGATAAATGTGACAACAGAGGTTGATTGACACATCACAAGCTTCTTCCTTCTTTTAGGAACACATGAGAAAGCTAAAGAGCATTCATAATCCAACAACAGATGCTAGCGGTGTCCACTGCATCTGTGGAGATTTCCAAACTCAGATGACGATATACGACTCATACATATATGATTATATATATAAGAGTCATATATAACTGCATCTGTGAAGATAACTATATCTTCCTTTTCCTTTTTTTTTTTTTTTTGGTTTCCTCTTGTAGCTTCTCAGTATATGTCTCTTATGCTCGTTGACTTTTAATAAATTTGCGCTATCATTCAAAAAATAAAATATAAAACTATATATGACTCTCTCTAAACAAATTATATTGGAAAAAATTTAAAAACTTCTAAAGTAGTTATCAAGCTGTACCTGCATTGTGAACGATGAAGCATATATCGGCGTGTGGGAATCCAAAGCCGGAATGACCTGCTTACATGGAACAGTTGCTAGTTGTCGATATCAGAATGGTTAAATGTTTAGAAAAAATAACATTTCACACAGTAAACAATCTTTACCGTTAAGAATAAAGTCAATTAATCACTACTAAAATTAACCCGGAAGTAACAAGCAATGTTCCAATCCTTGCTAGCTTTGGAAAAAAAGTCGGTAACAAATTCAATTCAGATATACAAGGAAGCAGAATAAAAACTTTACCCAAGGCAACGCACCAATGTGATCCTCGTGACCATGCGTTATGACAACTGCTTCAATTTTATGACTCCATTTTTTAATGAATGTTGTGTCAGGTATAATCTTCTGGACACCAAGCTCATCATAGCTGATAAAAGGAATTAATCAAAGCCAACAAATCGGAAAATTATCAATAACATTCACAGTGTACAAATGGTGCTACCAGCACAAAATTTGATGAAACTCAATATCAAGGAGTTGTTCAAATAACTGATTTCCACTTGCAAGTATCATTAACGCAACATCACCCTTGAACAAACCAAAGAATCATTCATCATCATCCAAACCTTATGCCACCACCACATTCTCAAGCGTCAAGACCTTAGCTGTAAAGTTAGAATTAACATTATCATTTAGTTTTGCACTCAATTAATCAGAGGTCGACCAAACTCAGGCAGTTACAGTCTCAAGTCCACTAGGAAACTCTGCTGTTTGAACAAGCGCGTCAGTAAATAAATTCTTATCATAAAATAAATGTTTTTAATAACTTAAATATAGAAAATTATGTGAAAACCAAAAATTACATAAATTTCATATGAAACACAATCTCAATTTTCTGTATTAAATTGATAATGTTTCAACTTCTACCATTTTAATAATGCAAGAATAATAAAAGTCTTCTTATTTTCAGTTTGAAATGTAAGGATAGCATGCCTTAAGGAGACCAAACCAATTCTAAGCAAACTACAACAAATCAATCTGATTGCAATTCGACCAGGTGGGTCAACCAGGAACCCACCAAAACTTGTCCAAACCAAGCTTAACCCAACCAAGTCACCAAGTGTGTGTCAGGTTCTTAGTCGACTCACTCAATTGAAAAACTATAATTACTGGCCCCTTTAACCAACCCAAATCCAAGCTAAGACAATGATGACAATGATCAGGAAAATCTATTCAGCTTGTTGAATAACACCAATAATCTTCAAAAACTTACTCTGGAAACATAACACCTGCATCGATCAAAATGTAACGATCATAGTTCCCTACTAGCATACAATTCATCCCAATTTCACCGAGACCGCCTATGGGAAGCACACGAAGTGGCGGACCATCAGATCCTTCATAAAATTGTTCCATTTTCCTCTTAACAGAATCCTCCATACTTCTTCCAGCTCCTTCGGATCTCTGAAATCTTCTACGGGGCAATCTCGATCCCCCTGTACCTATAATAATCACCCCACAAACAATCATTCAACAATAAATCAAAAACCAATACACCATTTTCAGAAACAAGACATCAAACAAGAACATGGGTTCTTTTAATGAAAACCCAATACACCATTTTCAGAAACAAGACATCAAACAAGAACATGGGTTCTTTTAATGAAAACCCAATACACCATTTTCAGAAACAAGACATCAAACAAGAACATGGGTTCTTTTAATCAAAACCCAATACACCTTTCTAGCTAAATAAATCATGAAACAAGAAGATGGGTTCTTTCATTCAAGATACAATACACCTTCTTTAACCGAAAGGGCTCATTGTCAAGTGAAAAAAAAAAAAATACCTTTAACGGTCGAAGAAGGTCCAAGGGAGCTTGAAACACGAAAAGTTCTGAGCTTGGGTTGGTATATAATTCTGCAGGGACAGATAGAGAGAGCACTCAAAGATGCCATCTTTCTCTCTCTAAACTGAAATATCAAGGAAATGAGGAAAACCCAGAAACACTAATTTTCATATACCCATTACAAAACCCTAGAAACTCTCTCTTTCTCTGGTTTGGCAAAAAAGAGAGTGCTTTCGGGAAGCGGGAAATGAGGGAGAGACTGAGGATTTTTCTGTGGGGAGGAACAGGAAATATCTTTCTTATCCTTTCTTGTGAGGGTGGGCTCGCACGTGCGGATTGTAGAGAGTATTGGGGTGTGCACGTGTGATTCTGAGGGTGTTTTGGTCAGTGAAAAATGATATTTGAGACTGTTTTTAGGGTTTGAGATGATCAATAAATGGAAGAGGACAATTGGGTTTGTTTTTGTTTGAAGGTTGGCTGGTTTGGGTCGACCCAAAACTTAAAATTAGGCCCGGCTTATTTCAGTAATTCACTTTTATAGTGAAGTGAAGTGAAGAGTCATTTTTAAGAGGGTTTTACAAAAAGAGTGGCTACCTACACACTACATTCGACTCTCTACGCATTGCATTTAAAAAAAAATTCTTAAACTACCCCTCATTCTCTCTCCTTCCCTCTCTCTCCCTGCTCGTCGCCGGCATCCGTCCGCTGCACGTCGCCCGCTCACTGTCTCCCCTTCCTCTCCTCTCCTCTCTATTTCCCTCTCCCTGCTAAACCCTGCCCGTCGCCACCCGCCCACCCTCTCTATTTCCCTCTCCCTGCTCGTCGCCGACCGCTGCCCGCCCACCTTCTCCCCTTCCTCTCTCCCTCTCCTTCTCAATGGCCAAAGGAAGCTCAACATTTCTAGTGTGTTTTTGTCGTTTTGATTCGGGCTCAAATCGAATTTGTTTGGCGTCGCAGGGCCGAACGAAGCAGATTCGCCGAGCTTTCATTTTCAATGTGATTCGTTCGGCCCTGTGACGCCGATCAAACTCGATTTGAGCCCGAATCAAAACGGCAGAAACACACTAAAAAAGTTGAGCTTCCTTTGGCCACTGAGAAGGAGAGGGAGAGAGGAAGGGGAGAAGGTGGGCGGGCAACGGTCGGCGACGAGCAGGGAGAGGGAAATAAAGAGGAAGAAGGAGAAAAAGGGGAGAGGGTGGGCGGGCGACGGGCGGCGGACGGCTGCCGGCGACGAGCGGGGAGAGAGAGGGAAGGAGAGAGAATGAGGGGTAGTTTAGGAAAAAAAATTTAGAGGATTTTACCGGATAAATTCCAGAATATAGTCATTCATCCCGTTGGGTCCCGGCCAAAATGTCAGCACAAAATCGGTCCGTCGGTACTTTTTTTTTTTTTTATATTCTGGGATCACTGACGCCAGTGACGCTAACATCGTCGTTCGCCCAGCATTAGAAACTGGAGAGGTCGAGGGAGGAGATAAGATCAATGAAACCCAAAGAAGCAACTTACGATCTCTGATACTACCCATGATGAAACAAAAGTGGATATAAGTAAAAAGATGTAATCTTTGAGTTTCAAAGAAAACAGCAGAAGTTACAACAAGAAACCCTCACAACAAACCTGAAATATGAAACTCCAGGAACCAATTTCATATCCAAATACCCACCATGGCGAAAGTGGAAAGAAGCAGGGAAAAAATGGCACCTTTAGGTAGTCTGAGATTGAAATAAGCATTCACCATCACTCATCATGAACTAAATCGAGCCATGTGGAAAAAAGATGAGATCTTGAAGGTCTGATGGAGCAACTAAACACAAATTCAAACAAATGAAACTGACAATGAATCAAATGAAAATCTCAAACGCCCATCTTGCGGTAGTGAGAAAAGGCAAGGAAAAACAGAAAAAGGTGGCACCTTGTCTCTAAGTTGATAATGAAAACAGGACTTTTAATCACAGACCCAGTTGTAAACAAATATCAAATCTCCTTTAAATCATGATGGGTTTCTCAGCATCTAAGCATCTATCCATCCATCTATGGAATGAATGAATCATGATGGGTTTCTGTTTCTCTCTTGCAGTTGTTGGCTGCAACAAGCTGAAAAACACCGAATGGATTTCAAGGCAAGATCCATATGTTTGTGATCTTGAATACGCCAACACCAAGTTCCGTACCAGAACCTGCACAGGTACCATACCCCCCTCCATATCCATACCCTTACCAAACCCCTTTCACCCTTTCTTTTTTTTTCCTGGATTTCTTAAATGGGTTTTGTTTGTGTTTTGACTGATTTGTGGTTTAGATGGTGGCAAGAACCCACCTTCCAATAGAAACTCGTCTTCTCCCTGATCGAGGGTCTGCGGGAGTTGAATGTGAATGTCTGGAACAACAACACCCTCACCCAGGATGACTTCATTGGAAGCACGAGGTAATTGTTCGCTTTTCATTACCTTACAAGTCAAGAGGAAGGGCATGGAAAATAGGCAAGGTTTTGTTTTACATGCAACTATGGCGACGATAGCGAGTGACGTAGTAAGAATAAAAATAATAATAATAATAAAAATCTGGCGGGAATATCACATTAGTGCTGATAATTTAGTCAGAATCTATCAGAATAAATGGCTATATTTTGGGATTTTTTTAATAAAATTTTTTTTTTTTAAAATACAGTGTGTAGATAGGTACTCTTTTTTACAAAATGTCTCCTATATTAGAGGTTTGCATTTTTTTATTTATTGAATGATAGAAATATCCTTTACTTAAGCTTATTAAATTTCACTAAATCAAGCTACTTTTAGTAATATGAAAATGTAAAGGGGCGATTCAAACAGTGGTACTTTTACATAAATAGTCAATACCAAACCAATTAAGCTACACTCAACACTACGCAAGTGAATTCTCATTTTAATGCCACAAAAAATAAAACTCTCATTTTAAGGTATATATCAAACTCGGACTAGGCTCGGGCTTACAAATTTCCAAGCGGGCCAGACTTGGGCCAACTCCTTATGGCCTGATTCAGGATTGGGCCGAGCTTGGATAAACAGTTTAGAAGCCGGACCAGGTCTAGATATTCCTTAGCCCGGCTCATGAACACAAGTAATCATTGTGACTTTCCTATATCTATGAAGAGGCTCGAATGTAGATTGGGAAAATAGGTTACATCAAGTCATTCAAATGATCCTAGTCTTTAATTTTAGGTCTTCAAAGTTAAAAAGGCAAAATTATCTTTTAATCTCTTAATTCAAGAGATAAATCATTTGAGTTTTTCTTAAGAGTAAATCAGTCAAAAAGGAAAAAAAAGTGAACCTTCAAGTTTTATACAATTGGACTATTAGTCAAGGGAGGCTTTAATAAAAATATAAAATATAGAAGCCTTTTGAGGTTTTGAAAAATATAGGGGCCTCTTTCTAAAAAAAAAAACTCTAATTAAATTAATGGCTTGCTTGAACCCAAAAAAATGGCCTGGGTTCAAACCTGTAAAGACCCAAAGGCTTGTTTAATTAAATGGAGAGTGAATATCTAAAGTTGACCACAACATGTAACCATTAAAGGTTAAATCAAATGGATGTATGTGATCTTCTCCTACTAAATATCTAAACCCTCACTGACTTGTGGGCACTTGTCACCTGCAACATGGTTCCACTCTCCATTAAAGGAAGTGAGATTAATTGATAAAATCAACATTAAAGAATTAATTAATCTAAGGGAAGAGAACAATCGACCTTGTGTTTTACCTGGAGGTGGATTTGTTGGGTTGACCTGGAACCGGAATCCGATTCTACAAAACAGAAGCCATGGCCATGCTCAAATTTAAAACAATGCTCCATGGATACCCAACCCAACTCATGTGAACTCCACAAACTTGTTGGGTCAAAATACTAATGGAATGTTATTTCCTCTGAATATAATCTGAGTCACCTGTTCTTTCATGCATAATCAAGATGTTAAAATGGTTTGATTTTAAGGGCTTCTTATTGGCCTATGGTAAGTCGTTTGAACCAACTAGAAAGCACTGGTTTATGATGATGTTGGTTGTATGTTTCAAAATGCAATTGGGTTTTCAGTAGTGCTTGCTGGATAATTGCCCATCAGGACGGTCAAGATTGGTAGACCAAATGGATAGGGGGCAAAATGAAAATATGAAAAGAGTTAATGTGAATATCTAAATCTTAGTACAGTACAAGAACATCAAAGTTTTTGTTAGCTTAACATGGGGGGAGCCAAGGTGACTTCATTAGTCTGATTTTTCGCCCAAATACACTCCAATGCCAGTTCTTGCATGCAATGCAACCATCATGGTCATGAGAACCATGGAATCCCAGGCTGAATGCATTGTTTTGTATCTGGGATAGGGATAATGGGTCCCAAGTATATGCGCCACAAATCCAATATTATGGTGACGAGCATAGCGGCGCCCAAAGAATCTATAGCCACTCTGGCTAGGTCCCACCGATCGCCAGGTTTCTCATCTATCCTGCAAAAAGTGGGAGAGAATCAGAATAATGAACTGAATCACAATTCACAAACCATGGGAGAAGCCAGATTTAGAGTGCAATTTACATACAACAGAAAATAATACTTGACTGGGCCAATAGTTTTGATGTTTATACTGGATCAAAGGATTGAATATGTATTTTTATAGATAACATGACTTGAACCCACAATCTTGGGGTTGCTGCAATGAGCACCTTTCAGAGGCTCAGGTTGGACCCATGACAGTTACATTGCTACAACCGCCTCCTTACTGCTTGGTTCAATCTTATATATTTTGTTGCCATCATAACCTCCTCACTGCTTGGTTTGATCAATATAACCATCAAATCTATTGGCTAGTTCAGAAAAAAAAAATGCAATATCTTTTTCTAATCATTACTTGATAATAAAGAGCAAGAGAACTTATTTTCTTTTCTTTTTTTCCCTTTTTTTTCTAGAACGGCACTGAAATATAACAATATATGAGGACCTCTTACCTTATAAACATCGGAAAGCTAACCAGAAAATAAATTGCATAAAACAATGATCCCACTTTATACATTGCAGCCCGGTCCACAAATTCATAATATGGGAACTGCACATATGCAAGAAAAATTAGCAAGTATTATCCTTGTTGAATGAATAGACTGAAGAGAACATGTTATGGATACTGGTTGGATGAATGGAAATAGTGGAGACCCAAGAAACATGAGCTATCCAATATTCCTAGTGCGCCCAATCAAGTTGTTGGTTTCTTATCCGAGACAAGTGTTTCCAGAACACCATTGTTTGTAGGGAGGACCAACTTGAAGACTCTTCTCCTTTAGAGGTTGTTTACCTTTTGCACGAAAATGAGATCTACATGTGTAAATGCTACATATGCAAATGTCACACACGAAACACATTACCATGTTTGTCAAAATCACCATTTTCATGAGTAAATGAGTACATCCAACAATTTTAGATTTATTTGGGTTTTTGTGGACATTTTTCACAAATTTCTCGAACTCTATGAAGAATTAGGATATGAAACTAAACTTCCTAAAATTTACCATTTAGTCAAGAATATTATACGGTTTGGATAATTAATTGGGGGGGCCCACAGAAGTGTAGAAAATTAGATATATAGGCTAGGACTTACTCACAAATTACTCGAATATATGAAGAGTTAAGATAAACAGCTTCAATATCTTAGGGTTTATTAGTTCAATAAACAAAGTGAACGGTTTGGATTACAAATATGGGGCCCATAGGAATGAGAAAAAAAGAGGTGGTTGATGGGCCCCACAAGAATGCAATCACAGTGTAAGTAGTTTGCTGGCACTTTTTTTTGCAAGAGGGGGTGTGAATCACTTTCACACCTGTTTTGGTGTGGAAATGGCCTCATTTACGCACCATTTTCACACCTCATTTACACATCAAATGCCTAAATGATTACAAACAAATGTGATGATGCGTAATCCTTACGTGTAAGCATGTGAATTATTTACATATGCAAATGACTACAAACAAACAACTCCTTCGAGGGACACAGCTTGCCAAATAGGTTTTTCCTTAGCATGCAGTATTCTACCATGATTATGTAAGAAGTGACTTTATGAAATAAAGCCACAAAGCTTGTTGCTGAAAGTCACTTCATTTAGCTAGTCAAATGGTGTAATTTCACCATTTTAGTTGCTAGGCTATGTCCCAACTCACTTAGAAAGAAAGATAAGAAGTAAAACTATTTAACAGAGCTCCAAAACTGATGTATATGGGGTTAAGTGCGTCCACAGTTTGTGACCCAGACCATTGACGTGATGGACCACAGATGGAAAGTCTAGCAGACTGAAAAAATCTACCTTTATACAGATGATTAAGAAAATAACAGAACGGTCCAGACAAAGGCAATCAATTATAGGGTTGGGACTTCTAGTCTGGTTAGGATCACAGAACCACGAGAGAGAGGGATGAATTTTGATGTAGCTAAGTTATTCACCAGAAAAAGAGTCTAGATCATGTGAAACCATGGGATGTCAGGGACGCACACATTCTTTGATGCATTAGGAACCAGTGTAGTCAAGGCAGAAAAAGAGTCTAGATCATGTGAAACCATGGGATGTCAGGGACGCACTCATGCTTTGATGCATTAGGAACCAGTGTAGTCAATGACACGAAGATGGAAGAATATGATAATTGTGGAAAACTTTGGATCCCTCTCATGGACGATCCTTTCTCTCTTTTATAATCATATTTAGCCTTAATCAAGGCAAATCAAACTTATTACAATCTATCTTTTATGGAAAATAAGCTGTACATTTGATTTGAGTATATCCTAACTAATCCCACGTAATGTGTGGATATGTTACAATGAATGGGCCTGGGCTTTGTGGGCTTTGAGTTACTTGTGTTAACACCCCCCCTCAAATTGATGATGGTCAAACAACAGCAATTTGCGAATCAAGAACTCATGGCGTGGTCGAGGCAGTCCTTTTGTGAAGATATCCGCAAGTTGGAGTTCACTCGAAACATGGGGAAGACTAATGACCTTGCGATCATATTCATCTCGAATAAAATGACAATCCACCTCAATATGTTTTGTTCGTTCATGGAAGATTGGATTCTCAGTGATACGAATGGAACTAGTATTGTCCGCATGAAGTGGGGTAGCTGAGGTCTGGGGAAACCCAAGATCTGTAAGTAAGCCTCGAAGCCAAAGGATCTCGGAACAAGCAGAGGACATGGCACGATATTCGGATTCTGTGGAAGATCTGGAGACCCGTTCTTGCTTTTTGCATTTCCAAGAAATGAGCGATTCACCCAAATACATACACCAGCCTGTAGTAGATCGGCGAGTATCCGGGCATCCGGCCCAGTCGGCATCAGAATAAGCAGTTAGGGTGACTGGCGTACCAACTGGAAAAACCAAGCCTCGTGTCGGAGAACCGAGAATGTACCGAATAATCCGTTTAACAGCAACCAGATGGTGATGCCGCGGTGCTTGCATGAATTGACTAACAACATTCACAGCATATGAGATGTCGGGCCGAGTGATGGTCAAGTAGACTAGACTCCCGACTAACCGTCTGTAGAAGGTGGGGTCGGAGAGGAGGTCCCCATCATCTTTCCGGAGTTTCACATTGACTTCTAAGGGAGTGTCCACAGGGGTAGAATCCTTTTGGCCAGCAAGATCAATAAGATCAGTAGCATACTTATGCTGATGTAAAAACAATCCCTTCCTAGACTGTTGTACCTCAAGACCCAAGAAATATGTTAAAGGACCCAGGTCTTTCATATGGAATGCAGTTTGAAGTGAGGATTGAAGACTATGGATCATGTTACTGTGAGTGCCTGTGATGATGATATCATCCACATATACTAGAAGGATGGTGGTAGCTTGAGCAGTGTTATTCAGGAACAGTGAAGGATCATAAGGACTTTGAGCAAATCCAAGATGCAACATAGTAGACCGAAATTTCTCAAACCAAGCTCTGGGTGCTTGTTTGAGTCCATACAACGAGCGACAAAGCCGTGCCACCTCGTGTTTAGAAGTAGTATCATATCCTTGAGGAAGACGCATGTAGACTTCTTCTTTAAGATCTCCGTGAAGAAAGGCATTCTTCACATCCATCTGATAAAGAGGCCATGAGCGTGATGCTGCAACAGCAAGAATAGTACGCACCGTTGTCATCTTGGCCACCGGAGCAAATGTCTCATCATAGTCAATACCATACTCCTGACGGTTGCCAAGTGCCACTAACCGAGCCTTATAACGTGCCAAAGTACCATCAGAATGTAGCTTGATAGAGTAAACCCATTTACAGCCAATGGGTTTGATGGACGGAGGACAGGGAACCACATCCCATGTGTGATTCACTTTGAGTGCATCAAGTTCTTCCTGCATGGCCTGCCGCCAACACTCATGTTGCACTGCTTGAGAAAAATGATTAGGAATGTGAACAGAAGACAAAGTAGCAAGTAAGGATGTATGGGTAAAACCAAACCGATCAGGGGGGCGGGAAGTCCTAGAGGAGCGACGAACAGGAACTGACTGGGAGATGTTTGGAGCAGGAGCTGGGTCAAGTGCCGAGGAAGCTGACAAATCAGGAGGCTCAGGTGCAATCGTATTTCCCCGCCTACGTCTTTCATACACAAGTAAAGGCTTAATAGAATCCGAAGAAGGACCAGGGTTATCACAAAAGGCAGGAACAAGAGAAAACACAGTAGGATTATCATGATTGAAATGATGTTGGAAAAAATACTGATTTTCAAAAAACACAACATTACGAGAGGTCCTGATACGTTTCACCTTAGGATCATAACATAAAAATCCCTTTTGGTCAATCGCATAGCCTAGAAAAGCACACTTAGACGATTGAGCAGAGAGTTTTGTTCGTTCAACTGAGGGAAGAAGAACAAAACATACGCACCCAAAAGTATGGAGATGAGAATAAGTAGGATGCTTTGTGAAATAAACGAAAATAAGGTGTTTCATTCGCTATACGAGGGGATGGTAGTCTATTAATAACATGAACTGCTGTAGACAAAGCTTCAGGCCAAAATTTTGGTGGAACAGAGGATTCTAAGAGAAGTGACCGAACAATGTCCAAAAGGTGTCGGTTTTTTCTCTCAGACACACCATTTTGTTGTGGTGTATAAGGACATGATTTTTGAGAAATGATCCCTTTGTGTTGCAAAAAATTCTGAAACTCATGAGAAACATATTCACCACCGGAATCGGTGCGAAGTGTTTTAATGGATGTGGAGAAGTGATTTTCCACATAAGCTAAGAAAATTTTAAAAGTAACAAACACCTCAGATTTTGAATGTAAAAAATAAATCCATGTAAAGCGACTGTAATCATCAATAAATGTAACAAAATACTTAAAATGAGAATGGGAGATGACAGGTGCTATACCCCATACATCACTATGAACAAGATCAAAACATTTCAATGATAATGAGGTACTGAGAGGAAAAGGAAGAGTCTTACTCTTGCTCATTTTACAACTAGAACAATCAAAAGAAGCATCTTTAAGAGATATTTTATTATCATGAAGCAAGCCAGATTGAAATAAAGACAACAAAGTACGAGAATTAGGATGGCCTAATCTATTGTGCCATAATCGGCTCTTGTGTAAACTAGAAGCAGAAAACAAAGCAGATGCAACCAAATTCCTATCTTGTGTAGAAAGTTGTAGCGGAAAAAGACGGCCACACTTAGGTCCCTTCGCTATCACCTCCCCCGATGCTTGATCCTGTATCACACAACCAGAACGCGAAAACGAGACAGAACAATGGTTATCAACTAGTTGTCCAACAGATAATAAATTTGTAGATAACTGAGGAGCAAGAAAGACATGACTCAAAGGTAAGGGATGAGAGATCTCACCGACGGCAGTAATGGGTATACTGCCACCATCTGCGGTATTGATTCGGAGATTTCCATCATACGGCTTTACTTGAGATAAAGTATCAGAAGAGTGAGTCATATGATTAGAAGCCCCCGAATCCATATACCAAGTAGAGTTTGATTGTTTGGATTTACCTGAGAGACCAAGAGCAGAAAAGGCATTTACTATCATCTGTTGAACCATTTCAGGAGTAAGAGCTGATGATGAAGGAGGCGGTGCAGGCATGACTGTAGTGGCAGCAGGACTAAATGCAGAAGAGGACGCATCCAGGGTTGCTAAATTAGCCTTCTGTGAGGAAAACTGAGTACGGCGCCTACATTCCGGAAGAACATGGCCTTTGCGTTTGCAGTAAGAACAGAATTTCTGATCGCATTGAGTGGCGACATGGCCATACTTCTGACAAGAATAACACTGTACTTTGGTCATGTCCCTGTTTTGCTGTTTGGGACGAGCAAGATAGGCAGCAGTCAGTGGTCCTGGAGATATGGCTTGTTGAAGAGCAGCTTGGGTTGTAAGACGTTGTTCCTCTCGAAGAAGCTCTCCTAAGCATGAATCAATAGATGGAGGAGGCACCCTGCTCATCAGATTTGAACGAACTTGTTCAAATTCAGACCTCAGTTTCATCAAGAATTGATCTCGTTGACTAGTGGAATGAATGCGTTGAACCACCGCAATCGAGGCATCAGGGAGACTTGAGTAAATTATCTCAGTATAGTCTGTCCATAAGCGAATAAAATGAGAATAATATTCTTGAATGGACAGTGTCCCTTGATTAAACTGAGATAGCTCATGTTCTAAATGGAAACGTCGAGCGGAGTTATCCTGTTGATACACCTGTCGGAGATAGTCCCACATTCCCTTTGCTGTTTTATAGGGCCGGAGATTCAGAATGTATTGTGGATCCACCGACCCCAGAAGCCAAGTCATGATTTGGGCATCCTTTGTTTCCTATTTAGCTACTGCCTTTACATCCTCTAAAGGAATAGGATCAGTCCCGTCAACATGGCCCCATAACTCTTTGCCCTTAAGGTATATGTGAAATTGGAATGCCCATGATGAGTAATTTGTCCCATTGAATTTTATCAAGTAATTTTCACTTTTGTGGGAGTCCATGATTATAACTCAAAATAACTATAGCAGCAGTTGATTCTGATCAAGTAATTCCAGATAAGAAAAAGAGAAGTCCTGATTGCAAATTACCCCAGCAGAAATTCCAAATTATCCCAGCAGTAAGTCCCACTACGATCAGCAGAAACCAAAAAATGCAGAATAGAGTGCAATAAAGTGCAGAGATGGCAGAAACAGAAATAGCAGGAACCCGAAAAAGGCAGAAACCAGAAAGCTAGTAGAAACAGTGCAGAAATATGACTGTGTCACCAAAAAAAGGTCCAGACGACCTGTATTTTGGCTTCTAAATCCCTGCGTGGGGCCCACTGCTCGATCTGATTGAGAATCAGATCAACAAGATTCAGGCAGAATCAAAATGTCTTTCCAGTGAGACAAGATGCATCAAAATCCATCCATAATTCAAGATTTTGTACGGCTGTGATCAAAATTATCTTTGAAAAGTGGAAAATCACAAGTGGGGTCAGATGTCCTACCTCTGATCTCTGAAAAATATTGAAAAAATCTCCAAAATTACCAGAAGAGGAAGTCGACCATTGCTGTAAGAATTTTGGAACACGTCATGATGATCGCAGGTGGGCCACTGCTGATCATACCGTCACAAGTGTCTGTTTCCTTCGTCTGTGTGAATAAATACATGCAGATCCCTGATCTGGTTGATTGCAAGATTACAGATCTTTGATCTGTTAGTTTTTCCCAAGACAAGATTCAGAACAGCAGGTCTTAAAGAGTTTCACAGTATTAGCTCTGATACCATGACACGAAGATGGAAGAATATGATAATTGTGGAAAACTTTGGATCCCTCTCATGGACGATCCTTTCTCTCTTTTATAATCATATTTAGCCTTAATCAAGGCAAATCAAACTTATTACAATCTATCTTTTATGGAAAATAAGCTGTACATTTGATTTGAGTATATCCTAACTAATCCCACGTAATGTGTGGATATGTTACAATGAATGGGCCTGGGCTTTGTGGGCTTTGAGTTACTTGTGTTAACAGTCAAGGCACAAAGGCCAATTGAAACCTGATGCAGAAGGTGACATTCACCCCTCATCAGGGGCGGACCCAAATGCATTCACCCGGGTGCACCTGCACCCGGTAAAGTTTGAAAATCCTTTTTAAAAGGATATGGGTCATGGACAATTGCCCCACTTAAAAATACATCTTGCACCCTGCCCACCCCCCCTCCTTTTCAAAGCCCATCGTTAAAATCATAAAGGCAGCAAAAAACCTCTCAGTTCTTCCCCCAAATCGAAAAACCTCTCCTCTCTCCATCCCTTCTCCCTCTCCACACTGCACGAAAAACCTCTCCTCGAAAAACCTCTCAGTCCAGGTTCTAGTTCAGGTCGGTCCAGCCATGGCAACCGTCATGCAGAAAATCAAAGAGTGCACTGACGACTTATGGCAACCTAGTCATCGAGATTGAGGTATTAATTTTAGATTTGGGTTTTCATTTCTGTAATGGGTGGGAGAAGATTGATGTAATTTCAGATTTGGGTTTTCAGTTGAGTATTGATTTGGAGATTAAAGTTTTAATTTAAGGCACTGGTTTTAGATTTGGGTTTTCATTTCTGTAATGGGTGGGAGAAGATTGATGTAATTTCAGATTTGGTTTTCATTTGAGTAGTGATTTGGAGATTAAAGTTTTAATTTAAGGCACTGGTTTAAGATTTGGGTTTTCATTTCTGTAATGGGTGGGAGAAGATTGATGTAATTTCAGATTTGGGTTTTCATTTGAGTATTGATTTGGAGATTAAAGTTTTAATTTAAGGCACTGATTTCAGATTTTGGTTTCATTCGGTTGATACTCTGATAAACTAAATGCCGTTTTACAACAGAGATGGGATGATCCTATTTTCTCATTTTTTCCCCTTTTCCCTTCTAATTATCGCTAAGTAGATGGAAAAAAAGGTGTGGCACTCACCTGATTAAAGGACGACCTTGATAGTGAATTTGGGTGAGTAGAATGTATGGCTGAAATGGACTACTTGGTCGAGATTTTCATCAAATGGGCATGCTTGCTGTGGAGGCTCATGTGATAACATGATTGCTCTTCCTCAAAAATCCCTTTCAGATATCTCGTTGATGAATGATGATGGCTTCCTTCGGGTCACATATCTGAGATGATGGGATGGATTGATGGTGTGTCTGCAATTTGAAGCATGGAGGAAACCTACTGCTATGAAGAGAGCCAAGCCCTTAATTCTAAAGAATCCAAATGACTTTGTCTATATCCTTTTTTTCCCTCTTCGATCTGTTCAAATGCAATTATGAAGATGAAGAAGAAGATGAAGATGTAGAGTCATTTGGAAGATGATTAGTACATAGAGTCTTCCTAATATAATCCATTTTGTCTTGAAAATGTACTTAACCAGTTTGTTACAAGTACAACTCGGGGTTAAGGAGGGTTTGACTGAAAATTAGGAACGCAATGCAAATCTGGAATTGATATGTAATTTGCACTAGATATTGGATTGGTCTTTTGAACCATTGAAGAAAAAAATGTTGGATTTGTTTTAGGGGTAAATGGGTAATTAGGAATAAGTTTTTTTTTTCGAAATATAGGGTGGATTCAGATGATTATGATGATGATATGTGGTAAGAATGTGGTGGTATATTTCAAATATGATCAATCTAAACATGTGGTGGTATATTTTTTACATGGATTTCTTTTTTCATTATACACAAGAGAGCTGTCTAGCTATTGATTGGAGGTGCATCATCTAATAGTTCTACAACTTTGGTGGGCACTCTCTCTAGCAGCGCATTGCAGGTATTCTCCCTCTCCCTCGGTCTTTTTTAATTTGTATATCATAGTCAAATTAAATAAATTGTGGATTTGATGTAGAGCTTTATGCTTTTAACTCTATATTGGCAATTTGATGTACAAATGTTCATATTTCTATGATATTGTTTAATTTGATGGATGTGGTTTACACATGCGTAGTCATGACAGATTTGTGTCTTAAGTATTTTCAAATGCCCATGTGTTTGTGTCCCAACCTTGCCAATAATCCATTAAGTTATGTGCTCGAACTAAGTTCTGATTCCAAATTCCAATCAAGTTACGTGTTTCTACTAAGTTATGTGTTTTTAGGCAGGCGTTGATTTTGATGAAACTTTCTTTATCTTTGAATCAGATATGGAAAATTATTTCAAAAGAAAATCAACTCCTAGCCTACCATGTCCGACTTTAGAGAATGATAACAATGATCAAGTTGTGTCATCAGCTTCGAAGAAAAGTCGTGTAGAAGTTAACTTGGCAGATCTTCCTGCAGATCCTGGGTTACGAAATCCAATCTTGAGTTATCATCCTATGGATCGAGACCAAATCCGAAGAGCGTATCCACAAAAGGGTCCTTGTCAGCGTCGTGATCATAAATTCCCTTTTACGAAGTCTGCACAAGATAATAGGCGATTTGACCCGGCTTGGTTTAAGGATTATGGTAGTTGGTTGGAATACAGCATAAAAAAAGATGCTGCATTTTGCTTATGTTGTTATCTTTTTGGAGAGCATGCATGTCATGATGGCTTTATAACTCAAGGATTTAGAAATTGGAGGAAAAAAGAAAGAATTCGAGATCACGTGGGAGGCCCAAAGAGTGCTCACAATCAAGCATATGAGAAGTGCCAAAATTTATTAAATCAAAAGCAACACATTGAGACAATTATTGTCAAGCAATCGGATCAAGCTCGGACTGAGTATCGAATCCGCTTAAAGGCAACACTTGATGCCATTCGCTTTCTTCTACACCAAGGCTTGCCTTTTCGCCCTCATGATGAATCTGAGGATTCAAATAACATTGGTAACTTCCTTGAACTTTTGCAAGTAATTGCCAATCAAAATGAAGCTACTAAGAGAGTCATTTTGGAAAATGCTCCTGAAAATTTGAAACTTACCTTGCCAAAGATTAAGAAAGATATTGTAAATGCGGCTTCTATGGAGACCACTCAGGCTATCATTTCTGAACTTGGAGATGCACCATTTGCACTTTTGGTGGATGAATCTCGTGACATCTCTATGAAAGAGCAAATGGCCGTTGTTTTACGCTATGTGGATGAGCGGGGATGTGTGATTGAGCGCTTTTTGCTAGTAGAACATGTCACAAACACTACTGCTCAATCACTTAAAGTGGCAATCGATGCAATATTTTCCAAACAAGGATTGAGCATAACAAGTTTGCGTGGGCAAGGTTATGATGGAGCTAGTAATATGCGGGGTCATCTTAATGGTCTCAAAACACTCATTCAAAATGAGAATCCTTCTGCATTTTACGTTCATTGTTTCGCACATCAGCTTCAATTGGCACTCATTGCTGTTGTAAAAAAACATGTACCAATTGCCATGTTCTTCGAATCGGTCTGTTATACGTTGAATGTCGTTGGAGGCTCTTGCAAACGCCATGACATGCTCCAAAATATACAAGCAGCTAAAGTTGTTGATGCACTCAATGCTGGTGAACTTGAAAGTGGACGAGGTTTGAATCAAAAGACTAGTCTCAAACGGCCGGGAGATACACGATGGGGCTCGCATTATGGTACATTGATTAACTTGATTCACATGTTCTCTGTGATTGATGTGCTTGAGATTATTGTAAAAGATGATATAAATGAAAATGTGGGTAGTGCGGCTCACTCATTGCTTCAATTGGAATCTTTTGATTTTGCATTTAAAATGCATTTGATGACAAGTATTTTGGGGATCACGAATGTCTTATCAAAGGCATTGCAGCGAAAAGATCAAGATATTGTCAATGCCATGGAAATGGTAAGAATATCAAAACAAAAATTGCAAACGATGAGAGACGATGGGTGGGATTCTCTCCTCTCTGAAGTTCATCTTTTTTTGTGATAAGTATGAAATCCCCATTCCGAATATGGATGATTTGTTTGTTGATCGATTGCGATCACGATGCAAAGCTGAAGTGACAAATCTACATTTTTACCGCGTTGAAATATTCTATACTACTATTGACATGCACCTTAAAGAGCTCAACGATCGCTTCAATGAGGTGACCACCGAGTTGCTTCTTTGTGTGGCATGCTTCAATCCAAGTGATTCATTCTCTGCCTTCAATAAGGAAAAATTGATCCGCCTTTCTCAATTCTATCCAGATGATTTTTCAGACTCAGATCGATTGATACTTGATAATCAACTGGAGATTTACATTATTGACATGCGGACCAATAGCAAGTTCTTAGAAGTGAAAGGAATTAGTGGCCTCGCTCAGAAGATGGTTGAAAAAAAAAAGGACATCCTATATCCTTTGGTTTTCTTGCTTTTGAGATTGGCGCTAACTCTACCAATTGCTACTGCTACTGTTGAGAGGGTGTTTTCTGTTATGAAAATTGTGAAGAGTCGACTACGCAATCGAATAGAAGATGAGTGGATGAATGATTGTTTACTTCTATATATCGAAAGGGACATATTTAATAGCATCGACGATGAAACAATCATGCAACGCTTTCAAAACATGAAGAATCGTCGAGGGCAATTGTAAAAGCTTTGTTGTATAGTTGAGACATGACTTTTGATGAGAAAATGCTAGTTGTTACACTTGAATATTTTGTAATCATTTATGCAATACATTTTCTCTTTTGTCATTATTAATGTGAAGAAAGTATCACAAAATAATATTTTTAGACTTTTCAATTGCCATCGTTTCGCACCCCTCAAACGAAAATCCTGGGTCCGCCATTGCCCCTCATGCCTAATTAAGCTAGGTGCATGTTTAAGAAAATAGCCTAATTAAGCTAGGTGCATGTTTAAGAAAATATATATAGCAAAATGTTCACTTGGGTGAGGCCCCATTGTGGGGCAGTGGGCCACCAATCCAGGTTAAACTTTCTCCCATCCAACATAGGCCTTCCCTCAGCCGGGATAAGCTTAGATATTGACAGTTGCTGCAACTCAAGGTCGGCCCATGTATCAATTAGATATGAAACATGATTTCCTTCATGTAGAGTTTCAAGAATAAGTCTATATGAATATCCCTTCCGATTTTAATTGTTAGTGAGTCATATGATAAAATATGTAAGTTGAAAAAGACCATTTTGGATTGAAACAATCTCCATGTGCCTGGTTCCAAAAATTCAGTGATGCAATGCTAGAGCTGAGATTCAAGAGTCATGTTGACCACACATTATTTGTACAAAATGGGTCAAGAGAGTACTATTGCTCTTATTGTCTGTCTATGTGGATGACTTATTGTTACTGGAAATAGTAATGAAGATATTCTAATGCTAAATAAGTATTTGAGAAAGTTCTTTGAGTTCAAGGATTGAGGACGTTGAAAGTTTTTTTGGGATTGAGGAGGCAAAATCAAGCAGAGGCATTGTAATATCTCAATGCATATATATTTTGGACCTAAAATGGGCCTAAACCAGTATACACACCCCTGGAAAGCAATAACCACCTTCACACTGAAGAAGGTGATTTGCTACACAGGATATGGGTACCAGACACTGGTGGGCAAGTTGATTTTTCTTCACCATCAGCAAGCCAATTATTAGTTACGAAGCTAGTATGGTGAGCCAATATTTGCACTCCCCACATACACCTCGTTTGGAAATTGTATGTAGAATTCTCAAATATTTAAAGCTATCACAGATAAAGGTTTACTCTGCTCAAAATACGGTCATCTTAATGTAAATTATGCGTTATCAACTTATTGTAGCTTCTTTAGTTTTGTGGCAAAAAGTAGTGGCTAAAGAAAACAATCATTTCCCCCTTTTGCATGCTAGTTATTTCTTGCTAATGACAAGGAGAAGAATGATGAATGTGTTACCACATACATTGGCTATAGCAAAAGTCTCCAAGTATGCTATGAAGTAGGAAAGAGCTAAGATCCATGTAGCCTCAACAATCCACTGAACCGGCTCTGATAGGTCAGCAATGGAATGGCGCAGCCTACGCAGTGTCAAATTTGAAGCAACATGATAAAATAGGAAGCAAACATGGGAGAGAAGGAATGTCGTGTGTGGTACCTATATGGAATGAACAAAAAAAAGATCAAGAAGGAATCCATCCAGCATTAGCCCAACAACCAAAAAAAAAAAAAAAAGAAGTTAAAAACTAAATATAAGAGTAAACTAAATATAAGACTAAGTACCCACAACAACAGTCTAAGATCAAACATGGAAAATAAGGAAAAACAAACATGGCAATTATAAGAGAATTACTGATTAAATTCTATCAAGTACTAGCCATCTCTTTTGCTGAAACTAGAAAATACATCAAAATGTTCAAATGTACTATAAACTGTTCAAATTCTCTTATATTTTGTGAAAATATAGGGCCTTTTGTGAAAAAAAAAATATCTATATATCCTGCCAATTAACAAAAATATTAGTTAATAAAAAATTCAAACATAAAAAATCTCCATTATTTTCCAGAACTTTTAGCTGGAGGAAGTTAAAAGCTAATCATTCTCGCAGAAATGAAGCTGCAACAAGATCAGACATGAATTACTAAGAAACAAGCAAAAATAGACAGATTCAAGATGGTAATAAGTCAATATGTGTCATGGCCAAAAACCAAGTAAAGCCTGAGAATAAGAGCCTTTATTTATTTAAAAAAAGTGCTGAGAATAGAACAAAAAGCCTGAGAATAAGAGAAGCTCAAACTAAACCAGAAGACAATATCCTGTTCTTATTAAAAAATTATCATACTTCAGCTTACCATTTTAACCTTAATTCCAAGTGGTATCATCTCCAAATTCATTGAGAAACAAAATGTAATTTGACAGTTTATCTTGTCTAAATTAAGAAAAAAGAAGAGGTCATCATAAACCAACAACAATAATTTTTTTATCAGTCAAAGCAACAAAATATCTCAATCATAAGTCAGAATATACATATGGATCCTGCAACTCCGTAATACCTAATATGAGAAAAATTGTACTAAAAGACAAAATTGGAAGGCCAATGATAATCATAGATATCATTGCTGTTTGAATCTTACATTATTCATCCTCCATGACGGAAAGGTGTATGAAGCTCCAAGAACTGTGAAGAAATAATGAGTCCAGAAGTAGTTGCCAACATAACTAAAGATTATAATCCAGAGACTAGCCTGCCACAGCAATCAATAGGCATGTAAAGTAGCAACATAACAAAGTATAAGAAACAAGTTTAAGCTTTCAAATGCAGCAGGCAGTATCATTATCATCATCAGAAACATAACAAAGTATGAGAAACAAGTTTAAGTTTTCAAATGCAGCAGGGAACATAAATGGATCAGTACATAACAAAGTATAAGAAACAAGTGTAAGTTTTCAAATGCAGCAGGGAACATAAATGGATCAGCATCATCATCCTCATCCTCATCCTCATCAAAGCATTATTCCATCTATCAGGGGTTCTGGGAAGTCTAAATGGATCTGTTAAAATGGATAAATATGAGTGGACATTACAGCAGAAGAAATTGCCTGTCATATTCAATATTTCGTTTCTAAACTGTTTCATTGATTGAGGATATTCCCATTAGACTGGAATGATTTCATTTGTTCATACAAAGATTCTGTCACTACTATATATGCACATTTTGCATATATATTTGTGGTATCTCTAAGCACACTCTAGCTTTATATTTTACCCATCATTTATTATGTGAAAATCATTCCATTCTAAGGAGAATAGTCAATCTAGAAACAGTATAGAAAACATGCTGCTCAACTCTGAATGCATGGAAAACAATCACCAAATGACCACTGAGCTACAATTTTAGTACCAACAAGGGGACTGCATTAGAGTCATAAGCAATGGGTGAGTTAGATTATGACAAGCAACTAAGTACTATAACAGTACATCACTTACTATAACAGAGACACTGATAAATACGATGACAGATTCCTGTCCTTGGCCATGAACAATCTAACGAAACTTTTCATGTGTAGATCAAAAGTGTAGAGAGGAGCTTCAACTCCTAGTCATTTAAAAAAAATGATAAATTACGCCTTTAGGGTGTATTTTGTTTAGGTTCGTTTCTAGATAATTTAGGACTGTCGTGACTCGTGATTGGCCCCTTTTCTAGAGAAAGATCAGCTGAGTCTTCTGAGATCGTTGCTTGTCTTCTCCCTCCATATTTTTGGAAGAGAAGGAATTCCTGTGACATGAAGGTTCCAGCCAACTTTAAAGGGTCCAAGACAACATTTCAGTTTACTTTTCTAAAGGTCAAAGGCCTTATTCAAATGAAATAAACCTCAGCCAAACAGCCCTTAAACTAAGCAAATGAGAGGATTTAACAAATATATTTGTCATCGTCAAAGCATAATAGAGGGTTAGACACGAACAATAATAAAAGAGAAGAATACAGAAATAACATCAAAACCCCACAAAATCTTTCTTTGTTTATTGTCATTTCATTTGTATTCTTTAGATGGAAATGCCTACAATAAATCATAAAATGTAAAACAGACTTTAGAACTACAAGAAATTACTAGGCTGATGTTTGTAGCAACTAACAAGGAAAGAACATGTACCTTTACCCAATATCTATCTCTCCAACATGTATTACTATCTGCCTGCAAACAAAAGGGGAAAAAAATTAAAACTCCAAATTTCAAGAAAAGGTTGAAAAGAAACAGAGATCTATCAAAACATTTCCTATGGTGGGAAAGTCTATAAATAAATAAATACACAAGCAAACATAAAGGACTAAGGTTTCAATCCTTTTCTTTGACTATGATTCTAAGCCACATCGGTAATTGGGCCTTTCCATCCACATCACATTCCAAATACCAAGAGTTCTACTCTCTATTATTCAAGTATGGTAGTAAATCTTAAATCAAAAGGTCTACAACAACAAGAGCAAATAAATTATGCTGGTGGCTGGGACTTGGCCGATCACGTAAGACAGTAAGAGAGAACCCAAGGGTAGTTCCAAGGAGGAAGCCAAGAATATCATTTGAGATGGTTTGGGCATTTAAAAAAAAAAAACATTGGGTTACAACTTCAAGGAACTAATAGAGACCAATAACAATCTTGAATAAAGCAGTGAATAAAAACATAATTGATTGTGGAGCTACAAGAACATGGCTTTAAGCGTTGTTTAGCGAAATTGTAGAACTCTAAAATCCGACCCCAGGTTAAAGATGGATTTTGGGTTGGCAAAAACTCATCTTAATTTGATCATCCTAACCCTTGAATTTAAGCCCTCAAAATTTAAGGGATTTAAGCTGTATAGTTTCTTGGTCATTCCAAAGATGGATTTAAACCAAATAAGTGTCAATTTGGGGTGAGTGCCTATTCAAGTATGAGTTGGAATGATCACACACTAAAGAGGTTATCAAATTGTTTTCAACTAGAAAGTCCTATATATGCATTGACCACTGTCAAGATTGTTTTAAATTTCAATGGATGTAGCCATTTAACTAACAAAGAGAAAAAATATGGGAAGGGCGAAAGGTTTAAAAAAATACCTGCCAAAAAAATAGAAAAAAAAAAAGGGGAAAAAACTTTGTCAACTGGATAATAAGGAAAACACAACAACCAGTGGAAAGGCAGATTTAAATCTTAACATGCACATAGGTGCATTTTGGGAACCACAAGTCCACAAAAGGAGAGTGAAAGCGATGCCATAGAGACGAGGGAAGAGTTTGAATAATATTTTAAGCCAACAACCTTGTGGTGGCAAAAATGATCATCTACCAACTATACCCTGGACTCATCTTAAGTTTTCAATAATAATTCACTTGTAAGAAAAATAACAGCGTGTCAAGGATTTACCTTTCCAACAAGTACTAGTGGTATCAAGAATGCAGGAAGTGCCGAAACCAATCCGATTAGCAAGTACTCCAATTCAGTGAAGCTCTGTCAATAATGATGGTGAATTTTCATAATGACAATATATCTACATACTAGAAGAGAATATGCACGCACAAAATATATCAAAACGATTAGCAATTATAATCTACAACGCAATAAGGCATAGCAAACAACCATTTTTCTTTTTTTAAGGTGCAATAGTATATTAAATATTAAGCTAAACAACAGCAACAAAACAAATAAGAACATGTGAAATAACCCATAATTGATCGTTCTTTTATAACAACACATTCTTTCGTTATTCTAGTACCCTTGACCTCAAATGTACTTTCAGTGCACGCCAAACAATTTTAAGAGATCTAGTGCTTACATAATACTAGTTTAAGGAGGATAACCCATTAAGACAACTATTAGGAAGTAACTGTTTTTAGAGCTCACATTTCTCTGTCAAACACACCAAAGGTTGCATAAACGCGCAAAATAGATACCACTAGAAGATTATCAGAAAAAAAAAAAGATACTACTATTAACTTTATATAATCTTATTTTAAAGCAACTTTAACATCTTTCTCACCAAAAGCCACAACAACTACTGGTGTGTGTCTGCTCTCCGGGCATCATAGATAGCAATTTTACAATGCTAACCTTCCCTCCAATTTTGTATAGACAATAACAGTTGACAGTTACATCACTTATTTATTTTGTCGATTTTTTCCAATAATTGTTGGCATTGAGAAGTCAATTAAGTTGACATTGTAGATGTTATCATGCCAAAGAGTGGAACCAAAAGTCATTAGTAAAAGAAACAGGTAGAAAAAAAGATCAGAATAAAATAATTTACTGTTAGATCATTAGTAAAAGAAAGGGAGAACGAGGATGTTCTGGAGATAGTAGGAACACGCATTCAAGTAAATTTCAAACAATAATAGAAAAGCAATATCCACACAATTCAAGTTCCAAAAATGCCCAACAGAACTAGGGTTGTAAACGGGTCGGTTCCGGTTCGGGTCCATGGTGGAACCGGAACCGGAACCGTTTTCTAAGAAGGGGAACCGAAACCGGAACTGTTAAGAATAATGGGAACCGGAACCGTTTGTGACGCGGGTCTGGTTCCGGTTCCGGGTCTAGACTAATACCTGTATTTTTCTTTAAAAAATTTATGCTTTTTTCACATTTCAATTGGATCACGTACCTACAAACACTAATGTGACATTTTGTCAATCAATAACAGACACTTTTAACCAAAAACTCAGAAATCACATCCAAACAGGCAATGAGATGTAGAAAAGTAGAAAACCCTAATGTAGAAAAGTAGAAAAGTAAAAAGGGTTCTGTTCTCACATAATAAAGTTACCTTATGTTAGTATATATTGGGTCGGGTCTCGGGTCCACGGGTCTGAGACACTGTGGATCCGGAACCGGAACCGTTTAGGTATCGGTTCCAAAAAAAGATCCGGAACCGGAACCATTTTCTTATCGGGACCAAAATAAGGACCCAGACCCGGATCCTAACGGGTCGGAACCTTCGGGTAATCGGAGAATCGGGTACCCATTTACAACCCTAAACAGAACCCATAAATTATTCTGCATATTATACAAAAACCACCAAAAGAAACAGAAAAGAAAGAAGAAAGAGGAAGTTATATCATCAATGAGAGAAAGGGAGACAGAAAGGACCTTATAGAATTCGTAGGGAACATTATAATGAAAATAGAATCTTGAAAGAAAAAAAAGAATCTCCTCACAATTCAAGTTCCAAAGATACCTAAAACAAACCCAGAAATTCCTCTGCATAGTATATACAGTTATACACAACCCACTAAAAAGATATAGAAAAAAGAAACAGGAAAAAAAGGTTATATCATCACTCTCATAGAGAAGGAGAGGACCCCATAGAAGCATAGACTTTGTAAGGTGTATGGAACATTCAAATAAAAATGAAATCTTTTTTTACAGAAACCTAGTAATCTCCTCATAATTCAAGTCCCACAAATACCCAAAACAACACACACAAAAATTTTCTGCATATTACATGCAACCCAACAAAATAATCAGAAAAAAAAAGGACACCAAAGTGTAATGAGAGGGAGGGAGAGTTTGTATGGAACATTCAAATAAAAATGAAGTCTTTTTTTTTTTTGCAAGAAAACCCAGTAATCTCTTCATAGTTCAAGTCCCAAGAATACCCAGAACAAAACCCACAATTTTTTTTTTTTTGCATATTACATACAACCCGACAAAATAAACAGAAAAAACGGGCATCAAAATGCAATGAGAGACAGAGAGACCTTGTATGGAACATTCAAATAAAAATGAAATCAAAACCCAGTAATCTCCTCGCTATTCAAGCCCCACGAATGCCCAAAACAAAACCCACAAAGTTTTTCTGCATTTTACATACAACCCAATAAAGTAAACAGAAGAAAGGCATCAAAAAGTAATTGGAGAGAGAGAGAGAGAGAGAGAGAGAGAGAGAGTACTTCATAGAGTTTGTAGGGGACGACGATACCGAGGCAGAGGGTGAGCCAAAAAGGCGTGTAGAGAAGGAAGAACATCTCCCCCCATCTCTTGCTAGGATTCGAAGCTAGCCATAAACTACTGTTGCTCTTGCTCTTGCTCTTGATTTTGACATTGCTGCTGCTGGAATGTAAAGCTGCACACACCCAGCAAAATGTCAGAGGCCAAAACTCTCGAGGAAGCGAGAGAAGTAATGGAGATGCTGTTACCGCCTCTTCCCATTCTTCCTCTTCTGCTCTGGAATTCTCAGTCTCTCTCACTCTCAGATCTGTAGGGATAGTGGGACCACTTTGACCATGTTTGTGAATTAATGAAGGAGGGCAAATGGAAAGGGAGATTCTAAATGCACCCCACATGTATTGGTTTACACACCCACAATTTTTTTTTTTAATTACCAAAATAGCCTCAGGTGAAATGACGAAATCACCCTCTCTTCATCAACATCCTCCCTCTCTTCCTTTGCACGGTATTTCAGATAAACTTAGGAGGTTTCATCGTCTTCTTCTTGCCTCTGCTTCTTCTTATTCTTCATTATCCTTTATTTCCATACTGTTCTAACCTCATTCATCCACATTGATCTTCATCTCTTTCCTCATCATCATCTTCTCCAACTCTTAAAAGGTATCAAAGTCTCCTCCATTTATTTAAAGATATTGGAGGCACTCATCTCCCTACACCACATTGTCCATCGGAAGTAGGCATTTTCAATATGGACTTGCAACTAACGGTCTACCAAGAGGAGGTATACACTTGACTTTGTTTCCAGCATTTTAATTAAAATTCACGCGTCCTGCTCGGCATTCCAGAGCCGTGCAAATGAATATTGCACGGCGGAATACTATCAAACATATTAGATTTGAACGGCATATTTATGCCGTTCAAATGAGTTTTGCACGGATATTTATGCCGTGCATAAAATGTTTGCACGGCATATTTATGCCGTGCAAAAATATTTTGCACGGCAATAGTAAACCGAGCATATTTCACAATGACAGTATATAGTTTCGTGCATTAATATACTAAGATTTAGCAATCATATTTTCAGGAGAATCAGTCAACCGGTGCGAGTGAGTGCTCTTTGGATTTTACTAATGTCTTCACCACTAACATGATATTTAGAAGCCGAGAGGACCTAATCCAATGGACAATGGAAGTTGGAAAGAAACATGGCTTGGTAATTGTAATCAAAACTTCAGATGCTGGTGGAGATGGTAGGAAGCCGAGAATAATTTTATCTTGTGAGAGAAGCGGAAGCTATAAGGGTCCATCGAAGGTCCGAAAAGAGAAGTCCTAATAAGGCAACGGGAACGAAGAAGTGTAATTGCCCTTTTGCTTTGAAGGGCCAAAAGTTGGCAAATGATGATGATTGGATGTTAACAGTGGTATGTGGGTTGCACAATCATCCAAACGCACAACATCTCGAGGGGCACTCATTTGCGGAAGGCTTTCAGGGGAGGAAATCAATGTTTTGATTGCTATATGTGTCGAAGAGTATGGTGAAGCCAAGGAACATCCTTCGTACGTTGCAGAAAAGGGACGTGCACAACACCAGTACGATGAAGAGTATCTACAATGCCCGTCAGAAGTGGAAGGTGACTGAGTTGGCCGGTCGATCACAGATGCAACAACTCATGATGCATTTGGAGCAGAACAACTACATTGAGTATCACACTAGCAACCCCACTTCAGATGCTACGATGGACCTATTCTCGGCACATCCATCATCTATTCAGTTGTTACGTGCATTTCCAGAAGTTCTGATAATGGATTGCACGTACAAGACTAATAGATATCGACTTTCCTTGCTTGAGATTGTTGGTGTGACATCCACTCAACTGACTTTTTCCGTTGCTTTTGTGTACCTTGAATCAGAGAGGGAGGCCAATTATAGATGGGCTTTGGAGAGGCTTAAGGAATTGACGGATGGATGTATTATGCCCCGTGTCGTTGTAACCGATAGAGAGTTAGCAATGATCAATGCAATACACCGTTGTTTTTTCCGAATGCAGTAAGCTTATTGATGAGTCCTCAAAAGCACACATTTTCATACATATTTTGGACCAATTTAAGGGCTTATTAATTTTAAAAGATTTATTTAGTGTCAAATCATGTTTTTATGCATTTAGGGTCCATTGTAGTGCAATAATGCGTAATTTGCTAAAAAATCACACTTTTTGCATAAATTCATGAAACCTGTCATTTTTGGAAAGTTGGTTATTTTAAGTGCATCAAGTAGGGTCCCATGCATCGTTCATTTAAATTCCTTACATAAAATTATTCTTGAATCCATTTGTTTTAATTTGTGTAGGAGAAATCAAGAATGGGACCCACATTGGTGAAATTTGAGAAAGATCAAGGGTAGGACATCTTTCATAGTGGACCCACATATCTTAGTATTTTTGGATTGTTTGAAAAGTCAACAATGAAGCTAGATTTGTGATCTCAAGATCAAGAAGGAAACTTCAGATTTGGTAAGATCTGATTCTTACTAAGTTTGAAAACTCAAAAATCAAGAAAGAAATTTAAGAAAAGAAAGTGTGCTAGAAGAGTTGACTAGTCAATCAAAGAAGCTTGGAAGCAAACTAAAGATGGAAGGAGAGTCAAGAAACAAGGAAAGAAAGATCCACAAGATACCTTTGGACGTCCACATGGGTCCCACACACCCCATTGCACAACTAGCATTCCATAAGTGCACAAGTATTCTTGGATTTTTCAGGGGCAGCAAGATTAAAATGGTCATAACTCTTAATCCAACCGTCGGATTGGTGCAATTCATACACCGTTGGAAAGCTCTTTTCGAGTAGATATCTTTAGAATCCAAGATTGTGTCAATCGGAGCTAAAATGAGGATGATATAGCCTCTGGAAGTTGGTGCTGTAATTTCTACTCGGGATTGCAATTTTGCACATGGAAAGCACCAAGAATCTCTCACTCACCTTGCTATTTCTTTGAAGACTTTTTGGACAAGGAAAGGACTTGCCATACAAACAAGATTGCATGCTACAAGCTTGGAACAAAGAAGGAAAGAAAGGAAGCAAAAATCAATAAATTGAAGGCATAAGCATCCCTCTCCTCCAATGGGAAGATAGACCAGCTCTCTCTAGAATTACTACTACACTCCATCTTCTTCCTTTCTCTTTCTCTCCATTGGAGTCCTCAAGGAGATTTGACCCGGAAATCACACTACACCCTTGGATTTTTCATCTAGAAGAGGCTTCTCATCCTAGTATGTAATTGTCTTGGTTTATTTTTTTTATCTTATGTAAGACTTTGCATATTAGTAAAAGTGTTGCTTTCTCTTTTCAATTTTCTTTCTTATCCTTGGGTGATTGGTGCTTGTTTTATGTTTCTTTTCTTGTTGGTATTTGGATTGACGACCCAAAGGCCCTAAGAGCATGATTCAAATTATAACCCCGCTTAGAAAAGAATTTTGAAAGAGAAGAATACACTTCCACACATTTAAATTTATGTTCATCCACACATTTAAATTTATGTTAAAACCACACATTTAAATTCTTGTTTTCACCACACATTTAAATTCTTGAACTTTTATTTATTGTCTTTATTTTTATGATCAATTCAATTTTATGTCGATTTTTGCAAAGTTTATGTTTGGAACTAGATAGCATGGCATGCATTGCATTATTAATTTTCTAACTTAAGTTTCTTTTGTTTCTAGTGTAGTTTCTTATTTTTAATTTTGGTACTTTTTATTCTTGATGTTCTAACTTGTGTATTATTTTGCAGCAATTTTAGTTTTTAGTTTAGGATTTTTAGATTTAGGAAGTTTACTTTTCATTGGATTGTAATTAATTTAATTTTTGGAAAGTAAGAATGATGGTTGTAATTTTTTAGTTTTTAGGCTAGATTTAGATTTTTAATTTAGGGCAGGTACAAGTTGAGAAGGAACCCTTAATTTACATTGCTCCCTGTGGATCGACCTGGTCTCACCAGATTATTACTACAATCGCACCCTACACTTGGGGTCCGATCAAGTTTTTGGCGCCGTTGTTGGGGACTTTTGGTCCGAAATTCTCGAATTCATGCTAAATTGATCGTGCACGGTGAAATAGTGTGTATATGTAAAAACACATAAGCTTCAAATGATTTGGCAAGATTCCCGTGAAAACAATTTTCAATCCAAAATTCTGGGCCACCTAACCTTAGCAAAGAAAAAGAATGTTCATCGCAAGGCAACCATGACGGCTTTCGCACTACTTTTTTTTTTTTTTTTTAACACACACAAGTAACTGTGCAATGCCTAGGTTTCTTAAGCTTTCTAATTAACCCATGTAACGAGCTTTAGGCCAATGACTCTCAAAACAGATGTCTTTAGGGCATTAGGTATGTAAATACCCCTACGAGCTTACTGGCTCGGGTTAAAACGGCTCTGAACCCAAACTAGTCACACAACTTTTTATTCTTTTCAAAACTAAACACTTTTTTTTCTCTTTTTCTTTTTTTACGGTCTCCAACAATAAGCAGCCCTTTTCATGTGCCCGAATTAATTCACTAGCTCTGTGGCAAACAAAACCAGATGAACCAGGAAACTGTGAAACTAAGGGTCAGTTGTCCATCATATTTTCAATCCAATTGTTAAAGAAAAACGGAAATCATGGCTTGGCATTCAAAAACTTTGAAAACATATGCAGACTGTGTGAAAGTGAGGGATCAAAATTCAGCACTTTTCCAAAAATCCTTTCCATAAATAAAATAGTAAACCATTGTACTCTTTCTTTGCCCAAAGCACCCAAAATTCCAAAGTCCAAGGTATCTTTGTTTCATAAAAATCCTCTCGAAATTTCTTTTTTTTTTTTTTTCAAAACCTAAAAATCAAGAACAAATTGTGTAAAACTATTGTCTAAAGATGGACAAGTGTGCTTGTTCCCACCCCCTAACATAGCATGAACATTGTCCTCGATGTTATGCATGCGGTGCAAAAGGTAAATAGAACATGAGGAAAGTAAATGACAAGAGGGTAAAGGGGAAGAAGTCACCTGAAGATGCAGCTTTTTCGATCTCTGTCCATGGTGAGACAAAACAAAGAAAACAAAAGGGAAAGAAGCCACTCTACTAACAGAAAAAAAAAATCTACAATAAAAAGAAAGAAAAATCCTACACTACTTGATCCGAAACCATGAATCCACCCGGATCCCAGATGAAATTTTCCTCCACACAATTCACATGAAGCACAAAAAGAGATGTTACCATGTAAACATGAACCACATTGAACACAAGGACCGCATGATGTGTGTTGTAAATGTGTGTAAAAAGGACCACCATGAAAAATGAATCCTCCTCCCTTAAAAATGGGTCTTTGAATGGAAGGAGTGGAGGACGCAATGAACAACTGAGTGGCCCCATTTCCTCCCATGCCACAAATTATTTTGAATTAACTTCCACAATGTCCTTAGGCATGGGCTCAAATGATTCCAACGTGTTAGACTCGAAGGTCTGACTGGGTCCAATCTCCTTTAATTCCAAAAGTTTCCCTGAATTACATTGAGGGCCAAGAAATGTGAGTGCAATTTCTCTAAGGGTCGGATCATCAGATTTCATGAAGAACTCAATACATGATTCCAAGGATTCCACATTGTCCGAATCAGAAATCTGAAAAATGGGGTCATCCTCCCAATAGTAGTTTTGCATTTGGGGCTCATTGGGCACATTCGCGATTCCGTTAATCATGGGAAAATCAATTTCTAGGAAATCCGCAATGCGAAAATCATCAGAAGAACTGGACCCAAAGTAAGGATCAACATAGAAGGGCACGGTATCTTCTTCGAAGGGGTCCACATTCTCCTTCTGATCAGAAAAGTGAGGGTCGGAGGAATGTGGCTCATAGGGTTCATAATCTGATTCATGCAGCGCACCATCATCCATATCCATAGGTGCACCCTTGGATACCCTCTGCGTATTTATGCAATCCATATCGGTCGGATTTTCAATGAGTGATGGATCATCATGTTGAAATTCTTTCTCACTGCCAAGGGTGTCGTTTACTTTCTTCATTTGAAGTGCAGTTAGACTAATTGAAGTCATTAGTCTTTCCATGGATTGTGCATTGTTCTGAATGGATTGCATGGTGTTTTGCGTGAACGTGATGAATCTGGCTAAAGTGTCTTCCAAGGAGCCATCCGGGGGTGGTGGTGGTGGTTCATATGACCATTCAGGCGGTGGGGTGTCATTAGGTGCATATGAACAAGGGGAAGAATGGGGTGCATATGAAATATCCTGTGAGGGGTAATCATACAACCCACCCGGAGTAAATTCTTGGATATAAGAATTTTCCATATCAAACTCATCTTGCCAATTGTCAAGAGCTTTATTGCCCAGGCTACTCATGTTACTCCTTTCATCTGGCAAGGCCATCGATTTGCATTTGATTCTGTGTGCCATTGAATTCCCACATCCATATTTGAAGGAGCGAATGAGTGTGTGGGGTATGAGTAATCATGTGGGGCCCATGTTGGTGGATCATCTTCAATTATCATTCCATTGATACCCTCCATGCACTCCTCATTATAATCATGACCATAGTGATTGGCCCACTTCCGTCCATATGTGGTACCTCTTTCCAACGACCAAGTTATTTGATGTATATTTGCATTCCATTCTTGTTCGCGCAACTCCCTTATGGATTTATTTGAAGCATCATCGGAGTTGCTTTGATAAAATCCCCACTCATTTGTATATGAGTTAATGTAAGTTGACAGGTACGTATCTGTGGGGTGTAGGTACTCACGCCAGGACTTCTTTGGGCTGTCACTATCGGTTTTAACCTCACTGGTTTGTCCAAAATTTGGTCTCCTCATTTTTGTGGATTTCCATTGGTCCATTTTTGGAATCACTTCATCTTGTTTTTCTTTTCTTCTTTTTTTTTTTTGGTTTTTTTTTTGAGTTTTTTTTTAATGAGAAAAGAAAGGAAATTAGCCTACACAAGCAGCTACTAAGTTAATTCCTAAAGTCAAAAAGTTTACTTAAGTTAACTAATCCGGTCCTATGAAACCAACCCGGCCAGTTCAGCCCCCAGGTAAGGGTAGGATCACGAATGGACCCGTTTGAAGGACCCTTGCCTAGAACAGTCTAGCTGTCTCCATACTTTGGACAAGGCTTTGCTTCGGCACCGAGATGATCAAGGACAACGATTAGGTCACTTTCAGTTTACTTTCTTCCAAAAGGACTTAAAACAAGTTGGAAAATAAAGTAACTTTGCCAATTCTTAGAAAGTTTCTAAAATTCAATTATGTGTATTTTCTAATTAGCAATCCATGCACTTTCCTAATCCAATTTAGGGCGGTTTAACATTCCATACTTGCAACTCCTATATCTAGAAAGATGCCAAAAATAGCACACCCATAAAGCAATGTAAATAAGGAAAATTAGAAGAGTTACCTTATATGACGCTCCCCGGCAACGGCGCCAAAAACTTGATCGGACCCCAAGTGTAGGGTGCGATTGTAGTAATAATGTGGATCGACCTGGTCTCACCAGATTATTACTACAATCGCACCCTACACTTGGGGTCCGATCACTTATTATGCAGGTGGCAGATTTCTAGGAACATCTTGGCAAATTTTGAAACCAACGACAGATGGGATGCGTTTATATCTAGTTGGAACATGTTGGTAGTCTCTCCCACTGAAAATGACTACATTCAGTTTCTAAGTGCATTGGACCGGAATTTCTGTGGGTATCCAAACGCTGTTGATTATGTGAAGAAATCGTGGTTGAATAACCACAAGGAACAATTTGTAGCTGCTTGGACGGATCGGCATATGCACTTTGGAAACTAGACGGCCCTGCCTCATCCTCTGAGGAATCATCCTCTGAAGAGCTCTCAGGCAGTGGATCCTGCCGTAATTTGCGTCTTCGTTCAGACGCCGTTGGCCGTTGACGGCCGGCGGTCGAAGTAGTAGCATGTACACCTCGGTGAGGAGGTCTAGTAACGCCAACATTCACCCGCACTCTGGATGGATCGCTAGAAGTACTACCACGTCCACCTGTAGGATGTGAGATGCCACCAATTCGGCGAGCTGGTCTCCTCGGCATATCTTCCAATCTGGATTTAAAATAAAAATCAGTAGGAAGAAAAAAGCATTTTAGGTAGAAATCTTTTTTTCTTGTACTGCTCGGTTCAACAGTGTCGTGCAGAATCGTTCTACACAGTACAACTTTTCCGTGCAACAATTTTATGCACGGTATATGTTTACCGTGCATATTTATTTTGCACGGTTTACAGGTTCCGTGCAAAACATTTATGCACGGTTTATTTTATCGTGCAAAAAATCTGTACACGGTAAACATTTGCCGTGCACAACAATTGATGCACGGTTCTGCATTGCCGAGCAGATCGCGAAAAATGCCACGATTTTTGGCAAATTGAAGGGATTCAGTACTTCGAATGCACATGAATTAGCTCGTAATAAACTTATCTACTATCTAACAAAGAAGTTACGACCTAAAAGGAATGTAAAAATGATAAACGTATGAAGAAGAAAAAAAAGAAAAGGAAAAAGAAGACTCACCTCACGCGTCCTGTGAAGAAGAAGAAGAAGAAGGAACGATGTGCACTGATGCTCTTTGGAGGGAGAACGACCGAGAAGAGGGAAGGCAAGAGGAGGAGAAGCGATGTGCACTGCCTTTGCTCGGTTTTTCAAAGTGGGTCGACGAGGGAAATGCGGGAAATGCAGAGGAGAATGAAGAGGACTAGAGTGTGGGTATTCTGGAAAATATGGTGGGTGGGCTCAGCAAAACGATATTAAGAAAATAAAAAAGGGGGTGAGTTCAGCAAGTGGGTGCATACAGCAATACATGTGGGTGCATATAGAATCTCCCCAAATGGAAATGTATCCTTTTGTAAAAGGGCCCACACAAAAAAATAAGGGCATTTGGCGGCAGGTCCCCCAACACTACATTTCATAGCACGTGGTCCAAGTCTTTTTCTCATAAAGGCAGCAGTCATCTTTTAATATTAAATGAGTCAAAAAGATAAAAACGCCATCTCTTTATATATTCTATACGTCACCAAACACGCACTACTTCCGTAAAAAAGATACTCTCCGATTTGGAGTAACCAAATGTTTGATGTACATGTCCCACCACACGATGAGCACAAATAAGATCATGTCCACATGTTTGAAAAACCACCTTCTCACTCTCGTCGAAAATATAAGTGGCCCCATAACCATCCAATTACCAACGCCAAATCCCAACCCTGCCGATAGGAATTGCTAATCAAAACTATTTTTAGATGGAAAACTCACACTTCCAGGCTGCCATGGTGCCTCGCATTGCCTAGACAATGGCGCCCACATAATCCATGATTTCCTTGAAAGGAATCATTTACAAAGGTAATGAATTGTTGGGCCTGTGGTATTCTTCCAATGAAGTTGTTTTGAGAGAGGTTTAAAACTGAGAGAAATGTTAGAGTTGCCGGCTCTATAGAGATCTCTCCACGGAGCTGGTTCATTGATAAATCTAATGATTCAAGTTGCAGTAAATTTCCAAATGATGATGGTATTGCACCAATGAATTTATCTAAGTTTTGTATGTATTATCTGACTTTGACATAATATTATCTGACTTTGGCATTATGTTATATGGATTTATTTGTGTTTGCTTTGAATTAATTTGAGGCTGATACGAATTAAGTGAATTTATTTGAGTTTGCAGTGAATTTATCTAACTTTGATGTGAACTTATTTGACTTTGGCATGAGTTTTTTTGAGTTTGCTGTGAATTTATCTAAGTTTTATATGTGTTATCTGACTTTGGCATAATGTTATCTGACTTTGGCATGATGTTATCTGTGGTTGGTACGAATTTATCTAAGTTTGATATGAATTTATTTGTGTTTATTTTGAATTTATCTGAGTTTGATATGAATTAAGTGAATTTATCCGAGTTTGCTGTGAATTCATCTAACTTTGATGTGAACTTAATTAACTTTGGCATGAGTTTTTTTGAGTTTTTAAATGAGTTTTTTTTTTTAGTTTGTTGTGAATTTATCTAAGTTTTGTATGTGTTATCTGACTTTGGCATGATGTTATCTATGTTTGGTACAAATTTATCTAAGTTTGATATGACTTTATTTGTGTTTGCTTTGAATTTATCTGAGTTTAATACGAATTAAGTGAATTTATCTGAGTTTGCCATGAATTTATCTAACTTTGATGTGAACTTATTTGACTTTGGCATGAGTTTATATGAATTTATCTGTATTTGAAAACAAGTTATGTCACTTCAATATGAGATTATCTAACTAGATTTGGTTTGGTTTGACTAGATTTAGTTTAAATTTATCTAGCTTTGATAAAAATTTATCTGAATCTAGCAACCTACCCCATGTGACTTATGCAATCGGTTGTTCAAGTAATCTCTTAGGTTTTCTTCTTTAACTCTTCATTTTTTGATGAAACGGTGTCTTCCATCAAGGTGCTCTTCCAATGTCGAGAAAGAAACACTTTCCTCAAGACTGTTATAGGACCAGCCATGAGGATTATGAAGTAGTTCACTTGCCATGGTCTAAGACCCAACCCGTTACAGATGGTAAGGACCTTGTAAAAATAATCCAGGAAAGACAGTGAGTTGGAGCTAAAACCCATATTTAAATTGCATGACACCCATTTAAATGGTCAGAATGGCAAATGAGTCATAAAAAACCTGATGTCACATGCTTAGGGACCACACACCGATTTAAATTGTTAGAAGGGCAAATGAGTCATAAAAAATATGATGTCACATGCTTAGGAACCACCGCCTGAATTAATTCCATGCGCAAGGGACTCTAGGCCTTAAACATTTATGCTCTGTCCTAGAGACTTTATAGCCCAATAATGAGGGATCTCTCCCTAATTTACCAAAAAAAATAATAACAGTGGATCATCCTACCCTTAATTTAAGGACCTTAAAAGTTTAGTGAAATCTTAATTGTAGATTTATTTTTTCAATCAACTGTAAATGATGGTTTTAGTGAAATCTTAATTGTAGATTTATTTTTTCAATCCAACTGTAAATGATGGTTCAATGAGTATAAAATTGGTCCCGGTGTTTGATCATAGAATGACAAGAGTAGAATCAGGTTGCGCATCTTTTTCAATCATCCATGCATAAAGGTAGTTGGAAGTGAGCCCGACTAGGTCATTTGGGTTGGATTTAACTATTTCTCTTAAATTACAATATATTAAATCCAAAGGGGTTTGGATTTAAATTTGACCATGGGTTATGATTTTGACCACAGGTTTTACTACTTTATTTCAAACCTTTCGTGTTTTTTTTATTAAATGGTAACAAAATTTATTAAGAGAAAAGTCAAATACAAGGATAAAGACCAAAGAAAGAGAAGAAGGGTGATGGTATAAGAGCATTGTACATCCCATCACCCTAGTTACATTACCACACCCACCCAAGGAGACAATCTTATTACCCCTTGCTTAGCTAACACGTTCGCCATAGAATTTACGGATCTAACCTTATGATGAAAGGAAACAATGATTCTAACCTAAAGCTCCTTGATTTTATTGAAAATAAATTGAAGTTTCCAAGGTCTCACCTTCCGATTTAATACCCAAGCTATCGCATTAGAATAATCACTTTCAACCACAAGGATGCCTTCATTTTTAGTAGAGGACAATCTAAGACCTTCGAAAATAGCTAACACATCTACTTCATTAGAGTCATATGTGGCTACATTCTTAGAGAACATAATTAGCACCTCTCCTTCCCAATTTGTAGCACTCCCCTAATTCCCGCGGCCCCGGTTTACCCCTCGAAGCTCCATCAACGTTTAATTTATATACCCCTAGTGAAGGGGGAGACTAAGCGACTATTCTCCCCACCTTAAAAGGACCACAACCCATACAAGCTTTCCAGTTGTGAATAATATCATTTAAGTTGAACATTGAAAACTCCTTCTTACTTAAAGGCCACTTAGCAGTCCTTAAGGATACCTAGGAAATCACCTTGTTCTTTTTTTTTTTTTTTGTGGAATTTGATTTTTGCCTTATATTTATAGTTTCTACAAATTTCTAATATATGATGAAAATAGGGAGAACCAAAGAAAAATAAATTCCCTCCTTTTTTCCTTACTACTTGGGATATGCACAAATGTAAAAAAAAAAAAAAAAAAACTCATAACTAGGCCGCACAACTGCATTGCCTCTAAAACGGAGAAGCAACACCCCAATGGTCAAGGGTGTCTCATCTCACATAGCTATTTGGGGATTGATCCCCAGGAGGCAGGCCTTCACATAAGTAGTGTACCACTCGCCCATCCGGCAAAAGAAAAGTGTGAACTTGCGAAAAGATAACATGTGAGCATTTGCGGAAGTAAATATTGATTTACTCTAGTAAATGTCCATGCATTCACACACACCCTTCCACTCTCGAATTCTTTACACCGATGCTACAGTCAGGGACAGATCCCTCATTATTTTTGTGGAGGGAGCTGCAGACACTACCTCACTGCCGAGCTATTGGTAGCTAAGGATTAACTCCAAATATTCAGCCATTAAGAAGTAAAAAGGGTGTTAGAATTACAGATATGACCGATACAAGTCAACTAAAATAGACTATGGTTGTACATGTATAAATCAAGTCTTGTCCGATATTTGAATTCATAATTGGTCTTTATGGGTAGGAAGTTTGCCTCGTGTTAGTATCATATTAGGGTTTGTTTGGCAAATCTTATCTGTTTGAAATAGATCTGGCTCGAATAAGCCTATATTTGAAACCACACGTGACATAAATTCACAATAGATGGTGGACTAGAGGGCTATAGATGAAGGATTGAGCTTTGGTGTGTTTGGATAGGGGCGATGAAAGTGACCCACCATATGGTGATTAGGCCCAAATGTTAGAACGATTATCACCAGTGTTGAATTTGAGAAACATCAAGCCCAATAGAACATTCTACAATTTTCTTGTTGTTTTTTCTTATGAAAAAAAAAATTTAGATTCAATCCATTAGTAAGTAAAATCAATTAACAAAAGTTAATGTGTGCGAGGGGAAACGATGGCATAATATTGCTTTCTTCGCCATTTTGTCATTTGAGACTTGAGAGCAGCCGGGCTTATTTTTTTAAGAGGGCATGAGCTAATTTCTTAAAAAAAAAAAAAAATCGAGCATGGCTATATTTTGCCCTTTACTGCTTGCCTTTTGAGCTTTTTTCCAGGTCCATGGGGGATTGGCCCCAAACACAATACCCATTACCGAGACTTCTTCTATACAAAGTTGATGCTCTATTCAATCAAGAAAGGTAAATAAAATTATAAGCTTTTTTATATACCCACATAGGGTTTGTAAATAGGCTTTTAATATTTGTAAATAGGCCATTGATTTTTCTTTTTAATACCTTTCATGTTCTCAAAATCAATATTCCTAAAATGAATGGACAGCCACCATTAGATTTGTATTGGATTTTTATATAAATGACAACTTTGCTCTTACATCCATTAAACAAAAATGAGTATTATTATTTATAAAAATATTATTATTTTATCTCAAGTCTAATGGTTTCTCTCAATAACTCTATCATGCACATGACCAGGGGTAGACCCAGGTACTAGGGCCTGGCCAACGGTGGGTCATGTTTGGATTGGATAAATCATAACCGGGTATAAGTGCACGTGTCGATTGTCGTCATGATCATTTTAGATTTAATGAAATGAGCCTTGTATTGATATAAAAAATGAATTTATGTAGGGTTATTCTCTCCCACCAAGTGCAATTGTTAATGTCACATGCTTTATAAAAAAATCTTAGTCCAACATTTTGAAATTATGCATATAAGGATAAAAGAGATGGACAAGAGTATCATTTCGTTCTGAAAACATATGGTGGTTGGAAGACTATAGATTTTGTGGACAATAAAGGTATTAAAATGAAAATGCAGGAGTCTAAGGTTTATTTACAAATTCTACAAATCTTAGGGGTGTATATAAAAAAAAAGGCTCTAAAATTAATTCCCATGAGATGGACCTTCTAAAGATTTAACCATTGAAGTTGTGATTCCACTCTATCAATGCATGCTTCAGCAGTCGTCCAAAACTGTCCACCGTACAAAATTTTAGTTAAACAAGATTTGCATTTACCAACGGACTAGAGAAACACAATTTAACCATGTTTTACACACACCTCCTAGCCAATGGTAAGTATTATTTACCTGAAATTCAGGATGTTATAAATTCATGGAGGTAGGATTGAGTCAAGGGTTTTTATCCATGTCATGTTGGCCTTATTGTGTGAAAAAGCTCGATCAAATATGTGATTAGTGCATTAAAAAAAGATCATCTAAAAGGTCAGTTTCGCAGTGATTTATGATCTCACATGAATTAAGCATTAGGGTTGTAAGCAGGTTGGATTTGCATCAAACTCGCCTATATATGTCCAAGCCCAAATCCATTTACAATTGAGGAGTCCCACCTCAATTCATGTTCTGCCTGTTTGGATAAATAAGGAGTGGAGTAAAATGAAGTGAATTTCACATGTGGAGTGGAGTGGAGTGAAGAGAAGTAGGTTGAAGTTAAACTAAAGTTCTCCACTTCACTCCATTCGGATGCTTATTTTAAAGTTAAAATTTGGAATAAAATCTACTTTTATTCAAGAAAATAGAAGTATTTAGAGTTTAAGTGACATGGAGTACATGTGGCTCACAACATTACTTCATCTATCGGACCAAACTCATCCAAACGAGGTAGAGTTGAAATTTTAGGCAGTTATGGCTCATTTAACTTCACTCTACTCTATTTTTTGCCTATTCAAACAAGGCTCAATGCTTTAATATGAGCCCAATTGATTGGGAAATGGATTGATGCCTGATTAAGGCCCACTAGTAATTCTCAAACCATATCTCATCTTTAAAACTGAGGTTGGGTTAATGAAATAACCCAGCAAAATAATTATCACCCATCAGTGGCACACATACGGTATATACATATATCAAATTTATTTGATTTATTAAATAGATGGTATATTACTGTATAGACATAAACAAAGCCTAATAAAAGCACATCTTTTTTTTTTTTTTTCCTTTGGTAACCTAGCTAAGGGAGTTGGGACCCAAGAGAAAGCCCGCACAAGCGGGAAGAATGCCCACATAAGTGGAAAAAGGTGACATACCCGCGGTTCAAACCTTTGACAACTAGGTGCGAACTGCCTTCACTTACCAATGAGGTAAGTGGTTGCTCTAAGTAAGAACGCATCTTAAGGCCTAGGTGTTCGTAAGCTCCAAGTGTAGAGCTTCGATTGTAGCAATAAAATTGGTAAGACCAGGTCAATCCACATGGAGCAATGTAAACTAAGGTTCATTTTCAACTTGTACTTGCCCTAAATGAAAAATATAATTATAGCCTAAAAAAATTAGAAAAATACAATCATCATTCCTACTTTCCAAAAATTAAATTAATTACAAACCAATGAAAAGAAAACTTTTTAAATCTAAAAACTAAAATTGCTGCAAAATAATACACAAGTTAGAACTTTCAAAAATAAAAAATTAATAAAACTAAACAAAGTTAGAAACCATACTAAAGTTAGGAAGTTTGTAAAGTTAGTAATGCAATGCGTGCTATGCTATGTTAAAAAAGAAATTATAAGTATGAAAAACTAGTATGTTGGGCTGTTTTTATACATGATTTATCTTAATCTAATGCAACCTAAAAGTGAGTTTGATGGATGAAATTTAAACTAAAATGATGTATGAATTAAAAAAAAAAAGAAAAGCAAAAAACACTTTAAAAATGAAAAAGTTATGCATGAATGAACATGACCTATATGCTAAGGCTATGCAGAATTTCTGCATACAGGTGGGTCGAACCAATAATTTTCATGCCACTGGTTCACCTTCTTTCCGAAATTATTTTTGTTTGAAATTTTGAGGCATGAAACTACTCTCATTAAACTTCAATTTCTGCAAGTTTCATCGAAAAATTCACTGATTTGATCTGGTTACCAATCTCAAACTTTTAGACAAAAGTCTGCCCTGCTGCAGAAATCTGTATGCAGATTCTTTTTACTGGTATGTGCTCAAGCAACTGAAAATCCAACCTCCCAGAATCTTTTTTCTCAGAAACTTTTATGGTTCAAAGTTCTTTTATTAAACCATTATTCTTCCAAGTTTCAAAGCAAAATTAGATCTCTGAGTCACGTTTCAGATTGTCAAGATTCGGACTAGAAACCACACTGTATGCTATCTTTTTGTGCAGTCTAATTTTCTGTCCAGATTTAATCTTTTTATTTCTATTTAGAACATATAGTTTTTAGATTTGAGTGCTCAATTCCCAGCAACTAAAAGTCTAAAACCCATTATAAAACTCTTGAATATGATCATGCATGCCTCTAAACCTAATTCCAACCATAAACCATGCAAAACAAGAACATGAAAACACAACTAGAGTATATATATATATTTATATATAACATGAAGACAGAGAATTTAAATGTAGTAGTTTGCAGGAACTTAAAGGTAGTGAAAGACAAGAAATTAAATGTAGTGCAACTGAAATTTAAATGTAGTTTTACAATGAAATTAAATGTAGTTCAAGTAGTGAAATCCTCCTCTCAAAAATTATTTCTCAATACAATCTAGAATCACTTCAAATATGCCCTTATGAACTTAGGTCGTCAATTCAAGTACAAAAATAAGCAACATAAATAAAGCATCAAGCATAAACCATAAGAAGAAGAATAATGAGAATGATAACTTTTACTAACACGTAGATTCATTTACATAAGATGGAAAATAAAAATCAAAGAATACATGTTAGGATGGAGAAAAAAAAAACTCTTCTAGATGAGAAATCCTAAGGGAATAGTGTGGCTTTAGAGCTAAGCCTCCTTGAGGAACACAATGGAGAGGAAGAGATGTGATGTGAGGCCCCACCCCTTGTGGGCCCTCAATTTGAATTTGAATACTATATTTTAACCTATTATATCTAATTATTCTAATTAATAGGTTTAGTGGGGTTTAGTTAAGGGTAAATAGGTATTTTTCTAGATTTTTAGTTGTTTAGCCTTGTTGTGTAATTAATAGGGTCAATATGGTGTTTTTTTGTTATTTCTAGAGTTAGTTAGTTTGTTAGAGGCCGTAGCTTAGAATTAGTATTTACTATAGGGGGGTATCCACTTAAGAATCTTCTAGAACCTCACCTAAAGACCAAACTACCCATGGCCCTAGCCCTAATCCAATACAAACAAAAAGGGTATTTTAGTCCATAGTCCTAAATCCCAACCTATATAAGCTAACCCCTCTCATGTCATACGTTGGCTAATGTTGCTCTCATCTCATTTCCCCCTTTTCTCTCTTCTTCCATCATTTCCTTCTAATTTTCTCATCTCCCTCTCGTTCTCTCTCTAGAACTCTAAGAAGAAGAAGAAGACCTGCTACATCTGCAACCTATTGCTAAGGATTTCTTTATCTATCTTGATCATCTCTTCTCCCTCTCCTAATTAAGGTAAGTGCCCTCTTCTAGTTCAATTTCCCTTAGAAAGCCCTCTTTCTCTCTCTAGATCTCCTTCCTTATAGCAACTCTCTGTGGATGTAGGTTTATGAGTATAGATCTCTCACTAGATCAGAGATCTGGGCGGGTTTCTGTTTGAGAAGACCAAAGAGCTCGGTTCTGCTATTTAGGGCTCAGATCTCTCTCATTTCCTTCTTGCAATCAATTGAGGCAAGTGTAATATGCTTACTTAATATAGAATGCATGCTTACTGTCTTTGATTCTGTAATTTTCTATTCAATGGATGTTAGAAATGATAGATCTACCTTTGAGCATGTTTTCATGGATGATTGGCCATTAATGGATGAGTTGATCTCATTTGGAAGATCAATGGCCCATGGATTGGATGGTTGGATGTATATTGGGGTGTTTTTCATGTTTCTGGATGTGTATGTGGTGTTTGGACGAGATTGGATGGAAGTGGGTGGAAATTGGATTGAAGAGGAAGGAAATCTGGAAGTTGCAGCAAAGCTCTGCACTGGTTGGCTGAGCTCAGCTAAGCTGGTTGGCCGAGCTCAACTAGGCAGGTTGACCAAGTTTAGTGTTTTGGCCGAGCTCAGTGTTTGAGCCGAGTTCAGTGTTTGGTCGAGCTAAGTATTTTAGCCGAGCTCAGTGAGCTAAGTGCTTGGTCGAGCTCAGTGCTTGACTGAGCTCAGCGTCTGATCGAACTTTGAGCTAGGTAACCAAGAACACATGATATTTAGGAAAAGAAGTTGAAACGTAGGACTCCTTCCACCAGGAATTCTAGTGTGCACGTTTGACCGACCAGACTAGGAGGTCAACCGAACTCACGAGAACTTCTAGAAGAATCAGGCATTGATTGTTGGGTGTTCGTCTTCTGATCCCAGTGTGCTGGGTCGGCCACCCAAGCTAGGAGGACGACTGAGCGCACTGTGTATAATGACCTTCCCAGATTTCAATTTCTGATGTTGTGATTGATTGTGGGGCCCATTGACCATCCAAATGAACTTCTATTACTGTGTCAAGCACGAGTCAATGGTGTAGCTCAAACCTTGACTCGTGGGGCCCACTATTAAAGTTTAGGTTGTATAATCTAAGATGATTCGATCCTTAAACGTTGTCAATGATGCCCGTAACTTCAGGAGCACCAAACACAGTATCCTTGGCATCCGAGACTCCATTTGGAGATTGAATTACCTGAGATAAACCTGAACCTGGAAGTGGACCAATTACTTAGGTTAGACTGTTGATATTTCCCATTGATTCCTGTACTCGAGATTTATCTCCTTTATGATGTTACAGCCACTCTATTGTCCTTATTATTCCTTATACATGTTAATTAAATGGAAAATGAATGACCTGAACCTAGGACTACTTAGAGGTGGCCTGGTGGTATGATCGGGTGAACATTAACTCGTGTCTGTGGCTAGGCAGGCCCCTTTTATGGCCTAAGTTTGGATGTGGATCACCCTAGGCTGGAGAGGTTGGATTATATGGACTTGTAACTTGTTATGAATGTAAATAGACTGTATATCATTGGAAATGGACTTATCCCTTCATTTGGACTGTTGTAGATCAGGCCATATATTTGTTGGCCTAGGTATGGATCCAATGATTGAACTTGGACTTGGATTATGATCCATGGATCGTGTTGGATACTTGGACCTCTTAGAGACTTTGTTAGGACATTGTTCACGCAAGGCAAAGCCTAGACAAACACAAACCTTTCTTGTTTCCTGGGTCGGCATAGACATTCACTCAGTTGATCTAAGCTCAGCCTTTGGACTGATCATCACTGGTAGGAGCTATCGAGAGTGTTGAGTGAGCTATCATGATGAGCATTGTTGTAGACGGACGGTGTGATACCGGGTCCGGTCTTGGAGTGTGATGAGGATGTTGTTTACGGGGCTAGATAATCCCCAGCACTGGTGAGGTTTTCCCGCTGCGACTGTGTTCAAAATGGGAGGGCCGCGACATAATATCCCGCGGTATCCAGCACGTGTGAATGTGCCATATTGTGTAGGTTTAATATTATGTTTATCTTGGTTCTATTTGTTTATCTTGCTCAACTGCTTAGAATCTATATCATTGTTACTCTCTTTAACATTAATACCGTCTCTACTCTTTTGATGCATACATCATATATTACTTGCATACTGTGACTTGATAGATCTTTAGATCAAATCCATTCTTGGTGCTTAGGTCTCGACCCCGAGTTTGAGAACGAGGAGCTCGCGCTTGTTGAGGCGCCCGTAGCAGGGGACTACGGATGGGGACCAGCCAACCAAGAGGTCGAGCTAGAGGTTGGAGAGCCAGTACATGGGGATTGAGAGTGCATCTTTGTTTGGGTTTTTGAGTGTCTTTTGTAGTGAGCAGGGATTAGTCTAAATTGTAATAAACCTTTGATTTTATCACTTATCATTTTAGGCTGGACTTCAACCCGTTTACATTTGATATATTTGACGATACCTTATGCTTCCGCTTAACTCATTATGCTTTCGCAATTAAATCATTGATATGATATTATTAAAAAAAAATTTAAATTGGACCTCATTGCGGACCTATGATCTTGAAAGTTTTCGGATTTTCCGGGAAGTATCGTGCCAACTTCGGTACCTTGACGTTTTTCTCGGTATTCGGAATTGGGGCGTTACATGTGACGAAGATGGAATGTAGTAGTGGTGCTTGAAGGGAGAATTCTTCCATAAGAGGAGATGGATGCCCTTGCCTTCAATTTATAGATTTTTGCTCTCTTTCTTTCCTTCCTTGTTCCAAGTTTGTAGCATGAAATATTCTTTTATGGTAAGTCCCTTCCTTGGCTAACAAGTCTTCAAAGAAATAACAAGGGGAGTGAGAGATTCTCGGTGCTTTCTATGTGCAAAATTGCAATCCCAAGTATAAATTATAGCGCTAACTTCCAGAGGCCATATCTTTCTCGTTTCAGATCCGATTGACACAATCTTGGGCTCCATGGATATTTACTCGAAAAAATCTTTCCAACGATATATAGATTGCCCCAATCCGACGGTTGGATTAAGAGTTATAGACATTTTAATCTTGCCACCCTTGAAAATCCGAAAATAATTATACACATATGGAAGCTTCTATGTTAGTTGTGCAATAGGGTGTGTGGGACCCATGTGGACGTCCAAAGGGTTCTTGGGATGTTTTCTTATTTGTTTCTTGACTCCCTTTCCATCTTTGGTTTGTTTCCAAGCTTCTTTGATTGACTAGTCAACTCTTCTAGCACACTTTCCTTTCTTTAACTTTTTTCTTGATTTTTGAATTTCAAACTTAGTAACCATTAGATATTACAAAATCTGAAGTTTCCTTTCTTGATCTTGAAATTTCAAATCTAACTTTCCATTGTTGACTTTTCAAACTCTAAAAAGATACCAAGATATGTGGGTCCACCACGAAAGTTAACCTACTATTGATCTCTCTCAAATTTCACCAATATGGGTCCCAATATTCTTGATTTCACCTACACAGATTGAAATAAACAAATTCAACAATAATCAGATTTGAGGAATTTAAATGGACTATGCATGGGATCCTACTTGATGTGACCAAAATAACCGACTTTTCAAAAATGGCAAGTTTCATAAATATAAGCAAAAAGTGTGATTTTTGAGCAAATTATGCATGAATGCACTATAATGAATCCTAAATGCATAAAAACATGATTTGACACTAAATGAGGCTACTTAATATCAATAAGTCCTAAAAATGGTCCAAAATGTGTATAAAAATATGCGCTTTTCAAGACTCATCACTAGGCAAACCCCAACGCAGACTATCGAAATGCATTTTTCAGGCTTGTCTAACCAGATCTGAATCTAGGCCATACTCGTGTTGGATTCAAGCCCTTTGAAAGACAGTAATGTTGGCTGGTAGATATTTCCACCGGTTTGAATTTTAGCAAAACTTCAACTCAATGGCAATACACTCATGGCTGAGTGGAGTTGGCACCATAACATTGACCGCCCAACAAAATAAAATGAACTCAATATATTAGGACCTATTCAAGCTTTCTTGACACTCCACCATGTGAAAAAATCATGATTAACTCTATGTCATTCTTAGATGTTTGTAAAATCGTCCTAAAAATGAGAAATCAAAGATGTATTTGGACCATTGCCAATACACAATGCAGAAGCGCTTATGAGCGGTTTGGATTTACTAACATGGGCCCATCTCGTTAAGTGAGCGAGGAGTGGGCTTATATAAGAAGGTACTCCCGCAATGCACCTAAGTCCACCATTTTAATTGTGGTTACTCAGTTGGCTTAGGCCCACGGTTTGCATCCGGCGGTTGAGGGTTCGAAACTGCACTACCACACTAGGACCACAGGGGATTTACCTGACTCCCCCTGGGCTTATAGGGATTATTCAGGCCCAAAAGGCCGGGGCACCCTCCATTATAAAAAAATAAAAAAATAAAAAATAAGATTCACTTTACTAGTGGTGTGTGGCGAAAGATCATTTCAAGAGACTAAAAGAAAATGGGTCAAATAAAAAAATACCATATTTCAAAAAATACCTCCATTATTACCCCCAAAAAAGTTAAAAAGTCACCTTTTCAAGATAACAAAAGGCATCTTCTTTCTCTCAAACAAATAAGCCAAAAAATTATATTATCATTTCACTAAAAATGATAAAAAAAACATCACCTTTTTATTTGACCCCACCTTTTTTTTTGGGGGTTGCTATTTGCACCCACCTAGATCCCATCCTACCCATCTAGTTAACTGTCCTTTTCTTACACCCACTCCATGTGTATATATTCTCCATATCTCTTTCCATTTCTTTTCTATCATTTGGCAATCAATCAATCAATCAGTCCGTTGACACTTCTGTGAATGTTAGCAGGGGCAAGGGTAAATAAACACATGAACATGCCTATTTGAGCCCGACAAGAAGGGCCAAGAGTAAAAAAAATAGGTGGCCCACTACAAAGTGGTGGGGCCTACTGCATGTTCATGTGAATTTTCTTTCCTTGTAGTGGGGGCTTGAGGGTAAAGAGGTGACAGCGAGCATGACAATGGCATGTTGCTGAGATTTGACAGTTGGAAATAGTGGACACATATCACGTTGTTGGACCTATTGGTTCAATCAATTTTTTGTAGCGAAGTGGAACTATGCTTTTATATTAGTCACGGATCTATAATATGATCAGTGGCAGAACCACAGTCAGGCCGGGGGGGGCGGCCCCTCTAGCTTTGAAAAATCTTTTAAAAATAACCAATATGATCAGTGGTAGAAGTGGAACCATGCTTTCATACTAGTCACGGATCTACAATATGACGAGTGGCAGAACCATAGCCAGGCCCGGGGGGTGGGGGGCGGCCCCCCTGGTTTTGAAAAATCTTTTAAAGATCACCAAAATGCCCCCCCCCCCTCCCCCCCAAAACCAACTTTAAAACACCACATTTTTTTTAAAACCTTTCCAGACTCCCCACCCACTCAAGACTTCCAGTTTTCCTTCATTTTATTCTTCTTCTCTTTTCTCCTTTAATCTCTCATTTTCAGCTGTTGAAACTAGAAGTAAACGGCGCGTGATCTGTTTGAGAAAATATCTCGACCCCAAGTCCCCATAAGTCCATAACCCTTGGGGGTAGCAGTCAGGTACTCCCGCAATGCACCTAAGTCCACCATTTTAATTGTGGTTACTCAGTTGGCTTACGCCCACGGTTTGCATCCAGCGGTTGAGGGTTTGAAACTGCACTACCACACTAGGACCACAGGGGATTTACCTGACTCCCCCTGGGCTTATAGGGATTATTCAGGCCCAAAAGGCTGGGGCACCCTCCGTTATAAAAAAATAAAAATAAAAAATAAAAATAAGATTCACTTTACTAGTGGTGTGTGGCGAAAGGTCATTTCATGAGACTAAAAGAAAATGGGTCAAATAAAAAAATACCATATTTCAAAAAATACCTCCATTATTACCCCAAAAAAAAGTTAAAAAGTCACCTTTTCATGATAACAAAAGGCATCTTCTTTCTCTCAAACAAATAAGTCAAAAAATTATATTATCATTTCACTAAAAATGATAAAAAAAAAAACATCACCTTTTAATTTGACCCCACCTTTTTTTTTGGGGGTTGCTATTTGCACCCACCTAGATCCCATCCTACCCATCTAGTTAACTGTCCATTTCTTACACCCACTCCATGTGTATATATTCTCCATATCTCTTTCCATTTCTTTTCTCTCATTTGGGAATCAATCAATCAATCAGTCCGTTGACACTTCTGTGAATGTTAGCAGGGGCAAGGGTAAATAAACGCATGAACATGCCTATTTGAGCCCGACAAGAAGGGCCAAGAGTAAAAAAAATAGGTGGCCCACTACAAAGTGGTGGGGCCCACTGCATGTTCATGTGAATTTTCTTTCCTTGTAGTGGGGGCTTGAGGGTAAAGAGGTGACAGCGAGCATGACAATGGCATGTTGCTGAGATTTGACAGTTGGAAATAGTGGACACATATCACGTTGTTGGACCTATTGGTTCAATCAATTCTTTGTAGCGAAGTGGAACTATGCTTTTATATTAGTCACGGATCTATAATATGATCAGTGGCAGAACCACAGTCAGGCCGGGGGGTGGGGGGGGGGGCGGCCCCTCTAGCTTTGAAAAATCTTTTAAAAATAACCAATATGATCAGTGGTAGAAGTGGAACCATGCTTTCATACTAGTCACGGATCTACAATATGACGAGTGGCAGAACCATAGCCAGGCCCGGGGGGTGGGGGGCGGCCCCCCTGGTTTTGAAAAATCTTTTAAAGATCACCAAAATGCCCCCCCCTCCCCCCCAAAACCAACTTTAAAACACCACATTTTTTTTTAAAACCTTTCCAGACTCCCCACCCACTCAAGACTTCCAGTTTTCCTTCATTTTATTCTTCTTCTCTTTTCTCCTTTAATCTCTCATTTTCAGCTGTTGAAACTAGAAGTAAACGGCGCGTGATCTGTTTGAGAAAATATCTCGACCCCAAGTCCCCATAAGTCCATAACCCTTGGGGGTAGCAGTCAGGTACTCCCGCAATGCACCTAAGTCCACCATTTTAATTGTGGTTACTCAGTTGGCTTAGGCCCACGGTTTGCATCCAGCGGTTGAGGGTTTGAAACTGCACTACCACACTAGGACCACAGGGGATTTACCTGACTCCCCCTGGGCTTATAGGGATTATTCAGGCCCAAAAGGCTGGGGCACCCTCCGTTATAAAAAAATAAAAAATAAAAAATAAAAAATAAGATTCACTTTACTAGTGGTGTGTGGCGAAAGGTCATTTCAAGAGACTAAAAGAAAATGGGTCAAATAAAAAAATACCATATTTCAAAAAATACCTCCATTATTACCCCAAAAAAAAGTTAAAAAGTCACCTTTTCATGATAACAAAAGGCATCTTCTTTCTCTCAAACAAATAAGTCAAAAAATTATATTATCATTTCACTAAAAATGATAAAAAAAAACATCACCTTTTAATTTGACCCCACCTTTTTTTTTGGGGGTTGCTATTTGCACCCACCTAGATCCCATCCTACCCATCTAGTTAACTGTCCATTTCTTACACCCACTCCATGTGTATATATTCTCCATATCTCTTTCCATTTCTTTTCTCTCATTTGGGAATCAATCAATCAATCAGTCCGTTGACACTTCTGTGAATGTTAGCAGGGGCAAGGGTAAATAAACGCATGAACATGCCTATTTGAGCCCGACAAGAAGGGCCAAGAGTAAAAAAAATAGGTGGCCCACTACAAAGTGGTGGGGCCCACTGCATGTTCATGTGAATTTTCTTTCCTTGTAGTGGGGGCTTGAGGGTAAAGAGGTGACAGCGAGCATGACAATGGCATGTTGCTGAGATTTGACAGTTGGAAATAGTGGACACATATCACGTTGTTGGACCTATTGGTTCAATCAATTTTTTGTAGCGAAGTGGAACTATGCTTTTATATTAGTCACGGATCTATAATATGATCAGTGGCAGAACCACAGTCAGGCCGGGGGGGGGAGGGGCTCTAGCTTTGAAAAATCTTTTAAAAATAACCAATATGATCAGTGGTAGAAGTGGAACCATGCTTTCATACTAGTCACGGATCTACAATATGACGAGTGGCAGAACCATAGCCAGGCCCGGGGGGTGGGGGGCGGCCCCCCTGGTTTTGAAAAATCTTTTAAAATCACCAAAATGCCCCCCCCCTCCCCCCCAAAACCAACTTTAAAACACCACATTTTTTTTAAAACCTTTCCAGACTCCCCACCCACTCAAGACTTCCAGTTTTCCTTCATTTTATTCTTCTTCTCTTTTCTCCTTTAATCTCTCATTTTCAGCTGTTGAAACTAGAAGTAAACGGCGCGTGATCTGTTTGAGAAAATATCTCGACCCCAAGTCCCCATAAGTCCATAACCCTTGGGGGTAGCAGTCAGGTACTCCCGCAATGCACCTAAGTCCACCATTTTAATTGTGGTTACTCAGTTGGCTTAGGCCCACGGTTTGCATCCAGCGGTTGAGGGTTTGAAACTGCACTACCACACTAGGACCACAGGGGATTTACCTGACTCCCCCTGGGCTTATAGGGATTATTCAGGCCCAAAAGGCTGGGGCACCCTCCGTTATAAAAAAATAAAAAATAAAAAATAAAAAATAAGATTCACTTTACTAGTGGTGTGTGGCGAAAGGTCATTTCAAGAGACTAAAAGAAAATGGGTCAAATAAAAAAATACCATATTTCAAAAAATACCTCCATTATTACCCCAAAAAAAAGTTAAAAAGTCACCTTTTCATGATAACAAAAGGCATCTTCTTTCTCTCAAACAAATAAGTCAAAAAATTATATTATCATTTCACTAAAAATGATAAAAAAAAAACATCACCTTTTAATTTGACCCCACCTTTTTTTTGGGGGTTGCTATTTGCACCCACCGAGATCCCATCCTACCCATCTAGTTAACTGTCCATTTCTTACACCCACTCCATGTGTATATATTCTCCATATCTCTTTCCATTTCTTTTCTCTCATTTGGGAATCAATCAATCAATCAGTCCGTTGACACTTCTGTGAATGTTAGCAGGGGCAAGGGTAAATAAACGCATGAACATGCCTATTTGAGCCCGACAAGAAGGGCCAAGAGTAAAAAAAATAGGTGGCCCACTACAAAGTGGTGGGGCCCACTGCATGTTCATGTGAATTTTCTTTCCTTGTAGTGGGGGCTTGAGGGTAAAGAGGTGACAGCGAGCATGACAATGGCATGTTGCTGAGATTTGACAGTTGGAAATAGTGGACACATATCACGTTGTTGGACCTATTGGTTCAATCAATTTTTTGTAGCGAAGTGGAACTATGCTTTTATATTAGTCACGGATCTATAATATGATCAGTGGCAGAACCACAGTCAGGCCGGGCGGGGGGGGGGGGGGGGGGGGGGGCCCTCTAGCTTTGAAAAATCTTTTAAAAATAACCAATATGATCAGTGGTAGAAGTGGAACCATGCTTTCATACTAGTCACGGATCTACAATATGACTAGTGGCAGAACCATAGCCAGGCCCGGGGGGTGGGGGGCAGCCCCCCTGGTTTTCAAAAATCTTTTAAAAATCACCAAAATGCCCCCCCCCCCCCAAAACCAACTTTAAAACACCACATTTTTTTTAAAACCTTTCCAGACTCCCCACCCACTCAAGACTTCCAGTTTTCCTTCATTTTATTCTTCTTCTCTTTTCTCCTTTAATCTCTCATTTTCAGCTGTTGAAACTAGAAGTAAACGGCGCGTGATCTGTTTGAGAAAATATCTCGACCCCAAGTCCCCATAAGTCCATAACCCTTGGGGGTAGCAGTCAGGTACTCCCGCAATGCACCTAAGTCCACCATTTTAATTGTGGTTACTCAGTTGGCTTAGGCCCACGGTTTGCATCCAGCGGTTGAGGGTTTGAAACTGCACTACCACACTAGGACCACAGGGGATTTACCTGACTCCCCCTGGGCTTATAGGGATTATTCAGGCCCAAAAGGCTGGGGCACCCTCCGTTATAAAAAAATAAAAAATAAAAAATAAAAAATAAAAAATAAGATTCACTTTACTAGTGGTGTGTGGCGAAAGGTCATTTCAAGAGACTAAAAGAAAATGGGTCAAATAAAAAAATACCATATTTCAAAAAATACCTCCATTATTACCCCAAAAAAAAGTTAAAAAGTCACCTTTTCATGATAACAAAAGGCATCTTCTTTCTCTCAAACAAATAAGTCAAAAAATTATATTATCATTTCACTAAAAATGATAAAAAAAAAACATCACCTTTTAATTTGACCCCACCTTTTTTTTTGGGGGTTGCTATTTGCACCCACCTAGATCCCATCCTACCCATCTAGTTAACTGTCCATTTCTTACACCCACTCCATGTGTATATATTCTCCATATCTCTTTCCATTTCTTTTCTCTCATTTGGGAATCAATCAATCAATCAGTCCGTTGACACTTCTGTGAATGTTAGCAGGGGCAAGGGTAAATAAATGCATGAACATGCCTATTTGAGCCCGACAAGAAGGGCCAAGAGTAAAAAAAATAGGTGGCCCACTACAAAGTGGTGGGGCCCACTGCATGTTCATGTGAATTTTCTTTCCTTGTAGTGGGGGCTTGAGGGTAAAGAGGTGACAGCGAGCATGACAATGGCATGTTGCTGAGATTTGACAGTTGGAAATAGTGGACACATATCACGTTGTTGGACCTATTGGTTCAATCAATTTTTTGTAGCGAAGTGGAACTATGCTTTTATATTAGTCACGGATCTATAATATGATCAGTGGCAGAACCACAGCCAGGCCGGGGGGGGGGGGGGCGGCCCCTCTAGCTTTGAAAAATATTTTAAAAATAACCAATATGATCAGTGGTAGAAGTGGAACCATGCTTTCATACTAGTCACGGATCTACAATATGACGAGTGGCAGAACCATAGCCAGGCCCGGGGGGTGGGGGGCGGCCCCCCTGGTTTTGAAAAATCTTTTAAAGATCACCAAAATGCCCCCCCCCCCTCCCCCCCAAAACCAACTTTAAAACACCACATTTTTTTTAAAACCTTTCCAGACTCCCCACCCACTCAAGACTTCCAGTTTTCCTTCATTTTATTCTTCTTCTCTTTTCTCCTTTAATCTCTCATTTTCAGCTGTTGAAACTAGAAGTAAACGGCGCGTGATCTGTTTGAGAAAATATCTCGACCCCAAGTCCCCATAAGTCCATAACCCTTGGGGTAGCAGTCAGGTACTCCCGCAATGCACCTAAGTCCACCATTTTAATTGTGGTTACTCAGTTGGCTTAGGCCCACGGTTTGCATCCAGCGGTTGAGGGTTTGAAACTGCACTACCACACTAGGACCACAGGGGATTTACCTGACTCCCCCTGGGCTTATAGGGATTATTCAGGCCCAAAAGGCCGGGGCACCCTCCATTATAAAAAAATAAAAAATAAAAAATAAGATTCACTTTACCAGTGGTGTGTGGCGAAAGATCATTTCAAGAGACTAAAAGAAAATGGGTTAAATAAAAAATACCATATTTCAAAAAATACCTCCATTATTACCCCAAAAAAAGTTAAAAAGTCACCTTTTCATGATAACAAAAGGCATCTTCTTTCTCTCAAACAAATAAGTCAAAAAATTATATTATCATTTCACTAAAAATGATAAAAAAAACATCACTTTTAATTTGACCCCACCTTTTTTTGGGGGTTTGCTATTTGCACCCACCTAGATCCCATCCTACCCATCTAGTTAACTGTCCTTTTCTTACACCCACCCCATGTGTATATATTCTCCATATCTCTTTCCATTTCTTTTCTCTAATTTGGCAATCAATCAATCAATCAGTCCGTTGACACTTCTATGAATGTTAGCAGGGGCAAGGGTAAATAAACGCATGAACATGCCTATTTGAAGCCCGACAAGAAGGGCCAAGAGTAAAAAAAATAGGTGGCCCACTACAAAGTGGTGGGGCCCGCTGCATGTTCATGTGAATTTTCTTTCCTTGTAGTGGGGGCCTGAGGGTAAAGAGGTGACAGCGAGCATGACAATGGCATGTTGCTGAGATTTGACAGTTGGAAATAGTGGATGAAAGTCCAAGGGAGATCCTAACCTAGAGGGGGGGTGAATAGGGTGAGCTACAACTAGTGACCAATTATGACCAATTTTAATTTTCTATAAACTAACTAGTCACTAGTGATGATACAAGCACAATGCGGAAGCTTAAATACATACAATCATCATAAGAGCATGCACCACAACACAATATTTATAGTGGTTCGGCCAACGTGCCTACATCCACTACCGGCTTGTGTTCCTCACACCCCACCGGATTTCCACTAATATGCTTTTCAAAAGGCTAAGCAATAACCTCTACAACTATGCTTTTCTAGCTAAGCAATAACCTTACAATGTGCTTTTATAGGCTAAGCAATAACCTTTACACAATGCTTTTATATGGCTAAGCAATAACCTTACAATCAAATGATTTCTCTCAAAGAAAGTGTTTTCACAAAACACTCTAAGAGATTACAATTAAGCTCAAAGTAAAATGCCTCTAAATAGGCGGATGTGAAAGTGAAAAACTAACTCACACAACACTCTATGAAATGCAAAGATGTATGCTCATGATGTGTGTGTGTGAATACTTCAATCAAGTTAAAAATGCAAGCTCAATCAATTTATGCTAATAGCATTTAAAAGTTTAATCCACATAAAAAGATATGATTGAAGTGTAATGCAAATCACTTGTAGAAAATGCAAACTTGCTAATGATTATGAAAATCAAAATGTCACAAGTTGTATGAAACTAATTAAGATTAAAACAAGTGATGCATGTTCAATGTTGTTTTCAAAAATAAATTTGTTTAACTAAACTTCAAATAGATTGAAAACAACAAAGAGGATTCAAACAAGTTAAAGAAACATGTTATAAAGGAAATCAAAGATTTTGACTAAACATGTTTAAGAAGTTTTCTAAAACAACCTTGATTTGAATCTAAGTGAAGAATCCAATAAAATCAAAGATTATAAGAATGGATTCAACACATCATAGTTATCATGCTATTAAACATTTCCCAAAGATTTAAACAAAGCATATAACATATGATTAGTTTAAGCAAAGCTTACTTGGAGATTTAACTTCATTAATCCAAGCTTGAGCTTTACTAATGACCCTCTTGGTCTCTCTTAGTTCATCCCCTTTTCCCTTGACTCCAAACTCCTCAAAGATGGCTTGGAAGGTCTAAAATGTTCAACTCTTTTTCAAAGGGAATGAAGCCTTTTTATACACAGAAAACAGAGTTTCTCTGCGTGTCCCCCGGTCGACCCCCAGCTTGGCTCGGTCGACCGACCCTTAACGGTCAGAAAAATGACCGTTGGAGAGCCAAACGGCTCTCTGCCCAGTCGACCCGCAGTGTACGCGGTCGACCGAGATGTGTACCCGGTCGACCGAGTACACTGGGCCCTGGGTCACTTTTCCCATTTTGCATACTTTTGCAATTTTCAAAGATTTTTGATGTGGGACTTGTTGGGGCCATTAAATCAAGCTTGAAACATGATTTAAATCAATCTGAGTATTTTTTTTTAAAATCATGAATCATAAAAAAAGCCACAAATCATTTGAAACTTTAAAACTTAGGCTAAGCTTGAATTTTGAAATTCCTTTTACAAAATCAATTGCATCCAAAATTAAAACCAATTCATGCATAAAACATGAGTTTTACCATATTTTAAAAACAATGCATGGATAAAATAAGATTTCAATGTTTTCTAAAATAATGCAAGTGTGAGAAATCAAATGATGATTAAAATGATATGCATCCATCAAATTGCAATACACAAAATTCCTAACAATCTCCCCCTTTGCAATTTGATGGCAAACCTTAACTTAACACTAAACCTCACACTAAGTCTTCAGCTCCTTGGCTTGACAACTGCTTGAAATCTTCGGATGCTCCTTCACTTAGCTTGGGCTTTAGCTCTTTTGATCTTCATTCTTCTTGTCCTTAGCTCCAAGCTTTCTTTCTTTTATCTTCTCTCCCCCTTAGACCAAGCACTCTCTCTCCTTGGTCTTTCTCTCCCTTTGCCATTGAATGCTCTCTCCCCCTTTGATCTTTCTCCCTTTTTGGGTAGCTAGAGCATTTTCTCCCCCTTAATCCTTTCTCCCCCTTTGCCATTAAATTGCAAAGGTAGCAATTGAAGAAAGGTACCTACACACATGAAACAAGGAAAATACCTTAGTAGCACCTGTTAACAAATGAAATCGAAAATGAAGTACTTAACAGGCTATTATGCATGTGAGTAAGTTATAAGGGAATAGCAATGGTGAATTTGATCATCTCTAATGCTTCCTTAGAAGGTTTACTCCCCCTCAATCCATAATCTTCTTTTGTCATACTTTTGACAAGAATATAACTATTAGATGCAAGAAGAAGATGGTTTAACCAATTGAGGGATAACTTCAAGGGAAGGATTAGATACCAATTGATAATGATTAACTATAGGACTCAATGATCAAATTACCAAATTGGAGAGAAACCAATTGACCTATAAGCTTAAGGAAAGTTGAAGAGCAAGGTCAAAAGGTTAATCTATCATGGATACCAATTGAAATAAGAACCATATCAATTGAGATTTAAGAGTATGACTTATTAGCTCAATCACTCTAAAATGGACTTAAGGAATGTAACTAGAAGGATTAATCCAAGTTAGAGCTATCCATGATGATAAGGGGTTTACTAAACATAGCATCAAATAATATAACTATGAAAATCATATGCCATGTAAATTTTGAAATCATTTCACTCAATCATAAAATATGACTATCAAGTGTAAGATGAGTGAAATGAAATTCAACCATGAAGCCTACCTCAACCATTAACCAATCAAGATTATGAACACATAAACATGGTGGTCATGAATTTACCTATGAGAATCATATGAGGAGGCAAACATGAAAATTATGATGCTAATAGAATGTGACAATTACAAAATCAAGCATCATAAAAGGATATTCATCACTTTAAATGATATAACTAATGAGCATAGTGATGAACAAGAAAAATTGCATTTAGAAATATATATAACTTGGTAAAGCATGCAATTTACAAAAGTGTCAAATCATATGAATTCAACAACTAAGAAACCCATCAAACAATCTATGAAATACAAGGAATGGATTTCAAAGAGGTTCATATGATTAAACACTACTATGAAGTTGAAACATGTATAAGAATGACAAAACAAGGAAAATACACATGAATCAACAACATAACCATCCATATCAAATAATAACTAGAAAGCATAAAGGATGGATTTTTGAGTTCTAGTATGGTTTTTTACAAATGTAAATAAGATCACAACCATACAAGAAACTAATAGACATTTGCATATAAAAAGAATGAAACTAAAAGATGCAAATTGCCTATAACAACATTCATTTCTATATTTAAAAAGACATAATCAAATGCATATGGAAATGAGAACACGGAACATGTTTTGATAAATATAACTAATGATGATTTAAAACATTTCCATTCATACTATCTTCAAATCATTTAAATAAACAAAATCCAACAATGAGCATAAAGAGAATGAATTGAAGATAACACATTATCAATCATCAATTTGTATTCTAAACAATATAACTACAAAGATTCATACAAATTGATTGAAAAACTATTCAACTTGCATTTTAAATGATATAACTTAATTGGAAAACATACAAGTTGATCTTTTCAAAGTAATTTTCCATGTGAAAGTATAACTTAAAAATTCATGGAAAAATTAAATTGATTTAAGTCATTTGTTTTTCAAAATAATCTAACTAAGACATACAAACAAATGATATTGCAACATCAATCGATTATGAAAGATCTAGCTATGAAAGCTTTGAACCCATAATCAATTGAACATGTAGAAATGCGAACAAGATGTGACTATAAAAAGCAAATCTAACATGTGAGAAATACAATCAAATGATTTTGAAAACCATGATATGTGACTTAGGGAAGTACATGAAGACAAAATCAAATGATCATAAAGAAACAAATGCATTTTAAAAAATGTAACTAAGAAAGAACATAAAATGCAAATGCAATCATGACCAACAAAAAGATTTAACTATTAAGGTTAGGTTGGTCAATGAGGTCCAAGGCCCTAAGGTTTGTCTATTTGTCTAACTTTGGGAATCCACCTAAGGTCTTGGGATGGATGAACTTTTAAGTCTAACTTAAACTTCTCACCAACTCTAGGAGATTTAACTTGATAAATTATTAACTTAGACTTATCACCATGAGATATAGATTTACCTAAGTTTAGCTTAGATTGGTGATTAGTCTTTTGGTGAGTTTGCTTCTTTGGGGTTTGAACCATTTTTCTTTTCTTCTTATCTCCTCCCTTTAATTGACTTTTGAATTTCAAATTTATCTTTGCAACTTTCTTCAAAAGTTCTTTCATTTGTTGAGTTAAGGGAGGTAGGTTGAGAACCTTTTTATTTATAGATTCTTTTAAACTTGATTTAACTTGTTTAATCTTTTTAGAATCTATTTTAGGAGACTCCTTCTTAATCGATTTGACTTGTTTAAGCTTCATGGAGTTCTCCTTGGTTTTTGGTGTCTTATCCATCATGGAATTTGATTTACCTTTCTTTGGTTCAAATATGGATTTAGACACATTGCTTCTTCTTTGTTTGCACTCAAACCTAAAATGTCCTTCAATGCCACAATAATTACATTTAGACATGGGCAAAGAAGTGTGAGTGCTAGAGAATGAGGACTCACCTTTCACAAAAGTGTTGGTGAATTTAGGGTCATATGAGGTATTCCTATCAAATCCAAGACCCGTCCTATCTCCTTTTGATTTACCCAATTTAAATAACTTTTCCAATCTTTCTTCACTTTGGGTAAATTTGCACTCATACTTTTGTTTGTATGTTTCAAGTTGAGTGACTTTGGTTTTAAGGGTTGAATTCTCATTTTTAACTTTAGTTAGTTCTTGTTCAATTCCCTTAAATTTGATTAGCTCTTCATTGGCAAGTTTTAACTTCATTTCAAGTTCATTAACAACATTAGATCCAAGTTCTAAGGTGTTTAAATTATTTTGAGCATTTGACAAGTTTTCCATTGAAATTGTCAACTTGGATCTTAAATGGACAATGTTTTCATCTTGTCTTTTTAAAGTATCTCTCAGATTTAAATTTTCATTTTTAAGCTCATTACAATTTATCTTAATCTCATTTAGTTCATTTTGAGCATTAGATAAATTTTCTTTAGAGATAGTTAACTTGGATTCAAGATTGTTAATGTCTTTATCTTGCTTTTGATCTCTTAATTTAGAATTTACCTTATTAAGATTGTCATAACCTATCTTTAACTCTTTTAATTCATCTTGAGCATTATATAGGTTATGCAAAGAGATCATGAACTTAGATTCTACACAATTTATTAATTCTTCTTTCTCTCTAAGTTCATCTTTAGAAGAGACTAATTCTTTGTTTAGTCTTTTAGATTCTTGTTGAAGTCTTTTATTCTTTTTAACAAGCTCTAAGGAAAATGTACATAATTCATCATAGGCTTGTTGAATGTCATCTTCATTTACATTAATTTCTTCTTCTTTTAATTTAAGTTTGGATTCAAGTTGAGATACTTTAAATTCAATGTTTGAATCTCCAATAGATGGAAGAAGAAGGGATCTAGAAGAATCTACACAAGAATCTACAAAGTCTATCATAGTGGAATCCATTCTAATGATTTTCATAGAAAAACACTAATAGGGTTCTAACTCAAGGATCTAGATAGAGAGGATCAACTCCGGGTGTTTAAGCCCTAAATGGAGTAACCTTGCTCTGATACCAATTGAAAGTCCGGGAGATCCTAACCCTAGAGGGGGGGTGAATAGGGTGAGCTACAACTAGTGACCAATTATGACCAATTTTAATTTTCTATAAACTAACTAGTCACTAGTGATGATAACAAGCACAATGCGGAAGCTTAAATACATACAATCATCATAAGAGCATGCACCACAACACAATATTTATAGTGGTTCGGCCAACGTGCCTACATCCACTACCGGCTTGTGTTCCTCACACCCCACCGGATTTCCACTAATATGCTTTTCAAAAGGCTAAGCAATAACCTCTACAACTATGCTTTTCTAGGCTAAGCAATAACCTTACAATGTGCTTTTATAGGCTAAGCAATAACCTTTACACAATGCTTTTATATGGCTAAGCAATAACCTTACAATCAAATGATTTCTCTCAAAGAAAGTGTTTTCACAAAACACTCTAAGAGATTACAATTAAGCTCAAAGTAAAATGCCTCTAAATAGGCGGATGTGAAAGTGAAAAACTAACTCACACAACACTCTATGAAATGCAAAGATGTATGCTCATGATGTGTGTGTGTGAATACTTCAATCAAGTTAAAAATGCAAGCTCAATCAATTTATGCTAATAGCATTTAAAAGTTTAATCCACATAAAAAGATATGATTGAAGTGTAATGCAAATCACTTGTAGAAAATGCAAACTTGCTAATGATTATGAAAATCAAAATGTCACAAGTTGTATGAAACTAATTAAGATTAAAACAAGTGATGCATGTTCAATGTTGTTTTCAAAAATAAATTTGTTTAACTAAACTTCAAATAGATTGAAAACAACAAAGAGGATTCAAACAAGTTAAAGAAACATGTTATAAAGGAAATCAAAGATTTTGACTAAACATGTTTAAGAAGTTTTCTAAAACAACCTTGATTTGAATCTAAGTGAAGAATCCAATAAAATCAAAGATTATAAGAATGGATTCAACACATCATAGTTATCATGCTATTAAACATTTCCCAAAGATTTAAACAAAGCATATAACATATGATTAGTTTAAGCAAAGCTTACTTGGAGATTTAACTTCATTAATCCAAGCTTGAGCTTTACTAATGACCCTCTTGGTCTCTCTTAGTTCATCCCCTTTTCCCTTGACTCCAAACTCCTCAAAGATGGCTTGGAAGGTCTAAAATGTTCAACTCTTTTTCAAAGGGAATGAAGCCTTTTTATACACAGAAAACAGAGTTTCTGCGTGTCCCCGGTCGACCCCCAGCTTGGCTCGGTCGACCGACCCTTAACGGTCAGAAAAATGACCGTTGGAGAGCCAAACGGCTCTCTGCCCAGTCGACCCGCAGTGTACGCGGTCGACCGAGATGTGTACCCGGTCGACCGAGTACACTGGGCCCTGGGTCACTTTTCCCATTTTGCATACTTTTGCAATTTTCAAAGATTTTTGATGTGGGACTTGTTGGGGCCATTAAATCAAGCTTGAAACATGATTTAAATCAATCTGAGTATTTTTTTTTAAAATCATGAATCATAAAAAAAGCCACAAATCATTTGAAACTTTAAAACTTAGGCTAAGCTTGAATTTTGAAATTCCTTTTACAAAATCAATTGCATCCAAAATTAAAACCAATTCATGCATAAAACATGAGTTTTACCATATTTTAAAAACAATGCATGGATAAAATAAGATTTCAATGTTTTCTAAAATAATGCAAGTGTGAGAAATCAAATGATGATTAAAATGATATGCATCCATCAAATTGCAATACACAAAATTCCTAACAGTGGACACATATCACGTTGTTGGACCTATTGGTTCAATCAATTTTTTGTAGCGAAGTGGAACTATGCTTTTATATTAGTCACGGATCTATAATATGATCAGTGGCAGAACCACAGTCAGGCCGGGGGGGGGGGGGGGGGGGCCCCTCTAGCTTTGAAAAATATTTTAAAAATAACCAATATGATCAGTGGTAGAAGTGGAACCATGCTTTCATACTAGTCACGGATCTACAATATGACGAGTGACAGAACCACAGCCAGGCCCGGGGGGTGGGGGGCGGCCCCCTTGGTTTTGAAATAACTTTTAAAAATCACCAAAATGCCCCCCCCCCCCCCCCCCCCCCCAAAAAAAAAACCAACTTTAAGACACCACATTTTTTTAAAAACCTTTCTAGACTCCCCACCCACTCCAGACTTCCAGTTTTCCTTCATTTTATTCTTCTTCTCTTTTCTCCTTTAATCTCTCATTTTCAGCTGTTGAAACTAGAAGTAAACGGCGCGTGATCTGTTTGAGAAAATATCTCGACCCCAAGTCCCCATAAGTCCATAACCCTTGGGGGTAGCAGTTGGGTACGCTTTTTTCTTCAAGGAAAGATATTTGAAAGAGGGGTTTTGTCTATTTGCCTCTTTTCTTCTGCATTTCATCTATTTCTTCTCTTATAATTGTAATAGTTGCATTTATTTCAGATATAAAATGGTCTGTGAGTTGTGATTAGGGTTTTTTTTCGTGCCTGAGTAGAAACTGAATAGTTCACAACAGTGGACCCAAAACCAACAAAGGGGAAAAAAACAAAGGAATTTGCTTCAATAATAATCTGTGACATAATGCCCACAAATTATGGGCATTCCATTTAGACTAAACATTCTATAAGGTGTGGGTCCAGTGCTCCAATTCACATGGCAATAAAACATTCTCCAATCAACCCTAATAATGTGATTAATTTGGCCTTTGCTTTTATGCTAAATAAAGAACCATTCATATTTTTATGACCCAATTATCAGAACATTTGGTGGGTCTCAATAAATGAATGGTCTAGATCATACAAGACGAGCACACCTGCATAAAGTGATGACTTGACTGAACTTTATCATCCTCTCAGGCAATTCATTTCTCATTTCTTGTTTCTCTATTGTCAAACATTTATATGTTGGAAGAATGAAAAGAAACAAATCACTGCTATTCATAAAATCAAGCCAGTCACATAAATAACATAAAACCAAAAGCCAAGTCCAAACAATATCACAAAAAATGTTAAGTGATTGAACCCATTTTATAAATCAGATTTCACAAGTCATAACCCAAGAAAATCAGCTTAAACAATCAATAGAAATATAGAATAGCTATAAAAATCTTTATACTCTAGACCCAATCCAAAATCATCATAAACAATCAATAGCTAGTAAAAACCACTACTTATATTCCCTGAGAAAGAAAATTGAGAGAGTTGAAAGGACCTTTCTGGTGCCCATTTTTATGTTGTCCATTATCCATAAGCGGGGACTTTTTTATGTACACCTCCACAAATAAAAAAAAACATCCATAGTAAACCAGTCTAATTGTGGAAAAAACATTTTATTCCAACAGTAGAAAACTAAAAGGTCAAAATAAATGATAAAGTAACCACATGCATTACTCATATTTGATGAGGTAAAGGTTCTTGGATGCTGATTAAGTAAAAGTTAAATTTTTATTTTTATTTTGTTTTATTTTCTCCGTCATCTAGTACAAAGTGCTGACTATTATAGTGGCATGACAGGTGTTTGCCATTGAATGGGTTTCCAAACCATGAGTAACCAATCTCATCTCTTGGGCAGGTCAATCCATCCCATCCCATCCACTAGAGTGGGTTTAAATAGCATGTAGGGTGGGTGCATTTAGAATGCCCCTTTTTTTGTCTCTTTGTTTGACCTTCACTTTACTAATGAAATCACCAAACAGGCCATGCATATTTTTTAAGTTGGACTTAGCGAGAACATCAACTTGATGTTTCTAATAAAAAGGAAAAAAAAAAGTTAGACTAGACTAATCGGTGGGCATATGTCAGGAAGTCATTTTCTTAAGTTAAATCTGTACAAAAAAACAAAAAATTGGGTATCTTTGCAATTAAAAATTCTAAAATAATAATAATCTATCTACTCTTATCTAATAAAAAAGAGAAAGAAGCATCATTTTTTTTACCAACCATTGTGGGGCCCACTTCATGTCATCATTTTATTTTTTTTCATAATCTCATCTCATCATCATCATCATCATTTATAACAGAGAACTTTTCATTTATCATCATTTATCTCATCATTTCATCTCATCTCATCATCTCATCACTACACACTTGCCCAATCACATGAAAGATGTGGGTCCCACTTAAGATAATAATATTATTACTCAAATGAAATATGTGGGCCCCACTTAAGATAATAATACTATAATCTATATATTATTATTACCCTTATAAAAGAGAAGAACTTGTGTGGACCCCACCTAATATAATAATAATATAATCTATCCATTATTATTATTATTATTATTAAGAACAAAATGACAGAATTTGTGTGGGCCCCACTTAGATAATAATAATATAATCTCTTGCCCAATCAAATGCAAGATGTAAGCATCACTTAAAATAATAATAATATAATATATATATTATTACTCAAATGCAAGATGTAGGCCCCACTTAAGATGATAATAATATAATCTATATATTATTATTACCCTTCTAAAAGAGAAGAACTTATGTGGGCCCCACCTATATAATAATAATATAATCTATACATTATTATTAGTATCATTAAGAACAAAATGACATAACTTGTTTGGGCCCCACTTAGATAATAATAGTATAATCTATATATTAATATTACCCTTTTAAAAGAGAAGAACTTGGGCCCCACTTATATAATAATAATAAGATTATAAAAGAGAAGAACTTGTGTGGGCCCCACCTATATAATAATAATATAATTTATACATTATTATTATTATTATTTCTCTATCTCTATCTCTATATCTATATCCATACCCTTATATAATAGAGAGTAAAGTGTAGTACTTTTTCACTACACATCTGTCCAATAAAATACAAGATGTGGGCCCCACTTAGTATTCTCTATATCTATCTCTATCTCTATCTCCATCTCCATCTATCTATATATATTTACTCTTATAAAAAAGAACAAAATGATAATGCCTTTCACTACACATCATGGCCCACTTATAATTTTTTATACCCTTATATAAAATAGAGTAAAGTGTAGTACTTTTTCACTACACATCTGCCCAATAAAATACAAGATGTGAGCCTCACTTAGTATTATTATAGATATATATAGATATAGATATGCCCAATAAACTGTAAGATGTGGGCCCCACTTAGTATTATTATTTTTCACCTCTGATATAATAGTTATATTGATCTTGATTTATACCCCTGTACGTTGGAAGAATAATAACAAGTTGGATAATGTGGTAACTACTGCTAAATATTGTTGCTCTTCTAATATTAGTGATTGCTAAAGATAATTCCATAAATTCTATTTAGCGGTATGCCTTATAGATTGCTATCGTAAAATTATTATTGTTCCATACAATTTTTAGTTTCTTAATATACAACTTTTGTAAATTTTTTTTATTATAAAAGGGTATTTCAAGGGCATGAATATAATTATTTATTATTGCTCTTACTCATGAGGTTTAAATTGAAAAACTTTGATCATTTTCTAACACATTTATTTCTTTTATCATTACAAGCTTGTTGTTGTTCTTCTTTTTATATATTTCAATGAAACGTAATTCATTTTCTTAAAGGAAAAACGAGAATCTCATAGAAACTGCTTGTTATGCTAGCGTTACTACTAACTTTAGAGTCAATGAATAAAGTGATCGTTTTTCAGTTTTTTTATTCTGATGTCCTTAGGTAGGATATAATTAATTTTTTTCATAGAATCTGATTTTGTAGTGAACATATAATGTTCATGGTAATTGGTTAAAACAGTAAGCTCATTTGGTTCTTAGTTTTTATTTATATTTTTCTGCAGGTTATCAATTTAACTATGCTTTCGACTGGCAGATCAAGTCTACCAGAAAATTGATAAGTCGACCTGATAGGTTAAATAAAGTAAATTTAAATTTTTTTGTACACATTCATGATAACATATCTAAAACATGTAACTTATATCCTAAAAAAGTTATATAAATTTTATATCGATTGTCTTTTGAGATCTCATTTTTCTCACTATATCATCATTTTATTATTTTCAAATGTATAGGAAAAAAGTAGGGTCAGCTGTATTTGGAAATTGCACGGGCCTTGTAATTTACAATCACTCATTTTCTGTTGAAACTTAAGTTTTAAATGTATTTCAGCTTCTACTAAATTTTTAAAAAGCTTTATTTTTTAAAAATTTTCTTAGTAAAACTGTGTGTTTGGAGCACGTGCATTGCACGTGCAGGGCTTCACTAGTAATAATAAAAACCTAGTGGGGTCGAGTCTTTTAAAGAAGAGAAGAATTCTAACGCGGCTCGCATAACAGTTAAATCTACCTTCTCCGTGACTAGTCTTTTAATGTTATACTAGTGGAGCCCTGTACGTGCAATGCACGTGCACCGAACACACAATTTTACTTAGAAATTTTTAAAAAAATAAAGCTCTTAAAAAATTTAGTAGAGGCTGAAATACGTTTAAAAATCAAATTTCAACAGAAAATGAGTGATTTTAAATTGCAAGGCCCGTGCAATGTCCAAATACAGCTGATACTATTTTTTTCCTATACATTTGAAAACAATAAAACGACCATATAGTGAGAAAAATGAGATCTCAAAAGACAATCGATATGAAATTTATATAACTTTTTTAGGATATAAATCACATATTTCTAGATATTTTATCATGAATGTGTACAAAGAAATTTAAATTTACTTTATTTAACCTATCAGGTCGACTTATCAGTCTCCTGGTAGACTTGACCTGCTAAAGTTGGAGTTCAGTCAAAAGCATAGTCAAATTGATAACCTATAGTTTTATAAAAAATAAAAATAAAAACTAAGAACCAGATGAGCTTATTGTTTTAACCAATTACCATGAGCATTATATGTTCACTACAAAATCAGATTCTATTAAGGGGAAAAAAATAATGATATCTTACCTAAGGACATTAGAATAAAAAAATCTGAGTTGGTGGTTTTAGTTTTAACTTACACAGAAGAATAGTAAAGTAATCCGGTTCGTCCTCAAAGGATAGAGATCAACAATGGTGGAACTATGATATGGACTCTGATGGGTAAGATTTGCAGAGCACCTGTTGATCAATATTAGTATTTAACATGTGCTTTATTTTATTTTATAAGACGGACCACTATCAGGTAAAAAGAGGCAATACCTCTCCAAGAGTCAGGATCTTCTTTTGCTTGATACAAAATGCTATATTTTATACCCAGTAAGAAAATGATAATACAAAATAATCATAGAAATTCAGTAAAATGGAAGCTCACAAATAGAGATATCCATGGGGAAAAAATACCAAAAAATAAAAAACAACAAATACAAATCTGGCAAAAGAATTGGACCTTCCTCTTAAGAAATACATAAGAATATAACATAAGTATTCTAGATCAACTCTTTTGCTCTGTTCTGTATAGAGGATGGGAGTGCTGATCAAAGTCAGAAAAATTCGAAACGAACAAAGACAAATTGAATTTGTTACAGCTCAGCATCAAATACTTATTTTAGTTGTTTACACTTAAAACGATCACTTCATTCATTGACTATGAAGTTAGTACTAACGCTAGCATAACAAGCAGTTTTTATGAGATTCTCATTTTTTCTTTAAAGAAATGCATGACGCTTCATTGAAATATATGAAAAGAAGAAGAAGAAGAAGAAGCAGCTTGCAATGATGAAAGAAATAACTGTGTTAGAAAATGATCAAAGTTTTTCAATTTAAACCTCATGAGTAAGAGCAATAATAAATAAATATATTCATGCCCTTGAAATGCCCTTTTATAATAAAAAAATTCACAAAATTTGTATATTAAGAAACTAAAAATTGTACATAACAACAACAATTTTATGATCGCAATCTACAAGACCTACCACTAAATTACATTTATGAATTTATCTTTAGCAACCACTAATATTAGAAGAGAACTAATATTTAGTAGTAGTTATCACATTATCCAACTTGTGATTATTCTTCCAACAAGGGTATAAATCAAGATCAATACTATTATGTCAGATTGAAAACTCAATTATTCTAACTAAATAAAATACAAACACTTGAAGCAAAAGGGAAAAAAATGTTTAAAATTTTTAAAATGGTAACTTTCATTAAAAGAGAGAAAAAAACAGGGCGGACATAAAATGAGTTTAAGTTTGTACATTTTACTTTCTTATTTATGATATTTTATCAGTTGCTACTTTTTTCTAAAAAAAAAATGAAAAAACTAAACATAAAGCAATAATACAAACACAGTACTTGTATATATGGGATGTGGTTATAAGTTTTGGAGGTCCCTATACCTTTTTCAAAGGCCATAATAAATAATATACAACTGAAGAAACATCAAATTACAAGTATTTAATGTTAGTGTACAAAAAATTAAAATGTTAATATTTAAAAAATAATAACAAAGGGTTACATCCGTACAAAGAAAATAATCTCATATCTTCTGGAAATCTCTCGGAGCCCTCTGATGTTCTTAACTCTCAAATTTCAAATACAAATACCACTTAAGTATCTTTTACTTCCACCAAAAAATAAAAATAAAAATAAATAAATAAATAGAAACCATTTGCACAATTAGCATTGTTTCAGGTAAAAAAAAAGAAGAGAATGTTAATTCTCTCGTGTGTAGTCAATTTGATTTTTGAATTATAACACAACCACCAATTGGCCACCAGCAACAATAACAAAAGTAGCAAGCTGGCTAATACATTTTGTCGCGACTTTTAAACTGATTTTTAAGCTGATGGCGAAGTATTTAAAGTGCCCACAAAATTATAAGTATTGAACACCAAAAGGTAGTAAGTAAAATACACTTGATCCCTTTTCTTGCATTTTGTTGATGTCATTTTGTTCATAATAATAATAATAATAATAATATATAGATTATATTATTATTATTCTTAATAATAATAATAATAATAATGTATAGATTATATTATTATTATATAAGTGGGGCCCACACAAGTTCTTCTCTTTTATAATCTTATTATTATATAAGTAGGGCCCAAGTTCTTCTTTATTAGAAGGAAAATAATAATATATAGAATATATTATTATTATCTAAAGTGGGGCCCACATCTTGCATTTGATTGGGCAAGTGTGTAGTGAAAAAAAGTAAAAAGTTGTACATCTTGCTCTTTTTTATAATAGAGTAGATATATATATAGTAGAGATAGAGATAATATATAGATTATATTATTATTATCTTAAGTGGGGACCACATCTTGCATGTGATTGGGCAAGTGGAAAAAAAAGTTACATCTAGCTCTCTTTTATAATAGTAGATATATATAAGATATAATAGAAGATATATATAATATAGATATAGATAGATATTTGGGGGTGGGCCCCACAATGGTGTAGTGAAAAAGTTTATAATTTCTCATAATAATATATTATTATATTATATTATAATATTTGGGTGGGCCCACATTGGTGTAGTGAAAAAGTTTGCATTATAATATTTGGGGCCCTTTCTCATAATAATATATTATTATATTATATTATAATATTTGGGGGTGGGCCCCACAATGGTGTAGAGATATAGATATAACATAATATATATAAAATTTTATAATAGATAATGAAGTGAGCCCCACAATGGTGTAGTCACAAAAAAATGGCAACTTCTCCTCTTTTATAATAGTAGAAGAAATTACTAGTGCAATAGCTAGGCTTGCGCTGGCTATAATTAAAAAATTATTAAAATTTTTAAATAGAAATATTTCTAAATATTTAAATAAATGATAAATTATTATTAATATATAATCCATAATAAAGATGGAAACTCATTAAAGAAATTTTACTTAGTTGGAAATATTTAGGTAATCCATAATAAAGATGGAAACTCATTACAGAAATTTTACTTAGTTGGAAATATTTAGGAAAAGATAAGTAAATAGTAAAGATTTTAGGACCTTGATTTGACTATATTTGTGCTTAGTCAAAAACCGAGTGTCATTTCAGAATTAAATGTGGACTTTGAGATTAATTGGCTTCCACATTGGGCCTCACAGATTAATTAATACTACCAAATATCGAAAGAAAAATAAGGAGAAAAGTGTCCATAATGGGCCCCACAGATTAATCTTAATAAATATTGAAACGAAAATAATGAGAAAAAAGTAACAGAATATAGCATATGAAAGTGGCCCCCGCTCTGATATAAAAAAAGCTCTTTGTGTGTTAGTATAAAAAAAAAGTGGCCCTCGTAAATTGTGAGTTTGAAAATAAAGACGACTTGAATTTGATAATGGGGCTCATAGATTTATTTGGTTAAATTAGTAAATATAAATTATAATAAAAAAACCGTGATAAAGATGGAGACTCATGAGAGAAAATTTATTTGGTTAGATTAGTAATTATAAATGATTATATCTCAGATTTGCATTGAGATATTTTAGGTGATGGAGTATTGGAGAATTTGAGTTAGTTTAGTGAGATTAGATTAGAAGGGTAATTCCGGAATATAGCATTGCAAAAAGTTTGAAGATGTGCCACGTGTGAAAAATTCATAATTAACTCTATGTCATTGTTAGATGTTTGTAAAATCGTCCTAAAAATGAGAAATTAGAGATGTATTTGGACCATTGCCAATACACAACGCAGAAGCGCTTATGAGCGGTTTGGATTTACTAACATGTGCCCATCTCGTTCAGTGAGCGAGGGAGTGGGCTTATATAAGAAGGTTTTCCAGCAATGCACCTAAGTCCACCATTTTAAATTATGGTAACTCAGTTGGCCTACGACAACGACTTGCATCCGGCGGTTGAGGGTTCGAAACTGCACTACCACACTAGGGCCACAAGGGATTTAGCCGGCTCCCCATGGGCCGGTAAGGATTATTGTGGTCCAAAAGGCCGGGACACTCTCCGTTATAACAAAATAACAAATAAAATTCACTTTACTAGTGGTGTGTGGTTAATGATCATTTCAAGAGACTAAAAGAAAATGGGTCAAATAAAAAAATACCATCTATCAAAAAATACCTCCATTATTACCCAAAAAAAGTTAAAAAACACCTTTTCATGATGACAAAAGGCATCTTCTTTCTCTCAAACAAATAAGTCAATAAATTATATTATCATTTCACTAAAAATGATAAAAAAAACCATCACCTTTTAATTTGACCCCACCTTTTTTTTTTCTCTTCGTTTGACCTTCATTTTACTAATGAAGTCACCAAACAGGCCAAAAGCATATTTTTTAAGTTGGACTTAGCGATAACATCAACTAGATGTTTCTAATAAAAAGGAAAAAAAAAGTTGGACTAGACTAATCGGTGGGCATACCGCATATGCCAGGAAGTCATTTTCTTAAGTTAAATCTGTACTAAAAACTAAAAAATGGGTATCTTTGCAATTAAAAATTCTAAAATAATAATAATAATAAAAAAAAACCTAGTGGGGTCGAGTCTTTTTAAAAAAAAAACATAGCAGTTAAACCTACCTTCTCTGATGACTAGTCTTTTAATGTTTTAAATTATTTTGGCTTGGGCGAGGACTATGGCTTTATCTAAACAAGTGGCAGAGAAACAAATTATTTAAAAAAGAAATTTTTAAATAAGGTCTTAAATTTTTATCATATTTTAAAAAAGAACATAAGTTTAAAAACTTTTCAAATCAGTTACTAAGTTTTTCAGTAAATTTTCAATTAAGGACATTCGGCCATTTAAAGGTATTTTCCGATAAGTTTTTTTTCCCCCAATTTCCTTAAAATTCCCAAATCAATCTTCTTTTAAAGCCATAACATGATTCCAACAGCAACTACATGTAGCTGATCGCTATGGAGATACCGGTTGTCCATGATCACCATGAAGACGCCGGTGATGGAAATGATGAGTATCTATATAGTGGAAATGAACGAGGGTTTTATTTAAATATAGAGTAATTTGGGTATTTTTAAAAGAGGAATTTACCTGGTAGGGCCTCATAGGATCCTATACCACTTCGGAGGTGTCGTATTTACCATAGACACGAATAAGGCTCTACATGTGCGTTTTTTTTTTTTTTTTTTTTTTTTTGTCTTTTAGCGAATGGTCGATATCGACCACTTTTATGGTCGATATCGACCATTCTGCGGGAACCCAAATAAAAATTAGGTTTTTCAGGATGGAGAAGATGGGAGGAATCGCTCTGTTCCAGTTTCTTCTACTTCGGCTTCCACATCAGTCTCCTTCAAAGAATACCTTAAGAGATATCAAAACCCTAGCGAAGATCATCATAATAAGGAATCCAAGAAGACGAAGAAGAAGAAGAAGAAGAAGAAGAAGGAGGAGGAGGAGGAGGAGGAAGCCAAAGTCATCAATGTTAGAGTTCGCGTTGTAGATGAAGATCTTGTCTGGCAGAAACCCCAGTATCTCGAAGAAGAAGATGAAGTCCACGATTCTTCAGGTTAGGTGCTACAACTTTTGTAATTTCCCCAAATCTAAATGTTCCCCATTTCAAAACCCTAGTCTCATATTTTGTAAAATTTGTTTTTTTTTTTTTTTAAGATGAGGATAAACCCCAAATCGGAGAGCCCAGTTTGATACTCCTTCACCTGAGCATGATGAATCAAGGCCCTCGAGCAGCAAAATTCCAAAACCCAATCCTAATTCTCTGGTTATTGTTTGACACGAAGATATGGGCAGTTGGAACGATAGAGTCGTTGCTATCATCATGGTTGGAGGCCCAACTAAAGGTTGTTTTGAAGCAAATCAACGGTTTGGTTGAGATTGAGATTCCTTGAAAACTTTTTTTTTTTAATGAAGAAGAAGGGTTTTTGAGGCATTTCCATGGATTTCATTTGAGGAGAAAAGTCTGGGTTTGTTTCTGGGAGGCATTTTCATGGAGTTTCATTTCTGGGCCACTTTGTGTTTTTTATGATCACTGTGTACTAAAGAAGCTTTTGATGGTCTGTGATGGCTATGGGTTTGTTTGGGTGGAGTTCATTGAGATTGATATGGAATGCAAATGAAAATGCAAGAAACCAATCAAGTGAAAATTGCATGGGATGGAAGATGGAATGAGATTTGATGGAAATGTCTTTGCATATACAAACGGAGCACTGATCTGTGCCATCATCTTTTTTTTTGCTTTTGTTTTAAAGTGGTCGATATCGACAATAAAAGTGGTCGATACTGACAATGACTGTATTTTTTGGGTTTCAGTTATGTTGTCGATATCGACAATAAAAGTGGTCGATACTGACAATGACTGTATTTTTTATGTTTCAGTTATGTTGTCGATAACGACAATTAAAGAGGACAGTTTTATGGTCGATATCGACCACTCTTCTCCCTCCTCCTCCCCTCCCATCTTCTTCCTCCTGAAAAACCCATTTTCTTTTTGGGTTCCCGCAAAATGGTCGATATCGACTATAGTCGATATCGACCATATTGCAAAACGACAAAAAAAAAAAGAAGAAAAGTCCATACGAGGATCTCTCCCGTATCGAACAATAATTTAGGTCCCGTTGTGACGTATGCGGTCCTAGAGGGATTTTATGGGTAAATTCCTCTTTTTAAAATAACCGAGAGAGAAAGTTTTTAAAAATTTGCTTTAAAGGGACATATGTCCTTAATTGAAAACTTCTTGTAAAATTTAAAAGACTAATATAAAAAGCTTTGAAACTCATGTATTTTAAAATCCTTATTAAAACAATTTGTAGAAATCTGTCCTCTCCTTCATCTTTTTGTATGTTATATAAGCTGAGATTTAGAAGAGAAGAAGGCAACAAGAGTTAGATGGCAGACTTGTCTCCCGATGAAAATATTGAAGAAGAAGCCTATGCCTCTATTGAGATCAGCGCGATAGAGCGTCTGGGTCCAGAATGGGTGAATTCAGTCAAAAAAGAAGATTTGTGAGCAAACAGAGGTACCCAGTTTTCAACCCTGCATCTCCAGAGTCATTCGCGGCCTCCGCGAATATAACGAGGATGCTTACAATCCTCAACTCATCTCCATCGGTCCATTTCACCATGGAAAACCTGAGCTACGAGGCATGGAGAGGCACAAATGGAGATATCTAAATGACACCCTCTCTCGGATTAATCTAGATGGCACTTTGGAGAAGTTTTTGGAGGCCGTTAAAGATATGGAGCTAAAAGCCCGAAGCTACTACTCCGAGGTAATTGCTTTTGATAGTAATTCTTTTGTGGAGATGATGGTTCTAGATGGTTGTTTCATTCTCGAGCTCTTTTATAAGAATTACAAAAAAATTGACGATCCTATCCTTGATCTCAAATTGATGAAGAAAGCGGTAATGGCCGACTTGGTGATGATCGAAAATCAGATTCCTTTCTTTATTCTCCACCTTCTATTTCAACTAACGTATGATTCCAGCTCACCTCCTCATACTCTTGTAGAAAGTGCTTTTCTCTACTTCGATGAGTTGAATTCGAGCAAGAAACAACATGACTCCAGTGACAGTCCTCCCCATGATTTCATGTCCCAGCATCTACTCCATTTAATACACTCATCACTTTCCTCAGACCTACTGCCCCTAGAGAACAATGTCTTCAAAAGGATCCCTTGCGCATCCAAACTTGAAGAGGTTGGAGTTGAGTTCAGAGTTAGAATATTCAATGGTGGAGTAGATTTCCTGAAAATAAAGTTTCAAAATGGAGTGCTTGAAATCCCCCCTATAGAGGTTTGGAATAAGACATGCATACTGTTTCTTAACCTCATTGCATTTGAGCAAAGCAATAAAGACTGCAGAAAAAACATCTCGGCATACACCGCCTTCATGGATTGCCTTATCAACACCAGCAAGGATGTTGATATTCTCTGTCAAAAAGGAATTATTGATAATGGCTTAGGAAATGAGAAACTTGTGACCGCTCTCTTCAACCACATGGGAAGAGAGTTGACAGTGTATGGTAATGATTTTTATTTGTCGGGTGTTTGTCAAGAGATCAATGCCTATAGTGAGAGGAATATTTGGCCAAAAATAAGAGCTTCACTGGTTCGTGTTTACTTCAAGAATCCATGGGCATTCATATCCTTTACTGCTGCCGTTGTCCTGCTGCTTCTTATTGCGACACAAACCTTCTTCTCCTCATTTCCCAAGTATGCATATGGAAATTAGATTTTCATTGCTTCTGTACTATGTGTGGTGGCGCTGCTGCTTTGGAACTACAACTACTACAAGTTTCAAAAATGTCTTCATGGATTAGCTTCTGGAAAATAAAAACATGATGCTTCTAGTTTGATAACCTTAGCAGTTGATCACATGAGATCAATTTTTTTTTTTTTTTTTTTTATGAGCAGGTGTGTAGTGTGCTTGTATAGTTTGGGTGTTTTGTGCAGTGAGAGGATTTCACTTTTGATTTTTATATTTGCAATAAAGATGAATCCTACATTCCTACCTTTAAATAAAAAATTAAAATCCTCTCTGTTGATGAAATCGATTGGATTTACTTATTTTTGTGAGTAAAATGTGTTGCATTAAATGACCGGAAAAAGGGTTGTATAACAAATTAGAATAATTTTTCTCTCTACTACAAAATCTTCTCGTTGCACAATGTACATACACATCCTCCATGTATATGAAACATACCTTGAGAAATATATACTAAATTGAAAAAAGATCACAAAAGGTGAAGCGCACCATGCATGTTTGATGGTAAACATCCATTCTAATCCACCATTCCACTGTTGGAAAAAAGAAGGGGATATATTCCCGTGAGCATAATGATCACTGGCTTAACATCCACACCACCTAGTGGGGGCTGCCTGGGGCCCCACAGATTATGGGATAAAGTGAGGGATGGATAGATCATAATTTATAGCTAGGACTCAAATATCAAATTTGTTGTTAATCTCATGCTTCCAACAGGTTGATACATGGCCAACAAATTTAATTGTTTTATATCAAACAAAAGACTTTGACTCTTAGATCCAGTTGTCATTCAAATGGGTGTAAACTCATGGGATCTAATGTAATTTAGGTGGGCCCTTTGTGTGTGAATGGTTTGGTTAGGTGGGTTGTGGGCACCACTATGTTGCCTCCCACCTTAATACAATAATACACTGAGCACCATGCTCATAAGAAGATTTTCCAAAAAAAGATATATTGAATTGTTTTCTTATTTCAAAAAGTCATATTGAGTTATTATTTCTGCCGCCATCTTTACCTGACGTTTCCAACCATCTAATCGTGCCAGAAGATAATACTGGATAGAAAGTATAAGACTAGCAGCAATAGCCAACATATATAGTCATGGTTGAGTGGTGAATGGTGATGGCCAGCAATAATGAAGTAGGCCCTATCTTTGTGAAAGACAATTGATTCTCCAAGACCTCTTATATAAGGTTCGACCAATGGGCCTCACCTCATGTCAACTGTTGTTAAGAGAAAAAATGATGGATATGAAAATAGTATTTTTTATTGATTAATGCAATTTTATGTATTATTAATCATGTTATTCGAGTCAACATTGTCAACCTTGTGATAGCATCAACTTCTATTGGAGCATTTGGTGAGCTCACTAGACTGAGGAGTTTCACTTGTTAACCCACTAATTATGACCAGAATCTACAATAAAAGATTTACTCATGTCAAGGAAAGAATAGACAGGTGATTGGCAACATAGAGTGGACATGAAAGTTCACAGAAGCCATTTTTATGGTCTTAAAGACCCCCTCTTCCTTTTCTTACCAATCCAAAAAACTTAGGTAGACCTTTTTGGTTTCATAGTATGTAATTTAGAGAATATGAGAATATAATTAAAGACAAATGGTAAATTGCGAAAAAGATTCATGGGGGTGAGGCCTAAAGCAACAATTCTAAAAAGAAGCCTGTTTAAGCAATTCTCCTTTGACACTTTAGAAGAAATTCATATGATATGCAGGCTTCAACAGACATATTTGTATCATTCTCAAGGTGCATATGGGAAATCATTGTCGGATTGGAATGTGAATAAATTAATTTCCATGTTTAGCGAGTTTGCATTTCAATGATTTTAAAAAAAAATTAGTTGTAAAACATCTGCGCTTTTGTAGGTTTCATATACTTTCACAAAGCAGTTTGTGCAGCAAAGGTCATGACTTTCAACATTCTGCTCAGAACTCAATCTAAAGATCACATTTTTTTTTTTCTCAATGCAAACACTATTGTGAGGTTCCACACACCATAAAAACACAATTTTCAATCTTAAAGATATCATTTTTTTCCCTCAATACAACACTATTGTGAGGTTCCACACATCATAAAAACACAATTTTCTCCCAGCTTCGCTGTGATATAACCATCTCATAAAAAAACAGCAGGAAAATGCATAATATCTAAGAGAAACCCAACAGAGTAATAGACATTTTGTTAATACCCATTCTTCCAAAACCACCACCAAAATTGATATACAAACCAACCAAACTATCAAAAACAGAGATTTCTTTGATGAATGAAGAACACCCAAATCAAATTAGTTCAATCTCACATGAAACACCGGCAGAAAAAGGAAATCTAAAACTTACCCAAATGAAAGAAGAAAATAAAAAAAAAAAAAACTACCCAAACAAATCTAAAATCGTATGAAACTAAAAACCCAGATAAAATTTCAACCATAGATTGGAAAAAAGTGGGGGTGTGGGGATCAGACCCATTAATCCAGTGATCATGTGAATGAGGAAAGGACCGACCTTTCTTGAAGAAATGCATGGGCAGAGTTCACATCGAGGCCTGATTGTTTAAGATATGTCTGGACGTCTTCTACGAAAGAAGCTCCTGGAATCCTCATTCTTTCCGATACGACTCCAACTTTACTCAATGGTGTAGAACTTTAATGTTTTATTTTTTGGCTGTGATCAGGTGTTACGAGTCATTTTTTTTTAAAAAAAAAAAAACGAGGCGATGGTTTTTTCATTTATTTGCACACACATGCTTTGTTGAGCATACCTATTTTCTGAGCCCACCACACCAAGAAAATAAGAAGGCCATTTTTGCTGTGCACCTCCAATAATACACAAAGCACCCTATTCTCCTCTTCTCCTATCCTATCTCCTCTTCTCCTCTTCTTTTTCCTCTCCCACCTGCAGCTACCGAACCCCGATGATCGCCTCATCACCAACGACCATCTCTCCCTCCGGCGAGCTCCCCTCTTCTCCTCTTCCACTCCCACCTGTTGCGACTGAATCCCGACGGTCGCCCCATCACCGGCCAGCTCCCCTCTCTGCCCCACCATCACCGACGACCATCTCTCTCCGGCGAACTCTGATCCGATCTCAACCGTGTATCGCTCGCTGGTGGGGTGCACGAAGGTTCAAGGTCATGCACATAAAAAGGTGCACGACTGTCAACAACTGTGTGCATGAGATTTGGACGAGGTTTCACCGCTGTGCACTTGCAGAGAAGATGAAGCTCATGGGTATTTTTGTCATTTCACATATGAGTATTTTGGTAATAATTTTTTTAAAAGTGGGTGTGCACGGTACAAATAGAAATTCTTTTTTTTTTTTTATCAATTGTTACAATGCCTTCTTTTTGGGAGAAACAAACCGATTGAGTTGCTTTTTTTTTTTTTTTTTTTTTTAAGTTGAGAAAATTTGGAGCCTAATAATTTTTGGGCAACCTTGCCTTGCGGTCCAGCCGGCCCGGGGGTAGTTACACCACCATTCAAGTTATTGGAAAATCATTGATTCAGTGGAACAAACTTAAATTTGTAAAAACTGGTAAGAGAATTAGATGGAAAATTGATAAAATTAAAACGGAAGATTCTTATGAAGAGAATATAGTTCGACAAATTGACTTGAATTCTAAGCTAGGGGAATATTTAAGTAGAGAAAAAGATCAATGGAGACAAAAATCAAGGTATGGTTGAAGGAGGAAGATAAGAGTACTATTTATTGTTATTTGTGTAATGCTAATAGAAAGAAAATTAATAAGACTCACATAATTTAAAAAAATGGGGAGTAGGAAAGAGAAAGGACTGAAATTTGTGATAATCTAAGATAAGTTGTTACTTCTAAGTCATCCCTAGAGATTTAGGGTGCGTTTGGCATCGTGTCATTTGGATGTTTCCATGTTCCCACGAGATAAGGGGGGAGAAAACATGTATGGTATGTGTAAGTTAAATTCTAGCATGTGAGCATGATTCTCAAATTTGCTTGAGCCTATACATGGGAGAAAGAATGAGATAACAATGAAAGCAAAATCCATGGAAGAAATGAGAGTAAGGTTCCATTGGAAACAAAATCTATTGTAAGGAATATTGGGAGAAAAGAATGATGACACATTTTTTTTTTTGAAAAATTAAAAAGCTCCTAACAAAATCCACAGAAGGAATGGGAGAAAAGTAACATTGATAACAAAGTCCAAGGGAAGATTGATGAAATTTTTTAGAGAACAAGAAGAAAAAAAAATTGCTGTGCAAAATAAGATAAAAAATACAAATGCCACATAAAGAAATTTAGAAAACTAGCGACACAAATCATTTAGGAATGGGGAAAAAGTATCATTGATGACAGAATCCAAGGAAAGAATGAGGAATTATTTTTAGAGAACAAGTAAAAAGATTTCTGTGAAAAACAAAATCCAAATCCACAGAAAGAAGTAGAAAAGATGGCACAAGGGAAAAAAAAATAGAAAATGCTGGCTATGGGGTTCGAACCCATGCGCACTTATGTGCAGAAGATCTTAAGTCTTCCCCCTTAACCTCTCGGGCAAACCAGCTATTGCTGTTTGATCTTATAAAAGTATTTAGATATACTATAATTGAATTAGTGATTACTACATCTACTATGAATTCCACATTGGCCTCATTTCATCCATTTACTCCACATATAATCACCAACCACACATGACCGGAAAACAGGTCCACAATGTCAACACTCATCTACCTCTATCCAATCTCAAGGTGGGCCATCTAATAATATAACATTGTGAGATCACCTAAAGAAGTGTAGTTACCATGAGATGGTGGACTCACATGATACCTATTTGATCTATTAATCTATCCACCTATAAGACTCATTGGTGAAATACGTAGACGGTGAGGTTCTATAGAACAATGGATGGATTAGATGTGATTGGTCCATTTATATAGAGACAAAGAATGAGTTAGGTAAGTAGGTTATTTATGAAATACCAAAATGTTCTTTTAATGAGAATTATATCAAATCTTAAGGTGGGTCCACTTAAGTGAAATAACCATTGTGGATCATGTAATTAATGTAATGATAGTGGATTCATTTGATACCTACTAGATCCAGCCAACCTATCAACATATAAGTCCCAATGGAGAAATATATGAGCAGTGGGTTTTTATAAAATGGTGGATGGAATAGATGCAATGGCTCCTGTATATAAATGCCTAGATCGGGGTTGGGAGAGTGGCAAAAGGTGTGGGTTTGCTCCCCACATCTTATGTTCAAAACTCACCCCAAATTTACCTTATGTGTGTTTGTATGGGTTTAGCGGGCATCGGGCATCACTCGAAAAAATAATCTACACATGTGTGTGTAAGTAAAGGATGAGTTAGGTAATGGCGTTCCTTATGGTGGATCACTTTTAGGTAAGGGTTAGATGTGTAGGATATTCACTTAGTGGAACCTAGAAATTTGTGTTTAACCCCCGTAGGACCTTTCTCCTTTTCCTTTTGGCTATCCTTTGGCATGCTGACCATGAGGTGCATTTAGCTTTCATTTAGGCGTAAATGATCTCTCATTTTAAGTGAACTAATCACAAAGTTAAGGAATGTTTGGCTGCTAACTTTTGACGTGTGGAACTGAGCTAAATTTCCAATAGAGAGAATTTAGATTTCCTACAGGAGAGATACGAATGCAAGATTACTCACTTTCTGGAAAATAGAAACCTGCCATGCATGAAATTCTCTTGTTGGAAAACAAGTCCAACAAGCTGTGGCCCATCAGATTTGATTTCTTAAGGACTCTTTGGCTTTAAGCTTAGTTTGGTTTGTGAGTTAGCCAAGGTGGTGCAAAGTAATGAAAATGGATTAATCCTTCTATTTTGCATTTCATCTCATTAGACAAACAATGAGTCGGGTTTAGATCAGCTCTGCAGTTTATTCTAACACGAATGGAAGGCATCGAATGGGCCCAAAACATGGCTTGAAGTCGTCCATGTGTATGAACTGGTGGGGACCTGGACTTACATCTAAACCTCCATTTTTTTTCTTTCGGAAGCATGGACCTGAACCTGAACCTGAACATCCACCCAATTATAAGTGGGGCTAAATTCGGGATCCTGGATCCTGGATCCATACCCATTTTCACATATTGTGCCATCTGGGCTTTTCAGATCTGTTCTCATTCAGGCTTTTCATATCGTGCCATTCATTTATTTCAACCCACTCATCTTTAACTTTATTTCCGCGTGATATTTCACTCCTTTCTACTTCTCTCCTCATGCAAACGGGCACTAGAGAGTCTGAGCTAGAAGTCTACAGCCAATCAGAGTGAATGTAACTCGAGACTCAAGCTCTGATTAAATTTGCAAGCAAACTGACTTTTGAGAGAATTGCTGGGTTTTAATAGGGCCACTCCACCTGATGTTCAGCTTTGAGTCCAACTGGCTGTTGTGCGCGTGTATGCGGAAACGTGAATCAGCGATCGAACGAACAAATAAACCACATAAGACAAACAATCACACACAAGAGAATTACGTGGTTCGGCAATCTTGCCTACGTCCACGGGAAAAAAAACTCGACTCTCCTTTAGATTCACTCTCTCTATGTCTGTCTGTATCTCATGGGTTACACATTACATCATATATATAATGTTCTCTTTCTTATTCCCTAAGAAACCCTATCTTAGTCAATAAGAAAGTCCCGGTACAATTACCATAATACCCATGTCCATGAACCCAATTGGTCTGGACCTACTAATCCCAACAATTGATCCGTGTGGCCCAACAAAGATCGGAAACGATCTCTTCGTTCTGGCCGGAGAAGAAGGAACGCCATCCTTCTGCTTCTTCGTTCTGGCCGGAGAAGAAGGAGCCATCCTGCAGCTGTCCTCCGGTACCCATGACTCACCATGAATGAATCAAACTTTTTGTACCACTGTCTCGGCGCTTGTTTCAGCCCGTAGAGACTCTTTTTCAACCTGCAAACCAGCTGTTCTTTTCCTTCTACCTCAAACCCCTCCGGCTGAGTCATGTAGATCTCTTTTTTCAGATCACCGTGAAGAAAAGCAGTCTTCACATCCATCTGTTCAAGTTCAAGGTCCATGCTGGCAACTAGACCCAAGATAACTCTGATAGAAGTCATCTTCACAACTGGAGAGAAGATTTCATCGAAGTCAAGACCCTTCGTCTGCGCAAAGCCTTTAACCACTAGCCGTGCTTTGTGCTTTATCAGTTTTCCACTGTCATCTCTCTTCACCTTGAACACCCATTTGTTCTTCAGAACCTTCTTGCCTTTTGGGAGTTCCACCAGCTCATAAGTATTGTTCTTTTTCAAAGAACTCATCTCATCCTGCATAGCCTTCATTCACTCATCTTTATCTTCATGAGTTTTTGCTTCTGGGTAGCTCTCTGGCTCCCCCTCATCAGTAAGCAAAATATAATCTGATGCAGGATATCTTGTTGATGGTTGACGCTCTCGAGTAGACCTCCTAGGAGGTTCCGTGGTTTCTGACTGAGGAGACTGCTCCCCCTGCTCAACACCCTGTTCATCTGGCAACTCCTGCGCCTCATCACGATCTAAATCGTTTTTATCCACCTTCTCCACCTGTAGTCTGCACTGGAGAAGGAGTCGGTGTGAGATCAACCACTCCATCAACAACTTCTTTAGACTTTTCAGTCTTTCCAATATCTCCAAAGAACTGATCTTCATGAAACACCACATCCATACTTCTGATAATTTTTCTTTTCTCTGGGTTCCATAACCGGTAGCCAAACTCGGCTCCACCATAGCCAAGAAAAATGCAACATACTGCCTTATCATCCAGCTTTGAACGCTGCTCCTTTGGTACATGTGCAAAAGCCTTGCACCCAAATACCTTCAAATGAGAATAAGAAATATTTTTACCTGTCCATACTCTCTCCGGAAGATCAAAATCCAAAGGAACTGAGGGAGACCTGTTAATTAGGTAAATGACAGTCAGAATAGCTTCACCCCAAAATGGCTTGGGCAGCTGTGCCACTCTAATCATGCATCTCATATTTTCAAGAATAGTACGGTTCATTCTTTCGGCTACACCATTATGCTGTGGAGTACCAGGAACTGTTCTTTCATGTCGAATACCATGCTTTGAGCAATAGCCTTTAAACTGGTTGGATGTGTACTCACCACCATTATCTGTGCGGAGACACTTCAAGAGCTTTCCTGTTTCTCTTTCAACCATGACATGAAACTGCTGAAATATCTGGAACACTTGATCCTTCGATTTCAACGCATAAACCCAGACTTTCCTGGATGCATCATCAATAAATGTGACAAAAAGCTTATTGCCACCCAATGACTCCACCTCCATGGGACCACAAACATCAGAATATACCAAATCCAACACATTAGATTTTATAGTTGATGTTTTAGAAAAAGAAACCCTATGCTGTTTACCAAATAAACAATAATCACAAGGGTCAAGGGATGTACCTTTGGAGTATTGAATCAAATCTTTCTTTGCCAATAACTGCAGTCTTTTCTCACTCATATGTCCAAGTCTCTTGTGCCACAGATTTGGAGAGGATCTGTCTTCAACAGCATTCAACACACCTTTGCATAGCTTCACATGTGTTTTGTACAGCGTGTTACACGCCTTCCCTCTCGCAAAAATAAGAGACCCTTTAGTGAGTTTCCACCTGCCATTTCCGAAGTAACTTTCATAACCTGCACGGTCCAATGAAGTCCCGAAAATCAGATTTAACCGCAGATCAGGAATATGTCGCACATCTTTCAGCGTCATTGTGCAACCAATATCGGTTTGAATGCAGACATCACCGATCCCAACAATATTTGAATGACTTGTGTTGCCCATCTTCACAGTGCCAAAGTCCCCTGCTTTGTACGTCGTGAACATCTCCTTACAAGGAGTAGCATGGTAGGATGCTGCTGTGTCAACAACCCACTCAACCTGATTATCTGCAACACTCAAACACTCTTCAACTTCACTGGTAAGAATCACTACTTCATTATCCAAAGTAGCAGTAGTGTTAGTGTCATTCTTCTGCTCATTGTTGGTTTCTTTCTTTTCCTTCAAGGCAAAGCAATTCTTTCTAATGTGACCCTCCTTGCCACAATGAAAGCATTTTCCAGACTTTTTCTTAGTCTGTGAATCCTTGCCACCTCTGGACTTGCCACGACCCCCCTTTGGTCCCCTACTCTTACTCCTCCCTCTATTCTCAGTAACAAAGGCCTGTGCATTATCTGTCCCTGCAGTTTTCCTTCTTGTTTCTTCATTTAACAAGCTGCTAGTAACCTGACTCATTGATAACACACCATCTGGAGTAGAGTTGCTCACGGAAACAACTAATGTCTCCCATGTATCTGGTAAAGAACTTAGAAGAAATAAAGCTTGCATCTCATCATCAAGGACCATCTTCATTGTAGCCAGTTCATTCACAATGCATTGAAAATCATTTATGTGATCTTCAATTTTACCACCCTCCTTGAATTTCATATTCACAAGCTTTCTAATCAGAAAAGTTTTGTTTACGGCGGTTTTCTTCTCATATCTTTCTTCTAACTTCATCCAAAGGGTTCTCGCATTGGTTTCATTAGACACGTGATGAAATATGCTGTTATCCACCCACTGTCTGATCTGACCAATGGTCTTTCTATGCATCTTTTTCCAATCTGGATCAGACATATCTTTTGGTCGGGCACTATCCCCCTCAATGGGATCATAGAGGTCTTTGCAATAGAGTATATCCTCCATCTTAGGTTTCCAAATCAACCAATTGGTATGGTTGAGTTTGATCATGGTAGTGTTCACAGTGTTGTTCTCCATCTTAATTTAATAATCAAGAAAATATAAACAACTGTCACTAACCTCAATTTCTGCATCAATCTGTAGATCTCGTCACCACGAGCACGCTGGAAGAAACGGATCTGAAATCCGACTCTGGATGGCTCCGATATCGCAAAAATAGTTTTCTGCGTTCCGATTGGTCAAACTTTCTTGTTGACCGTCAAACTGCCAATCTTCTTCCACAGTTACGTAGATCTGCTCGCAACGAGTCTGTAGGCGCAAACGGATCTCCGATCTGACCTCGGATGATCAAGATATCGACGAAACAAGTTTCAACCGTCGATCTGGTCAAACCCCTGTTGACCGTAAAGTGCGCTGACGTGGCGCTGACGTCAGCAGAATCTGGAGTGGGCTTCCTGTTCACGGGTCAGGCGAAACTGACCCAGAACCTGACCTGAACTGACCTGGTCCTGTGGGCTTGATGCGCTGGGCTTTATGCAGACGGGTCAGGTCGACCCGACCCGAACCCAACCCGGACTTGGCCTGAGACTTCCTTCTTCTCCAAAACAGAATCTGGTTCTGTTTTGTTCTCTGTAACCAGAGAACACGATGGAGACTCTGCTCCTTCCGGCGATGGTGCAGCGGGACGGCACGCGGGCGGCGGCGAACTCCGGCGATGGTGCGACGGCGGCAAGGCGGCGGCGGACCGGCGATGAGCGGGCGGCAGCAGCGGCTGCACGGCGACGCACGGATTGCGCAGAACGTGTGGTCGTGGGTTCGATTCCCCACAGCAGCAGCAGGATGGCTCCTTCTTCTCCGGGCAGAACGAAGAAGCTGAAGGATGGCGTTCCTTCTTCTCCGGCCAGATGCGCGGACTCCGATCACAGGCGATCGTGTGGCCCAGCGATGATAAAACAAAATCAACCAAAACCCAATCTCTGATCGTCGAACCTTCCTGTTTCCAATTAGAAACTTCGATCCTTGTGATCCGTGTGGCCCAACAAAGATCGGAAACGATCTCTTTTTCCTGCGACGAAGAACCACGCGCAGAAGATCCGGATACCCTTGATCCGATCCGTCGATCGCAACGCGGCACAATCCAACCCTAGTAAATCCTAGGCTCTGATACCACTTGTTGTGCGCGTGTATGCGGAAACGTGAATCAGCGATCGAACGAACAAATAAACCACACAAGACAAACAATCACACACAAGAGAATTACGTGGTTCGGCAATCTTGCCTACGTCCACGGGAAAGAAAACTCGACTCTCCTTTAGATTCACTCTCTCTATGTCTGTCTGTATCTCATGGGTTACACATTACATCATATATATAATGTTCTCTTTCTTATTCCCTAAGAAACCCTATCTTAGTCAATAAGAAAGTCCCGGTACAATTACCAAAATACCCATGTCCATGAACCCAATTGGTCTGGACCTACTAAGCCCAACACTGGCTATACTCTGATATAGGTTTGATGCATAGACCCAAATCCATTGGGCTAGGCATGGGTTAACTTTTATAAGGAAAAGTAAACAAAGTGAGCTTGGGGAGGACCTAGGTGTTACGACGCGGGTGCGACGGTATCCATGAGATTCGAGAAATTTCTTAAATAATATTTTAATTTCTTTTTCTTACTTAACTTTTAAACTTGACCATTGCCCGCACCACCTAAATAAAAATCCTGAGTTCTCCATTGTTGGGCCTATGTCTAGCTAAAGGTCTAATTGTTTAGCCTGGCTTAGCTTGGTTTGATAACAATGATACCAATGCGACTGGTAAGGCCCATGACAATCTAAAGCCCAATAGTTCTGAGCATCTTATTTAAAACTCATAATTCAAAAACTTGATTCCATTTTCCATGGCTAGACCTAATTGATTTGAAAGAAAAAAAAAAAACCCAGACTTTATCATCATCATTATAACCTTATCTCGTGGTGATTAAAGTCGGCTCATTTCTTTTTATATATTCAACTTGATCAAATGATTCTTAGTTTGTTTTTTCATGGCATGACTTTTGATGTAAGTCATTTAGCCTTTTTAAAGCCTTATTCTATCTATTTAGCGTGGACTTTATCAGTTATTCTTTTCTACTCATCTTAATTTACACTCATATTATAAGCATGGCAGGTTTTTATAACACACTCTCAATTTGACGTTAACCCTCTTCTTTTATCCGAACTTGGGATACATGCCTTAAACCTCATTCATTAGAAATTATATGGTCGCTGAAAACTCTGATTGCCCATATGCTGACAATGTTTTTCTGGGAATCCAAGTGGATTTCAATTTTGATTTGTTTAAGAAGATTTTTTTTTTGGTTTTTTTACACTAATATTAAAATTACATTGGAAAAAATTACCTAAATCTGGGTTTAAAATCCATAAATGGAGATTACCTGTTGCTCTTTACTTAAAACCTTCTATATGTCAAAAGTCGGCAACTAATGGCTATTTGTAATCATTATTCATAGGGTCGGTTGGTGGTCTGAGGGATCCTACCCAGATTTTAAACAAGAGATAAGCTTAACTTCACATCATGACTTGAAACAATTCGTGCTTATCTTACAAATAAAAAAAGGGGTATTTGGGCGGAGGTCCCTCAACCGTGGTTTTTATTGCAAACGGTCCACAATATTTTATCGTACTGACGGCAGTCCTCTTGTAAAAATAACTCACTGAAAAAGACAAAAATGCCCTTGTACACGTCAGCAAAAGTAGAACTCAAACAAATTTATCTGAGTTTTGCCACAACTCAGATAAATTTGCCAAAACTCAACAATAATTCAAATATAAAACAATATATGCCAGATCAAATTCTAATATAAAACAATAAATACCAAACATTTCTTCCTGACCACACACTCAAATCTCATCTCCATTCTAATTAATTTCTCTTCATCAAATGTCATCTCCATTCCAATTTCTCTTCATCTTAGGTCCTGTAGGCCCTTCTTCCTCATAAATATCTTTAGGGAAAACCTTAACTAGATTATCTAGAGAAGACTTGAGTTTATCAGGAACCAATTTCTCCACTACATTTGACTCTTCGATGTAGTTTATTGTAGGACCCCATTTCCTAGCATAGTTTATCCATGGAGGCTCAATGATTGAACCCATGTATTCTGCAGCCACAACCTCAAAACGAGTTCCTGTGTCCATTATCACCTAACTGAGTTGTTTCAGTCTGATATCAAATAAAAAGGACTTTAAATGAGTCTATTTTTTTCAAACTCGGATAAATTTGTTTTGGTCCAAACTCAGATAAATTTGTTCAAAACTCAAAAAGTTGTTCAAAACCTAGATAAATTTGTCTGCGTTTTGCCAGAAACTCAGGTAAATTTGCTAAAACTCAGATAAATTTATCTGAATTTTTGTCCAGTTTATCAGAGTTTCTGAAAAATTTATCTGAGTTCGGTGACACCAAAAGTCAGAATACGGAAAATCAGATTCTAATAAAATTCAAAATCCAAAACAAGAACACTTGATGGCCATGATCCAATCGAGAAAAGAAAGAGACGGAAAACAAGCAAAAGAGCAAACTACTCTCTTTCAAATCAATTGTAGAGAGAGAGTTTTGGAAGATACTTCAGATGAAAGAGTAAGTTGTAGAGAGAGATTTGGAAGAGACTTCAAATGAAAGAGTAAGAGAAAGTAAAATCGTTTCTATCTTTGAAGAAATGAAAGAGAGAGAATCGGAAGTCATGGTGGCGACGGAAGGTGCTCTGCAACGATACTCCACAACCATGGAAAGGAACGCAAAATGAAAAATGAGAGAGAAGAGGAAGGAAGAAGTTCTTTGGAACAACAGAGAATAAGAGAGAACTTGGCCTAGGAATGAGGGTTGAAAGGGGCAAATTAGTAATGAAAATATATGACGTGGTATATTAGGGACCTCTCATCAAAATATCTCTAGCGTCTGGACTATAGATATAAGAGAAAAAGTTGTTAGACTGGATGCCTTAGAAGATCGTGCTCAGGGACTGTTGGCTAATTTACCTATAAAAAAAAGGTTGTCTGAGTTTACTAGGCTCGATAGGCCATAAGGAGGGTGAATTAAGTAAGTTGGGTGAGTATTAGCCAAATCGACCCAAGTTACTCAAGTTGGTGACCTTTCGAGTTGAGTCTAGTTGAGTTTTCAAATTGTTAAACTATGTTCAAATACTTCATCTCCTAATGGCACCTTAATGCATTGTGACATTTTTTTTTTGTGAAAAAGGTGAAATTTCTTGCAAATATATGCATAATTATCAATATGCAAAAGTCTCTCATAACTATATAGTGAAACAGATGCATGCCAATACAGTCTTATTCAAGGGGTGATTTTTTCCCCTGGATTTGTGAATCTCTCTCCTCTTGCAGCCACTACACCAAATAAAAACCTATCAAGTTTAAGACTTGCAAAACCCTCACCTAAATTGTTCATATAAAAGCATGTCATGGTTTTCACAGGTGATGGGATCATCAACTATTTGGAAACTCACCCTTAAGTCTAGGATCTAGCTAACTGACAAATCAAGTTGTCAAATACTGTTATTGGAGACCCTATAAGTCTTGTGTGAAAAACACACGGCAACTCCATCTCCAAACCAATCTATCAACTTTTAACCACAACAATACATCTAAGCAACTGTTATCATTCATGTGACATGTGCTTGTGATGGTTGAGCAGAACATTTATTAGGCTTCAAATTCATTGGGTCATGAGCTCAAAGCCACATGGGCACTGCATTTCTCACCATTAAAAAATGGGTTTAGGTCATTAGGAAAGGAAAAAACTTACATGGTTCAAAGTGTTGAATTCAAACGAATGATCTTTTGAATTTGGTGGGCTTGTGGTTTATACATTCTAGAGGATTCTATAATAGTGTGGGTCCCATCATAGATGGACTAAAGTCATAAATTCTCTGGTGGAAAATTAATGATTTGATTGATTGATTTTAGGGTTTTGAAGTAAAGGGTGTGAGCGAGAGAAAAAGAGGTTGATTAACGGAAAAGTCAGATTACGTTTTGTTGTTTTCCCAGGGGAAATCCCTTGAGATTTCATTGTCTTTTATCAATGTCTTAAAAGTGGGGCCCACTTAAATAAATGGTTAGGATCTCACATCAATTTGAGACGTGTCAAACAGCATGATCACATATGATATGAGAAAGTAAAGAGCTTTTCTCCATAATCAAGGGCATTGTTTGAGGAAGGAAGAAAAGAAGTGCAAAAGCCAAAAGCCAATCAAAGTATGAAAATATCTGCGTGGCAACGGCTAACTGACAAAACGACCGACAGAGGTATGGAAATGTCGGCCGTTAATCCAGGAGATGAAACAGGCGAAAACCGCGAGATGTGGGACGTGTCCTTTTTTTATTCCCAAATTGCCCTTCTCCAATTTCTCTTCTCTCCTTCAATTACTCACTCTGCCACAAGTATGGAGATATTTTGAAAATACCCCCATGTCTATATATCTCAAATGTAGTTTTTTAAAATAATGTTGGGATATTTAAAAAAAAAACATGTGTAAAGATGAAAAGTATTTTGCTTACGAGAGTATTCTCATGGTAAATGACCCGAAATGATTAATCACTCGGGCACACGTACAATCAGGGGCGGAATCAGGATATAGACGGTACAGGACCATTGTGAAAAAATAAATCTTGAAAGTGCCATTGTGAAAAATAAATTTTAATTTTAACTAATCTAAATGACTTTTTTGCTATTTTGGGTGAGCCATGGCCTTGCTAGCCCTCTAATCTAAATGACTTTTTTGCTATTTTGGGTGAGCCATGGCCTTGCTAGCCCCCCTCTAATTCCGCCCCTGTGTACAACCCCACAACACACATGTGCCAGATAAATAGTAATTTGTATTTATATTGTGCTACTTTATTATTTATATTATCTAAAAATTATTTTACTTTTGATGATATTTCTCAATAATATACCAAAAACTCCTGGTTGAAAGACAATGGTGACAAAAACTCCTGGTTGAACATTCGATATATTGTATGGTGGCTGGCCCAAGTTGTGCATAGTACTAGGCTCTATCTAACCTAGAAGAATATCATTGTAAATTTCAACCCACTTTGAAATTCAAATTGCTCAAAGTCATACCTTGCTATATCATCATAGAAAATTTCTCCCACAAGAGTTATTCCATCTTTAAACTGATCAAGTCAACAACATGAAACACATTAGAGTCTTCCTTTTATAAATTTAATGATGCTTTTCCAATGTAATAAGTTGATAAGGTATTACTCTGTAAAACTTATAAAACTTGACAATGTAAGAATTATTTCTTCTGTACAACTTCTTTGTAAAACTTGACAATGTATTATTCTGTGGTGCAGCTGATAAGGTACTGTGCATGTTTCAAGTTCCAACCCACATAATGGGGTCAATTCCTCTTGAGTCCAGTTTTTACAACCACAATATTTAGCCGGATCCAGTATATATCCATTCAAACCCAACCCATTTACATCCCTGTACATATGACTCATTGGATCAGTAGCTTTTAATCACCATTTTTAATTCAACCTTGCTTACAAACAGTATCACATGGATAATTCAAATTCAACATCACCATGGTCAAATACAGGATAATTAGTATATTCCATTAGATTTTGCGTTGTGGGCCCTGGCTGTCTGCCTATAGAGGGGTCCATCATAGAAACCTCTTTAGAGAAGCTCACATGGCCCTACATGTACCGACAGAATCCACGCATTCAAAGGTCAAGGATCATTTGCAAAAGGGGTTTTTAGTGAGCCCCACAGGTTTGTGTGAATTCTAAAAGAACCCCACATTCAAAAGCATCAAGCACCCTTCATTTTTATTCATAGGCTATAATAAATACTCACATGCCCATATTGACAATCTCCCAAAGTCCCTCAATATCAATGCTATAGCTAGGGACTATCCCTAATTGTGTTTTGTAAAAAGGAGGTGCCTCATCACTGAGCTACTAGTGAATTAACGAAGGATCCTCATTCTAAACCAGAAACCCACCCTTAACCATCTAAATTGGTTCTCATTGATTGGATTATAATAGCCCCATCTTAAGAGGAATTTTGGTCTTACCATACCACATGGTAGAGCATGTAATGGCTAAGAAATTGGATTAGTGTTAAGTTATTTTAGCTAGAGCAATGTTTTCAATTGGAGATAAGGAGCTTGTTTGTCTTTTAATAACTTCAAAAAATTAAAAGGAATTGTTAGTTTTGAATAGAGGTGGCGAATAGAGGTGGCAAAGGGGGCTCAGTATGTATGGGGTTGTGTTCGATCCATTTAACTATGGCTAAAAAACCTTGACCTATGACTAATCCATATATATTGAAGACCGTGCACATCTTCCTTGAGTTTGGCACTTCTAATTTTCATTGTTTTTGAAGAAGTCAATGAAGTGTGTTTTGGAAAAAAATCATTCAAAGTAAATGTGGGTTTCTTTGTATTTTTCAAAAATAGGGTAAGTTCTAAAATCTACTCAAACCTCAGGGGTGTCTTTAGAAAAGAAAAAGTTGTCCCTTTTCAAAAATTTGGCCCGAGGATCATATAATCCCAACTCGACCCTATCGCTATAAAATCCGTGGAAAACAGAATTTCCAATTTCCCTTTCCTCATTCTCTCATTTCCATCTTCCCATCTTCTTCTCTTCCTTCCAAATGCCAGAACCCTAACAAAAGCTTTCTCTTTTAAACTTTTTTTTTTTCACCAAACGCTGATGAGAAGTTGATGATTTTCTTCTGCTATCGCCTTCTCTGTCACTTCCAAAGAATCCCACTTTGGAAAATTTTCAGATTTTTTTTTCTGGTATGGTTTCTCTCCAAAAACCCCAATCTACTTCGGCTTGCCTTTGCATTACGGCTGTGTTTGTTCTGAAAACTGGGTTTTATCGATCTTCCTTTTTTTTGTTTGTTTTCGGTTATGTGATTGGAATTTTCTGGTCTATCACTGTCTTTGCAATCACAACAGTGAAAATTTCTATTTTATTTCATTTTCAGCTGTTTTGGTTACTGGGGGTTCGATGGAAATCGATGGGATGTCGAAATCCAGTTGAAAAATTTGTTCTTTCCTATTTTTGAAAGGAATATCTGTCATTAGAGATTATACGTCTTTTGGGTTTTTTATTTTTATTTTTTATGATTAAATTGAGGCTGCTGCTTGGGATTTGTGTTGGGGTGATTGAGAGTTTGAGATTGATATCTAGAGGGCCCCACCGTGGATGGGAATGTGCTAAAATTCTGTCTGATTAGATAATTCCAGGATGCATTAGCCTGTATTGAAGTGTGAAATGTGATGGTTTTTGTTTGAATGGTGAACATTACTCAACAGTGGGATCTTTTTAGCTCATTGCCCATTAATGTTGTGACCTGCTAAATGAAAGTTGTGGTTTATCATATGGTCATGCACAAATGGTGAGCAACAATCAGTGAACATCATTCTTTGCACTTGTGTAAGAATGCTGAGTTCACTCTACCTGCTATATGGTACATTCCTATGATGCACGGATACGGCATGGATACGTCGTAGACACGGCAGGGACACATATTTTATACATAAAAAGTGAAGTATCGGATACGATACGACACGATACATTGCCCATTTTGAAGTATCCGTGCATCATAGGTACATTCTATAGATTGCCATCCTCTGACTAGCTAAGGACACACCTACTCATTCAATGTTATGAAACCCATCTACTCAGGGTCACCTTTGTGAGGTTCTGTTCTTCCAGTCAAATTTCTTTGATGCTATGCTTTTAGTTACTTCACAAAATGATATGTCATTACTCTCTGCTTCACCCATGGTCTCAATTATCCTCCCTCATCTCTTTAAGATCTTCTACAAGTAATCTTTCAATTTATCTCACAGAGGCATTTTCTGGCCTTGTGATAATTTTTTTTTTTCATATCGTTGATAAAAATTGTGATATTCTTGTTTTGATGAAAAATCATTATTTTCAAAATATACGAGCTACTTGTCAGGCTGGTGTGTAAATTTCCCATGCTTCTTGAGATTGAAAGTCGCTGGAATTGTCAAGGATTCAAGTGCAGTGGCATGTAAAGTGGAAGATCTGTATTTTGTTTAACTAGAAATCTTCTTTCTGGCTTTTTTCCATCTTCAGGGTCAGATGAAGTAAGCTCGCTTAGAAGTTGTTGAGAGAGTACCAATGGATGCATCTGAGGTTGAGGAAAATCTTTTTGCAGCTAGCAATGCTAAGGTATTTAATTGATTTTAATCTAATGACTGAAGAGGAGCTATACTTACTACAGTTTCCAGGTTTTTTTCTATTTTATAAAAGATGTTGAATTTGGTTTCGGATTTACTAGTACCAAATCATGGTTATTGATGATTGTATGGAAAATGTCAAGGTTATGGTTGATTGGAGCCAGGGGTGATGCTGTTGTTTTTAGAACATTGATTTTGTGTGTTTTATCAAAATCTCTTTGAAAATGATGATGTATCATAAATTTTTAAACACCAATTCGTTAATTTCTGAGATGGTGGTTAATAAATTTGTGATGTATGTTTTGCAGCTACATGGAGGGATGTATAGAGATCTTTCTGTGGTTGTGTGTAAATTGTTGAGAATTTTTCCAGCCTTGGAAGCAGCACGGCCAAGGAGCAAGTCTGGGATACAGGCTCTTTGTTCATTGCATGTGGCAGTTGAGAAGGCGAAGGGTCTTCTTCAGCATTGCTCAAATTGTAGCAAACTTTACTTGGTAAATTAGAACTCTTGGTCTTTTTTGATAATCTACTATTGCACATTGTAACATGGAATGGAAGTGTTCTTTTTTCTTCTTTTTCTTACAAAAAAAAAAAAAAAAAAACAACCCATTTTTTCTTCCTAGTGTCTCTTTACTTCTAGGTTTGTGTTATTTTGAGAATTTTAAGACAGACTGGTTCTAATCAATTTATAAGCTCGGCTATACATTTTGTCTCTATGTGTTGCCTACTTGCCCTCTTCGAAGTTTATAATAACTTAGAAGTGTTTTAGCCTTAAATTTGGCACCAGGATATTTATATCAATTTCTTTTTTTATCGGTAATAATTACTTTTTTTTTTAAATCAATGTAGAAAGGGATTTATACTGAATACCCCCCCCAAAAAAAAAAGGCTCTCATCGAGCTCTAAGGAGGCATCAAGGCCCTACACTTATATTCCCTTTGGTTATTTCTTGCTTAGCAAGAACACGTGCCTGTGATCCCTTAACCATCCAGTACATGAAAAAGGGTAACAATCATAGAATTACTTAACACCATAACCTCTTTGTCTTCCCACTTTGATATTCACTGTAGCACCACTAATATGATAGCGTCTGTAGATGATACCAAACCATCTAAAGTTCCTGTCACTCCTCTCTTTCCAGATAGACTAAAATGGCGAGTGGGATAATCCTTTTAAAGAACTAAACCACAAACATGAAAAGGGCATCCTTCAGGCGGGAACTACCTTGCTTATGATGTAGATTTTATGTTATGGTCCCTGCTTATCAGATCTAATCTGTTAGCCTTGCTATTTCCATTGAAGGAGCATTTTATGGAATTGCTTGAGGGCGCTAGTCAGTCTTTTCAAGTTGTTGCTGCATATTTGTCCTCCTCGGACCTCAACTCATTTTGACCTGGGTGACTAATAGATGTCCTTTTCTATTGAATTTTAGGCTATCACCAGTGATTCTGTGCTAATAAAATTTGAGAAGGCAAAATGTGCTCTTGAGGAAAGCCTTAAGCGTGTTGAAGACATCGTTCCCCAAGCTATTGGTTGTCAGGTAACTAATACTGATCTTGATTTTGTAAATATCCAGACAAACATTTATCATTAAATCATTAGTATGCATCACCTGTAATATACCATGGTTAGTTGATCCATTTAACAGTAAATGAGAATCAATAGAAAATGGAATACAGTTCAATAATATTGGCCGAAATTTGAACTCTATATCAAAATCTGTAACCTGTTGTGCAAAAGGGTTGGCCAATGCTATGGGTCGTAGGGCTCTACCAACCATGATTCATTTCTAATGGTGCTTTTGTATCCCAATGCAGGTTTGGATTTAATTTAAAAAAAGAAGTTGCAGTTTGTTTTATAGAAGTTTGATTAAAAAGGGGTCAGGTCAGGTTGACCGCATGGGGCCTGACAAAATAGGACACGACCCATTTATACTTTGTATTAAGTATAAAGTCTTATAAATGCAATTGTTTGGACAAAATAAATAAATAAATCATTCCTTGCAAAGTATTCACGTTTGTTATCATTCATGATGATGATGATATTATTGTAAAGTAATTATTAATTATAAAATAATAGGAATGTTTCTTTCTTCGTCACTTATGTTTTGCAATTCTTATATATATATATGCAAAGACCCATAAAGGTTGAAGAGAAATGGAATAGTTCTGCCAAAGTAGATGGAAAAAATGATAGCAGAACCCGAAATCCAACCCTACCCAAATCCAAACCCGAACTTGCATTAGAGAAGTGGGTCAATTTTGGCTCAGTTTGTGGAACCTGCATCCTTACGCTTCTTAAAATCCAAACTCGGAAAAACAGAAGCAGACAGGGTTAGGTTTGGGTCAGTTGGAGCGAAAAACACTATTTGCACCTTTAGCTGTCATTTTTTTATTTTTTATTTTTTGTGTGCTAAACACAGGAAACATGCAAAGTTTGACAGCTATATGCTCATCGTAGAAATTGCATGCGGAAGGTCATCCTTTTGGTGATCCATACGGTTCATATGACAAGTTGTACCATCATAGGAGATTATTATTATGTTTGGTTGGTGTTTTTTCTTTTTCTTTTTTTATTTTTTGGGTATCTCAGTTGATCATCACATAAGTATAAATGATCCTGGTAGTTTCTGCCATGGTATTGTGTTTTTCCTAAGGCTTCAAGTATAATTTGTTTCTAATCTTGTCGACAACAGATATTGGAGATTGCAAGCGAGCTTGAGAGAATCACATTCGCACTTGATCCATCAGAGAAGCAGGTTGGTGATGAAGTGATTGCATTACTCCAGCAGGAGAGAAAATTTAGCAGCAGCTCTAATGACTACAGTGAGTTAGAGATCTTTCGCCAAGCTGTATTGAAGCTGCATATTACTTCACCCAGAGCAGCTCTAATAGAGAGAAGAGCTCTTAAGAGGCTGATTGAAAGGGCCCGCGCTGAGGATGACAAACGGAAGGAATCCATCATTGCTTACCTGTTGCATCTCCTGAGAAAATACTCTAAGTTATTTAGAAGTGAATTCTCAGATGATAATGATTCTCAAGGTTCAACTCCTTGTTCCCCTACAGTCCAAGGCTCTTTTGAGGATTGTAGTGGTCCCATAGGTAATGGTCATGCTTTCCAGCGACAGCTTTCTAAACTTAGTTCTTTCAACTTCAAGACAAATAGTCCGAGATCAGGAAACCTTCCAATGCCACCTGAAGAGCTCAGGTGTCCTATCTCATTGAAACTCATGTATGACCCAGTTATCATCTCATCTGGGCAGACTTATGAGCGGGCTTGCATAGAAAAGTGGTTAAGTGATGGGCACACTACATGCCCGAAAACTCAGCAGCAGCTCTCTCATGTCGGTTTAACTCCTAATTACTGTGTTAAAGATCTGATTACTAGGTGGTGCGAACATAATGAAATTCCTGTTCCTGATGGGCCTCCCGGGTCTCTTGATCTCAATTACTGGAGACTGGCTTTGTCAGAGTCTGAAGGTTCGACAAGATCCACAGAGAGTGTAGAGTCTTGCAAGTTTAAGGGAGTAATGGTGGTTTCTCCAGAAAAGAGTGAAACTACAGAGATACTTGAAGAAAATGATGTGGAAAATTTAGATAGCTCTGGCCAGGAGGCTCATGACAAAGAGGTGTATATGTTTGAAAGGTGTCCAAAGCTTCATGGCAGTTTTGAATGAGGGTGAGAAGTTGAGGACACAGTTGAAAGTGGTTGAACAGATAAGGTTGTCGCTGAAAGATGATGAGGAAGCTAGGGATTTTATGGGTGCTAATGGGTTTGTTGAGGCATTGGTGCGGTTTCTAAGATTGGCTGTACATGAAGGAAATGAGAATGCACAAGGGATCGGAGCTATGGCTCTCTTCAACCTTGCAGTTGATAATGACAGGTGAGTCCTATGTAACTCATCGTTTTTCATCTGTGGTTTCTGACCTCATTTTGTGAGAGATGATAGATTTTGGACCTGGATTTTTTTTTTTTTTTTATTTTTTGAAACTCAATTTGTCTATACATATAGCATAGATAGAGGACAGGTTGAGAGATATGTTGTTGTCTAGCTAATTATTGAATTTGAAAATGTAAAGCAAGTAGTGCCTTAATTGATGAATATTATTATAAGACCTATCTTCAGTTCTTCACTACCCACTGAATAAAACTTAAATGCATGGCTGTTGAGACACTTATAACACCTTTTCATCACCTGTACATTAAATTGCATATTTGTTACCATATGTGGACCACTTATTTCCACAATCATTAGATTATTAGTAGAACTCCACCTCAGATTGAGGAATAAGGCCTATATCACGATGGTAATTTACAAGATGTCCATTCATTTGTATGCAGTTTTGCTGTCCTTTTGCCTGCCATTAATCACTAGAACTCACACTTTTACATTGTTTAATGAAATCTTCCTGGGCATCAATGTGCTTCTTGAAGTCTTCTATCACAGTTTTTTGTTCACAAGTAATGGTACATAAATATATATATGCTTTCCATGTAGCATTCATGGTGTCATTCCTTTTTTCCTTTCTAGGATGTATGGTGGATCATAAACATGAATCCTTCTACTTTACATGAGATGTAGAGCATCCATTCTGTTCAAATTGTGGACCTCACCAAGGATGGGATAAAAGTATATGCATTTGTATTTTCAGATGTGCATACTCTAACATGGCATAGGCGCATAGCACCCAAATTACAGTTAATGTACATAAACTGATTACTGTATTGCTATTTTAGTATATCCTCTTTGTTAACATGAACCCATTTTGGTTGTGAAGATGTCAATTCATATTGGGGGTGGTCCTCATCATCTCATTTATATGCTTTTCAGGAACAAAGGAATGATGCTATCTCAAGGAGTAATTAAACTATTGGAGGAGATGATCTTGAAGTCTAATACTTATGAGTCCGCCACAGCTCTCTTTCTCAACCTTTCTTGCCTTGACAAAGCCAAGCCCATCATTGGCTCAGGTTGTGCAGTGCCATTCCTGGTTCAGCTTCTCCAAGCTGACTCCAATCAACAATGCAAGCTTGATGCGTTGCATACTCTCTACAACATCTCCACTCTCCGCTCTAACACCCCCCGACTTATCTCAGCAGGCATTATTGGCAGCCTACAGGCTCTCCTTACAGGCACCACTGGGCTTACCACCGAGCACATGTGGGCTGAGAAGTCAATCGCCATCCTTGCAAACTTGGCATTGAGCAAATCAGGAAAGAAGGAAATTGTATCAGCGCCTGGCTTAATTAGTGGGCTAGCTGCTAAGTTAGAGGGTGAACCCGGTGAGCAAGAGCAGGCCGCATCATGTCTTTTACTTCTATGTAACGAAGACAAGAAATGCAGTCAAATGTTGTTACAGGAAGGCGTGATCCCATCATTGGTGACAGCTTCAGTCAATGGGACAACAAGAGGTAAGGAGAAGGCAAGGAAGCTGCTTATCCTGTTTCGGGATCAGCGGCAGCAGGATCCATCGCATGTTCAGGTGGTGCAGCAGGTTGAAAGTAGCACTGGGGTCCCAGAGATAAAACCTACGTGTAAATTGTCATCGAATAAGCCAGGGAGGACATGGGGCTCTTTGTGGAGGAAGAGCAAGGGCTATTCAGTTTACCAGTGTTGAGGGTTTAGCTTTGGGCTAAAGCCAATGTAAATTTTTGTTCATACCTTTTTTACCTTTCCATTTTTTTTTTTCACAGGGGTGTTTTTTCCTCCTTCAAAAGAAATGAATATGTACAGGTCTCTCTCCCTCTCTCTCTCTCTCTCATATTATCCAAATGATCCTGTGTGTGTGTTGGTGCTCTCATCTCAGGCTAATCGTTAGTCCAAATCAAGCTGTCAAGAATATTTTGATGATGGATTTGGGCCACTTTTAAAGCTCTTTTGTTAGATCATATCCTTAATATTGTGCCAGGTGATTAAATAGGATGGGTTTGGGACAGACAGCTTTGGCCAGGCTGCTATTAATGGATAGTTAGAAAAAGTTGCACCTCAAGATCATGAGCTGGTCCATCTTGTTTGACCTGGCCCTGGCATTAGGTTGGATTGGGCTGTGTGTTTATGGTCGGTGGCCAAGGCTGGGCTGGTAGAGGCCCGGCCTCAACCGACATATTTAGCACAAAGGGCATATAGTTCTAGAGCAATGTGGGCTTGGGTTGGTAGCTGTGGCCTGGCTACAACTTTGGGTGGATGGGAACGGTTGTAACCATAACAGGGTTATTATTAAAGGCACATTTCTACCACGCGAAGAATCCATGAGGAATTTGCAGATCTAAGGATTCCTCAGTGCCCTTGGAAAAAGAATTTTTCGTCGAAAATTTATTGAACTTAAGGATTTCATGTCGATATTGTTGCACATAGATGTTTAAAGCTGAGAAATTTGTAAAAGTGGGGATTTTCAAATCCAATGGGAGGACATTAGATATGAAATCCTAAAAAAATGAGGATTTCCATTGGCTCAAATCATTAGGACACACAAAATCCAATGGGAGAACATTAGATATAAAAATCGTAAAAAATGAGAATTTCCATTGGCTCAAATCATCGGGACATACAATCTCCACACGCGGGTTTTCCGCAACTTGTGCAAAGTGGAAATCTTTTTCAAGCGCATCATAGTAAGTATATATGAACAAGATGATCCATATGCTCAACAAGCCCGTCTAGCTCAGTTGGTAGAGCGCAAGGCTCTTAACCTTGTGGTCGTGGGTTCGAGCCCCACGGTGGGCGATTTCTTTGTTTTTTTTTTTTTTCCAAACTGCCCTACTGAATGTGGGGTCCGCACATAAATCTTTCAATGGAGAGAAAACCCCTTGACAAAATGGCTAGCCGTGTGACTTGCATGAGTCCTCATTTATGTGTAAATCAAGTTATCTGCACTCAGTTTGCGGTTATCCAAATGAGACATTTGGATTGAAGTGCCATCCTTTAGATTTACGTGAAAACCAAGAGCCCGTGTCACAGTGAAAGACGCGGACCATTGCAATTTTTAGATTTTGGGTTCATGCCATATTGCTAACAGAAGGAAAAAAAAGAAAGAAAAAGAAACGAGGAAAGAGATAAAAATGAGTTTAGACCTCAAGTAGGCCTCACAATGCATATGTTTCTTCCCCTGTATCAAAACTTCTATCATCATTCACTCTACTTTGTCTATAGACGGTCAAGTAATCAAACAAGATACACAAATTACATACAATACACTGAAGTTTAACTATAACTACAAACAGAAAAACCTGAGCATATGCAACACCACATCCTTCACAGATGTTATATATATTATATAGTACCAGTATCATCTAGGGACCTCTCTTTCTAACCCTTTTCATGTGCCAACCTGCACCAAACAGCTCTAGAATTGGGTCATCCTTCAAATTCACCTCTTCATGACTACTCTTATGTGTGTCTGACTGTCCCTGGGTTCCGCCCATGCGGTTCTTTTGGCCTTTTTCATCAATTTCTTCTTTCATCGCCATCTCCTCTGATTCATCCAATATTTCTTGGCATGTGGTTGTGACGTGCCTCACATGAGTGTCATTGCTAATACAAGACTTCTCTTCATTCATCAACTTGGGTTCGGCATGTTGAATATCATCCAAAATGGACACCCTCTCTATTGAATTCAACTTTTCAACATGTTTAGCTCGCTTGTGATCATGAGAAGTTGAGTTTGGTTTTCTGACTTGTTTCATTCGTTGAGTATCATCTTTGAAACTGGACCATTTCTTTATCAAATTAGTCACCCCAATGTGCTCCACTCCTTCCATATGAGGAATCAAGTTTGGGTTCTTGACATGTTCAACCTGTTGAGTATCATTCAATATAGACCAATCCTCCATCAAGTTAGGCTTTGTAACATGTTTGCCGCTCCCCGGCGTTGAGGTCTCTCCACATTTGGTCCTTCATTAGCCGGTTTATCAGAATTGACATCGATTGCGATCTCCTTTTCCTTCACATCTTCGCACTCCCTGGCCTACCAAAATCGATGCCAAGAGATTCAGGCCTGCACTCAAATAGGTTGATGACCAGCTGAAAAAGGGCACTTGGTGGACTACTGCCAGTAATTGGTCCACAACATTGTCTACTTTCATTGGGAGGGTCTCAGCTATGGAAACAAACCTGTCCGTCTTGTCGAAGATGTATTCAGAAGGTGGGAAGAGGGTCTCGATCACACTTTCGAAGGCTAAAATTTGTTCGTCGGTGCAGGAAAGGATTGCCAGCCATTGATGTATGATTGTGTGGGTAATGGGGCTGGCCAGTGTGGCCAGCTTCTGTGCCAGGGAGCCTATGGGACCATGACAGTGTTCTGCTCTTTGGTAAATTTTGTGGACTATGGTTAGAATTGAAACTCCAATGGCGTGAAGGAGAAGTGGCCTATGGTATCTTGTGTTTGTTGATTGAGATTCCTGAGGGATTAGAGAAGCATTTGAACATCAACATCACACTTCAGAAATATTTTAAGAATGAGTAGAGATCATGTGTAACCAACTACTTGTATGATACTTGAGAATGCACATCACATTTAGTTGTATCTGATCATTTAACACATGACATCAACAAATATCATCAAATAGCTACAGAAATCACTCAAATTTGTTAGCTTTAAAATATTAATTAACAGAACAATTGGAGAAAAATGAAGTCATTAAGCTTGCAATTGGATTTGGTTCTCCCATGATAAGGGTGTGCTAAAATGTAGTACTTAAAATTTAAATTTCTTGAAATCAAGTAATCAAGAAATTTACCTAGCTACACCAAATACTGCATTTAGACACCCATACAGAAAAAAAAAAAAGAAAAAGATTGTGAGTAAATTTTACTGTGCTTTTTGTTAGTGTAATGTGACTTATTTTTTTTTTTTGGTAAAAGGTAATGTGACTCAATTAGATTTTCATTTGATGATCAGAATAATTTTCTGAATCTTTTCTGAATTTTGGAATTTTTGCACAATTTTTCATTTGTGTCTCAAGAACAAAGAAGAATAACAACTCCTAAGTGCTTTTTTTTTTTTTTGGGAGAAGAGGAGGAGGAGGAAGAGATAGGAGAAGAAGAGAGAGAAAGAGTGGGGGGGGGGGGGGGGGGGGGGGGGGGGGGGGGCTGTTTGTTGGGAGATGTACATCATAATTTTTTACAATTATAATTCCCATGTTCTCTATTTTTCATGTCATAGTGAATTGATAACTTTTTTTTTTCTCTCTTATTAATCAGTACTTTTAGTAAAAAAGTAGTCAAGAGTACAATATGTATACATTGGCATTAGTCATTTGATATAATTATGATATTCAAGTTTTGGATCAGTATAATTTATTTTCTCCTGAAGTTGGTTATGGCTTCTTGCACAGTGTGAGCTAATCACCCACAATGTCCAATGTGCAGTTTCTAAGTGTTTCACATTTAACATTTTTTTAGGCCTGTGTCGATTGTATTTCACAGTAACAAGGTGTTTATGTAGTATATGCAGTTTACTGTTGCAAGCATGAAGCTATGGGCTTCAGTCATGTTACCAATAAAAATATAATTTAGGATAGCTCATTTTTTAAGGACAAGGGGTTCTCTTGTAAAATAATGAAAAGAAGGTCACATGATAAATATGTATCAAATGTGAATCGTAAAAATCATAAATCAGAAAGATACTCTTATCCCAATATCAGATAAACTGCAACAATAAGATACTCTGCAAAACATACCATAATATGAAAAGCCTTTGATGAGTACCCTATTGCGACTTCAGCTGAACTGTCAAAAAAAAAAAACCAAAAATGAAATCAAATAATCTTTTTTGATAATTGTAGGATCACCCATGAATTCAATTGAATAAAATCAAACTTACTTGTCAAAACCAAAGCAAGGGAAAATTAAAATGAGAGGAAGAAAGTTGAATTCTCTGTAATCTAGGGAGGGGAAGGTGGTGGTGGTGTCAGCTGTTTCTCTGAGAGAGGGAGAGTAGAACAGGCCCTTTACTATAAATAGTGACATGGGTTGTGAGGATGTTTATCCAAGCTTCTGGTCTAATTTGATGGGATTCGAGACAAGTGTCATGGGACGTTGTCTTTTAGGTACCATCTTGCATGTAAATTTGTTCTTTCTGGAAGGCTTCGCAGGCAGTAAGGGTGAAACTTGGGTTGGGCCAAACTGAGGCCAACCAGCTCCCACCGGACAAGTATGAAATTTGGATTGGGCCTGTTCGAGTTTAGGTCTATCTCGGGTCTTAGATTTTAGAAGCTTATGTTGAATTCAGGTCAGGTTGCATTTGTTTCTTGAGCATTTATTAATATAAATATATTTATGCTGTATAATGAGTCATCCGGCTTCGATGATGATGATGATGAATGAGTACATCCTACAAGGTGTTTGGTTTCGTAGGGCCTATTTAGATGCATAACAATCAATAGAAGCACGGAGATTGATAAGTTTGGACATGGGTTGACAAGATATTAGGCCTATCGTTGAAGGCTATATACATCATGCATACTTATTGTAGTAGAATCCAATGATGACCAAAGTGATGTTTGAGTGTCAAATTTGGTGCAGTAACAATTTAAGGGTAGGTGTGTGTCAAGGGATTGAATTGATCCTAGGTGGAGCCCTCGTAATGAGAAAAAGAAAAATTAAGTATAAAAGGGCACATTATATTTGCCTTCACACAGATCTTTTTACCCTTCAAAAGGCAAATTGAATTAGAATTTTAGGTACCTGACCCGCCCGATTCAACCCAACTCAACCTTAATTGCAATCAGATACAGAATTGGCTTTTGAGCAGACTTGGGTTCCAACATGTAAACTATTTGGGGCTTGGGTCGGGCCAATATCTGACCAGGCCCACTATTGCACCCCTGATCATACTCAATATAATATACTTTCAAAATATATAATATACTTGATGTACTGGACAGTCAAATGAACGGTCCAGCCAGTGAAGCCCACATGATCACCTCCTGTGAATTGCCACCAGCCAACTTTGGTACTTCATCTGAATTTCGTAGGACCCTCATCGATCATGCAAATTTTGGTCAAAATCAGCCTATCGAATGGTTTAGATCTCAAAACATCACATGCTTCAATCAGATGATTCTCAATTTTTCCACATAGGTAGGCCAAAGGGAGACCTTTTATACCCTTACCCTCCCCATGATTGTTTAGCTTCCAAGTGGGCCCACGCGCTGGACCACCCATTCAATGACCAACAAAATGGATTTTTGGCCAAGGATTATGCCAATACTTCATAAAACATAAACTTGTTATAAAAAAAAAGAGATCATAAAGTGTTAGAAGAAAACAAAAATGAATACAAGAAGTTAAAGGCGCATTATAACAGATCTCAAGATCACTGTATCACACCTGATGCTAAGAGTCAAGACCTTATTATAACTTAAATCATCAAAGGCTATTCATGTACTATGCCTGAGAAGTTAAAGCACAAACTAACTGATATGAAGAACATAGTGTCCAAAATCTGTTTTACAAGCTCTCTTTTGAGCAAAAACTTTCTCATGACCCTCCAGCAATCAAAGAAATATCTAAAGGGATTCTTATATGTACACAACACAGTACACAAAGTGGTGGTTCCTTGAGGAGCTGTTTCAGTTTCCTCAACACCTGCCACCAGAATTCTCAAACAAACCACTCCATTTTTTCTTCATCATCATGGTCTTCGTCGTCGTCGTCATCATCGTAAGATCACACTACTGGTTTGCTCCCACACGTGCAACTTGCGCATTCTTGCTTCAGCACCTGCGAAAATGAAATGACGATCATCCCTCCTGTCATCATCCCTCCTGTCTAAAGGATACTTTGTTTCAAGCAAAAAGTAAAATATAAAAAAAGAGTGAAAATCATCCCTCTTCTAACTAAAGAATACTTTGTTTCAAGCAAAAAAAGAAAAAAAAAAAAGAAAAGAAAACGGATTGACAATCATCAGACTAATACTAACTGTTGGATTGAGATGCATGTTTTCATCTTTGATTTTTTGAGACTTTAAAATGCACCCCTATTGAGATCCAATTAGCCCCATTTTTGGTGAGTTTCTCACCTCTACATAGATATTCACAACCCATACTCCACTGGATTGGTGGTAGTCCCAAGCAAGCCCCCAGTGTCCTTATATGCACATGGCCGAAGAGAGCTTACAAGGAACGAGCGCAGCCCAACTTGGGGTGGATATGGACTTGGTTTTGATACCTGTTTAACATTGGCATATTTTTTGGCTTCCCTATACGTAAATAAGATGGGCTTGGGAATTTGCATCTCCAAAAGCCATATAACTAGCGCATCTGGGACGATCTACTTAACAGTAGCAGGCTTAAATATTTTGTAAATGGAGTTCATCTGGGCCTCTCATTTAGGACTGCAGGTGGATCTGGGCTTAGGGCAGATAGCATTACAGGTTGGTGTACCCAACCTCTGGCCTGGTATGGTCACTTGCAGCCCTAAAGGCATGCCGATTGCAGTTTGGATAAAATGGGCAAGGCATTTTAAAATTTCTTCAAGTTTGCCAGTAACTCCATCTTCATGCATGTGAGGCGTGTAGATATGCAGCTATGACCATCAGGTCTTACTTGGATGGACCATAGCATAAAATCTGCATTGGATGGCAACCCCTGCTTCCCAGAAACTTAAAACATATGCAACATATTGGATCGTATCCAATACTTCATTTTTATGTGTAAAATTCATGATATGTCTTTGCTGCATCCATCCCATATCTCAGAATCAAGCCAGGCAATTGCTTCCATTTGATCGGCTGAATTCTGAGGGTATGAAATGGGTGGTTAAGAAAACAGTCTACCAATATAAAAATGATCCACTTTTCCCCCAGAAATCCTCCAAGCGAAGGGCTAGGTTTCTCTGCTTGATTTTGGTCTATAGACTATTCATGGCAGGACCTAATAGGTTGAATGGCTTATCTTGCACTTGCATGCCTCATGCAAGAGTAGAATCACAGATCACGCGAGAAATAAAATTTTCTTTGCTGTGGTCATTTTAGTATTAACTCAACGAACAATGTTTTGATATCAGAGCTACTCCAGTTGTAAATGATTACCTGAACCTGGCCTTGAAGGTCTTTGATGTGCTGAACTGCCATATCCAACATCTCTGCTGTGTTCGTTTGCTGTAAAATTCCAATCAAAAGAACAAAAGTACGATCTTTAAAATAACCAAATAGCAAATAGCTATTATTAAGGGGATCCTTTTCTTTTTGGTCACAAAACTTAAAATGGCCAACTAACTAGTATTACAAGGTCTAGGTTGATGCATGCTAGACCCACGGGAAGGTGGATCCAAATAATTGATTGATGGACCACTGGAACAATGATGGACCAAAAAACTTCCCAAGTGGTAGATTTCTATCTATTAATTCTTAAATATTTTACAGAACTCTTAGCATTATTAGGATTGGGCTGCCAAAACACACTTGTGAGACTAGCTGCAGCTCAGCCCACATGCATATATGTGAGGCAAATATCACTTTAACTTATTCTTCGGGTGATATGCTTATAAATAGCCCCCAAAGAGCTTCCCATTTCCATGGGAATCTTGTCCCTTCTTCCTCAACAAAGTGAAGAACCATATCCAACACAATCTACCAATCAACAAATCCACAGGATTGACCTCATCTAAGGTTTCCTAACAACCAGTGAAGATCTCATTGATTTTATCCTTTCTGTTTCTGTTTAATCCTATATATAAGTTGTAAAATTTGATTTACTATATAAAAAAGAAGCAGAGTTGAATCTTTCCCGAAAACAATTCTCATCTTTGTTGTTATATATATTTTTCTAGGCGTGCCATTTGCCTCACGGGCAAGCTTTTTCTTCCTTTACAAATTTTGGTAAAAGAAGAAAAAGCTTGCGAGTGAGGCAAGTGACATGCCTAGCAAATATATATGTCTATACGTGCATTACTGGTTTGTGAAACAATCACAATCATCTTATCTTAGTTTAAGTTTGAAACATTATTTAAGTTTAAACATTGTGTCCTTATTAGTTTGGCTGTATTCTTAGGTTTTAAGTATAAACGCTACATTCTTATCAAATTAATTTTATATTAAGTTTAAACATTGTAGACTTGTATCCTTATCGTTAGTTGTAACTTCTCATCATCTCTAAAATTACACTCCACCTACTTGAGAAGTAGTGTAAGACTCTTCCCTGCTATTGTGATTATTTGATATGGTCAAATCCTATGGAATATGGATTGCAGATCTGACGAGTCCTGTGCATCTATTTTAGGTGAATGTGAGAAAATCAGACTGAGTTTTCAATAATGTAAATGAAATTATCATTCATAAAAAAAATGTAAATGCAATTGGCAAGGCAATGAACTGCACTTTCAACCACAAGTTAGTTTACCCACCAAAGGACAAACCATAAATTCTGCATTTCAAATACCCTAGATTTAGATGTAAAAAAGGTCTTATTGGTTTTATCCTTTCTTTTCCTGTAATCAAGGAAATTTCAGCCATAACTTAGTTTACCCACTAAAAAACAAACCACAAATTTTCCATTTCAAATACCCTTGATTTAGATGTACAAAAGGTCTTATTGATTTTATCCATTTTGTTTCTTGTAATCAAGGAAACCAACCCAGTATAGTTACCTTGTAAAATTAAGCATAGTAATCAAGTTTCAAAATTAGATGTATTGTATGAGAAAGAAACATTGTTGCATCTTTCACGTAAACAATTCTCATTTCTGTTATTGTATATTTTTGTTGGGCATGCCACTTGCCTAATTGGAAATTTTTTTCTTCCTTTACTAACCCTGTAAAAAGATATAAAGCTTGCCAATGAGGCAAGTGGCATACCTAGCAAATATATATCAGCACTATAATCCTTAAGCAAGTTGTAAAAACTGATTTACCATATGAAAAAGAAGCATAGTTGGTTGCATCTTTCACCGAAAGAGTCTTCATTTCTATTATTATATATTTTTGCTAGGTGTGCCACTTGCCTCACTGACAAGCTTTTTCTTCCTTCACACTTAAAAAGAAGAAAAAGCTTACCAGTGAGGTAAGTGGCACCCCTAGTAAAAATATATTTATGTATTTGTTCACTTATCTAAGTTTAAACATTGTATCCTTATAAGTTTGGCTGTATTTTTAGGCTTAAGTTTAGATGTTCTGTCCTTATCAGATTAGTTGTATCTTTAAGTTTAAATGTTGTAGACTTGTATCCTTATTGTTAGCTGTAAGTCAACACCACCATCTCTAAAAAACACTTCACCTACATGAGAAGTAGTAAGACAGTTTTCCCCAGTACCGTGATTATCTGACTTAGTCAATCCTATGGTTTGTGGATTAGATGGGTCCTGCCCCTCTATTTTAGATGAACATTAGTTACTTCAATAATGAAAATGAAATTGGGAGGCAACAAACTGCATTTTCAGCCATAATTTAGTTTATCCAACAAATGACAAATCCTACCTTTTGCATTTCATACACCCTAGATTGAGAAGATTTTTTACCTTATCCACATTCGGCAGAAGATCTTCTAACCTTTTCAATTTCTCACTGATCCTTGTTCGTCTGTCCTGAAAATGTGAATCAGAGTTACAGGTTATGAATGTACAATAGACAATGGCACAAAATTTCAGTTGAAACATGACACAAACACAATTGTACTTCCAAAGAAAGAGTATGTACTATGTATTACACAATTTACAGATGTGTATAGATGTATGGACTTGTGTCTAATGAATCTTTTCTGCACATGCATGATTGTATTCATACATTGGAATAGACAAAATATAATTTATGCAGCTCAGTAACCAAACCCGTAAATGTCCATTTGAAGCAATGTGAGAGAACTGCGCCAAAATATGCCAAATGGATTAGAAAGACATGATGCTTTCGAGGGCCTGTTTTGACATTGGTTTAGTGTAGTTCTGGGACTAGTGCTTCTTATAGGCCCATGTTAGAGTTGGCACTACGGGCTATTAGTCCAGTTCACCCTGTTCACACATACTGCAACATTGGCTATCTTTATACATGAGGATGGATGTAAGTCATATACATGGGTTGCATATACAAACATAAAATAGTGTTTAATATCCTCTTTCAAAGGTTCTCTCTGCTTCTTGCAAAGTGCAAACCATTGTCTATTGGCACAAACTTGAAGTTGTGTACTGAATCACCAAAAAAAAAAGGAGTTGTACCTTTAATTCCCATTAAAGAGGTGATCAAAAGGAGTTCTATTCTTGGTAACGTTGATCACCATAACAGGGATCAAGATCACTGGTTGGTTCCTATCTCAGTATGCTCATCTAATAGGTGACACTCATGAGAGACGTCTCTCACGAGAGGATTTACTTTTCTTTTGTGAAAGGCTCCAAAAGTAATAACATTTCGACCAGTGCGAAATTGGAATGCCCTGCCAATTCATGGGGAGTCAGGTGCATATGCATGTAAGGGCATGGATTGATCATGGATGAGCCTCATTACATAGATTTGAAAATGGTGGACTTTGCTTCAAATAAAACTAAACTCGGGTCTATTTTTCTATAGTTTTGGCACTCTAGTTTATTCCATAACTAATTAGAACTTTTATTCATACACTTTACACCATATGTTGGCTTACACCACATGTTGGCACAAATGTACATACAATTATGCATGAATGAAAGCCCTTAGATTAGATAAGCTATGATTATGATGATGATGACATTCATGCAAACAAATAAAACTGGTGTTACAAACCCGCTCTGCAATGCTTCTAGGGTGTGTGGCACAACCACGCTTAGCACGAATTTTGCAAGGAACCGAGTCTGGTTGCATCTGGAGGAGCTTCTCCACAGTTGCCATCTCTAGTGAGGTTTGCGGTAGACTAAACTGAAAATCAACAACCACAACAGAAATAAGTAAATTTACCATTAGATTTTGCACCAACACCTTACAAATACATGAGATACAACACATTTCTAACACCTTCAAACTACTAAAATAACACCCTTTTGAAGCAAAAGAAAAGGTCATATTCTTTCATAAAGGCCTGTATTTACAAATTGCCAAAGGAATTACTAGAACATTGTGCCGCAGGCATATGATGCGGGCCACCTCAGAGCCATACAGGGTTCATCAAAACTCAACTTTCACAAGTCTTGTACCTACACATGTTTTGAGATCTCAACCATCTTTTTTTAACATTTTACTAGGATTAGCTTTCCTATTATATTTAAGACTCTTCATTTCCTTCTTTATTTGGATAGATTAAGATCCCTTATTTGGCATGTTGCCAGTTGAATGGGGAAGATCTACTTTCTAATTAGGATTAAGGGTGGACATCTATTGTGCTTTTATTTTTACATCCAAGAGGCAAAGGTTAACCATGATCTGAATATATTTCTGAAAAGGATTATGACAACGACTCTTCCGATACCGCAAGTTGGAATTCCGACTTCAGTTTGCCTAGAAGCATGTTCGCAGTAAACAGTGTCAGCACCAAAGGCTCGGACGATGAAGATGAAGACCAAGAAGAAACTTTCGAAGAAGTTGAAATGGAAAATGATGTAAACCCTAGTCCCCCGACAGAGGATAGGGTCCGAGAAATTCATCTTGGTTCAGAGGATGATCCTCGGAAAAAAGTTACTCGGTGTATCTCTTTATTGAAAGAATATATGGATGTATTTGCATGGTCATATGCATCCTTTCAATTAAGGGCCACTTTGTTTGCAAGAATTTTGAGAGTTCTTGTCTGGGAGAATCTGGAATTCTCCAAATGCTGTCCCCCAAGTGGAATTCCAAACGTTGGAAGTACAATCGGGCATTTAGAAAGCTAGAATTCTGAGAATTTAAAAAGCTAATAGTGACTTTTTAGGTAGGTCTATTTTCATAATTCTAGCAACCAAATGCAGCATTTGAAATGCTCAAGGGACATGATCTTACACCAGCGTCAGAAATCCCCAACACCCACAATTCTCGTCAGTAGTACCTCCAAACAAAAGGCCCTGAATCAAATTGAAAGGAAACTTTCATGCAATAAGCTTTCATGAAAATCCATTTGGAAAAGTAGGGTGTGAGCTTTAGGCATGTGTCAATTTGATGACATTTGATACTTTGTCTATTGTTGGTCTTGTTTTTGGGCGGCGACTATCTTCATTACCAATGGAACTATCTCCATAGATCATTAGGATTTAGGACAGTTAACTATTAACCATTCAATAAGATCATTTGATTATTTCTGCTCCCTTGGTCCACGTCACTCCACACAGTTGATGTCCACCAATTGGATGGTTAAGATTTTCCATCAAGACTTGCACCTTTGGGGTAGGATCCAAAGCACCCCTATGGCTAAGACTATCTTCATTAAGCATTACCCATCTAAACTAACATGTGTCAACTGATACTTTTCATACATTGCACTATCATCAATCATATATTAAACTCAATACTAAATCTTATTAAATTTATCATTATTTCCTAACTACTCCAAACTTCCTAATATGAAATATTGTTTAACAATCCATAGGTTGTTACCTGAGTCTCTAAGCTGCCAATACCGGTAACGATGTTTCCGTTGATGTCTTTGGCACGTTTGCTCGGTGGATGAGAAAATACGATTGAATTGGTATCATCCCATGAAGCCATAGGAAAATTGCCCGCCATATAAGATTGCCCCACATTCCCAGCAGTGTCGTCGGTGCCATTGCGCCCTGCCACACTCTCCCCAACTTCATCAGGAATGCTGCCTTCGGAGATCCGAGAAAGAGAGTCTTGTCTAGAAAAACTAAGCTGAGATTTCAACCTGCTATTGCCAATTCCATGGCTTCCATCATACCCTGGTTGAGAGCTGAAGTTTCCAACTCCTCTTGTAACAGAAAAACCTGCTGCCAATTGACCAAAATGCCCATTAGATCTCCCAAAAATAACTGAGGCATACCCTTATTATTTATCAACAAAACAAGTCCCTAACCAATAACAAAGAAGTTATGGGATAGGAGGAAACCATGAGATCAGTGTGGGGGGCCCTTAATCTTATATCAAGGTCTAGCACTCTGGATCCGATTATGAGCGGATTGGATCCATGCTCCTGATAGCATCAATGTAAATATTACTGAACTGAAAGGCTGAAATGGACATCACAGTCTAGAATTGGAACTGGATATGGATCCATCTGAAATATGAATCAAGAATCTTCATCTGGACATTCAAGAAATGATCAGATTTGGACTTGACTTGCCAATTGAATTGGGGCAATACCCTACATCCAGTATGAATCCAACTCCTATCAAGGTCATAGCTAATTCGCCCTGTTGGTACAGGGTACAAAACTCAGACTTCAATAGAACAATTAAAGGGATATATTATAGGAACCCGGATTGATAGGATAAGACTAAAATGATGATGTGATAATTCATGAATTTATTATAGGTTCATATGAAATGGGAATTCCTTGGTCCAAAAGGGCCCAATCTCGGATAGGACAGGCCGATAAATAACAATAACTAAGATAAGTAATGATTGGATAAGTGTCAAATTAAGTAAGCTCAAATATAATCGGGTCCAATTGAGTAGGTCCAAATTCAAACCTGAAAATTAAATGGGTGCAAAATAACTACTCAAACCCCATCTTTCATGTGTCAATCCGGGTCAGACCCGAATAAATGGTTACCTATTGTGACCCCTGACTGAAATCTGTAATAAAGAATGTGGGCCCCACAAGAAGACCCGGAGTTTCATGGCGAAATGTTCCCCTCCTCTTGCCAAGGTCAAAGGGAATGTAGACAAAAATGTTCCACTTGGATCCAGCCAGACACGGACCACTGGACTCACTACATTTAATAGGATGTGGGTCCGGATCTAGGTCCCAGTTATAGGACCCAACCACCACAAACCACGCACTTGTTACATCTAAACCATGGGCAGAGACAAAACAAAACGTTTCCTCCAGTTTTGACCAGTTTTTCTTTGGGCGGTTTGAATCTCACCCAACTGAAAAAGTTTGGTGGGTCCCACCATAATTGTCACTTGTCAGCCACCAATAAGAAGTTAAAGAAAGCCACGTGGCATGTTAGTGGGCCCAAGTGAATTTGAAGAGGGGCCCATTGAAGACAGGAATCTGAAATCAATGCAGAGGGAATTCCATTTCCTTTTAAAGCAACTGCAAAACGGACTCCGGTGGGGAACACATCAGCCAAATCTGGACATTGGAAACAGTGGGGGGCCCACATGGAGGAGTAGAAGCAGTGGGACCCAGCAGATGGGAAAGGGATTACAGGACTGATTCATGCATTTGCGAATCCGGAAAGTTTCTGAGGAGACACGAGGAATCCGAATGCGAAGACTTTTTTGCAGCACAGACGACACGAGTGGGTGAGAATGAAGACCATGTTACTGGGCCCCACCATTTTCGTCCAGATGGCCTCGTGGGACCCACTTTCTCAGGGTCAATTCGGCATTAAATACTGAGGAATCTTACAACACAGACCTCAGTGTTGTGTGTCCGGGCACCATCTAATGATAGGTCAGGTGGCCCACCTGGAGCCATCAGAAACTCGGCCTTGATTGATTGGTTCAGAACGACTGCTGTAAATGTTTCCCAACCATCCATTTTTAGGAAAAGATTTTAGGCCAACTACCATCAATGCTTGGCCCCATCAAAGAAACACACTTCCCCTGGACTCATACAGACCGTTGGATTAATATCAATTACAATCCATGCAGATAGAATCACCAGATTGGGATTCAACCCAAGCTGGTGGGCCCCACCAGAGGATAGATTCCACGAACCACACAGCAGGAATCCGAAGCCAACGACTTCTCCAATTAGCACCAACCGAAAGCATGGAGGAAAAGATTCCAAGGAGTTGAACAGAAAAAATGCCCCACCATTTCAACAGTCCAGATTTCTCGAGCATCATGGTACAATAGCCCCCAAAATTTTCTATACCAGTGGGCCCACTTCCAAAAAAATTTGAGACTCGGCCATTCTCAACCATCCAATTCCGGGTCATTGATCGAACGGTCAGAGTCATCAAAACAATTCCAAATTTTGACCATCCCCCATCCGACCCATGGCCCATCAAATCATCGGTCAGGATCACCCAATCATGACCCCAATTAAATGACCCAGATAAGAAATTAAAAAAAAAAAAAAAGGGAAAGTGAATTTTTTTTTATTTAACTCATACCATTATCCACCATGAGCTGGGAGAGGAACCCAGCTGGGGAGCTGCTGTGCCTGATCAAAGATGGCCCACCTTTCAAACTACTAGCCGTTGCAAAGCCCCCACCAACGGCCAGATCACCAAAGCCGTACGATCTCTCAAGGCCCACCTTGGATCCCCCGGTCGTGTAGCTCTCGCCCACCTCGGCCGAGGACACAACACTGCTGTTATTATGGTTGGGTGGGTTGGTTGGGTTGGGTCTGCAGGTGGACTCGGATGTGGCGGTGAGGCAGGAGGAGTCGCCCGAGAAGAACCGGCCCATCATGGGATCTGATCCGACGGCTGAGAATTCGGGGTCGTCGTTGATGACTGAGTCGACCAGGCTCTTGAGGAGGGAGCCCGGGGCTGATACATAGCGGGTCAGACCCGGGCCCATCTGACGTTGTGAGGAGGAAGAGGAGGAGGTCATGTGCATGGACTGGATTGGATGGGAAAGGAAATGAAGTGTGTGGGTTTTGGTTTTGGGGGTGTTGTGTTTGGTGCAGAAGGGGAAGGGGGGAAGAGGCTGATTGTGGTGGGGGGAGGAAAAGTAGTGGATTCACTGCCTACTTTTTGAAGGGGATTTATGGCCTGTTTATCTATAGTTTGTGGCTAATTACCCCTGTTGCCACTGATAATTACCAAATGCCCCGCCGCCCCAATGGGCCGTCGGTATGACCCGTTCTAGCGTGCTCCTATAAAAGTTATATGAAAAAACTCGCTAAAAGAAAAACACAACAAACAGGTATACAATTGCTTTAGACATTTGTGTCTATTTGAGAATGTCACTTTTCTATCGTTTTATGAGAAAGAAGTAAAAGGTTTTATATATTGAACCATGCATTGATATAAAATATTGTCAAAAGAATTTGAAGTATTCTTACATTTATTTGAATTAGTTTGAAATAGTTCTAGAAAGTGGGCTTGCAAAATGACTCCAAAGTTATTTTAAAATTGAAAAATATCCATTTTCAAACTCATATAGGCAACATATATTTTCTTTTCTTTTGCAACATTGCTCCTATTATTCGACTCATTGTAGTATAAGATTAGTAAACTATATGTGTGTCTTGTCCCCGTTTTAAAAATTAGACAAGTAGCTTGGGTTGGACCAATTAGGTCTAAACCCATTGAATTATAACATCTAATAGTGAGACCTAATAGTGGCACGGGCCTGTCCTAACCCAAAATCAATCTTTAGCGATAAAGATAAACCCATGTCTAACCTAAAGTGAGCTAGGCCCAACCCATGGCAAGAATCCCTAAAATTCTCAAAGGTTGTTTTCGTAATTAAGTGACAAAGCAGGAGCATTTACTTTTAATGCCCACCTTTTTGTCTCACCCGAGTGCCCTCCGACTGTCGACTTTCCTCCGTTCCCTCTACGCAACATGACAAGAAATAAAATAATTATAAAATCAAATGAAAGATGTGAAACTGCCAATAAGAAGTTGCCAAATCAGCAGTTGTGTTTTCCACTCATGTGCATGAATGAAGCTAATATTATAACATCATACTTGCTTCAAGGAGTATAATAAAAATTGTTAAACCATTTTTAGCTGTACTTCTGAATCTTAAGCATGGTAGAAAAATCATGACCCTAATAAAATAATTTGTGTTTATGTTTAAGTGAAAAAAAAAAAACCATGGAAAGGGATGCTAGCTATGCAATTTTCAAGGTGGCAAATTTTGGTTTGTTTAGAGGTTGTAAATCTCACTGCTGGGTCATTTGGATGTAGTTCAATAACCATTTTGTGGTAGGGAAGGAAGGCCTTAGCATGAAAGTTTTAGGGCCTTTTGGTTCACATATTAATTTTCTAGAAATTCTAAGACTTGTATTTATAAAAAATAGTTGAAATTGAAGAAATTTGTGAATGTTAAAAAATGAGCATAATTTTCTCTTTTAATGGAATATGTATTTTGGAGATATGGGTATTGACTCCTAACCTTCTTCACCCGAGCAAGTTAAGTTTGAGAAAAGTTACGTCTCATCTCCATCTACTCCATCTTATATATTCACCCCACTTCTTTAATTATTTTTTGTTGGAGCCTATTTGACCACGAACTCCTATGTATTGAAATTTTATGCAAAAAAAAAAAAGGGCTCTTAGTTATTATCATATACGATCATAAAATTGTCGAGATTTGACTTCAAGCCGTAGCTTGGCTGACACCAAACACTTTAATTTTCAAGTCTTCCCAAGAGAAAAAAAAAGAGAGGAAAAGAAAAGTATTATTAACTCCTGAGACTATGAATTGTCGAGATTTGGCTTCAAGCCGTAGCTTGACTGACACCGAACACTTTGATTTTTGAGTCCTCCCAACATAAAAAAAAAAAAAAAGGAGGAAAAGAAAAATGTTAAGTCCTGAGACTATGAAATGCTAGATTAGGAACATATGAATGTGCATTGTTATTTAGCTCACCTTTAATCCATGGTAAGGTCTCTTAATCCCATCTTACCATTGGTATATAGATTCATGGGGTAGTTCCCAGCATCAATGTTTACACCTAGCTGAGGTGTAAACGAGTTGAGTTGAGCTTGGACCAACTTGAGGATGACCTTGACTATTAAATCAAGCTCAAGTCAACTTTGAGGAGCTAAGCTGAAACTTAAGGTGTGCTTTACCAAACTCAAGCTTAATTAAAAATGAACCAACTAATAAAACGTTTTGGGCCATTGTATATGGACCATGGTCACAAGCAATTAACGGCATTATATACCTTTCCAACAACAGTAGGTTTATGCGGCTGGAGAAAATTAATTGCAAAAAATGACTCCTGTACCTCTTAATACATTCAAAGGGCAGGAAATACATGCATCATCTAATGTTGACCTTCTTGGTGGGACCACTTAGGTCAAGTTGAACCTGTAGCCCAAGCCCAAAGAATGAGTTGGTGTCCATCTAGTCATCATAAAGTTGTTGTCACCAATCACCATCCATCACCCTCATCTTCCTCATGCTGTTGTTACAATGTATGTGGTATATGTGTCATATTCTGGTTGGGCCGACATGTGTCCTGATTTTGATTTGGATTAACCAATTTTACTTATTTACTCATCCCTGTTTAGGTTTTCATTTTGATGCATGCCAATTGAAAAGATTTGGTTTTGTATGATGAAAAGGTCACCTCATTAAGTGATTTGTAGAGCTATGCGTGATTAATTCGTTCTTATCGTAGAAATCTCTCTATATATAGAAAATGACCTAATTTTCACTTTGAACGAAGACCATATATGTGAAATTGAAAATTTATGAAAAACATAATTATATATATTGTGTTAAATCAATCCAATAGTATATGTCGTTGTATTGAAGTCAGATTTGGACCGTTGCTCGTACGTATAGAGGCATGTAATATGCAGTTGATTGAACAAATGGTGAGGACCAAACTAAATTAAAGAAGATTATTGTTATTATGTGGGGGATTTTCTCCTATGAAATCTCAATGTAGAAGTTGTGTGGAGTTTTCAGCCTTTAATTTGGAGGTTCTCTTGTTATAAATGTTGACGATTGAGAATTCTGCACTGCCCCTTGCGTAGACTCTGGTAGGCGATGCTCATGAAGGTTTTTAAAATACTTGCTCACATGACAATTGCTTGGCAATATTGGTGGTGCACATTGGTCAACAAAATGCAATAAAAACACCTACGTTGGTCATCTATAAATGATTACTTCCATTAGTCATTCGTAATCACCTAATCAAAGGTTTTAGATGAACAATTGAAACATCTACAAGTCCAAGGCCTGAAATCATTAACTTAGATTAGATTCGACAGCTAGCAACATAAAATCGTTAGCGACTTAAGCTAGATGTGTAATTTGAAAAAAAAAAAAAAAACACACTCTATTTTATGGAAATGGCCCCCACTAAGATGAAACTTGTGACCCGCTTTTCTTTTCTATTCTTTCCTTCAGAGTTCTGTTAGTTTGAGGACTACGAAACTAAGAAAGTGATGTTTGACAATAGCCATCTACTTCTAATTCTAGGGCCTATAGATTGAATATTTCCAAGCTTCCACCCCATGTGCCATGTGCAAGATAATATAATTACCATTACTGCTGGCTTAAGGAAACAAAAGTGACTTATCACCAAAGGTTCACTTAATAAACCATGGGAGAAGGTGAATATTGAAGGTCTGAAATTAACCTTACACTTAATGGGGGCAGAGTTCAATCAGGTGAATTAACCTTATAGTTAACCTGGCCCAACAACCTCTAAATTATCTCATCCAAATTTTGTAGTCCCTTGAATTGATTAGACACCCCTAATCAATATTCACCCCTAATCAGTATCCCTCGACAACATCAGCACAAGCAAAGCTTCTACAATTTTCTTTTCCTTATGTTTCTGGGTTTTCCAAGTATGTTACCACATTAGGGCCACAGGCGATTTACCCGCCTTCTCCTGGGCCAGTAGGGATTAGTCCGGCTCAAAGAATTAGGACACTCTCCGTTATAAAAAGAAAGAAAGAAAGAAAGAAAAAAAAGTATGTCTTGATATAAACATTTTGAGCATTGGACTGATAGGTTACCTTGATAATGGAAAATATTATCCTTTACAAAGTTTGCGTGAAAACCGTAAAGAGGAGCCGCTGGCCTGAAATTCACTTGGTGGGGTCTAGCTCTTTCACTATCCCGGTGCACAGTTCAAATGCGAACCGTGCACAGAACTGTTTTTCTATACATAATATCAAACGACAATATGATTCAAGCTTTGTAGACTCTTAAAATACATTATTATATACACGGTTATGGTGAGTCCTAAATCTAACATTTTGAGACTAAACACTAAGGATTCATATCCTATATGCTTGAATTTGGATGGAAGCCCTTTTTTTTTTTTTTTTTTTTCAAAAATAGTTTTCATACTTGCTTTTTTCTTATATTGGAGAATTTGGATATGTAAATGGATAGGTTCCATAGATATCTCTGAGGTTAGTGATATGACTTATGAGTGTCCTTGATCAACCAAATATAAGCTGCCACTAGTTAAAGTAGGCAGTTACAATCAATTCTATAATAAGATCAGTGCAAGAATAATTTCTAATAACTAATATATTATATTGAGTAAAATGATAGTCATCACTATGAAAAAAAAAAAAGAACTCTCATAATCTCAACATGTCATATGCTGATTGCAAAAATTATATAATATACAAATTCATACATTTTTGGACAAATTAATGATCCAGTACATTTTTTATTTATGCATGATAGGGCCCATGAGAAGAACAACTCAGATGATGTTGCAGGGGTCACGTGTGCCTTGCTATAGTTTATGGCAACCTAAATGTCCTAACTGGTGCATATGCCTAGACAAATCCACTTAGGAATTTAAAACTAGGGAAAGGAAAATAATAATATGAGCACCAAGACTTGTGGTCTGCTGAGCCCCGTGACCCACCCACGTTTCAGACTTTCCATTGGTATTTGGTGGGCCCATCTGTGGCCTCCAGGTTCCCTAGGAACTTCCCTGTGTGAGTGAAATTTTGGTTTCAAGTATCAGAATTGAACCCATATGGGTATATTTTTAAAATTGATGCTATTTCGGTTGAAACATTAACAAATTGAAGGTATGAATGTCTGGATAGGCCGAAATAGAGAAGCAGAATTCATGTAGTTGATCTAATATAATTGGGATAATGCTTCAACGACCTCGGTATTAACTCTGGATCTATGACTTCACTGAATTCTTGAGTTAAAAGAGTGAAAACTCCAAAGTGTAGTGTGGTGAGACTATCTATTGAAAGTGTGAGCCGCTCAAAATTAACGGCCTCACTGTGTGAGGGATGTCCCTAAATTTTACTCCAAAAGAAGTTGGCCCACTGTAAGATTAACCATATAATGAATAATGCGATTAACACAATAATATGTATTATTAATCACGTTATTCATCCCATGGTCAGTCTTCCAACGGGGTCAACCCCTTTTGGAGTCAAATTTAAGGACATTCCATATATGGTGAGGTCATTCATTTTGAGTGGTTTTGATTTTAATAGGTGGGGCTCCATCATTTATCCAAAAAGAAATATATGGACTCCATTGTCGAGTTCCACCCTTTTAACTAGAGGTGGCAATCAGGTCAGATTGTGCTAAACGGGTCCGACCCGTTTATTAAACGGGTTATACAAGTCTAACCCGCATTCGACCCGTTTAATAAATGAGTTGGAAACCCCTAACCCGCACCCACCACGGGTCAACCCGACCCGACCCGCTTAACCCGCATAACCACTGCGGGTTATACGGGTCAAGTCGACTCGCATAACCCACATCCATCTAGTAAATAAATCGACTCAACTATGGTTCCCTGCTTGACCAAAACTAACTTTGAAGCTCAAATTTGGTCTAATCTCATTTTAACAATCATTTGATGCACATTACCTTGCTTTCCATTAATAAAAACCGTGGGGTTGAATTGGTTAAGGTCCATTTATTCTTTTTTAGCATTTATTTTAATCCAATTTTAGCTTAAATAAGCGGGTTATGCAAGTCAAGCGAGTCAACCCTAACCCGACCCGCTTAATGGCAGGTCATGAATACTTGACCCGTGACCGACCCGCCTATTAAACAGGTCGGGTTAAGCGGGTAATACACGGGTCAATTCGGGTCGGATCATATTTTGCCACCTTTACTTTTAACTCATTTAATCCATTGTTTTCTTGAGTGTTCTGACACAAAATATACAGTCTTTTCTCTTGTGCTATCTTTTCTCTTGTGCTAATTCTTCATTATGTTTGTAAATTTTATTCGCTGAAAAAGAAAGCTATGTAGTAGAAAAAATCGTTTTGAAACCTTTCTTTAAAAAAAAAATAGCAATAGAAAGGTCAAATGTCACTGTTTTGAAAAGAAAAATGATGGAAGTTTTTTATTTCCTCCACAGCTTTCTTCCCATGTAGATGGGCACCAAAGTCTAGGAAAGGTGGGATGAAGAGACAAAGGGGAGACAACTTTTCATTGGATGATCTGTCATTGGACTTATCAACGTGACTTGGCTTTAACAAACCATGATAATGCAAATAATTCTATTACATTTATGTGTAATTTATTGGATTAGAATATTCATTAATCAATCTCCCACACTAGCCATTAGCCAAGAGCAGTTGAGTTGACCCTCCAATACTTGTGAAGAAAGCAAGTCCACGTCAGTTGTAGGCCACGTGGCTATACCTATGACCTCAGGAGTCCCCATCCTCTAAAGCTGGCAGGCAGAGAAATCCTGAGTTGAAGAAGTGATGTAACATGGAAATATCTACTTAGTCAATCACCCATTTTTTAAAATTTTATTTAAATAATGGATCTTATGGTGGCCAACTCTTTTTAGGGTAAGATATGGTGATACCTTATCAACTGGGAGAGGGTTTTGGGTGTCCAAAGTGATGTCCCCACTTCTTGCATTTGGTAAGAAGTCAAAGAAAAACCAAAGGCAAGTTTGGGTTGAAGTGAGTGGTTGTGGGTTCATATCCTCCTACATACAATAGGAGGTTTGTAATTTAATTATAATATTTTAAATTAATAAAATTTCTAAAAGGTACTTAAAACCCTGGTAAAAAGAGTTGCAGGTAATTAGATTTACATGGGTGAATGGAGTGCAAGGAACTCGAACATTTCTGAATCATTCTGAGTGGCTGGAATTTTTCATTTGAAGGAAGAGGACACATTGACTACATCCAGCCGACTGCCCATCTAATCCTGAAGAAAGAAAAAAAAATTCCTTTTCTTTTGCTCAACTGCAAAAAAAGAAGAAAAAAAATCCATAAAAATAAAGGTTGGATTTGTCCATATGGGTCAGTGATCAACCCAAAGTAAGTTCCACCTGATAATCAGTTTACATCCTTGTACATATGTAAGTAGTACCAAAATAGAATCCCATATAGGTAAAAAGAATAGTAACCAACTGTAGGTTTTCTTTCAGAAACGACTAAATTATCAGGGAGCAAGGAGAAGCATAATACTGAAAATTACAGTGACTGCAACCTGCCCCTTTGATGGGCACTTAATTAATAGTGAGAGAGGTAGGTAACCCTGGTGGTGGGCCACCTTGTAGAAGGGCCAAGATGCAATAATCACACTGGTTTTGAAAATACATAGGTGTCCAAAGTGATGTCTTCTGATTGGAGGAAGTGAATTCCTTGTGTTGAGTGTATGTTGACTGGAGCCAGGTAAGTGTTCAATACACATCTAATGTGTAAAAGATGAAAAATGCAATAATATCAAGCTTTTGATTGTTCTTCATTAGGGGGCTCCAACAAAAATCCCTTTATTGAGAACAGTAGAATTGTAATCTCATAAGACTTCAGAAGACAGCAACAGAAAAAATTGAACCTGGAAACTGGTGTTTCAGCAGCCAGCCATCATCTTTGAACAAGCCACAGTTCATCCCCATCGGGCTCGAATTTGTTGCACTACAAAAATTCTACAAATGATACCACACATTTCTTCATCAGTTTCATGGTAGTGTGTTGACACAGCAAAACCTGCTTATGGTTGGCTTGGCAAAACCGTTGCTGAAATAGCTCATCTCATTCTTCATACCAATTGAAAAATCCCCATATCACATGAAACCACAAATTCATGATTTAAGCTGTATAGCCGAAGTATTTTCTTCAATATTTGATCGGCCCATCCAAGCTGCCTGATGCAAACTGCAAAAAGATTAAAGAAGAAAAGGAAAAAGAAGGCCATCTTAGTTCTTGTGTTAATGCGCTTGGGATTTACTTAGAAAAGTACTTGGTTTCAATATTTTGGTAGAAGGGAAGATTAGCTATCAATTTCTCTGATCATGCACAGAAACCAGAGATGGCATTAGTGAGACACTGCCTATTCTGACCTTTATTGCTCCAATAATGGAGAATAAGTTCGGCAATTAATTTAAGTGGATAAGAAAAAAAAAAAAGGGAATCCAAGCACCTAATGGGGATTCATGTTTACAAGTGCCAAATGCACAGTGGATCAATTCTATCACCATCATAAAAGCCTTATCCCATCCAAAGGGGGGGTCGGCTTTAAGAGTTCTACTATCAAATAACAGAACAAAGGCCATGTTCCTTGTCTTACAAACCATGGTAAGACTCTCCCTCCTTGGCTTGGTGGTGACAATGAAGAAAGCAATGCAATTATAAGACAACCATGTAGATAAAGATCCAGAAATTACAAAAATCGTACGCACACAGGCCCTACAAAAGCAAAACAAGACACTACGAACTTCATTAAGCGTTTTAAGTTACCCCCACACTTTTCAAATCTCCATCAAGAGATCATCAACTTACCGCCATTCATATCCTTATCCCATCTATTTATATCAACCATTTTGAGTTTTTGCTTTTCCACTCAAACCTATCTAAAGTATCGTTCTTCATGAATGCACGGTCTAACATGCCTTTCCTCACTACTACATTGAAGGTCCTCATTTGTCTCTCCTAGTTCCTTGAACTTGCAATCTTCATTACTTTGTACAAGAACAATTTTGGCCCTCCATGTACGTGTCCAAACAATCTCAAACAGCATCCATTGATTTTGTCCTTCTATTGGAACTATCCACAGGCGACCTCTTATCTATTCATTCCTGATTCTGTCAATTGTAACTCTCCACACCAGTGTTTTTATAAGTGTTTGGTGCTTAGGCCTTGAGGCTCACCTTGAGGGAGTGATGAAGACGGACCTCAGGCCACGTGTAGGGTCCAAGTAGATTTAGGATTTTTAATTCACTTATTATATGTTAGTTTCTTACTTTATTATAATTGGGATTATGTTTCCAATATTATTTAGTTTCTTAGTTTAATTAGGTTTCTTAGGCCCTAAGTTATGTTTTTCTATTTATATGGCATTCTAGAAGATTATTTCATATAGTTGATTAATGAAAATTGGGTTTTTCCATTGAGGTGCGTCCTCGTTTATCGTCTTTGCGGAGACTTATTATGTCTCCGGACACGTGCTTCAGCACCCATTATGCTTCGAGCAATTCCCACGCAAGCCCTAACCCCTAGGGCCTGCATCACGCAATTTGTAATTTTAAGAAATTAAAGGTATTTCTTTTTTCTTTCTTAAATTTAAGACCATTGTAACTAGACTTAATTCAGCTCTAGTCAATTCATTAGAAGGCTAGAAAAACCAAATTGCTACTGGCATCTATTTTGTATTCTCTTTTAGTGTAATTATTTATAAGCAATGCTCCCGTGCACCCAGGATTTGTGCCTTTAAGACCACTTTCACTGGGGCCCACCAAGATGCATGACAATAAAGGGAGATAAGGATGGAAAGGTTTAGACATAGATTAGGGATATGCAAAAGACGTCAGGCTGATCAAATGATCCTACAAATAGTTTTAGGTACTCAAAAGTTTAATGGCTATGGATGGTGCAAATTTATTGTGATAAAACCCAGTAGTGACTTGTGCTCTGATCAGTGTTAAAGTAGAATCCGTGCCAGATCAATGGCAGTAGTTGCCTGAAAGGATTGGATTGGTCATAAGCCCTTTATATAAAATCCTAAAAAGGGCCTAGGAAAAAGGGGCATCCTGGAGAATTTACCATTATTTGTTAGAAAAAGCGTGCACATGAGGCTCACGTTCCACTTAATGAGAATAACACCCCACACTCTGGCCGATTAATATGACTCGCCTCACGACTCAACATTTAAAAACATTGCTTCAGATCCCTCTTAGCATACATCTTAGCCACATGTACTTTAGCTTCCTTGCATTTCTTCGTTGTCCAACATTTTCAACTCTATACAACAAAGAACTTCTTAACAAACTTATTATAAAATGTCATTTAATCTAATTGGCAATCGGCAGTTACATAACATTCTAATTGCTTGTCTCCACTTTACCCTCCTATGCATATTCCCCATATTTAATTCAAAACTCACCTTTTTGTTCTATAATTGCTCCTACATATTGAAATTTAGTACTCCTATTATACCAGCATCTTAAAAATGCTTACCAATTAAAGTTGGCATCCACCCTTTAAAATGTAACATCACATGCAAGCTTACCTGTCTAACAATGGGATTTGTTGATGTGGCAAATTCATGAGTCATTCCTTGCCAGACAATTCTCCCCTCGTAGAGAAACAACAACCTGTTGGAAGACCGTTAGTAGGATTAAACAATGACAAGGAGAATATTCTAAAGGAAAGATGGAAGAGAGTAAGCATTCACAAAAAGAAGAAGAAGAAAGATGGCAGAGGGGAGTCGAGAAAGATATTTACCTGTCAACTGCTCTTCTTATAGTACTATGCTGGTGAGTGACGACCACATACGAAGCAATCTTCCCAGGCTTTCCAAGAGCATCTTCTTCTTTCGAATGGACAGAGCGAATGAGATCTTCCACTACAGTTGATGCAATTGGATCCAACCCTGCTGTTGGTTCATCATACAAAAGGACCTGTCCGGAAAGAAGTGAACAGGTACAAAATTGGAAATTGGTAAATTTGGTATATTGACCCAACAGATTTATGTTTCATCATACATCTAGGTTTTACATCTAGGTTTTTCGCGAATTATGTTGCACAACTTTAAATGTCACCTTGGTAAAAGTCTTAGATTTGTTTCCTAATTTCAGTATCACTTTTGATATCTAAAACATGCTTCCCAGCAAGACTAAACTCTTCCAGATGACTGAATAAATTATAGAAGCAAACGAAACAGGGAAATACCAGAAAAAAGTAAAAAGGGAAAAGATTAGAGGTTTATCAATAACTCTTCCATATAAGAACTCGAATAAAAAGATAGATACAATCCAAACTCTCAGTCCTATGAATTATATCCAAATTCATGCTCTACTTTTAAGCTTGTAGAGTCGACCAGCAGCAGACACTATGATGGACTACACAATGCCACAATGCATCATGATTGGATACTCAAAATTTTGATTTGTACAATTCTTATGACTGCTAGGTTAGAACACTTGGAGCTTCGCACTTAATTGAAGTTCACCATCAAGTACCATTTTTTCTCTGAAGTACAAGTTTCCTTTTTCTGTTTATGGACTTAAAAATTAAAATACAATGGCATCAATGGAATATGGACATGAAACAAGAGCACATAGAAGCGGTAAAAGAAAATCTGATCGCACCTCCGGTTCTACTGATTCCTTGGTGTTATCATATATGATGGACCGAGCTAGTGCGACTCGTTTTTTCATTCCACCGGACAGTTCAGAAGGCAATCGATTCTCCACATCCTATACAGTATAAAATTAAAATATCATCAATTAATCAACACCTTTGGTAATTTGTACACTTCAGTCCATGCTTTATTGTGGATATAGAATAAGCAAAATATCCTACGTAAATGAGTTGCACATCAAGTAACTCGCCGTAAGAATATAAATCTAAACGCTCATTGTTTAATTCAATCTTACACACTGATGTCAACAAGAGGCTCAGAAGCACATATAAAAGTTAACCTCTCTATGGAATCATTCAAAGTAGCCCAGAATCTATATTACAAGCCATATGTGACACAACATCATCTCTATCCCTGATGATCTATTGCGACAGTTTTCACCCTGTCTTTCTGTGTGGCGTGTGCAGGACACCAAAGACATTTCTGATGATCAATAGCGATGGTCTTCACCTGCTATTGCTGAGTGCAGGTTATGCGAGCATCAAAACAAGCACAAAGCAATTATTGAAATTTTTTTACCCCATTTTAGGCTAAGTCGATGCAAAATGGAATATATGGAATGCAAGTTTAATCAAAGTAGGACACCTGGTAACATAGAAGTAAGTTTGGGTACACAAAAGATTGTAGAGAAAGAAAACTTTAGGTACCTTGGATCTATGGTGCAACAAGATGGAGGGATTGATACTGATGTAAGTCACAGGATTCAGGCCGAGTGGGCCAAATGGAGGAGTGCTTTGGGGGTCTTGTGTGATCGGAAAGTCCCCCTCAAGGTTAAATGAAAGTATTATAAGGTGGCGGTACGACCAGCGTTGTTATATGGATCAGAGTGTTAGGCAGTAAAGCATAATCATGTCAAGAAGATGGAAGTTGCGGAGATGAGAATGCTAAGATGGATGTGCGGGATCACAAGAAGAGATAGATTAGGAATGAGGAGATTAGGGGCAAAGTAAGAATAGCACTGATTGGAGATAAAATGAGAGAAAATCGACTAAAATGGCTCGGCCATGTTATAAGGCGTCCAACGGAGGCACCTGTTAAAAGGTGTAAAAGCATGGAGATTGCCAGGAGTAGGAGAGGGAGAGGGAGACCCAAGAGAAGTTGGAAAGAAACTATTAAACATGACCTTGCCTCCATGGATCTAACGGAGGACATGGCCCTAAACAGATTTGATTGGTGTTGTCAAATCCATATAGCCGACCCCACCTAGTGGGAAAAGGCTTGGTTTGGTTTGGTTTGGTTTAAATTCACGCTGTCAACCAACATGTATCACCACAACCGGTGTGTCACCTGATATGTATCATTTTGGGGGGATACATCCACCGCAATTGCTTTTTTTTTTTATCCATTGGTCTCTATCACCAAGCACTGCTAAAAACTAATGATGATTGATACTAGTCCTCTTTGCTTAAAATTGAAGAGGAAATGTGAAAAGATGAATTTCTATACATGTTTTTGGTTGAATCATTGCACAACTCAATCTGTATGGGTCTTGTGCGAGATCATGCTAGTCTTGTGCCAGTCCATGGCATCGTGCTCCCCGACGTGACCAAGCGAGGCAATTTAATTGTCCCAGTCGAAGACCCAACAATGAGTTGAACCGCCTAAGTTGACTTGGTACTGAATGAAATTTATAACCCTGACACAAAGGTTATATATCCATTTGAATGAAGCGGTCCACAAAAACTATTACAATGCCCAGAAGTTCATTTGAAGCTAATAAAAATAACAGCATCCAGTCATCAATTGCACCTTCAAGCCAACAGCAGCCAAATTTTCAGTCACAAGCTCCCCTATTCGATCCTGTGACATGTTGGAGTTCTCATACCTGCCAGTAGAACAAATGGCACAAACTCAACATTAGAAATTGGAGGATCAATCTTTGCAAAGACCAGGCACTGCTCCATATGATGCTGCACCTGTCACATCAAAGCCATAACCCTTTGTGTAGATGACCAAAATGGCTTTAAGCCAGTTGCTTAAGCTCACACAATGGACTGAACATATGTTAAATTTGAACTACTGGAGTTTTTTCAACCGTGCATTCAACGAAGTCCATTAAGTGAGAGGACCTGGGTCATCTTATAGCCAGGCCATCCACACCAGGGATGACCTATCGCACAGCTTGAATTTGACCAGATCTGCTTGCTGGCATGTAGCCTAGTATAATCAAATGCATCCAAACACATGCGGGCCAAGCAAACCTCATGCAGGATCATGCTGTTAGCCTGAAAATAGAGGTTTTGAAGAGAATTTAGGGTGTCTCTTACAAAAGAAAACCAACATTTTCTCGAACAGTCAGAGAATCAAATAGTGCTGCACTCTGAAAAACCTGTAACAAATAAAATCTTACAGCATCAACAGACGAAAGATTATGCAATAAAGATGGAGATAGAAATGTAACTGACAGTTAAAAAAAAAATGTCCATTTCAAGTAATTATGGCAAGAAGGTTTACCACTTTATTCCTTAAGTCACTATTATTAGTACATGAGCAGGGAAACTCATACCTGATAATTAGCTTCTAAAATTGTAACTTCAAGATAACTTTCAATTTCTTTGCACAACACAGCCTTGATACATTGCACTTCTACAAGTGCTTGATCTCACTTATAGAGGGTCCAGATTGCCTGTTATGTGGGTCCTTGATGCAAATAAAAAAAGTGAGGAAGACTCAGGAGAGAGGAGGGGGAAGAAGAGAGGAGAAGGCGCAGAGGGAGGGGGTTTTTTTTTTTTTTTGGTGGTGGTGGGGGGAGGAGGGGGAGGATTATGGATGTGTTTTCTCATGACTAATTTCCCTTCTTTAAAAAAAATATATATATATATATATATATAGATGACCTATATTTGGTGTGTCAAACTACATCCAAGTGACACACTGCTTTTGATGGGTTATCTCATCACCTATCCAATGGGCCCAAGATTGAACAATTTTGACTCATGTTAAAGCCATGGGTCATTCACCGATTAGGTAGTCTATGTCCAAATATTTTAGAGTTTTAGTCTAGTTGCGAGTCTAGTTCATCAATGACTTTGTATATATGCATAGTGTGTGGGAGTAAGCACACACAACACCATGGATTAGTCATGTGGAAAAGACGGGATCAGCCTTCCACTCCATATGGCAAACATGTACAACAGAGCCCCACCCATGACAAATAAAAACCATCTACTCAAACCATCCTTATGATCTTGCATTCACCCAAATTTCACTCAAATTGTTTTTCTATCTCTTTAATGTGTTACGGTCTGCTTCAATAAAGGAGTCACTCCCAATTTAAAGAAAAACAGGACTTCATGCGCATAATTACAGCTCTCATAGATTCTATAATCATTTAAAAAATGTAGTTGCAGGCAATAAAAAAAAAGTGCAGGTAATCCTTGGTTTAGGGCATAACAGTGATCCCTCTATGATTACATCACAAACCTTTTTTTTAGGTAAGTACCCACACATGCACTCACACAAGTCCCTCACCATCAGCACTACAACCGGTGATTGATCCCTGGTTGTGGAAGGGAGGTGCCTCACCAACTGAGCTAGTGTATTGGCCTAATGTGTCAACAATAGAATTTTCTACCCCAACAACAAGAGGTGCCTACTCCATAAAAGCCATCAACTCTCAAATATCACTTAAAGAAATAGTAAAATGATGTAAAATAGCTGATAGGATATCGCTTATGTTTGTTAAAAAGTAAACATCTAAATACAATTAGCACTAGAAATCATATGATTTCACTAATAGAAGGCATACCAAGCCGATCCGAAGCCCAGATATTTCTTCATCACTGATTAAACCATGTCTCTTTTTCCCACGGATAAGAACCTCTCCCTGCGAATGCACCAACAGACTTTTAGAAAAAGTGTTCTTGAGAGTAGGTTGGGAAATTAGTGAGCTGTCTGGGTTACATTCACTCAGACATTTAAGGGCCAACAAAATTCTCTAGATTTGAAAGGATTTTCCTTTCAGTAGAGACTTCCAATGGAGAAAATCTTCTACTCTCCAAGATGGCATAAGATCACCTACCTTGTCCGGGGCAAGAAGACCTGCAATAATCTTCAACACTGTTGATTTCCCCGTTCCTGAAGGACCAATTATCCCTACAGCTTCTCCATCTCTGATCTGTATATATTTGCAGAAAATGATACAATGGAAAACAATCAGCAAATTGTCTGCCACACATAACTTCTCTCCAGAGGAAAAAGCCATTTTAAGATGCTCAATAGATTGCAAAGCATAGCGATGGTCATGGGATGGATCAATCATCAGAATTTGTGGTCCAAAGCCAGCATGGGACATGATTGGTGCTATATATGGCAGCATTTGGCCAAGGCTCAAATTTCTGGGCTAAGTAATAAATGGGGATTGTCTTGCTGCTGATATTTCCAATTTGTTCTTTGAGGTCTAAACCGTGTCAGGCTCCCAACCCATTTATGCTTAATACTAGATGTCTCTGGTCGTATTTTCAGAAAATCTAGGACACGGATATGGATATGGATATGGATATGGATATGGATATGGATATGGATATGGATATGGATACAGATACGGGTGTCGTAATTTTTTCTTTAGATAACTTTTGCATTAATGAAATTATCCTTGTTTATGTTCCTTAACAAGAAAATTATAAGACATAATGGACATGGTAGTTAGGATATGCTAAGCTTGTACCTTAGAAGTATCGGTACAGTATCGGGTACCGATACGAGTCTCGTATCAGTCCAACACGGATACGTTGAGCTTATATTAGTATCTTTTTTTTTTTTTAACGGTAAGCTTATACTAGTATCCAGGTACATAGCTTAAGGAGGGGTCGACTTTGATTGGAGTTAAATATGGATTAGTGTAATAAATAGGGGTGTAGTGCTTTTGAATTGCTTGGAATTTTAGGTAGGCACCACTAATGGATTTATAGGACTTGACTTATATAATTAAATGAGATTAGTTCATCAATGACTCGCGAATCAAACTGCAAAATGTTTGAAATGAGCTATTCGCAGTCCAAAGGCCTTCTGAGCGAACTAGGTAACTGTGGACCAGGCTACCTGATCTGGTGCAATGATTTGCAACAAACTAAAAGTCTCTATGGACTATTATGTCATAGTTTATCAATGATATGGTAAATTGGTAATAATTTCAGTACTCAGAACTATAAAACAACAAAAGCCATGAACAAGCTAATTACACCATGAGGTATAGACGAAACTACAAAACAAAGAGAAAATCAAAGGAATTTGTGGAAGATTTATGAGAAGTTTCTGTCAATGTTGAAAATATCATTTCACTTGAATAGTTAATAATATGTACTGTAATATGATAGGATAAACTCATTACATCCTTTTTTTTATTAGTAAGAAAAACTTATTAAGCCAAAATTCTAACTAGAAAAAAATGTTAAGCAAAAAAGCAGCTACAAATTGTAGATGAGATACACCACATTGGCAAGGGCATCTCACTTGGTGCTCGATTCAGAACCAAACCGAAGAAAATAATGCTAAAATTTATAACAAATTCCTTAAACTGCTTCCAAAAAAGCAAACCGCCATGGGTACATGACTGTCTTGGAAGCCAACTTCCCAATTAGCCACATTTCTTGAATCCCCTTCAACAATGTTAGAACCATTTTCAAGCCCAATAGTAAATGGTTCACATATTTTGGAAGAACAGACAGTTCTCCATTGTGCTCAGTGGTGGCGGCATTGTGGAAATAGGATATCATATAAGGAGAGAGATTTCTTTTTTCAAATATTCTGCCTCAATCAGTACAAATATGGAGAAAGTAGCAACTGAAATTATTACAAATTCATAACAACAACAAATATGGAAAAAGAAATTCACCTTGAAGCTCAGACCTTTCAAGATTTGCTTCTCTCCAAACGACTTATGAACATCCCTACATTCGATAAGGACATCTGATTCATCCTCAACTTCTCGACCAATAGCCAAGTTCTCTGATATAGATGAATCCTAAGAGAAAGCCCACAAAAAAACACATCACTCTTAACCAACCAACCTTAGAGAAAAGGAGAAAAAAAAAAGGCAACTGAGAGCTCGTTTGTGGGTGCTTTTTTTTTTCAGGAAATGAAAACTTAAAGACTTCATCTTCTGTGGTTTCAGTTTCTGTGCTGAAATGTGTTTCTACATTTCTACCACCTGCATAAAAATCGTCAAAATAGGTTCCCACCTTTGGGCTTGAATATACTTTCCGCAAAAACAGCAGAAAATATAAAAACTGGGAAACATGTGAACAAAGAATAATGGAAAATCATTCTATCCCAAAAACCATACCATTTCAAATTTCCAAAGAAATACGCCACATAAGCATACCCTAAGGGCCCATCTATTTGCATGAAATTGAATTCCTAGGAATTAATCGGAAAACAGATTCCAACAAAGGAATATTGAAAATGGTGAGAGGTAATGGATATTAGGTACACAGAAATAGCTATAGATGGGAACCTGACTTTCCTAGGATTTGATTTGCTTGAATGATGTCTGGGTCTTCGCTTTCATCTACCTTTATTTAATTTTCCGTATAAGGGATGATCATTTGATGGCCATCTATGGGACTTCACGTTTGTTTCTTCAGTTTTAACCACTTTTAGGACTACATTTCTTCCAATTCAAAGAATTCAAATCCAAGACAACAAACGAGCCCTAGAACTTTGAAAGCATTGAAATTCAACTACACAACCCCGCTCCTAATTAAAAGTCGATTCAACAAGTCCTACGATGATAAAGTTCAACTTCAAGAAAGAAAATTAGGATCAAGAACTTACATTGATCTTAATTGCAAAAGGGCCATCACCCCAATTCCTCGGAGGCGCCGAACAAGCGCAGACGATCTTCTCTCCACAGGAAGAACTCAATCTCTTTCTAATAGGAAGGAAAAATCTCCGAGACCGAGAAGCGCCGCAAAAGCCGGTCGAAATGGGGCACCGCCGAATTCACCGTAGAGACCACGGTTCTCGACATACCTGAGATTTGGGACGCGAAAGTTTTGATTTTGAAGCAGACCCAGAACTTTTTAGAGTGAGAGAACACCAGAATCGATCAAATTTCAATAGATTCGATCGAAGAAGTAGTGGGGTCTTGAATGTCGGCGTTCTTGTTGAAGAAAAGAAGACCGACTGCAGTAATAAATCCAACAAACGTGAGGAAAAAAGGGGTTCTTGGGGTGTTCAAGATTGGAATTTTCCAAAAAAATTATGGGAGATTGAGTGATAGATTGGATCTTTCTTCCTCCCTATTTTAGAATTTTGTTTTCGCTTCTTTCTTCCTTGAATTTTTCCCTCGATTTAAACGAGGATCATGCGGTACAATGAGGGTTTGGTGGAGTGGCACCAAGAAATGGTTTAGGACACTGAATTGACCTGTGTCCTAACTTTTCTATCTCTATCAGCGCACACATTGGAATAGGTTTTACATTACATGTGATCTTCATCAACCAATCCCTCAAACGCCTTTTCCTATTATTACCATTATATTGGACTAGAACAGCGCTGTGTAATTTTTTTTTTTTTTTTATTGAAGCTAAGTTTGAACTTTGAAGCAAGGTTATAAGCAATCAAAGAGTTCTCTTAATCTGTAACATTGGATTGTGTGCATTAGAATATATATGAATTTAATAAAGGGAAATAATGAGCTATGGGTGGGGCCCATCTATCACCCAATCCAAGTCTTATCATGGAAGGGCTTGTTAGTTACAGGTCCTAAATTTTGGCACTAATGCGAATGAATTGGTCCTAAATTTTGGCACTAATGCGAATGAATTGTACCGTTGGATCAACTATATATCCATACGAATGCCATGAGCTTGTCGGTAATAGATGAAGGGGTTAGGAGCATGGGATTGCGGTCAACTTGATATTCAGAGTGGTCCCATATAGATCATTTAATCCCTACCGGTTCCATCCCAAAATGGGACCCCACCCCAGTGGGCTCCACAGAAAAATTCTCGCGGAGTCTCCATGTGAATAGTTCTCACCGGATCAAATCCCTTTAATAAATAGAGTGGTTAAAAATAATATGAAAGGTAAGTTCTGAAAAATATATATATATACACAATTTGATGTTTATTTTTAAAAATTTATCTTTTATCTTCATTTTTAATCATTATATGTATGTAATTTTTATGTATTTTAATGCAAATAAACAAGGCGTGAGTATTCTCTTTTCTTTGCGTGGATGCACTGGTACTATAGATTTTGGTCAGAGGTTAGGATGATATTGAAATGCACGACATGTTCAAGTAGAATGACAGGGCTTTAAAAAACATAACAAAAGGTTTCACTTTGGCATGAGTACTTTGATGCACTCACTTCGGATGAACGAAAGTTTATGAACTTCGAATGTGATTGAATTTGTTTGCCTTGAAAAGAAAAGAAAAAAAAAACTAAATATATATATGGGCAAGGCTCTCCTAAGCTTAAGCTTAGGATAAAATTTTATAAGCTCATGCTTGTGGGGCCCACCCTTGGTCCATCCAAATGGACCAAACACAAGACCCCCTTGAATTGCAAATGTCGACCAGCTTTCATTCAGATCCGTAGTTACTGGACCGTTGAATCGACCGTATATCGATCCGAATGGGCCATTAACCATTAAACTTTTGGGGCCCATATTGAGATGGGAGTTGAGGTGTACAAAATCAACCGCGACCCGACCCGACCCGACTCGTGGGTCAATGGGTGGGTCACTCCACTCAGAATTTCTTTGCTCGACTCGACCCGACCCGTGACCGTTGGTACGGGTCTCACGGGTCGGGTTACCGGGTGACCCGTGAACCCGTTTTTTTTTTTTTTTCATGTAGAAGACCAAGGATAAAAATCCAAGAGGGATGTCCACTTGTCAGGATGTGGTTTTAATTTCTCTTAGATGTAGTTCACCGACCAATTTCTAAATAATTGAGATATTATATTGGTCTCATGTCTATGAACTCGAGGACCATGTATACTATAAAATATTTAGTGCGATGAACATTTATTTTATTCCTATCAACATATTAAGGTGATCTCACATGGAAAACACGGTATGTTTTGAAGCCTTATTACATCTATTTGACATCGGTTTGTTTAGAGTGTTGAATCTTGAATCTTGAATATCTTGTTAATTGTATTTAATAATTTAATTGGTGACCACTGAATTAATGGTCAATATGAGAGTGATTAGTAGTTGAAATTGGACGTGGGTTTCAGGTCAAACTGCAACTACTTTTTTTTGTACACCTCTACCCATGATACAAAAGAAGGCCAGCAAACAAACGCAACCACTTTTTACTTTTACATCTAATCACTTTAACTTCTCTAACAATTATCTAAAAGTTGTTTTTATAAACAATTTGGTCTTCTACATATTAAAAAAAAAAACAAACGACCCGAACCCGACCCGTGACCTGTTACATGTTGAACCCGTAACCCGTGACCCGACTGACCCGTGACGCAAACGGGTCGGGTTCGGGTGGGTTTTCACCCACAAAAAAACTAGGCGGGTCGGGTCGGGTTTCGACCCGTGAACACCCCTAGATGGGAGTCCTTGAAATCTCCCCATCCCAATCCCCACATGGGTTCCACTACACACTTGAGGTTACCTTATCTTGGGTTGTAAGCTTGTTAGTATAGTCCTCTTGTACTGCTAGCTTTTAATAAAAATTACCCTTCAAAAAAAAGACAAAGCGAATTGGTTTACAAATATTTGCTTACATATTGTTGAAGAGCTACATGTGTATTTCTTTTAAATTAATTATGTTATAATTTTAATTCATATTATGAAACATCTATGTGTTTCTTATGATGATTAATTATTAGTTTAGAATAGGTTTATGATTATTAATATTAGTCAGTTACTATTTTGCATGAGACTTAACCAATGCTAGTTAATTTTTACTTATGATTATGATAAAAAATAAACTTATTACTCGAGTATCATGGATCCCACTAGATTTGCCCTATGAAAACAATAAGTAAAATTAGGAGAATATATAAATATGTCTTGCATCCTATTTCTCATTCTGCTGAGTAAGGGTAAGGAACATAACTTTCTTTACCTCATTTTTGTTTTTCACTTTGGTAAGTACTCATGTGATAAATTTAACTGACAGATTCATCCATCTATGGCGGAAAATGATACAGGAATGAAAGCAGTGGCAGAGCCAAGATTATCATGGTGGTGGGGCAAGTGATGGTAGACCATGAAACAGCTTTGGCAAGTGATGGTAGAACATGAAACAACTTTTTTTCCCAATAAAATAGCATTGTTTATCAATTTCAATAATTTTTTAAGTTGTCCTCATACATTCTCATGGTTGGAAGCATTTGAAAATCGTCTCAGTATCAATGTTATTAAATTAAAGGCTTCTTTCTCTATGTTTGTAACCAATCAATCATTTTTGGACAGACTTTCTATTAGGTTACATTGGGAATTCTTATCATATGCTTAAGCTCACAGCACAAAAGAGCATTTTTTTGTAATGAAAGTGTAAGGGGTAACTTGCCATGATTCTCACTTAGCAAAAAGATCTCGACTTTAGGCAAACAATCCCTTAAAATTAACCATTTTCATCTTTCTATCCAATTTAATTTCAAATTTCAATACTACCCCTCGCATACATACCAAAACAAATAATTATTCATTTAACTGTATTTTTGAATCAGTTGCAAGATTGGATACTTCCAAACACTCTAAATATATATAGTCTATGATTTTATCATTGGATGTTTGCATTTGAACAGAACAAAATTAATTTCTTTGGTAAGAAAGAATAATATTAATTGATGCCAATTCATGAGGTCTAATGCCCACTGTATCTCTCTCACCTACCATCTCTCTAACCTTTCTTCAACTTTTTTGAAAGATATATTTGTTTGCATTTCTCTTTAAATATATATTTGTTTTGGCAGCTAAATGTTTTTTTGAAAGAAAATCTTATATATTGTACTGATACCATACATGTTTAGTATATTCATATATTGCTTACACAAGTTTTTGCTTAAAAAAACTCAGGCACTCCAAATTAACTTGCAATATTTGTTTTATTACAGGTATTAGTTACCTGATGTTTTTGTCAATCCTGAATTGGTTGCCATTGTCAATCCTGAATTGGTTGCGAGATTTCTGGCGTGATGGCGAGTTGAAATCTTCAGATAAATTGGTTCGTGGGCTTTTGATTCCTGACCAAAGGAAGAAATTTGTGTTTGCAATCGCTTTAGATGTGGAGCTTCTTATCAAGGCAGTCCAACATGATGCTGTTGTAGATGAGGTCCCTTTTCAAGAAGAACAAATCCCCATTCCAACTTCATAGTTTGGGGTGCTTAAGAAATGTTTCATAAATAAAACTACAATACAGCAGTACGAGAATCTTGCTGCAGGTCAGTTTTTGGAGGAGATTTTTGGAATTGGAATGTCTGGAAACGTTTTGTCTGCAAAACGTGCTGCAAGTGAGTTCAATTCAACATTCTTGCATTTTAGAATTACCAATCCACCTATATCCTCGAGTCAGTTCTAATTTTGTTCAATGGTTGGAGCCAGAAGAATTTAACCTGAGGAGCAATTACGAGGTCCCTTCTTTCGCACAATCTGTTTACTCTTTACTCACTGATTTGCACGACCTAGTCATGGATGATCTTCCAGCCATTGGAAATGCACTTGCTGATACTCAGAAGATGCTTTCTGATGTCAATGAAGGCCTCCCTGTAGATATCAAACTACTGTCTGAATTGCACAATTTTGAAATTGCGTTGGAGCTTTCGAGAATAGCTTTGAACAATGATGCTCGATCCCCTGTAAACAAAATGAGAATAGCTTTGAACAATGCCGCTCGATTCCCTGCAAACAAAATGATAGAGTCCGGTCACTCAATGTAGAATTTTCAGAGGAAGAAATTGCAGATGTTATTCTGGCAAATGCCGTAAAGAGTCAGGCCAGAAAGGTCAAATCTATCGTGGCTTATTGTTAATGCTAGCAGTTTAGCTAGTATTAGGAAACATTAGAACACCCGTGTCCCAAAAGATTGAACAGTTGGCTGATCGATATTTCACTGAAATTAAGGGAACACTATTACCTATTACCGTGGTGGATACAAGTTCTTCTATTTCTATATGAAATACATGTGATGACAGTTGGCACACGAGCATCATTGCTAGGGGCATCTACACTAACTAAATTCCTCAAACGGTAAAAATTGTCCAGTCACCCAGTACTCCAACATGGATAGCGGCACCCAGCTGCATTATCAATTCTACTACAGATAAAAGTTTTGAGTTAATGAAGACAAGTTTCTATGAAATAATGAGAAGACACGAGAAGACCAGTTGGGTTTAGAGTATGGCCTATATTTGGCTGTCTTACGCAGAGCTGGAGGTTTGTAGTGAGAGAGTTAAGCGTGTTCTTGAGTCTGCTGCCGCTTGGGCCGTGGTTAGAAGCCTACATAATGCATCTCAGGAAGTGAGACAGAGTAATGGTGCAAAAATACAGGAAACAATCAAGTCATTAAAGAAAAGTGTAGAGAAATAAAACCTCCATGAATATGATATCAGGTATGCATCAGTTCCAAGAATTAGATGATTTTAATGATACAAAAATATGGTATCATTATGACTATTAACGTACCAATTTAAGAATATATCATTAAAATCATCTAATTCTTGAAACTGAGAATGCATACTAGATACCATATCCATAGAGGTTTTATTTCTCCACACTCTTCTTCACTGACTTGATTGTTTGTTTCCTATATCTTGCACCACTACAGATGCATTGTGTAGGTTACTAAGCCTACGGCCCAAGAGGGCAATTCTTGGGGCCTCAGCTGCAGACTCAACTTAACTCTCTTACTACAAACCTCCAGCCCTGCGTACCAAATATAGCCCATAATCTAAAACCAATTGAACTTCTCTGCTGTCTTCTCATTATTTCATAAAAAGTTGTCTTCATTAACTCAAAACTTCTCACTTTAGCAAAATGAATAACGATGGGTGCCGTTCTCCATGTTGAAGCACTGATGTTCATAGGCACAACCATTTTTTTACTGTATGAGAAGTTTAGTTAATGCAAATGCCCCTAGCCATGATGCTAGGCACCAATGTCACCATAGGTTTGTCATATAGAAACTTATAAACCTTTATCGGTGTTCCCTTATTTTCAGTGAAATATTGATCAGCCAACTGTACAATCTTTTAAGACACGGGGTGTTCCAATGTTTTCTAATGCCAGCTAAACTGCTAGCATCAACAATAACCACGATAGATTTGACCTTTTTGGCCTGACTCTTGAGGACATTTGCCAGAATAACATTTGCCATTTCTTCCTCTGAAAATTCTACATTGGGTGACAGGGCACTTCTCATTTCGTAATAACAGAATATAAGTTTCAATATATGATAATCAAAATAATATATTAGAATATATATAAGTAATAATTAAAAAATATTCAAGAACCTTATAGACAAATAAAATAGGCCCATATAGATGTGCAATTTTTACATGAGGCCCAATACAAGTGGTAAATTTACATGGCCCCAACCCAAAACCACTTCTATTTAAAGGCCAATGTTAAAATAAAATAAAATAAAAAAATTTTTAGAAAATTACCAGTCTCACTATAAAGTTGGCTTGAATTCATCTAAGAAATCACTGTATAAATGAATGTAGGGGAACATTACTCATATATATATATATATAAATATATATTGGATTTATTTAGGTGAGAACTATCAGAACTTTTAGGGGGGCCCAACTGTGGGTCCCATTTGGGGATGGGACTAGGGGGGATGGAAAGATCTATGTGAGACCACCCCAAGTATCAAGTTTGACCCCAACCCAATGCCCCTAACCCCTTCACTCGTGGCCCACAAGATTATTGGCTTCATATTAAAAAAAAGATTCAACCCTCGATCCAACGGTTTAGTCCATTCGGATGTGCGTCAAACCTTGGGATTAGTGACTATTAGGTGGGTCCTTATTTGTGCATGGTTTGGATGGGATGCTAGGTGGGCCCCACCAATAGTTCTCGCGGAAGCACGGTGAGAACTAGCTTTTACCTAAATATTTTCGTATATATGTATATGTATATGTATATGTATATGAATGTAGTAGTAGTGATCGAGGAATAAGAATACCAAGATCATGACGAAGAGCTAACAACCATTGTGTTGGATCCATTCAGGACACCCAAATAGAACCACTCTAATGGCCCAATCAGGATGTGGCCTCAAAATTGCATAAATCAAAAGGTGAGTAGCCTGATCTAAGCGATGCTGTGAAATAGTCTTTAATGGGCATGAAAAGGCCATGGCCCAAGGGCACAGAGTTATCATGGATGGGCTTGCTCTGGCCCAATTCAAATTGGCCCAGAACATGACTTGAATCATATGGAATCATTGCAAAAGATATTGTACCCATTTTCACTTTCCTTATTTGCATGATCTCATTTGCTACTCTTCTCAGAGGTTGACTTCTTCCAAAGAGGCCTACTAGAAGAAAACCGGTTGTGTGAGGAAGCAAGAAGATGGAATAGTTGCTGTAGGGATCTACATTCTTGATCAGCGAGGATAATGATTCCTAAGATGGAAGAAGGGCCCGACTACACTGATTTCTTAGTGTGCAATCTAGATGGTGATCCAAGAAGAAAAAAAATGTTTCAGACGTAGAGTCTTGAGATGTAGTCACTTGGGGCTGCTTTCCACAAACTCACAACAGTACTTTAGAAATGTGAGGTCCATGAACACTCGCTTCATCAAAAAGTAGAATTTCACATTTTGCTTATGAAAAGCACGTTTAATATGTTCCTACCCAAACAGGTTTTTACAGCCTTTCGGCTTTCCAAAAGCCAAAAAGCTCAGCAAGCACTTTTTTCCAGCCCAACCAAACACACTCTTAGCGGGCGCCACCTTGGGGAATAGTTCTGACTTCTGACCCCAACTAAACACACTCTTAGTGGGTGCCACTAGTAGTAGCAGTAGTCTCAAACTTTTGAATTGATCTGTGTGATGTGCTCCATGGTAGCAATCATCCGCACCGTCTCCGAATGCGGGATCATCTTAATTTCATGGGTCCCACTGTGACGATGGCACAAATCCGATGGAGTGAATAGAGCAAGAGTGCAGGTGAAAATCTTAATGTGTTACGGTCTGCTTCAATAAAGGAGTCACTCCCAATTTAAAGAAAAACAGGACTGTGCATAATCACAGCCCTCATATATTCTATATTCATCTGAAAACTGTAGTTGGAGGCCCTATAAAAAGTGCAAGTAATCCTTGCTTTAGGGCATAACAGTGGTCCCTCTATGACTACATCACAAACCTTCTTTTTTTGTAAAGTAAATACTCACACCCACATGCACTCACACAAGTCCCTCGTCATCAGCGTTATAACCGGTGATTGATCCCTAGTTGTTTCTGTAGAAGGAATGTGCCTCACTAACTGAACTACCAGTGTATTGGCCTAATGTGTCAACTGTCAACAATAGAATTTTCCACCCCAGCAACAAGAGGTGCCTACTCCATAAAAGCCATAAACTCTCAAATGCCACTTATAGAATTAGTAAAATGATGTAAAATAGTTGATAGGATATCGCTTAACTTTGTTAAAAAGTAAACATCTAGATACAATTAGCAATAGAAATCACAAATAGAAGGCATACCAAGCCGATCCGAAGCCCAGATATTTCTTCATCACTGATTAAACCATGTCTCTTTTTCCCACAGATAAGAACCTCTCCCTGCATATGCATCAACAGTCTTTTAGAAAAAAGTGTTCTTGAGAGTAGGTTGGAAGATTAGTGAGCTGTCTAGATTACATTCACTCAGACATTTAAGGGCCAACAAAATTCTCTAGATATGGAGGGTTTTTCCTTTCAGTAGAGACTTCCAATGGAGAAAATCTTCTTCTCTCCAAGATGGCATAAGATCACTTACCTTGTCCGGAGCAAGAAGACCTGCAATAATCTTCAACACTGTTGATTTCCACGTTCCTGAAGGACCAATTATCCCTACAGCTTCTCCATCTCTGATCTGTATATATTTGCAGAAAATGATACAAAGGAAAACAATCAGCAAATTGTCTGCCACACATAATTTCTTTCCAGAGGAAAAGGCCATTTTAAGATGCTCAATAGATTGCAAAGCACAGCGATGGTCATGGGCTGGATCAATCATTAGGATTTGTGGTCAGGATTGGAGCTATATAAGGCATCATTTGGCCCAGGCTCAAATTTCTGGGCTAAGTAATAAATGGGCTTTGTCTTGCTGCTGAGATTTCCAATTTGTTCTTTGAGGTCTAATCTGTGTCTGTGTCAGGCTCCCAACCCATTTATGCCTGGATGTCTCCTGGTTCTATTTTCAGAAAATCTAGGACAGGGATATGGATATAGATACGGAGGCAGATACGGGTGTTGTAGTTAGGATATGCTAAGCTTTTACCTTGGAAGTATCAAAGCTTGTACCTTAGAAGTATCGGGTACCAATGTACCAATAAGAGTCTCGTATCGGTCCAACACGGATACGTTGGGCGTGTTTGGATGAGTGGTGAATTGAATTGAGGTGAAGCATCAAATCAAGAGAAAATAGGGGGATATGATGGTCTTTTGTTTTTAGTGGCTTGATAGGGAATCTTTTTTACTTTTTGTATAAAAAGAGGATTTTTCTTGTCATTTAGTGGAAAAAGGATGTTGCTTTTTGACTTTTTAATGAAAAAGGAGGGAATTTTGAATTTGTGTACTTTTGATATGACCCTAGTCTTTTCTTGTCTGGATAACCTTTACCTCACCTCAATTCAATTCACCACGCATCCAAACACGCCCGGAGGCGTCGACTTTTATTGGAGTTAAATATGGATTAGTGTAATAAATAGGAGTGTAGTGCTTTTGAATTGCTTGGAATTTTAGGTAGGCACAACTAATGGATTTATAGGACTCGATTTAGAGAATTAAATGAGATTCGTTCATCAATAATTCGCAAATCAAACTGCAACTTGTTTGAAATGAGCTATTCGCAGTCCAAAGGCCTTCTGAGGGAACTAGGCAACTTTGGACCAGGCTACCTGATCTGGAGCAATGATTTGCAATAAACTAAAAGTCTCCATGGATTATTAGAGTCATAGTTTATCAATGATATGGCAAATTGGTAATAATTTCAGTACACAAAACTATAAAATAACAAAAGCCAGGAACAAGCTAATTACACCATGAGGTATAGACCAAACTACAAAACAAATAGACCACACTACAAAACAAAGGGAAAATCAAAGGAATTTGTGGAAGATTTATGAGAATTTTTTTTTCGATGTTAAAAATATCATTTCACTTGTATAGTTAATGATATGTACTGTCATACGATAGGATAAACTCATTACATCTTTTTTTATTAGTAAGAAAAACTTATTAAGCCAAAATTCTAACTAGGAAAAACTGTTAAGCAAAAAAGCAGCTACAAATTGTAGATGAGAAACACCACATTGGCAAGGGCATCCATCACACTTGGTGCTTGATTCAGAACCAACGAAAGAAAAGAATGCTACAATTTATAACATATTCCTTAAACTGCTTAGAGAAAGCAAACCGCCATGGCTACATGATCGTCTTGGAAGCTAACTGCCAAATTAGCCACATTTCTTGAATCCCCTTCGACAATCTTAAAACCATCTCCAAGCCCAATAGCAAATGGTCCACATATTTTGGAAGAACAAACAGTTCACCACTGTGCTCAGTGGTGGCAGCATTGTGAAAATATGATATCATATAAGTGTTAAGTAGTTGTTTGTGCAGTTTCCTATCAGCAAATGATTTTGGGATTACTTGATAGCAACTTTGTCATGGTATCAGAGCCAAAGGTCTCAAGTACGAAACCAGGCAGGGCAAAAATGCCCCATGCCGCGTTGTGGGTTTGTGCGGGCGCAAGTGCGCAGGGCAAGAAGGCCCCATGCCCCATGCCCCATCCCGCCCAAGGGGGTGTTAAGTAGTTGTTTGTGCAGTTTCCTATCACCAATTGGTTTTGATTTCTGCATCACCGTAAATGCATATTAATACAAGCCTGTCTTTTACCAAAAGAAAAAAATAATAATAATAATACAAGCCTGTCATCTTTCCAAAATATCCAAATAGCTTTCCATTTGGGGAACATCCAAAAATGCGCCCAGATTAAAGAACCTTGAAGTTAAAGCTCCAGGCTGCATCTACCTCCTTGCTACTGAGAGAACAGAGTCTCTTTCTGAACTGAGAATCTGAACATTCTCTGATGTCACAGTGGCAAGGAGCGAAGCACAATCTCAGCCAACAGCAGCAACATTCACTCAGAATTCAACAATCATAATCACACTACTGTTTTCCAGAAAAGTAGCAACTGAAATAATTACAAATTCATAACAACAAAAAAAAAATGGAAAAAGAAATTCACCTTCAAGCTCAGACCTTTTAAGATTTGCTTCTCTCCAAACGACTTATGAACATCCCTACATTCGATAAGGACAACTAATTCATCCTCAACTTCTCGACCTATAGCCAAATTCTCTGATACAGATGAATCCTAAGAGAAAGCCCAAAAAACACATCACTCTTAACCAACCAACCTTGGAGAAAAGGATAAGAAACAGGGAACTAAGAGCTCATTTGTGGGTGCATATTTTTCAGGAAATGAATACTTAAAATCTTCTGTGGATCCAGTTTCTGTGCTGAAATGTGTTTCTACTTTATACCGCTTGCATAAAAATCATCAAAATGGTTTCCCACCTCTTGGGCTTGAATCTACTTTCCACAAAAACAGCAGAAAAAATAAAAACCGTGGAACATGTGAATAAAGAACAATGGAAGAAAAAAAAAATCATTCTGCCCCAGAAACCATTTTCAATTTCCAGAAAAATCCGCGGCATAAACATACCCTAAGGGCCCATTTGTTTGCATGAAATTAAATTCCTAGGAATTAATCATAGAACAGATTCCAACAAAGGAATATTAAAATTGGTAAGCGGTAAAGGATATAAAGTAGAGATGTAGGTGGAACAGACTTTCCCAGATTTAATTTTCTAAAATGATGTCTGGGTATTCATTTTCACCACCCTTTATTTAATTTTCCATATAAGGGAAGACCGTATGATGGCCATCTATGGGTCATCACCTTTGTTTCTTCAGTTTCTATCAATTCCTAGGAATTCAAGTTCATGCAAAGAAACAAGCCCTAACTACTTTGAAAGCACTGAAATTCAACTATACAAATTCACTCCTAAGTCCTAACTACAAGTCGACTCAACAATTCCTACAACAACGATAGATATTCAACTTCAAGAAAGAAAATTAGGATCCAAGAACTTACATTGATCTTAATTGCAGAAGGGCCATCACCCCCAATTCCTCGGAGGCGCCGAACAAGCGGAGACGATCTTCTCTCCACAGGAAGAACTCAATCTCTTTCTAATAGGAAAGAAAAATCTCAGAGACTGAGAAGCGCCGCGAAAACCGGTCGAAAGGTGCACCGCCGTTCACCGTAGAGACCACGGTTCTCGACATACCTGAGATTTAGAACGCGAAAGTTTGGACTTTGAAGCAGACCCAGATCTTTTAGAGTGAGAAAACACCGGAATCGATCAAATTTTCGAGAGATTTGATCGAAGAAGAAGTGGGGCAAGTGGTTGTTTGGATGTCGGCGTTCTTGTTGAAGAAAAGAAGATCGGCTGCAGTAATAAGTCCAGACAGATGTGAGGAGAAAAAGGTTCATGAGGTGTTTGAGATTGGATATGGGAGATTGAATGATAGATTGGATCTTTCTTCCTCCCGATTTTAGGGTTTTGTTTTCACTTCTCTCTTTCTTTGTTCCTGAATTTTTCCTCGATTTAAACGAAGGTTGGGCTGAGTGGAGTGGCACCAAGAAATGGTTTCGGACACTAAATTGACCGTGTCTCTAGGCATCTGAGGGACATGAGACATCTCTCGTCTGTATTTGCAATGCTAGTGAGTTATGTTGGCTAAGCCTAGATGGTAGGTGGGTTGGTTGTTATTTTGGCTAAACCTTGCCTGTATTAAGCTAATGCTTTTCACACTGTAGGAGCCAATTTCTTATTTTGATAGCTGTGGTCTCATGACAGCTGGTCCAAATTGATAGAGTGCCTAATTAGGCATAAAAAAAAACAACTTTAATTGAATTTGTTACCTTCAAAATTCTTACTTCAATTAGATGACTCACAATGATTAAGAAATGGTGATCCATAAAGCCCTTTGTCTAAAGGGAGTCTTACTTCTTACTTCTTACTTTAATTACTTCCGTCAACAAATGGTGATCCATAAAGCCCTTTGTCTAAAGGTGCACTGGCAACAACAACATGCCATACGTCCGCTATAACATATTAAATCCATGGGAACATCTCGCTCGTAAATGAAAATAAACTGCCGCATGTGAGCTTAAAACCATATTTCTCAACACATAAAAAGGCCCCTAACTAGCAATTACTTCCAAAGTCGCATAGACCCTTACTTTAATATTAAGAGCAAAGGATTGCCCAGCTGGTTGGGAAGCATGCTTTTCACCTTAGTATCTATGGATTGAAACCTAGGTACGTTATATCTTGTGAGGAGTTTCTTATTATGGGAGGGAATATTATCTTCCGGTATTGGAATCTCAAGATCTTAGCTCATGCATATGGTGTAAGAAATTATGTGGCCCGCATGCCACAGACCTCATATCAGATCAAGCAGGACAGAGGCATATAGAGAATACAATCATATTTAATGTAATACTTGATTTGTCCCCACAAATAAGACTCCAAATAGGATTAGTGGATGTGGATTCTCCGGGAAGAAGTCTCGAGTAATTGTGACTCTTTGGGACTTATCTTTATAAGATAAGTGAGCCCTAGACTTAGAGACTCTTCATTCCCATAGGTTAAAAGATCCATTCTCACAAGTCAGCTAGACATGCCCAGCTCATTGATGATACGGAGATTTGGTGGTTTTCTACGCCTAATTTGATTATGCAGAATGCAATTGTGGATTCTATGTGTTATTTTTATTAATATTAATATTGAAATCTTCTAATAAAAAAAAGATCCGCGGAGCTTTCCAATCCTCGGAACGTACATAGATCTATGGCCTCGTGTCAGAGTATCCATATCCAGATCCATCATGTGGTCCATTAGGATGCATCATCAGGTGGGCTCCACTATCAAGCGCACACTACAACAACATGCACACAATATATATATATAGAGAGAGAGAGAGAGAGCAAGGCTCTCCTAAGCTGAAACTTACCTTATCCTAAGCTGGAATAGTGTCGGTCACACAAATCAAAGTCGATTATATTTTTTTTTTTTTTGCATGATGGAACTAGAAAATCCAGTTCTGAATCGATTTATCTTGATTTTGGAGACCATCATCGTGCAAAAAATAATGATAACCGACTTTGATTTGTGGGACCAACACTGTTTCAGCTTAGGAGAGCTGTCATCATATATATATATATAATTATGCACACCACAAATTAATAAATACTTACAAGAAAGAGAGATTCATTGGACACCTATTTAGCAAAAGAGTTAAATAGGGCCAGGGCACGTCTGCATTGATCTCATGTTCCTGTGAGTGCCCGTGCTCTTGAATATGAGGAGGGGATGCTGTTTTGATCTACTAGTGTGAGAGGCCCCTGATAAAAAAGAAAAAAAATATTTCAATATGAATTAAAATAATTTGTAGAGGAAGCGATACGAGAAAAGGACTAAGGGAAAAATAAATATTTGGATCGATTAGGTAGCCCCACATTCAGATTGGTGTAATGTATGATAGCTTTGCTGAGCCCAAAGTCAAACCCAACGAAATTTGTACACTTTTTTTCCCTTTTTTTGTTGGTTTAAGAACTTATGGAGTTGTTTCGCATCTGATTGGTGGGACCCATCTATTAAACTCAAAAAAATCAAATAAAAATAATATACATTTACCTACTCATTCCAATTGGAGAGAGTATATTGATCACTAAAGTTATCTATTAAATCCAGACCAATAAAGATAATTTATAAGATAAATTATTTTGATAATTTAATAGAAATAATAACTACCAATATATATTTTAGAGAAGAATAGATTTAATGGGAGGTTTTGAATTTTAATAAACAGGGAAAAGACAATAACGATTGATGATCACTTAAGGCCCATGGCTAGCCTGTGCCTAGTTAATTAGTTGATATTTTGATCAACTGGATCAAAGTAACCCGATGATCGAGTGAACAACCGAATGTGACAAAAAAAGTCACCTTTTATATGATTGCCCTGGGTGGTATTGATGATCTATGAGATGAACCACATTTATTTTTGTCTGAAGAATTCGGATAGTGGGCTTAATCACGAATTGTCCAATTTTAATTTCACTCACGTCCACGAAGATGGTTGTTGCTTTAATATATATATATATATATATGAAAAATATTTTAGTGAGAACTAGTTCCCACCTATTATATGAGAACTTTTTTGTGGGGTCCAACTAGCAATCCATCTAAATCTAGCAACCAATATGGAACCCCTTGATAGTCACTAATCTAAAGGATTGGCATACATCTGAATGGACAGAAACGTTAGATCGATGGTTGAATATTTTTTTGAATATGAAGCCATTAAACTTGTGGGCAACGATGAACGGGTTAGGGGCATGGATTTGGGGTCAAACTTGATACTTGAGGTGGTCTCACATAGATCTTTTCACCCCCTAATCCCATCCCCAAATGGGGCCCACAATTGGGCCCGACAAAAAAGTTCTCACATAATATGTGAGAACAGTTCCCACCTGAATATTATCCTATATAATATATATAATTCAATCGGTGGATTAAATAAACACTCGTTTTGGACGATGAAAACTTGTTATCCGCGGATGAAGTGGGGTCGGTGACGATGGAAGCATCACCCTAGTGGGGCCTGTGGTGGGCCCCACAAGGGCTACCCTGTATAAATTCTGGTAACAAGATCTCCATCATTCCTTGCAAATTCGTCATATTCACCACCACCACCACCCACATCAATCAATGTAGAGGAAGACCTACTTACTGCTCTTGGTAGATTTTCCTCAATTCTCATGATGATGGAAAACAACTTGCTGCTGCCCACGCACGACAGACGTTTCCCATTCCACTATCGTTTTGGTCTGGATGATGGGCATTCTTATTCTCCGCCATCGTTTCTGTCAATCCTTTTGGTGATGAAGCTCATCGAATTAAAGCAGCAGCAGCTCAACAAGACGATACATCGCTATCCCCATCTCAACAAGTACTGCAACAAACCATGCATGCATTGCGTTATTTGTATCATAAATCATCATAATCCTCTCTCTTTGTGAAGTTATTGGAGTAATCACAGAAAACTGATGTTGGGGGTTTTACATTATTTCTTATCTGATGATGACTGTTTCTGTTTTTTGAATTATTGGGAAGAAAGCGATTTAGCTTCTTGCATATGAAATCTCTAAGTATCTCTCTTTAATCTCAGACCCGATTCTTGAGGGAAAAGAGGAAGACCAAACAAAACCCTACTTTTGAAAGAATCAGTATTTTGACTCCTTGATTGATATGTTTTTGGAATTCTGAATTCATGAGAACAGATTTCTTTCTTTGCTTGTCTTTTTAGGAATTCTATTCAACTTGGAATCAATATTGTTCCTTTTTGCAGATTATTATAGGTAAGGACTGTTAAGCCAATACAGAATACACTGTAAAAAAAAAGGTGATATGGATACATCTATCTATATGATCAATTAGTTAGAATCTCTAATAGTCTTATTTTGTTTATTATTTATTTTTTAAATATTTCTAATCTAAGGATCTATTACCATGTTTGGGTGCCCTCTTTTTAAGACATTTTTGTCTTCCATGTAAAATATCTTGTTATCAATAAACATTTACTCAAAATAATCAAGTGTGAAATAGAGCAAAACCCTTTAAACAATAGAACATGAAAATGGATTTCAAGGAAAATTAATATCATGATTATAATAACATTGCTCTCTCCTCTCTCTTTGAATTTCTGATCTTAAATAGCCTCTAATTGTTTTGTATTTATGACAAGCTTTTCATTTCCTGTTTTAGTACTGCTACGAGCTGAACTTACATTAGGAGGCACATAGGAAGTACAAATACGTCGGCAAATTACGAAAGATTATCTAAAGAAATTGCTCATTCACTTTCGATAATAAGAAATCATTACTCCCATACAAGGATGAAATGGCTGATATGCTTACGATATTTTATTTGTCATTTATTTAACTAATTTACTTTATTCATTCTTATCTTTTTAATATTTAAACTAGCACAATAACCTGTGCTTAGCACACTTACGCCCATACATTTATAATCTAAATTTTCATACATTGCAAATTAATGTATACACTGTAGAAAAAGATATGGGAACATTTTAATAAATGATTATTATAAATTTCATATTTATAAATTTGGAGAGTTTTTATGAACCTTTACTTGACTAATGCCATAATTTATTATGAAATTTCCATTCCATCCAACAAACACTCAAAAATCTAATTATTTAAAAGAAATTATAGAAAAAACAAAAGAAGAAAAAGAATATGAATGTACCTGTTTCGGCAAACTGAGAGGAAGTGCGGTAGAAAGGGAATAAAAGAAGTGGGCTACAAAGGCAATAGGGGAATATAGAGAAAGGGAGTTGTTGCATAACAAGGAAAACAAGAAAAGTGAAGAACGTGAGTACTTGGATGTTGAGAGTAGATGGGAGTTGATAACTGAGTAGTCGTAAGGGTTAATTGACAGAAGTTCCATAAAAAATAGGGATAGAGGTGTAATGGTTCAAGGTAGTGGGGATAACTATCAGTGAAAATTACGAGATATTGTCATAATTCAATCGAAAGCCTTTGGCTTTAATATGTTATAATTGTTAGTGGATGAAGTAAGAATTAAATTGTTTTAAACCACCTGATTCAAGTATCATGAATCAGGTTAGTAAAAGAGTTAGGGTTAGGGAACGTCTGTATAAATTCTATTTCATGGAAAATCCTGTTGTATCTCCCTTGAAAATAAATTCTTATTCACCACCCACATCAAATTACATTGGAATAGGTTTTACATGTGATCATCATCAACCAATCCCTCAAACACCTTTTCCTATTATTACTATTATATTGAGATTAGAACAGCGCTGTGTAAATTTTTTTTTTATTGAAGCGAAGTTTGGAGCAAGGTTATAAGCAATCAAAGAGTTCTCTTATTCTGTAACATTGGATTGTATGCATTAGAATATATATAAATTTAATAAAGGGAAATAATGAGCTATGGGTGGGGCCCACCTATCACCCAATCCAAGTCTTATAATGGAAGGGACCCCCTTGTTAGTCACATGCCCTGAATTTGGCACTAATGCGAATGAATTGGATCGTTGGATCGACTATATACCCATACGAATGCCCTGAGCTTGTCGGTCATAGATGAAGGGATTAGGAGCATGGGATTGCGGTCAAACTTGATATTCGGAGTGGTCCCATATAGATCATTTAATCCCCACCGGTTCCATTCCAAAATGGGACCCCCAGTGGGCCCCACAGAAAAATTCTCACGGAGTCTCCATGTGAATAGTTCTCACCGGATCAAATCCCTTTAATAAATAGAGTGGTTAAAAATAACATGAAAGGTAAGTCCTAAAATATATATATACATTATTTGATGTTTATTTTTAAAAATTTATCTTTTATCTTCATTTTTAATCATTATATGTATGTAATTCCTATGTATTTTAATACAGATAAACAAGGCGTGAGTGTTCTCTTTTCTTTGTGTGGATGCACTGGTACTATAGATTTTGGTCAGAGGTTAGGATGATATTGAAAGCACGACATGTTCAAGTAGAATGACAGGGCTTTAAAAAAACATAACAAAAGGTTTCACTTTGGCATGAGTACTTTGATGAACTCACTTCGGACGAACGAAAGTTTATGAGCTTCGAATGTGATTGAATTTGTTTGCCTTGAAAAGAAAAGGAAAAAAAATATATATATATATATATGGGCAAAAGGCTCTCCTAAGCTTAAGCTTAGGATAACATTTTATAAGCTCATGCTTGTGGGGCCCACCCTTGGTCCATCCAAATGGACCAAACACAAGACCCCTCTGAATTGCACATGTCGACTAACTTTCATTCAGATCCGTATTTACTGGACTGTTGGATCGACGTATATCGATCCGAATGGGCCATTAACCATTAAACTTTTGGGGCCCAGATGGAGATGCGAGTCCTTGAAATCTCTCCATCCCCATCCCCACATGGGTCCCACTACACACTTGAGCTTACCTTATCTTGGGTTGTAAGCTTGTTAGTATAGTCCTCTTGTACTGCTAGCTTTTAATGAAAATTACCCTTCAAAAAAAAGACAAAGCAAATTGGTTTACAAATATTTGCTTACATATTGTTGAAGAGCTACATGTGTATTTCTTTTAAATTAATTATGTTATAATTTTAATTCATATTATGATTACACAAATAGGCTTACAATTCACAACATCTATGTGTTTCTTATGATGATTAATTATTAGTTTAGAATAGGTTTATGATTATTAATATTAGTCAGCTAGTATCTTGCATGAGACTTAACCAATGCTAGTTAATTTTTACTTATGATTATGATAAAAAATAAACTTATTACTCGAGTATCATGGATCCCACTAGATTTGCCCTATGAAAACAATAAGTAAAATTAGGAGAATATATAAATATGTCTTGCATCCTCTTTCTCATTCTGCTTAGTAAGGGAAAGGAACATAACTTTCTTTACCTCATTTTTGTTTTTCACTTTGGTAAGTACTCATGTGATAAATTTGACTGACAGATTCATTGATCTATGTACCTTTTATATAACCTTTTAACAATGCTTTACAACAATCAAACTTAAATGGCGATGATACAAATGCATGAATTACAATAAACTAAGCATATGAAAAGAAGGTCACCGAACTTCAATGGATCCAACATTTGTTGCACCAATTGCAGCAACTGCCATAAACCCCTCTGCCCATTGGCCTTTAAAAAGAAGAAGAAGAAGAAATCATACGTGAATAATTTACAATAACTCTAGTTTCCTCCTCTATGTCCATGTTACCCATATATGATAATGAAAAAGCACATAAATGCATCATGGAAGATCTGAAAACTAGATACTTAAATGAATGAATGATAACGAGGACTGAATAATGTTTAAGGTCTCTTACCTCTAATTGTTGATGCACGTTTGCCATGTCAACAGTGCAAACACCTTTACATTTTATCTTGCACACCCTCTTCCGTTTCCAATGAGAATGGATATTGTCTAACATGTTGTGTGTTAATCCATCTCTACCTGCAACGAGAGATGATATCAGAAACCAGCCAACGGCAATAATAGTGGAATGAATGCTTTTGTTTATGCCAAAGAACTCTAAAAGGTAATGAGAAATCGTCAAAAACACAGCTCCCAAGCGTATATATCACAAACAAAATATATATATATAAGTAAAATGTGTTACTTACCTAACTCATGTTTAAGGTTCAAGCTTCAAACCATTTCAAAAAAATCAATAACAGCTTGTCATCATTAATACCTGGTAAACTACAATAAAGCTGGTGCTCATAAGAAAAAAAACTCTGTTAAAGCTGGTTAAAGCAGATTGGAATAGGCTGAGAAAGATGATACCTATTACTAGAACTCAGTTAAGGCAATGTTCTACAAAAATGAGTCTTCATTTCTGGAGATGATACTTAATCCACTTAACAATTAATGACTTCATTTCTGGAGATGATACTTAATCCACTTAACAATTAATGACTTCCTCTCTTTTTCTTGTTTTTTTATTTTTTTTGGATGAATGGCATGTTAATCATTACAACAAATCTATAGCACGTAGAAGGGGATTTAAAATTGTTGTTTTCCCTGCATTTTCTTTTTCTTTTTTGAATGGTAACTTTCATTAAAATCAGAAAAGAAATCAGTACAAAAGGATTATACGGATCCGGCCAAAGGAAAAAACAAGCAAAAGTACAATCTTTAAATTTCCAAACATAACAAGCTACTCAGCTACATGGAAAACCAGAAGACTAAGGATACTAGGACTGCCTTAACCCTTGCTTATGAGAAAGCTAGCTCCTTCCAATTGAACATAATTCCATCAATGAGATAGTCTTTGAAAATAGGGTTGATCTCCACCCATTGTGCTACTGAGTATTTAATCTTATCACATAAGATTTCCTCCGTACTTCTTTTTCCTTCATAATGGGATAGTTTCCCCTGCATTTTCCATTGCTTGATTCTCCAACATTATGGTTTACACATTAAACAGAACAATAAAATTTCACTGTCCAACAGCAGCAAAACAATCTCAACAGATATGAAAAAAAGGGATGAACATAGCAACTCCTTATGCAGAATGACTTTGGATAGCCAGCCAAATAACATGAACATCAAGAGCAAGAAATAACACGCATTCGTCGTCGAAAGAGGAAAAAACACACATAGAAGCTATCATAGTTTTCAAATTACAAAAACCCTTTTTTATTGGTATTACATTGGAAACTCGAACCCACGCAATCTTAACTCACACGCTTGCATCCCTCGCCAGCTTAGCATGTTGCTTTTCTTTTACTTTTTTTTAATAGTAAAAAATGTATGTTGCTTGAACAATACAAATTAAAGAGCAACAAAATTCAAAACTAAGAAAAAAAATTAAAAATGCCAGAACCCCATTTCGCTTAATAGCAACAATTCAATCAGACTTGAACAAAAACAAACATAAATTGATAAAAAGAACACAAAACCTCACCCATATTCAACTGCCTCCTTGTTTTCAAGCAACTTTTAATAAGATCCTTAACTTCCTCCTTCGTCAACGGCTCTCCTATGATCTCCTCCCTTGACATCACATACTTCGGTCCCGACCCCGGCAAAAAGGGCCCCGGCGCCTGCACCGGCTTCACCCCCTTCTTATGAGGCAGTGGCAACCGAAACAAATCAAACTCCTGCAGCTTCTTCTTGCTCGCTGGGAGCGGCGCCCGCCCAGTCCACGGCCGCGACATCGTCCCCGGCCCGAACGGCAGGTACGGCTCCCTTAGCGCCAACTGGAACTCGAACGGCGCATTTGGAACTCGGTACGCAATCCCGTTCTCACTGATGGAGATCCCGGCGCCGGCCGCAACAGCCCCCTCCGCTGGGATTTTGGGATTGAGGGGCGGCGGCGGAAGGCCGGATGTGAGGACGATGATGATTTAAGATTCTGCAGGGATCTAGGGTTTTGCAGGTTTTGAGGTTTTCTATCGTTTTGGGGGTTTGTGGGGTTTTGAGGGGGTTTGGAGTATTTTGAGGCTTTTCAAGGGATGGAAGGAGAAGAAGGGGTTCCAACGAAATTTGAACTCTGGGGTTGTTGGGTTTTCGGAGGAGACGGTGGAAGAGTCGAAATTATCAGCGATGTTGGCGACGGATTCGTATCTGCGTTCGCGGCGGATTTCATCTTCGATCTCTTTCTGGGTGCGCTTTGGAACTTCGAATTTCTCAGCGTTGGGGAAGAAAGGAGAAGAAAATCTTTCGATGGTTTTAGGGTAAAAGGGTGGGATTGAAGAAGATCATCCATGACTAGGTCGTGCAAATCAGTAAGTAAAGAGTAAACAGATTGCGCGAAAGGAGGGACCTCATAATTGCTCCTCAGGTTAAATTCTTCTGGCTCCAACCATTGAACAAAATTAGAACTGAAGGATATAGGTGGATTGGTCATTCTGAAAGGCAAGAATGTTGAATTGAACTCACTTGCAGCACGTTTTGCAGACAAAACGTTTCCAGACAATCCAATTCCAAAAATCTCCTCCAAAAACTGACCTGCAGCAATATTCTCGTACTGCTGTATTATAGTTTTATTTATGAAACATTTCTTAAGCACCCCAAAATATGAAGTTGAAATGGGGATTTGTTCTTCTTGAAAAGGGACCTCAGCTACAACATCAGGTTGGATTGCCTTGATAAGAAGCTCCACATCTAAAGCAGACTGTCGAGATAACACGGATTGCAAACACAAATTCCTTCGTTTACTGATACTCAGAAGATGCTTGCTGATGTCAATGAAGGCCTCCCTGTGGATATCAAACTACTGTCTGAATTGCACAATTTTGAAATTGCGTTGGAGCTTTCGAGAATAGCTTTGAACAATGATGCTCGATCCCTTGTAAACAAAATGAGAATAGCTTTGAATAATGCTGCTCGATTCCCTGTAAACAAAATGATAAGAGGAATTATGGCTATTGTTAATGCTAGCAGTTTAGCTGGTATATTATGAAACATTGGAACACCCCGTGTCCCAAAAGATTGAAAGTTGGCTGATCGATATTTCAATGAAATTAAGGGAACACTGTTACCGTGGTGGATAAAGGTTCTTCTATTTCTATATGACAAACATGTGATGACAGTTGGCGCAGGAGCATCATTGCCAAGGGCATCTACACTAACTAAACTCCTCAGACGGTCAAAAATGGTCATGCCTTAGAACATCAGTGCTCTAACATGGACAGCGGTACCCGGAGGCATCATCCGTTCAGCTAAAGAGAAAAGTTTTGAGTTAATGAAAGACAAGTTTATATGAAAAAAATGAGAAGACACAATAGAAGACCAGTTGGGTTTAGATTATGGGCTATATTTGACTGTAGCGTCGTTACTTACGCAGGGTTGGAGGTTTGTAGTGAGAGAGTTAAGTGTGTTCTTGAGTCTACTGCTGAGGCCCCAAGAATTGCCCGCTTGGGCCGTGGGCTTAGAAGCCTACACAATGCATCTCAGGAAGTGAGACAAAGTAGTGGTGCAAAAATATCTTTAATGACTTAGATTGTTTCCTATATATTTGGACCACTAGTCTGTCTCACATCCGCTTCTAAGCCCACGGCCCAAGCGGGCAATTCTTGGGGCCTCAGCAGCAGACTCAAAAACACACTTAACTCTCTTACTACAAACCTTCAGCCCTGCGTAAGTGGTGATGCTACAGCCTAATATAGCCCATAATTTAAAACCAACTGGTCTTCTCTGTTGTCTTCTCATTATTTCATAAAAACTTGTCTTCATTAACTCAAAACTTCTAACTTTTGCAAAAATGAATAATGATGGGTGCCGCTCTCCATGTTGAAGCACTGATGGTCACAGGATGACCATTTTTTACTGTCTAAGGAGTTAAGTTAGTGCAGATGCCCCTAGTCATGATGCTCCTACGGCAACTGTCACCACATGCTTGTCATATAGAAACTTATAAACCTTTATCCACCACAGTACTGGTGTTCCCTTATTTTCAGTGAAACATTGATCATCCAACTGTACAATCTTTTGGGACACGGGGTGTGTTTCAATGTTTCCTAAGCCCAGCTAAACTGCTAGCATCAACAATAGCCACGATAGATTTGACCTTTCTAAGCTGGCTCTTAAGGAGATTTGCCAGAATAACATCTGTCATTTCTTGGTTGCGAGATTTCTGGCGTGATGGCGACTTGAAATCTTCAGATAGATTGGTTCGTGGGCTTTTGATTCCTGACCAAACGAAGGAATTTGTGTTTGCAATCCGTGTTCCTGAGATACGGAGTCATTTGGACTGCCTTGATAAGAAGCTCCACATCTAAAGCAGAAACTGTTAAATATACCACACTCCGTGTCTCAGGAACACGGATTGCAAACACAAATTCCTTCGTTTGGTCAGGAATCAAAAGCCCACGAACCAATCTATCTGAAGATTTCAAGTCGCCATCACGCCAGAAATCTCGCAACCAAGAAATGACAGATGTTATTCTGGCAAATCTCCTTAAGAGCCAGCTTAGAAAGGTCAAATCTATCGTGGCTATTGTTGATGCTAGCAGTTTAGCTGGGCTTAGGAAACATTGAAACACACCCCGTGTCCCAAAAGATTGTACAGTTGGATGATCAATGTTTCACTGAAAATAAGGGAACACCAGTACTGTGGTGGATAAAGGTTTATAAGTTTCTATATGACAAGCCTGTGGTGACAGTTGTGACTAGGAGACCATCAGTGCTTCAACATGGAGAGTGGCACCCATCATTATCCATCATTATTCATTTTGCTAAAGTTAGAAGTTTTGAGTTAATGAAGACAAGTTTTTATGAAATAATGAGAAGACAATAGAGAAGACCAGTTGGTTTTAAATTATGGGCTATATTAGGCTGTAGCATCACCACTTACACAGTGCTGAAGGTTTGTAGTAGGAGAGTTAAGTGTGTTCTTGAGTCTGCTGCTGAGGCCCCAAGAATTGCCCGCTTGGGCTGCCCACGGCCCAAGCGGGCAATTCTTGGGGCCTCAGCAGTAGACTCAAGAACACACTTAACTCTCTCACTACAAACCTCCAACCCTGCGTAAGTAACGACGCTACAGTCAAATATAGCCCATAATCTAAACCCAACTGGTCTTCTATTGTGTCTTCTCATTTTTTTCATAGAAACTTGTCTTTCATTAACTCAAAACTTTTCTCTTTAGCTGAACTGATGATGCCTCCGGGTACCGCTGTCCATGTTAGAGCACTGATGTTCTAAGGCATGAGTGTAGATGCCCTTGGCAACGATGCTCCTGCTCCAAATGTCATCACATGTTTGTCATATAGAAAATGAAAAGAACCTTTATCCACCACGGTAACAGTGTTCCCTTAATTTCATTGAAATATCGATCAGCCAACTTTCAATCTTTTGGGACACGGGGTGTTCCAATGTTTCATAATATACCAGCTAAACTGCTAGCATTAACAATAGCCATGATAGATTTGACCTTTCTGGCCTGAATCTTTAGGGCATTTGCCAGAATAACATCTGTCATTTCTTCCTCTGAAAATTCCTCTTATCATTTTGTTTACAGGGAATCGAGCAGCATTGTTCAAAGCTATTCTCATTTTGTTTACAAGGGATCGAGCATCATTGTTCAAAGCTATTCTCGAAAGCTCCAACGCAATTTCAAAATTGTGCAATTCAGACAGTAGTTTGATATCCACAGGGAGGCCTTCATTGACATCAGCAAGCATCTTCTGAGTATCAGTAAACGAAGGAATTTGTGTTTGCAATCCGTGTTATCTCGACAGTCTGCTTTAGATGTGGAGCTTCTTATCAAGGCAATCCAACCTGATGTTGTAGCTGAGGTCCCTTTTCAAGAAGAACAAATCCCCATTTCAACTTCATATTTTGGGGTGCTTAAAAAATGTGGAGCTTCTTATCAAGGCAATCCAACCTGATGTTGTAGCTGAGGTCCCTTTTCAAGGAGAAATTCCCATTTCAACTTCATATTTTTGGGTGCTTAAGAAATGTTTCATAAATAAAACTATAATACAGCAGTACGAGAATATTGCTGTAGGTCAGTTTTTGGAGGAGATTTTTGGAATTGGATTGTCTGGAAACGTTTTGTCTGCAAAACGTGCTGCAAGTGAGTTTAATTCAACATTCTTGCCTTTCAAAATGACCAATCCACCTATATCCTTCAGTTCTAATTTTGTTCAATGGTTGGAGAAAGAAGAATTTAACCACGTGAGGAGCAATTACGAGGTCCCTTCTTTCGCGCAATCTGTTTACTCTTTACTTACTGATTTGCATGACCCAGTCATGGATGATCTTCCAGCCATTGGAAATGCACTTGCTGATACTCAGAAGATGCTTGCCGATGTCAATGAAGGCCTCCCTGTGGATATCAAACTACTGTCTGAATTGCACAATTTTGAAATTGCGTTGGAGCTTTCGAGAATAGCTTTGAACAATGATGCTCGATCCCTTGTAAACAAAATGAGAATAGCTTTGAATAATGCTGCTCGATTCCCTGTAAACAAAATGATAAGAGGAATTTTCAGAGGAAGAAATGGCAGATGTTATTCTGGCAAATGCCCTAAAGATTCAGGCCAGAAAGGTCAAATCTATCGTGGCTATTATTAATGCTAGCAGTTTAGCTGGTATATTATGAAACATTGGAACACCCCGTGTCCCAAAAGATTGAACAGTTGGCAGATCGATATTTCAATGAAATTAAGGGAACACTATTACCGTGGTGGATAGAGGTTCTTTTCTATTTCTATATGACAAACATGTGATGACATTTGGAGCAGAAGCATCGTTGCCAAGGGCATCTACACTAACTAAACTCCTCATACGGTCAAAAATGGTCATGCCTCAGAACATCAGTGCTCTAACATGGACAGTGGTACCAGGCTGCATCATCAGTTCTACTAAAGAGAAAAGTTTTGAGTTAATGAAAGCTATGAAAAAATGTGAAGACACAATAGAAGACCAGTTGGGTTTAGATTATGGGCTATATTTGGCTGTAGCATCGTTACTTACGCAGGGTTGGAGGTTTGTAGTGAGAGAGTTAAGCGTGTTCTTGAGTCTACTGCTGAGGCCCCAAGAATTGCCCGCTTGAGCCGTGGGCTTAGAAGCCTACACAATGCATCTCAGGAAGTGAGACAGAGTAGTGGTGCAAAAATATCTTTAATGACTTGATTGTTTCCTATATCTTTGCACCATTAGTCTGTCTCACTTCCTAACATGCATTGTGTAGGCTTCTAAGCCCACGGCCCAAGCGGGCAATTCTTGGGGCCTCAGCAGCAGACTCAAGAACACACTTAACTCACTTACTACAAACCTCCAGCCCTGCGTAAGTGGTGACGCTATAGCTAAATATAGCACATAATTTAAAACCAACTAGTCTTCTTTGTTGTCTTCTCATTAATTCATAAAAACTTGTCTTCATTAACTCAAAACTTCTCACTTTAGCAAAATGAATAATGATGGGTACCGCTATCCATGTTGGAGCACTGATGTTCACAGGCATGACCATTTTTTACCGTCTAAGGAGTTTAGTTAGTGCAGATGCCCCTAGTCATGATGCTCATACGGCAACTGTCACCACAGGCTTGTCATATAGAAACTTATAAACCTTTTTTCACCACGGTATGGTGTTCCCTTATTTTCAGATCAGCCAATTGTACAAGCTTTTGGGACACGGGGTGGGGTGTTCCAATGTTTTCTAAGCCCAGCTAAACTGCTAGCATCAACAATAGCCACGATAGATTTGACCTTTCTAGGCTAACTCTTAAGGACATTTGCCAGAATAACATCTGCCATTTCTTCCTAGAAAATTCTACATTGGGTGACTGGCACTTATCATTTCGTAATAACAGAATATAAGTTTCAATAAATAATAATCAAATAATATATTAGAATGTATATATGTAACAATTAAACAATATTCAAGACCCTTATAGACAAATAAAATAGGCCCATATAGATGTGTAATTTTCACATGGGGCCCAATACAAGTGGTAAATTTACATGGCCCCAACCCAAAACCACTTCTATTTAATGGCCAATGTTAAAAAAACAACTTTTAAAAAATTACCAGTCTCACTATAAAGTTGCCTTGAATTCATCTAAGAAATCACTGTATAAATGAATGGAGGGGAGCATTACTCATATATATATATATATATATATATTGGATTTATTCAGGTGAGAACTATGAGAACTTTCAGTGGGGCCCAACTATGGGGCCCATTTGAGGATGGGACTAGGGGGGATGGAAAGATCTATGTGAGACCACGCCAAGTATCAAGTTTGACCCCAACCCCATGCCCCTAACCCCTTCAATCGTGGCCCAAAAGGTTAATGGCTTCATATTAAAAAAAAAGATTCAACCCTCGATCCAACGGTTCAGTCCATTCGGATGTGTGCCAATCCTTGGGATCATTGACTATTAGGGGGGTCCCTATTTGTGCATGGTTTGGATGGGATGCTAGGTGGGCCCCACCAATAGTTCTCACGAAAGCACGGTGAGAACTAGTTTTCACCTGAATATATATACATATATATGTATGTATATGTATGTAGGGAAATGCTCCTATAAGAGATATCTCTCACCTTACATAAGAGATAGGGGTAAGGGCCCTCACATTTAAGTTGTTGGCATTGGATATGGATGTGAGGGCCCCCACCCTATCTCTCATATAAGGTGAGAGATATCTCTCATAGGAGCATCTCTCATGTATGTATATATGAGACGTGCTACACAGCCCGGGAAATGTGCCCGGGCTGTAGCACGGTCCCCCCCGGGGACAGTTGGATCCTAACTGTCCCCGGGGGGGGACCGTGCTACAGCCCAGGCACATTTCCCGGGCTGTGTGGACTTTTCCATATATGAATGTAGTAGTAGTGATCGAGGAATAAGAATACCAAGATCCTGACGAAGAGCTAACAACCATTGTGTTGGATCCATTCAGGACACCCAAATAGAACCACTCTAATAGCCTAATCAGGATGTGGCCTCAAAATTGCATAAATCAAAAGGTGAGTGGCCTGATCTAAGCGATGCTGTGAAATAGTCTTTAATGGGCATGAAGAGGCCATGGCCCAAGGGCACAGAGTTATCATGGATGGGCTTGCTCTGGCCCAATTCAAATTGGCCCAGAACATGACTTGAATCATATGGAATCATTGCAAAAGATATTGTACCCATTTTCACTTTCCTTATTTGGATGATCTCATATGCTACTCTTCTCAGAGGTTAACTTCTTCCAAAGAGGCCTACTAGAAGAATACCTGTTGTGTCAGTGTGAGGAAGCAGAGGGGAGTGAGAAGATGGAATAGTTGCTGAAGGGATCTACATTCTTGATCAGCGAGGATAATGATTCCTAAGATGGAAGAAGGGCCCGACTACACAATTTCTTAGTTTGCAATCTAGATGGTGATCCAAGAAGAAAAAAAATGTTCCAGACCTTGAGTCTTGAGATGTAGTCACTTGGGGCTGCTTCCCACAAACTCACAACAGTACTTTAGAAACGTGAGGTCCACGAACACCTGCTTCATCAAAAAGTAGAGTTTCATATTTTGCTTATGAAAAGCATGTTTAATATTTTCCTGCCTAAACAGGTTTTTACAGCCTTTCGGCTTTCCAAAAGCCAAAAAGCTCAGCAAGCACTTTTTTCCAGCCCAACCACACACTCTCTTAGCGGGCGCCACCTTGGGGAATAGTTCTGACTTCTGAACTACACACACTCTTAGTGGGCGCCACTAGTAGTAGCAGTAGTCTCAAACCTGTGAATTGATCTGTGCGATGTGCTCCATGGTAGCAATCATCCGCACCGTCTCCAAATGCGGGATCATCTTAATTTCATGGGTCCCACTGTGACGATGGCACAAATCCAATGGAGTGAATAGAGCAAGAGTGCAGGTGGAAATCTTAATGTGTAACGGTCTGCTTCAATAAAGGAGTCACTCCCAATTTAAAGAAAAACAGGACTGCGCATAATCACAGCCCTCATACATTCTATATTCATTTGAAAACTGTAGTTGGAGGCCCTATAAAAAGTGCAGGTAATCCTTGCTTTAGGGCATAATAGTGGTCCCTCTATGACTACATCACAAACCTTCTTTTTTTGTAAGGTAAATACTCACACCCACATGCACTCACACAAGTCCCTCGTCATCAGCGCTATAAAAGGCGATTGATCCCTGGTTGTTTCTTTAGAAAGGAGGTGCCTCACCAACTAAGCTACCAGTGTATTGGCCTAATGTGTCAACTGTCAACAATAGAATTTTCTACCCCAGCAACAAGAGGTGCCTACTCCATAAAAGCCATCAACTCTCAAATATCACTTATAGAAATAGTAAAATGATGTAAAATAGCTGATAGGATATCACTTATGTTTGTTAAACAGTAAACATCTAGATACAATTAGCACTAGAAATCATAAGATTTCACTAATAGAAGGCATACCAAGCCGATCCGAAGACCAGTATTTCTTCATCACTGATTAAACCATGTCACTTTTTCCCACGGATAAGAACCTTTCCCTGTGTATGCCTCAACAGACTTCTAGAAAAAGTGATCTTGAGAATAGGTTGGAAAATCAGTGAGATGTCTAGATTACATTCACTCAGACATTTGAGGGCCAATAAAGTTCTCTAGATTTGAATGGTTTTTCCTTTCAGTAGAGACTTCCAATGGAGAAAATTTTCAACTCTTCAAGATGGCATAAGATCACTTACCTTGTCTGCGGCAAGAAGACCTGCCATAATCTTCAAAACTGTTAATTTCCCTGTTCCTGAAGACCAATTATCCCTACAGCTTCTCCATCTCTGATCTGTATATGTTTGCAGAAAATGATACAATGGAAAAAAATCAGCAAATTGTCTACCACATATAACTTCTTCCCAGAGGAAAAAGCCATTTTAAGATGCTCAATAGATTGCAAAGCATAGCGATGATCATGGGCTTGGATCAATCATCAGGATTTGTGGTCAGGATTGGAGCTATATAAGGCATCATTTGGCCCAGGCTCAAATTTCTGGGCTAAGTAATAAATGGGCTTTGTCTTGTTGCTGAGATTTCCAATTTGTTCTTTGAGGTCTAATCTGTGTCAGGCTCCCAACCCATTTATGTCTGGATGTCTCTGGTTCTATTTTCAGAAAATCTAGGACAAGGATATGGATACAGATACGGAGGCAGATACGGGTGTTGAAATTTTTTCTTCAGATCACTTTTGAATTAATGAAATTATCCTTGTTTACGTTCCTTAACAAGAAAATTAAAATAATTATAAGACATAATGGACATGGTAGTTAGGATATGCTAAGCTTGTACCTTGGAAGTATCAAAGCTTGTACCTTAGAAGTATTGGCACAATATCGGGTTCGGGTACCAATGTACCAATAAGAGTCTCGTATCGGTCCGACACGGATACGTTGGACGTGTTTGGATGAGTGGTGAATTGAATTGAGGTGAAACATCAAATCAAGAGAAAATAAAACATAGGGGGGTTATGATGGTCTTTTGTTTTTAGTGGCTTGATAGGAAATCTTTTTCACTTTTTGTATAAAAAGAGTATTTTTCTTGTCATTTAGTGGAGAAAGGATGTTGCTTTTTGAAAAGGATGTTGTTTTTTGACTTTTCTATGAAAAAAGAGGGAATTTTGAATTTGTGTACTTTTGATATGACGCTAGTCTTTTATTGTCCGGATAATGGAGCCTTTACCTCACCTCAATTCAATTCACCACCCATCCAAACACGCCCGGAGGCGTCGACTTTGATTGGAGTTAAATATGGATTAGTTTAATAAATAGGAGTGTAGTGCTTTTGAATTGCTTGGAATTTTAGGTAGGCACCACTAATGGATTTATAGGACTCGATTTAGAGAATTAAATGAGATTTGTTCATTAATAATTCGCGAATCACACTACAAATTGTTTGAAATGAGCTATTCACAGTTCAAAGGCCTTCTGAGCGAACTAGGTAATCGTGGACCAGGCTACCTGATCTGGTGCAATGATTTGCAATAAACTAAAAGTCTCTATGGATTATTAGAGTCATAGTTTATCAATGATATGGTAAATTGGTAATAATTTCAGTACACAAAACTATAAAATAACAAAAGCCAGGAACAAGCTCATTACACCATGAGGTATAGACCAAACTACAAAACAAATAGACCAAACTACAAAACAAAGAAAATCTAAGGAATTTGTCGAAGATTTATGGGAATTTTTTTTCAATGTTAAAAATATTATTTCACTTGTATAGTTAATGATATGTACTGTCATATGATAGGATAAACTCATTACATCCTTTTTTATTAGTAAGAAAAACTTATTAAGCCAAAATTCTAACTAGGAAAAAATGTTAAACAAAAAAGCAGCTACAAATTGTAGATGAGATACACCACATTGGCAAGGGCATTCACTTGGTGCTTGATTCAGAACCAACCGAAGAAAAGAATGCTACAATTTTTAACATATTCCTTAAACTGCTTCCAGAAAGCAAACCTCCATGGCTACATGACTGTCTTGGAAGCCAACTGTCAAATTAGCCACATTTCTTGAATCCCCTTCGACAATTTTAAAACCATCTCCAAGCCCAATAGCAAATGGTTCACATATTTTGGAAGAACAAACAGTTCTCCATTGTACTCAATGGTGGCAGCATTGTAAAAATATGATATATGAAAGTGTTAAGTAGTTGTTTGTGCAGTTTCCTATCACCAAATGATTTTGGAATTACTTGCTAGCAACTTTGTCATGGTATCAGAACCAAAGGTCTCAAGTACGAAACCAGGTAGGGAAAAAATGCCTAATGCCGCATTGTGGGTTTGTGCGGGCGCAAGTGCGCAGGGTAAGAAGGCACCATGCCGCGTCGTGGGGTTGTGCGGGCGCAAGAGCGCAGGGCAAGAAGGCCCCATGCCATGTTGTGGGTTTGTGCGGGCGCAAATGCGCAAGGTAAGAAGGCCCCATGCCGCGTTGTAGTCTTGTGCAGGCGTGTTCTTCGGATCCAAGCGATGTCCCGCCCAAGGGGGGTGTTAAGTAGTTGTTTGTGCAGTTTCCTATCACCAATTGGTTTTTATTTCTGCATCACCACAAATGCATATTAAGACAAGCCAGTCTTCTACCAAAAGAAAAAAATAATAATAATAATACAAGCCTGTCATCTTGCCAAAATATCCAAATAGCTTTCCATTTGGGGAACATCCAAAAATGCGCCCAGATTAAAGAACCTTGAAGTTAAAGCTCCAGGCTGCATCTACCTCCTTGCTACTGAGAGAACAAAGTCTCTTTCTGAACTGAGAATCTGAACATTCTCTGATGTCAGAGTGGCAAGGAGCGAAGCACAATCTCAGCCATCAGCAGCAACATTCACTCGGAATTCAACAATCATAATCACACTACTGTTTTCCAGAAAAGTAGCAACTGAAATAATTACAAATTCATAACAACAAAAAAAAAAAAAAAAGGAAAGAAGAAATTCACCTTGAAGCTCAGACCTTTTAAGATTTGCTTCTCTCCAAACGACTTATGAACATCCCTACATTCGATAAGGACAACTGACTCATCCTCGACTTCTCGACCTATAACCAAATTCTCTGATACAGATGAATCCTAAGAGAAAGCCCAAAAAAACACATCACTCTTAACCAACCAACCTTGGAGAAAAGGATAAGAAAAAGGGAACTAAGAGCTCATTTGTGGGTGCATATTTTTCAGGAAATGAAAACTTAAAATCTTCTGTGGATCCAGTTTCTGTGCTGAAATGTGTTTCTACTTTATACCGCTTGCATAAAAATCATCAAAATGGTTTCCCACCTCTTGGGCTTGAATCTACTTTCCACAAAAACAGCAGAAAAAATAAAAACCATGGAACATGTGAATAAAGAACAATGGAAAAAAAAAATCATTCTGCCCCAGAGACCATTTTCAATTTCCAGAAAAATCCGCGGCATAAACATACCCTAAGGGCCCATTTGTTTGCACGAAATTAAATTCCTAGGAATTAATCATAGAACAGATTCCAACAAAGGAATATTAAAATTGGTATGCGGTAAAAGATATAAGGTAGAGATGTAGATGGAACGAGACTTTCCCATGATTTAATTTTCTAGAATGATGTCTGGGTATTCATCTTCACCCCCTTTATTTAATTTTCCATATAAGAGAAGACCATATGATGGCAATCTATGGGTCTTCACCTTTGTTTCTTCAGTTTCTATCAGTTCCTAGGAATTCAAGTTCATGCAAAGAAACAAGCCCTAACTACTTTGAAAGCACTGAAATTCAACTATACAAATTCACTCCTAAGTCCTAACTACAAGTCGACTCAACAATTCCTACAACAACGATAGAAACTCAACTTCAAGAAAGAAAATTATAGGATCCAAGAACTTACATTGATCTTAATTGCAGAAGGGCCATTATGCAGCGTAGACCTCATGGCCACATGTGTAGGCCCACTTAGATTTAGGACTTATTTAATTGTTATTACTTAATAGTTTTATTTGATGAGTTGTATTTAGGATTAGGTTTCCTATTTATTTGGTTTCCTATTTTAATTAGGTTTCTTAGGGCTTAAGTTGTGTTTTCCTATTTAGATGGCATTGTAGAGAATTATTTCTCAGAGTTGATTAATGAAATTGGGTTCTCCCATTGAGGTGCGTCCTCAAGCCCTAATCCTAGGGCCTGCATCAATTGGTATCAGAGATCGTTGGCGTGATTACCTCTATCCCTCCTTCCAATCCTCATCCCATAGCCATCATCGCTCCCAACTCCAACTCAAATCATCATACCGAAACCCAAGCCGCAAAACCCTTATCGACAACCTCCCCGCAAGCCCTTTCCGCCAGAAACCCCTCTGCCGAATCCCTCCCCCCCTTCCCAGACGCAACTGAATCCCCAAAGTAGCCACCGTCTTCCAGAGACCCTGCTCCACAGAACCCTAACCCTAGGGCCACTGGAAATTCCTCCTCCAAAACTCCAAAACCCTATGCACAGACAAAACCCCTTCTAGACCACCATCGCCATTCCAAACCCTTTCGGCCTACCCCTTCTAGACCACCATCGCCATTCCAAAACCCCTTTCGGCCTATCCATTGCATCGCCCATCCACATCGGCCGAATCAGCCATCGTAAAAATCACAATCCCGAAATCGTCATCGAAATCAACACCCTAAACCCATCCAGCAGCGAACCCAGCCCTTCCACCGGAATCCCCAAACCCATTCCACCGGAATCCCCAAACCCCATCCCTAACCGAGGCCCGACCCACTTCCCTGCTCGCAACACCCCAAACACCAAACCAGCAACCTAGCCACCTCCCTATCATCGTCACTGTTCCCATCCCAGCAACCAGCTTACACTGTTGTCCCCAATCCCACCCTCTGCTCTTGGCCAAACCCAGAGAAAAAAAACAAAAAAAAAACTATCCCGGCAGCAAAGCAAAGAAGAATAGAAAAGAGCAGAAAGAAGGAGAAGAATCAGACGCAGCGAGAGACAAAGGTAGATAAGTACCTTTCACCGGAGACGACGCCATCGCCCTGGTCGTTTCGCAACACCGCCTTCATCGCCGTGGTCGTCGAGGCATCTCCCTCTTCCGGCCACCTCTCGCCATCGCAGCGCCATCGCCATCTCTTCTCCGATCTCCTCCTTCCGATCGCATTCGCCAGAGGCGTCTTCCTCTTTCCTCTCGACCTCGTCGAAGACCAACAGCAAGGAAAGGGTTTTTCCTCCTTTTTCTTCCTGTTTTGGCACAACGAACGAGGCCGAGCTTCAGTCCATTAGCCTGCACGTGCCAGCCCATTGGGCCCCATCTGCATTTGGGCCCAGTCCATCCAGGCCTAGTTCAAGTTGATTTTTTATCCTGACCCATTCAAACAAGAAGCCCAGTTACATCTGCAGAATTCAGTAAGCAGCAAATTTTGACAAGATCAACGGTTCAGACTTCTTCTTGCGATATCCAGCTCATCCACCGTACGATTTCAGATCCGTCTTCGCTAGAGTGATTGTTGAAGTCAGATATACACATCTGCCAAGATGGCATTGCAACTTCTTGAAATAAATAGTAGGCTTACAGAAATCAACAAAAGGGCTACAAGGATGACATATGCACTCAGATATGGGCAAAGATATTATGCAAATAAAGACTACTTTGAGCAGTATATTACTTTGACACAAGGAAATTTGTCTGTCATGGAATATGCCGATGAATTTGAAAGGCTACATTATTTATGTGAATTGGGAGATACACTTGATTTCAATCACTTTCTCAAAGGTTTGAGACCAAGTATATTGAAGAAAGTAGAGAAGGCATGCAACGATATGTATGACGTATTTTGGGAAGCAATTCGTGTGGAGCGGATGCTTAAAAGATTTCATCTAATGGAAGTTGCTCCTCAAGAAGAAAAGTCGCCACACGTCACAGACTGTGTTGAGGAACCAGTGCCAACAGATTTACAGACCGAGCTGCCAGTATTAGACACCGACAATTCCATATCTACAGTTGGCTTTGAAATTTCTTCTATGCGTACTAATCATCCAGACGTGCACACACCAAGCGATGAAGAGCCGGTTATTGGAATTCCCCACATTAATTCTCCCATTGATTTTGTGTTTAGGGATCCACAATGCCAACTGAGAGATGACCAGCGGATAGTTAGAGATTATGATTTGCTAGTGCATGATCTATAAGTAAGGCACATCAACACATATTTCAGCCATCAAAAGCAATTATGCATGAAGCTGTGCCAAGAAGTTATAGATCAACCGCCAAATCGGACATTCGTCAGATTGATCTTTGATCCAGGTGGACATTTTCCGAACTCGAGGTCGAGTTCTTTTTCAAGTGGGGGAGAATGATGCAGCGTAGACCTCATGGCCACATGTGTAGGCCCACTTAGATTTAGGACTTATTTAATTGTTATTACTTAATAGTTTTATTTGATGAGTTGTATTTAGGATTAGGTTTCCTATTTATTTGGTTTCCTATTTTAATTAGGTTTCTTAGGGCTTAAGTTGTGTTTTCCTATTTATATGGCATTGTAGAGAATTATTTCTCAGAGTTGATTAATGAAATTGGGTTCTCCCATTGAGGTGCGTCCTCGTTTATTGTCTCTTCGGAGATTGATTGTGTCTTAGGACACGTGCTTCGGCACCCATTGTGCTTTTAGCACTTCCTACGCAAGCCCTAATCCTAGGGCCTGCATCAGCCATCCCGAACAAGCGGAGACGATCTTCTCTCCACAGGAAGAACTCAATCTCTTTCTAATGGGAAAGAAAAATCTCCGAGACCGAGAAGCGCCGCGAAAACCGGTCGAAAGGGGCACCGCCGTTCACCGTAGAGACCACGGTTCTCGACATACCTGAGATTTAGAAGGCGAAAGTTTGCATTTTGAAGCAGACCCAGATCTCTTTAGAGTGAGAAAACACCGGAATCGATCAAATTTTCGAGAGATTTTATCGAGGAAGAAGTGGGGTAAGTGGTTGTTCGGATGTCGGCGTTCTTGTTGAAGAAAAGAAGATCGCCTGCAGTAATAAATCCAGACAGAGGTGAGGAGAAAAAGGTTCTTGGGGTGTTTGAGATTGGATTTTTCCAAGTACCAGTAGAAATTTTACGGGAGATTGAACGATGGATTGGATCTTTCTTCCTCCCTATTTTAGGGCACGTTTGTGTACAAGTAATTTCCGTGGAATGGGGAAATTGCCACATCAGCAAAATCTGTGGTAAATAAATTCCATAGAAAAGGTTTTCCGTGGCTGTCATAAATCTTTGTTTGGTGTATAATTGTTTTCTCCATTGAAATGGTGGTTTTCATGTTTGGTGCAGTAGAGAGGAAAACAACAATAGCATAGATCAACACAGCAATAGCAAAAATGAAAACAACAATAGCAGAGATTAACACAACAATAGCACAGAGGAACACAACGATCTGTGTTTATCATCCAATCGCCTTTAAATTGCAGAAAAATCAAATCAAGAACACAGCATACCTGATATTGAACACAGCAGCAGCCTCGTTGCAGGTTATATCAATCGCCTTTGTGCATCCAAGATGGGCTACGATTTGGGTTTTTACTATTAGGGCACAGAAACTGAATAATGTAAATGGGATTTGGGTTTAGGTTTAGGTTAGGGTTAGAGATGGTACCTCGTGAGAGAGAGATGGAGATGGGTTATTGAGAAAGAGAGAGTGGGATGGAATGGTTGAGAACGGAAAAGGGAGATGGAGATGAGCTAAGACGCCATGGAAGAGCTTTCTGTTTTTTTTTTTTTGCTAGACTTGTGCAACCCATTTCACGACGAGGAAGAGAGACAGAGAGAGGTTCCGGTGGCTTTGGGTGATCGGAGAAGATGAAGAAGTGGTTCAGGGGATGAAGTTTATCGCCGGAGCATTTTTCATGAATAGAAGAGGAAAGGGATGGAAAGGAGCTCGGAAATTAAGCTTATAAAGGGGGGTCAGTTTTCCGAGGAAATAGATGGAAAGTCCATTTCCGCGGTGAGAAAGGAAGATGCTGCATCGACAATAAAGTGATTCCATAAAAATTACTGCACCTAATACATGAAAAGTAGGTTTTCCACATAAAACTGTCTCCTTTTCCATGAAAATGGGCTACACAAACATGCCCTTAGGGTTTTGCTTTCACTTCTCTCTTTCTTTCTTCCTAGAACTTTTCCTCGATATAAATTATAAACGAAGATCATGCGGTCCAGTGTGGGCTGAGTGGAGTGGCACCAAGAAATGGTCTCTAACAAGCTGAGGGACATCTCGTCTGTATTTAGAATGCTAGTGTGTTATTTTGGCTAATAAGCCTAGATGGTAGGTGGGTTGTTATTTTGGCCAAACCTTGCCTGCATTAAGCTAATGCTTTTCACACTGTAGGTGCCAATTTATTTTTGTTTCTTATTTTGATAGCTATGGCTTCATGACAGCTGGTCCAAATTGATAGACTGCATAAATTAGGCATAAAAGAAATCAACTTTAATTGACTTTGCTACCTTCAAAATTCTTACTTCAATTAGTTAGATGACTCACAATGTTTTAGGGAGTCTATTCACCTCCTTCCGTCAACAAATGGTGATCCACAAAATCCCTTTGTCTAAGGTGCACTGGCAACAACAACATGCCCTATGTCCGCTATAACATATTAAATCCATTGGAACATCGCTTGTAAATGAAAATAAACTGCCGCATGTGAGCTTAAAACTAGGGGTGTACAAAACCCATACCCAACCTGACCCAACCCATCAACCCGACCCGACCCGACCCGACCCAACAAAAACCGACCCCAACCCACAGCACAACGGGTCAGGTACAGGTCCAAATGTGTAACCCATTTTATAAACGGGTCGATATATATGTAGTACATATCTGACCCATATGTACCCAACCCAACCCTACATAATACAAACCCTAGCTATCCAATAAAATATGTTTGATTCTTGCCTCTTTGGAAACGGTATCTACCTTACCCAAAGCCCATCTAGAATGAGCATTTACCCAATTAGTTTTCTTACTCACAGTTACAAATATAAGGACCACAGTTACAAATAGGTTTGGGCCCCACATTTACAAATATTAGGACCACAGTTACCGTACAATATCAGAATCAGATAGTTCCTTCAAGTTGGATATTTGTCAGTAAGACTCATAATATCTTATGATTTGAACCCCTGTGATGAGATATGAGCAACAAGTACAACCCACTTAAATCCGATCCTACCCGAGTAACCCGACCCGACCTAACCTAAACTAATATAGGTTCAGTTAAGGGTTATAAATGTTTAACCCATACTAGTTTGGGTCGGATGAGGTATTTAGCCAAATCCGACCCAACCCAACCCATGTACACCCCTACTTAAAACCATATTTCTCAACACAGAAAAAGGTCCCTAACTAGCAATTACTTCCAAAGTCGCATACACCCTTACTTTAATATTAAGAGCAAAGGATTGCCCAGTTGGTTGGAACCATGCTTTTCACCTTAGTATTTATGGATTGAAACCTAGGTATCCAACCAAGAACAGGCGTTATATCTTGAGCACGGAGTTTCTTATTATGGGAGGGGATATTATTTTCTGGTATTGGAATCTCAAGATCTTAGCTAATGCGTGTGGTGTAAGAAATTGTGTGGTCCGCATGTTATGGACCCCATATCAGATCAAGCGGGGCAGAGGCCTATGGAGAATATAATCTCATTTAATGTAAGACTTGATTTATCCCACAAATAAGACTCCAAATAAAATTAGTGGATGTGGGTTCGTCGGGAAGAAGTCTCGAGTAATTGTGACTCTTTGAGACTTGTCTTTATAAGATAAGGGAGCCCTAGACTTGGAGACTCTCCATTCCCATAGGTTAAAAGATCCCTTCTCATAAGTTAGCTAGACATGCCCAACTCATTGATGATACGGAGATTTGGTGGTTTTCTACGCCTAATTTGATTATGCAGAATGCAATTGTGGATTCTATGTGTTATTTTTATTAATATTAATAAAGTAATCTTCTAATAAAAAAAAGATCCGCGGAGCTTTTCAATCCTCGAAACGTACATAGATCTATGGCCCCGTGTCAGTCTCCATATCCACATCCATCATGTGGTCCATTAGGATGCATCATCAGGTGGGCTCCACTATCAAGTGCACACCACAACAACATCCACACGATATATATATATAGAGAGAGAGCAAGGCTCTCCTAAGCTGAAGCTTATCCTATCCTAAGCTGGAATAGTGTCGGTCCCACAAATCAAAGTCGATTATATCTATTTTTTGCATAATGGAACTGGAAAATCCAGTTTTGATTCGATTTATCTTAATTTTAGAGACGATCATCGTGCAAAAAAACAACGATAACCGACTTTGATTTGTGAGACCAGCACTGTTTCAGTTTATGACAAGGTTAGCTTCAGCTTAGGAGAGCTGGGCCCCATATATATATACCCATATATATAATTATACACACCACAAATTAATAAATACTTACAAGAAAGAGAGATTGGACATCTATTTAGCAAAAGATTAAATAGGGCCGGGGCACGTCTGCTTGGATCTCATGTTCCTGTGAGTGCCCGTGCTCTTGAATATGAGGAGGGGCTGACGTTTTGATCTACTAGTGTGAGGGGCCATTGATAAAAAAGAAAAAAATATTTCAATATAAAAGAAATATAAAAATATGAATTAAAATAATTTGTAGAGGAAGTGATACGAGAGAAGGACTAAGGGAAAAATAAAGAGTTGGATCGATTAGGTAGCCCCACATTCAAATTGGTGTAATGTATGATAACTTTGTTGGGCCCAATGTCAAACCCAACGAAATTTGTTCACTTTTTTTTTCTTTTTTTTTTGTTTAATAACTTATGGAGTTGTTCCGCATCTGACTGGTGGGACCCATCTATTAAACTCAAATAAATCAAATAAAATTAATATACATTTATCTACTCATTCCAATTGGAGAGAGAGTATATTGATCACTAAAGTTATCTATTAAATCCATACCAATAAAGATAATTTATGAGATAAATTATTTTGATAATTTAATAGAAATAATAACTACCAATATATATTTTAGAGAATAATAGATTTAATGGGAGGTTTTGAATTTTAATAAACAAGGAAAAAACAATAACGATTGATGATCACTTAAGGCCCATGGCTAGCCTGTGATATTTGGATCAAATGGATAAAAGTAACCCGATGATCGAGTGAACAACCTAATGTGACAAAAAGGTCACCTTTTATAATTGCCCTGGGGTGGTATTGATGATCTATGAGATGAACCACATTTATTTTTGTCTGAAGAATTTGGATAGTGGGCTTAATCATGAATTGTCCAATTTTAATTTCACTAAAGTCCATGAAGAAAGATTGTTGTTTTAATATATACAGCGAAAACTAGTTCTCACCTATTACATGATAGCTTTATATATATTAAGGCAAAGGAGGAGGAGGGCTGTGAGGGGTGCCACGTCATCCCTAAAAAAATCTCTGCTTTTAAAGAAATATGCAAAAAAAACCCACATTATTTTAAGGTGCCACCCCACTTTGGGCTACTCTTTTTCTTATAAAACTCTCTTACAAGAGATTTTTAAAAACGTTTGAATTTGAGTATTATTTCTTGCCATTATCAAAATTATAAGCAAATCTTTACAGTCGGTTTGTTTTATTTTTCTTATATTTTCAATCATCAATCGGTCTTATGTTAAATATTTTTTGTAGGCCCTACCAATGAATGAAATCTAAGCTGTTGCTCATTTACTTTCCCTTTCAGTATTTTTCTCCAAATGGATGGTTCCAGAAGTGGGCACCAATTCGTATTAAATATATTTCATTATTGGACTCCCGTATTGGATGAAATCTCAATGGCCTTCTCTTAACCCCCCTTTTTTTTTTCTAAGAGTGGGCCCCACTGATGGAGGGAGGCAAGCCTGTTGGCTGTTGTCTGGTTTCTTAATGGATGCAAATCAATTAGTGGGCCCCGCACATTTAACTTATTTCGGCAGTAGGGCCCACCTATGGATTAATATAGCTCATTTACTCTCCTTCCAGTTTTTTTCCCCAAATGGATGGTTGCAGTAGTGGGCACCGGTTCGTATTAAATATATATCAAGATTGGACTCCAGTGTTTGATGAAATCCCAATGGCCTTCTCTTTAGCCATTTTTTTTTTAAGAATGGGCCACACTGATGGATGGAGGTAAGCCCCGTTGTTTGGTTTCTTAATGGATGCAAATCAATCAGTGGGCCCTGTACATTTAACTTATTTTTGCAGTGGGACCCACTCATGGATTATGCATAGATATTAGTTTTCTAGGTCAATATATATCTGTAGTGGGCAATCAGATTGAGTTGGTATCATACACAAGCTCAATTTTATTTATAATTGTTAGGATGTCATTTGTGTGCACATGAGTTAGAACTATTAGAAACATACTATATCCACATACACTCATCCCATGCAATGTACATCTTTTATGTTTTTTTTCTTTTCTTACACTTGTTCGCTCCCCTCTCTTTCAATTTTTTTTTTCTTATACTATCAATCATTTGTGGGGGACAATTGTTCCATCAGCATAAATCTAGATGTGGTGTGTGATCCACTAATGATGAAATCATTTGATTTCCATTTCCTTTCTTCTTATCTTCCCTTTTTTCTTCTTTGGATGCAGAGCCATTTGTGGGTCCCACGCGTTAAAAACATTTCAAGGGTAGCCCCCACTAATGAATCAAACACGTTAATTTTTTATCCATTTCTTTTGGTTCTTTTTAGGTAGATGTAGATCCATCCGGTTTGTTTTCTTTTCGTATATTTTCATTAATCATCAATGGTATAATATACCCGTAAATGAGATGGTCGAAATGGTCAATACTTTTAAATTCAAGGGGTCATCGTGTTATGTAAATTTACTTTACTTTATATTTATTTTCATACATATAAAAAATTTTAATATTCAAAGATAATAATAAATTTTATTTTATATTTATTTTATCTTAACAATATTTTTAATTTTTTTTTAAATTTTAACATATTTTGATTTTTTTGCCCGAACTTAACAGGGTGTTAGGTGCTAGTTTTTATCTAATTCAATCGGTGGATTAAATATATACTCATTTTGGAGGATGAAAACTTGTCATCCGCGGATGAAGCGGGGTCTGCGACGATGGAAGTATCACCTTTGTGGGGCCTGTGGTGGTCCCCATAAGGGCTACCCTGTATAAATTATGGTAACAAGATCTCCATCATTCCTTGCAAATTCGTCATATTCACCCCCCCCCACATCATCTTCCTTAGAGGAAGACCTACTTACTGCTCTTGATCGATTTTCCTCAATTCTCATGATGATGGAAGACAACTCGCTGCTGCCCATGCACGACAGACGTCACCCATTCCACTATCGTTTCGGTCTGGATGATGGGCATTCTTATTCTCTGCCATCGTTTCTGTCAATCCTTTTGGTGATGAAGCTCATCGACTTAACGCAGCAGCACCTTGACAAGAAGAAGCTCGATACATCTCTATCCCCATCTCCACAAGTACTGCAACAAAACCATGCATGCATTGCGTTATTTGTATCATAAATCATCATAATCCTCTTCTCTTTGTGAAGTTATTGGAGTAATCCACACAAAACTGATGTTGGGGTCTTTACATTATTTCTTTCTTATCTGATGATTTGTTGGGTTTTTTTACATCATTTCTTATCTGATGATTGTTTCTGTTTTTGTGATTTAGTTTTTTTACTTTTTTTTTTTTCATATGAAAACTCAGAAAGCATATCTATTTAATCTCTGTTTTTGATCATCTCCATGACCCGATTCTTGAGCGAAAAGAGGAAGACCAAACAAAACCCGACTTTTTTGAAAGAATCAGTATGAAAGTGGTAGAGATTAAGAAATAGACTCCAAGAACTTCCATCTATCTTTTCATTGTGAAATTGTTGGCGTAATTCGCATGAGATTGATGTTAGGGTTTACATTATTTCTATTTTATTGCCTGTTTATTGTATCTGTTTTTGGAATTCTGAATTCATGAAAAAAGATTTATTTCTGCTGGTCTTTTTAGGAATTCTATTCAACTTGGAATCAATATTGTTCCTTTTAGCAGGTTATTATGGGTAAGGACTGTTAAGCCAATACAGAATACACTGTAAAAAAAAAAGTTGATATTGATACATCTATCTATGTGATCAATTAGTTAGAATCTCTAAAAGTCCTATTTTATTTATTATTTATTTTTTAAATATTTCTAAGGATATATTACCATGTTACTTGCCCTCCTTTTAAGACATTTTTTGTCTTCCATGTGAAATATCTTGTTATCAGCAACTATTTACTCAAAATAATCAAGTGTGAAATAGAGCAAAACCCTTTAAACAGTAGAACATGGAAATAGATTTCAAGGAAAATTAATATCATGATAATAATAACATTGCTCTTTCCTCTCTCTTTGAGTTTCTTGTCTTAAATAGCCTCTAATTGTTTTGTTTTTATGACAAACTTTTCATTTTCTGTTTCAGAACTCCTACAGGCTGGATGACATTAGGAGACATATAGGAAGTACACATATGTCAGCAAATTATGTAAGATCGTCTAAAGAAATTGTTCATTCACTTTCGATAATAAGAAATTGTTACTCCATTACAAGGATGAAATAGCTGATATGCTTATGATTATTTTGTTATTATTTAGTTAACTAAATTACATTATTCATTCTTTATCAAGCTCACCGAATTAAGATATGTGAGACGCTCTTATGCCATCTGATTTCAAGATGAAGAAGCAGAAGAGACAGAAGAGGTTTCTTGAAAGTCTTAAGAGATTCAGAAATAGACTCCAAGAACTTCGATCTATCTTTTCATTGTGAAATTGTTGGCGTAATTCGCATGAGAGTAATGTTAGGGTTTAGATTATTTTTATTTTATTGCCTGTTGATTGTTTCTGTATCTGGTAGTCAGAATTCATGAAAAAAAGATTTCTTTCTGATGGTCTTTTTAGGAATTCTATCAAACTTGGAGTCAATTTTGATTCCTTTTAGCACATTATTATAGGTAATGACTGTTAAGCCAATGCAGAATACACGGTAAAAAAGAGAGGTGATATTGACTACATAGTACACACATCCATCTATATGATCAATTGGTTAGAATCTCTAATAGTCTTATTTTGTTTTTTATTTATTTTTTAAATGTTTCTAAGGATCTCTTACCATGCTACATGCCCTCTTTTGAAGACATTTTGTCTCCCATGTGAAACATCTTGTCATCAATAAACATTTACTCAAAATAATTAATCAAGTGTGAAATAGAGCAAAAACCCTTTAAACAATAGAACATGAAAATGGATTTCAAGGAAAATTAATATCATGATTATAATAACATTTCTCTCTCCTCTCTCTTTGAATTTCTGATCTTAAATAGCCTCTAATTGTTTTGTTTTTATGACAAACTTTTCATTTCCTGTTTTAGTACTGCTACGAGCTGAACTAAAACAGGAGGCACATAGGAAGTACAAATATGTCGGCAAATTATGAAAGATTATCTAAAGAAATTGCTCATTCTCTTTCAATAATAAGAAATCATTACTCCCATACAAGGATGAAATAGCTGATATGCTTATGATATTTTATTTAACTAATTTACTTTATTCATTCTTATCTTTTTAATATTTAAACTAGCACAATAACCTGTGCTTAGCACACTTATGCCCATACATTTATAATCTAAATATTCATACATTGCAAATTAATGTATACACTGTAGAAAAAGATATGTGAACATTTTAATAAATGATTATTACAAATTTCATATTTATAAATTTGAAGAGTTTTTATGAACCTTTACCTGACTAATGCCATAATTTATTGTTAAATTTCCATTCCATCCAACAAACACTTAAAATCTAATTATTCAAAAGAAATTATAGAAAAAATGAAAGAAGAAAAGAATATGAATGTACCTGTTTTGGCAAACTGAGAGGAAGTGCGGTAGAAAGGGAATAAAAGAAGTGGGTTACAAAGGCAACAGGGGAATATAGAGAAAGGGAGTTGTTGCATAATAAGGAAAACAAGAAAAGTGGAGAGCGTGAGTAGCTGGATGTTGAGAGTAGATGGGAGTTGATAACTGAGTAGTCGTAAGGGTTAATTGACAGAAGTTCCATAAAAAATAGGGATAGAGGTGTAATGGTTCAAGATAGTGGGGATAACCATCAGTGAAAATTACAAGATATGGTCATAATACAATCCAAAGCCTTTGGCTTATATGTTATAATTGTTAGTGGATGAAGTAAGAATTAAATTGTTTTAAACCACCTGATTCAAGTATCATGAATCAGGTTAGTAAAAGAGTTAGGGTTAGGGAACGTCTGTATAAATTCTATTTCATGGAAAATCCTGTTGTATCTCCCTTGAAAATAAATTCTTATTCACCACCCACATCAAATTACAAGAAGGTCAACTTATTTCTTAGATTCTCTCGTCTCATCATGTTAAAACTTGGCACCAGGCAATGAAGTGCGTTCACAGATTAACGACCGACCTTTTGTAAGCGTTGCTCGTCTTGGTCTGAATGAGGGGAAGGATTCTAGGTGTTATTCTATGCCATTGTTTCTGTCAACCCTATTGGATATGAAGCTCACCGCATTGCACAAGAAGCTCCATACTGCATTCAATAAGTTGCTCGATAAGGAATCCCCCACCCACCCACCCACACACACAAACACACCCCAATCAATCTCTGCAAGTACTACAAGCATGAATTATTTGTGTCATAATCATTGTGCAGTTGTTGTATAATTAGCATGAAACTTATGTTTGGGTTTACATTATTTCTATTTTCTTGCCTGTTGATTGTCTCTGTTTTTGGGTGTTTTTTTATAACAGTAAAAGATTTTGTTTCACCAAAAGCCCAAAAAGGGATAAAGAATACAGCGAAGACACACCAAACACAAAACTAACAACAAGAAAACAAAAATAAATAATAAAAAATTGAACTATACATCAAAAAAAGAAGTGTGTGTGTGTGGGTGTGTGGTGGTGGGGGGGGTTGGCTTTTTTCCTTTCCTTGCTCTTTCCCATTATTGTTTGATTTGTTTAGCAGGCAGCAAGGGAAAGTGGGAGGAGAATGAGCGACACTCTAACTGAGGCAGCCGCATCGGCATGGGACATTTCTTCTAGGAAGGGGAAGTGGAAGGGGATGCATGATCAATGTCCGAGTCTTCCGCCCAAAATGAAGAATGGGAAAGAGAGAGTGGAAGAGAAGCTTTCCACACTCTCTTCCATCATTATCCCAGATCTCTGTATCTATGAATACCTTGTGGTACACACGTCCTCTCTTCAAACTCCTCTCCATGCATGATGCATTAAACAACATTATACATATTTCCGTTCTAACCATTTTGTCTTTCTCTCTATCAGAAGTGTCAGAGGAACCAAAGGTTGAATGATGTGAGTCTTCATTTCCCCGCTCACATTTTTGTTCTACTAATATATTTATACATTTATACTTAAGTATATTTATTCTACTTTGGAAGAATCCGTACTTGGAAGATGAGGCAGAGGGAGGGTCTTGGAAGTGGTAATTAAGGATTAAGAAATCCCCTCCTATAACTAACTACTCCAATTTCATGGCTTCGATCAATCTTTCCTTATTTTTGTTTTCTATTTCTTTGTTTCAAATCTTATATATGTCATAATCCTCCTCGTGAAGTTGTTGGCGTAATTCACACGAAACTGTTGTTAGGGTTTACATTATTTCTTGCATGTTCTTGGAATTAAAGTGGGGTTCAGTTGAAAAGTTTTTTTTTCGTTTCTTTTTTTTTTGTATGTGATGCTAAATTTCTATTCTTGACAAACTATTCATATGATTTTTTTTTTTATGACTATGTGTTTTGGTTTGGGTTGCAAATGCAGTGGTGGATGACGCCCAACTTGTGTTTAGTCATTGTGTAGTAAATCCATTTTTTTAGGTTTATTTTTTCATCAACATCTTTTTTCTAAAATATTTTTATTGGTAGAAATTTTGACACAGTTGAAAGGAATAAGGAGATACTCACTGGTACAACCATTGCATTTTATTTTAAAGAGAAATGTTTGCATGGGATTACAACTAATTTGTCTTTTGTATATGCTCTTTCACAATTATAAAATATATGTACATATTATCAAGTGCACATAGCTTACATACACACCTTGTTGTGGGGCCCACCTTTTTTCTTTTTTTGGGTGGGTGGGGGGGGGGGGGGGGGGGGGGGGGGGGTTTGTTTTGGTGGATTTGGATCTCTTCATCTCATTTGGGCTTATCATCCTATCCCCTTCATCGATGGCCAACAAGTTTCACCCCTTCAAAAATCTTCCCACTGATCCAACGGTGCAGTCCATTCGGATGTGTATAAAAGGTATTAATCAGGCACTCTATCCACAGAGGCAGTCCTGTAATTCCCTTTCCACATTTCCTATTTTAATACTACTGTAGTAACTATGTTTTATTATAACATTTCGAATACTTATGGTCATGTCAAGCTAAATTACAATAGGAGGCACAGAGGAAGTACACATACGTCGATAAAATATGAAACGTTATATAAAGAAATTGTTTATTCACTTTGGATAATAAGAAATGACAAAAGAAATCATTACTCTCATAGAGGGACAAAATAGCTTCCTTATGCAATTTTTTTTTCATTTTCTTAAATAAATCTTATTATTAAATAATGTCTTTTTAAAAAATATTAATTGTTGTTAGTTGATGAACTAATAATGAAATGGTTTTAAACCACCTTATTTATATTTCATAAATGAAAGAAGGTTGTACTTTCTCTATCTCATTTATTTTTTTAAACATTGATATTAACATCAAGTTGGTCGAAACTTTTCTCATTTTTCAACTATTATTAATAATATGTATATTTATGTATATGGAAGTAAAATTAATACTGCAAAATTTGTCTAATTTAATGATAGATATTAATATATTTGTCCATAATCCTTTGTCTCACAGTGACGAGTTATATAGTTTTTCAATTCTTTTTTGTACTCAAAAGTGAATGGACAATTAATCCGGCTATTCATATTTCACTTGTGGATGCTTTTTATATGTCTCTTGAATCTTGATAGAACTGGACTTCTCATGACTCAAGAGTATAGATCACAAAGGTTGCTACGTAAACAATTCTTATATGTTAAAGCTGAATAATGGTTAGAAAAAAAGCCCAATTTTCAACTTTCCTTGAGCCAAATTCTCATGACTCACAGTAGCCAAATTCTCATGACTCCGTATACTGTTACTAAATGCTTTTTTATTTATAATCATTATTGGACATTTAGATTTTTGCAAGCTAAACATTCTCTCATGATACATTCATTTGTTGTGTCCCCATCGGATGAAAAGGTTTTTTACTTTCGTGTTAATGTGATCACTTTTGATGCATATTGAACATGAGTATATTGGAAATAAAAGAAAACAATATTTAATTTTCAGATTGAAGTTGAATAATTTGGGGCATCATTCATATGGCATCCAACAGGGATGGGTAGGGAAAGACATCCAAGCCTCCTTCTATTATCTTTATAGTCACAATTGTTTCTAAACTCCTTTTAATGAGGAGGTTTTTATACATAGAGGGCACATTTTGCACATCCTCGTGTTAATGGGATTACCTGTGTACCTACCTTTTGGAGCCCCCTTGGAAAGGGAAGTCAATGAACATTTGGCTACCAGGTAACTCGAAGGTTATGACTCGAAAAATCTGTGTATGGACTCTCTTCTTGGACCTGTTTGAATTTGTATATGAAAATTGGCTTAAATAACTTGGACCTGTTTGAATTTGTATATGAAATTGGCTTGAATTGTTATATGTTATCCTCATCTTTTTCGTTTTTTATTTAATTAACACTTTGCTAATTCCAATTAGATCAAATATAATTAGGATGGCAAGTCAATGTGATTTTTTTTAGAATTTTTCTAATGATGCTTAGTTTCAAATGTTCTCTACTTGAGGGTTGCGAGTGAGGACCAATCAGTAAATCCTAAATCACAATGTGATTTTTTCTGAATGTGTTTCTTCCACTCTGTTAGGTTTATGCTTTACTCTAGATTGCACTCTGTTAGAATGCTCACGTCATAACTTTCCTCGTGTATTGAACTATTGATTAACTTTTTTTTTCTTTGGAGTTGAAGTGGTGACAAACTTAGCTATGACCGTGATACATCCATTGGGAGTAGAAATTCGATGGATACTTTTTCTTTGGTGTAATTCCATTTTATCATATTTGAGCTGGAATTATTGGTTCATTTTAAAATTTTTGGATTTGTGACCATTGTGTTGGTGAGAAAATTGTCTTTCTGACCCGTTTCATGCTATTAATTTTTCAAGCTACTGACTGTTGTGTTGTGATATTGGTGTTCATGTGATAAATTAGTGCTTGGCTTGAGATGATGTGTTGAGTTATGGTATATTGTATCTAGTTTTTTTCATGGCTGAGGCACTATCACTACCATCTATCAATATTGTTATTCTAATCATCTTGTACATGATCCAAAGGGCGGAGAGTTTGCTTAGTTGCCTAGATGCTAAAACCATGCCTATTTTTATCCTGAGATTTTTGGCTGCAATCTTCTGCTTACAGCTCAATTATAGAGGCACCAACAATTGTGATGCTCGATATATATTTTCCTTTTAGTATTAATTATCTTGCTTACATCTCAGTTAGAGTAAGAAACAGCCAACAATTGTGATGCTCAATATATATCTTCCTTATAACATTGTATTTTTGTTGTTGTTATTATTCATCATGATTATCATAGTTAAAACCTTATCCCAACAAGAGTTTGTTTGTTGTCGCCGTTGTTGTTAAAGTCATTTGTTAAGTGTCAAGGCTTAAGAACGGAATCTCATATTAGTGATATTGTATAATTTTTTTTTTCATTTGCTTGTCATTGCATTATGTTGGCCTTTTTCTTGCATTAGAAGTGAATAATGCGATTTAGGTTGAGAAAATTCAGTTGACTCCTTGAGGATTTAAGACAGCAAATTAATTTCTTGTGGCTCGGAAGGAGTGAAATTTCTCACTTGGTGAACCGGTCGGTTTGTAAATCTAAGGAAGAGGGTGGTTTGGGGATTTGGCCCCCCTTTGATGAACCTGACATTGCTTGGAAAGTGGTTATGGAGGGTAGGAGATGATTTATTAAGATGGACTTTGGAAGGAAATTTTGCCCGGCAAATACGATTTTTCCAGAAATGGATGGGATGTCCAGGATGCTTCCTATAAAGCTTCGGCTATTTGGAAGGGTATTCTGTCTATCAAAGAGAGGTTCATGGAGAAAATTAGATATGTGAGGTCTTATTTTGGCACGACAGGTGGGTTGGGGACTGGCTGTAGTTGAGGCAATTTACTAATATTTTCAACTGTGCTATGGATAGGGAGGCTACGGTCCGATGCTATTTGTTGAGATCTGGAGAGCAGAAGGTATGGATCCTGATTTTGATGAGAAACCTTAAAGGAGCACGAGAAGGACCACTTTATTTCTCTCCTTAATCTGTTGAGTGGGGTCTAGCCTGGGAGGGATTTTCAGTCTCTTCTTTTTTCTCGGCCATATCCAAAAGGGTTGGAAGTAGTAGTCTTGTGGTTAGTATATGGAAAATTCAGGTCCCTCCTAGAGTTGAAGTGTTTGGTTGGCTCTCTCTTTTCAAATCAATCCTTACTATGGATAATCTAAGGTGAAGAGGGAAGATGGTGGTCAACTGATGTCCCATGTGTATGGGAGATTAGGAATCAGTGGACCACCTTTTCTTGAATTGTAATGCTGCACACCTGATTTGGAGGTCAGTGGTCGATTGGTTTGGGTGCAGTTGGGTCTTCCTGAAATGTATACTTGAGCTTTATCAAGGATGGAATCCTCCAACTGTGTCGCCCAAGGGGAAGGAGATGTGGAAGCTGTCCTTTCTAGCAGTTATTTGGATCTTTTGAAAGGAAAGAAACTCAACGTGTTTTGAGGGGATATCTGAGAATTGCGGATCCCTGATGGAAAAAATGAGCTTTCGGTTGCTTCTTGGGTGCTCATTAATCATCATTTCAAAGGGGTACTCTATGGATGAAATTATGCGAAATTGGAAGGAAGTGGCTCACTCTCATGTCGAGCCTTAGTTTCTAGGTGTATCCTTTTGGTTTGCGTTCTCTTTGGTGATGTATTTGATTGTATGGTGCTTTTGCGGTTTTTGGGTTTTCTTGGGTTGTAAGCTTGTCAGTATAGTCCTCTTGTACCCCTAGCTTTTAATGAAAATTACCCTTCAAAAAAAAAAAAATGAAAAAGAAAAAAGACAGAGCAAATTGATTTAGCAATATTTGCTTACATACTGTTGAAGTGCTACATGTGGATTTCTTTTTAATTAATTATGTTATAGCTTTAATTCATATTATGATTACACAAATAGACTTACAATTCACAACATCTATGTGTTTATTTTGTTGATTAATTTTAAAATAGGTTTATGATTGTTGATATTAATTAGTTACTTATTTCGCATGAGACTTAACCAATGCTAGTTGATTTTTGCTTATGATTATGAGAAAAAAATTATTATTCGAGTATCATGGATCCCACTAGATTTGCTCTATGAAAACAATGAGTAAAATTAGGAGAATATATAAATATGTCTTGTATCCTATTTCTCATTCTGCTGAGTAAGGGTAAAGAGCATAACTTTCTTTACCTCATTTTTGTTTTTCACTTTGGTAAATACTCATGTGATAAATTTGACTGGCAGGCTCCTCAATCTAGGGCGGAAAATAACACAGGAATGAAAGCAGTGGCAGAGGTAAGTGGTGGTAGACCATGAAACAGCTTTTTTTCCCAATAAAATAGCGTTATTTATCAATTTCAATAACTTTTTAAGTTGTCCTTATACATTCTCATGGTTAGAAGCATTTGAAAATTGTCTCAGTATCATTGTTATTAAATTAAAGGTGTCTTTCTCGATGTTTGTAGCCAATCAATCATTTATGGACACATTTTTTTATTAGGTTACATCGACAATTCTTATTATATGCTTAAGATCGGAGTATAAAGAAAAACAGAGCATTTTATTATATGTTTATTTAACTGTATTTTTGTATCAGTTGCAAGATTGGATACTTCCAAACACTAAATATATATAGTATCAAATCACACACTGGCATATATGATGATTCTCTCACTTCCAAATTCTCATTTAGAGTACATCCAAAGTCCAAACTCAGCCCTGAACACCTGCCAAAACTAACCAATATAAATAAAAAAAAACTGATTGCCAGGAACAGATGACATACAGCCCAGACTGGCTGGATTGAAGATGAAGGTCTCACCATTGGCAGATTGACATCAATAGTTCTCCTGGTGCATAGTAGTTTTGTGGGAAGAGTTTTGGCTTAATTTCTGGTTTGTACATGTTATGGAGTTTTTGGAGTTTACTTTTGCACTTTGTGTCTGATGTCTTACTTCTGGTAATAATGACACATCTCTTTTGAATTTGTGTACTTTTGATATGATCCATGAGTCTTTCCATGTATGGGAAATGGAGGCTTTACTTTACCTTTATTTTACATGTAGATTGATAAACGGGAGAGAGATGAGAATTTTATTTCACTTGACCACTCACTAACCCGAAAACGTTGCAAGAGATTTTATATGCACTGGATTATAACTACTTTCATTTCAACCATCTCGCACAAGTAGGAGTCAAAGAAAGATACTCTTCATGAACCCCGGCACCTACCTCATAGTTGAGTGGAGTGTTGGCACCTCGTTATCACACACATGCCAAGGGATTGATATGTGGTTCATGAGGTTGATAGTATGCCAGTAGGCTACAATTAATAATAATATATTTTTCTTTTTTTGTATATGCCCCTTTAAGGTTTTAGGATTTGAAAATAGGCTACTGTGATTTCCGCTTTCCCTATTTGTGTACTCCTTTTTTTTAATACCTTCTATGTCCCAAAATCAATAGCCTTACAACCACTGTAAGTTTCTAAAATAAAATGTCACTTTTGCCCATCTCTTATTCCGTATATGAATAATTTCAAAAGCTGATTTTATTTTTCTTTAAACCATGTAACATTGACGGTTATTATAGTATATTTATTGGGGGAATAGAGAGAGGCACCCTACACAAATACAGTTTTTCCAATTCATGGCCCATTTCATCAATTCAAATCGATCATGACAATCGACACTTGTACTTGCAATTGAATTCATCTAAGAAATCGCTGTATTACATATATGTATATGCTTATGTTGTGTGTGTGTCTCTCTCTATGAATGTAGTAGTAGTGATTGAGGAATCAGAATACCAAGATCATGACGAAGAGCTAACAAACAAAATAAAAGTTTATTCTAAACAACATTTGTTAACGGTGTAAAAAGAGAAGGAAAAAGATAAAAGGTTTATTCTAAAAAACATTTGTTGTAATGCAAACGGCATGAAAACAGATAAAAGGGCTACAAACAAGAATAAGACTAACGCAAATCGAAAAACACGTACACAACCAAAAAAGGAAAAACGAAACATCAAAACCCATTAAAGAAAACTATCAAAAATGCATGTGGATAGGAGGGTTTTCGTGTGCCCATAGGGATTAGTTCTCGGCTGTCCAGAATGGAGTGTCCCTCGGGCTCAGGGCCAAAGGCTCCTGGGTTGGGCTGGGCGAGAGATATCTTGAGTTATCATAAATAAAAAAAGAAAAAGAAAAAAGAGAAAGATTGGTGGTTGGATTTAGTTTCTTCTTTTAAAGAACTAGCAGAAAGATCTCGTGCGATGCATTCAGTCCTGCACAAAATGATTTATAAATTAAAACTAATATCTAAAATATAGAAAATATTCATGTGCATCCATCCCTTAGGAATAATATAGTAGGTTTTAGTTTATAATACATCCGAACCATTCACACACATGGAACTTCTTTTTAAGTATACTAGACCCATTGAGTTTTCACAGGAATATCCCCCCCAAAATAAAATCCAATTAATAAAAATACATGAACCGTGTGAATGAGTAAATTATAAATGAGTCTGTATCGTTAAGGCTACCTAAGATATCAACGTGGGTACCATTAAACCTAACAGATTTTCCTGACGGACCTTTTTTTTTTAATTAAAAAAGTGTTTATCATAGAATTCTGGGGCTTTAAGTCGAGTTATTTTTAAATTCTTCAAGCTGAGATTTTTAAATTGTAACATTAATTGAAAGTTCCGAAATTTCATCATTAGTAATCCAAGGAGGAATAAAATTGAGTCAATTTCAAATTTGAGTCTCTGAAGGTCCATGGGTTTCTTGTAGAGATATTTCTTTGAGAGTAATAGGAAGAGGCGTTTTCGATATTTCATATGCATAGACGAAGAAGGGGGTTTTCCTTGAAAGAAGAGAGAATTTCTGTGAGAGGAACAAGAGATGAATGCAACACCGGAAGAAGAACTGGTGTGGTTGGGTCTAGTAAAGCAACACAGCCTCTTGTTAATACATGGGTGAGGATTTAATCTCCATTTTTAGGGCTTTGGCGAGCCTTACTTTATGGATTGGGCATCTTTTTATTTCATCTGTGTGACGGGTCAATACTTAAAAGGACTGAAACTTGCTGGCAATTGATAAAGGGAAAAGGATAATTATATGGGGCCCATTGTTTTGCCACAAATGGAACCCGACTAGATGAAGAGATCCCCACCCAGGTCCCATCCTTAGGTGGGCCCCGCATCGAGGTGTGCATGTAAGCTTTGCGTGCACCGGATAACTGCTTCGGGTTCAGGGATATATTTACATTCATCTTGTCATTGCATGTCATTTTACACCAACGTTGGTATACTTATGGGTCAAGCCTGCATAAGCTCAACCTGAACTTGACCGACACTATATTAGAATTGGGCTATGCTCTTAGGCCCATGGGCTGAACAAGAGCCTGGCTTTTTAGCCCGAGAGTTTTTCTTTTTTCTTTCTCGAGGAGTTTAATGGGAAAATCCCCATAGACTTTGTGAACAAAAACACCAGACACAAGTTAGGTTTAGCTAAATAAAACCCTGGAAACCTTTTAGCCAACTTAGATATGCCTATCCTAGAGATGGAAAGTGGTCGAGTTAGGACTAAATCAGCAAGCGAGGTTAACCCATACTCAGCCTAAATCGAGGTAAGCATGCTCGTACTGGATCAATTTTTTCGTGTCAAGTCCATCATGTACTTTGTTTGAGAGAGTCCATTCCATCCCTACCTATTCCATAATGAAAGTCTCTTTTCATCTATAAGGATCCAATCCCAAAAACCCAGATGATATTTATTTTTTAGCATATGATTTAATCACAAGTGGGTACCACCCTAATTGTTCACTTCTCAGTCACTAACTACTTCATATTTCGTAAACTTACTTTATCAGTGAAATAAAGTGAATGGGTAATTCAAGAAACAATAAAAAGAGAGGGGTCAAATAAAAAAAATGCTATATTTCAAAAATCACTTCTTCCTTTTAACAAAGAAATGTTAAAAGGATATTTTCTCATGCCACTGAATGACAAAAGAAACTCAGGCTGTTCATCGACCAGGCCAGGCTAGGCTAAGGAATGTCCAAAACGGCCTAACTTCTAAACTAGAAGCCTAAGCCTAGCCCAAGCTTAAGACAATCCTTAGCCTAGCCCGCATGGAAAGATGAAGCCCGAGCCCGACCCATGTTAGACTTATAGAAAAAAAAAGTTTCTTATCATGTCCTAGACCAGCTCGAATGGTCTGGTCATATCACCTTCCGTGAGAGGTAATGGTTTTGAGTCGCCCCATTACTACTCCCTCTTTTATAATTAGGTAATTGATATTGGCACTCCTTTTTTTTTTTTATGGAGGCACTCCTTTTCCTTCACAAAATTTTGGAGTGCCTCCATAAAAAAAAGGGGGGAAAGGGAGTGCCAATATCAATTACCTATAATTATATATGTATATTTGGGTAGGACAGGGATTCCGGGTCTCAATTGCTAAGTACAAATAAAAAAATCTTGGCATGACCCATCTATTATAACCTAAACCTCATGCCAGACCCAACGTAGGCCAGTCCAATCCATGAGCACCCTTACAAAAAAAAAAAAAATTCTTTTTAAAAGAGAATTTCAAAAAGCTACTCTCTCACCTTTGGATTTGATCAAACCTACATTTTTATTTTCTCTTGCATTAACCATTCACTTCACTTCCCTAGTAAAGTAAATTTACCAAATAAGTAATTTACTGTGTTTTTATTGTGATTTGATATTATTGCATTTAAAGATTAATCATACATGTCTACCTATCATTGTGTGGACTAGACCCCCAACCCGTGACATGACCAAGATGTAAAAAGGGTAAAAAAGAATTGTTTGCAAGTTTATTGACTTTTGAGCTGCAAATGCAAATTTTCCTCCGCTTAGGCATAGTTGCAAATGCAAGATTCCCTCCGCTTAGACAGGAGGAAAATTTGCCATTGTGACTTTACCATCTATACAAGCAGGGTAAAGCTGAATGAGTGCCCAAATTCAGTGGAAGCAGAACTTTCTATTTCCTTTAACATAAAATAAAAGAATCAATAGTTGCATTTCTTTTGTAGTCCACATCTAGTGAACTTCCATATGAGGCGACCAAAAAGTAGAATTTGGAGTGGGCTTGGGCATGAGTTTTTGAAATAGCATGAAATCTGAGTACAGGTTCAGGCTTCAAGTACCCAAACCAGATCCATTTACTCGACTTAACTACAAACACATTTATATATAATGTATGGGAAATTTTTTATATACAGCATATTATAGATGAAGTAAGTTTATTTCCTTAATTATACCCTTAAAAAACATGCCAAATCCAACAGTAGTTTGATAACTGATCTGTCCAACAATAGTTTGATAACCCGGGTCAACCAGAATTCCATTTGCATAGGGAATTTACAAATAAGATGAGTTCTAGTAGTGAAGCTTCGGGGTTCATTCGGTTTGGGTTTGGGTTTTACCTAAATACAAACTGAATCCAATTTGGTTGCCCCAAATCCCATCCCAACTCTAATGAGTTGCACCCCTAATTCTTCCTTCCCAATCATCATTATTCATTAGTTGACCAAAAAGTCAACAATTAAAATTCATAACATCAGTTGGGGCCCACCCCCTCCTCTTTTGGCAACCTCCAAATCTATTCTATTGTGTCTGTCAGTGCTTCACCCATTAAACCCTTCAATCTTTCATAACTCATATGTTTACACTGATCACTAAACCAATATTTCAAACAACATTACCAAGATAATAACATGAGAGGAGAGAGGGAGAGAGGGAGAGTTATTTCTTGCAAGGAGGAAGTGGAGAACCACAAAGACAGTCATTCCCAACAAAAGCCGTCGCCGGGAACTTAGTTGCCGGGATCCGCCCACAGAGGTGGTTGTAGCTCAAATTCACCTCCTTCAACCCCGAGATGCTTCCAGGCACCTTCCCAAACACCAAATTCCTCGACAAATCCAAGAACTTCATCGTCTTGGGCAATCTCAATTCCCCCATATCAAACCTCAACCGATTCCCAGCCCCCCAAAACCCCACCAAGTAATCCGTCCTGTTTATCAGCTCCACCGGACTCCCCCAAATCCCATTCTCCGACAGATCTATAAAATCATAGAAATAAGTCTCCTTTGGCCTCCACTCGCTCAAATTCATCTTAATCCCACACCCCACCAGCTTCAACGAGTAAATGATCGGAGACGAAGTGACCCATGTCGGAATTCTCCCCAAATTGAACCGATTATGCGACAAATCAAGCGATTCGATCCCTTTCACTTCCATTTCAGGAAATGGGTCGACGAGATTGTTGCTGGAAAGATTGAGGTTGAAGATTTTCGTCAGGTTTCTGAAGCTTTTGGGCACTACACCTGTCAAAAAATTGCTTGAGAGGTCGAGAGTATCGAGACTTTTGAAGTTTCCAAGGAAAGATGGGATTTTTCCTGTGAGTTTGTTGTGGCCCAGTTCGAGATAGATGAGCTTGGATGAAAGATTTGAAATTGTTGAAGGGATTTCTCCTACTAAGCTGTTTTGGGAGAGTTGCAGAACTCTCAGCTCTGAGAGAGATGAAAGGTCTGGAATCTTTCCAGAGAGGCGGTTTCCGGCGAGGGAGAGGAGCGTGAGGTTCTTCAGCCGCCCGAATCTCGGCCGGAATCCCGCCGGAAAAACTGTTCTGGCCGAGGTTGAGCTGACTCAGTCCGCCGAGTGCAGAAATGGAACTTGGTATCCCGCCCGAGAACCGATTCCCAGCCAGACTCAGTGCCTCCAAACTCGGTAGCAGCTGCCCGAGGTTCCCGGGCAGCTGACCGTACAGGTTGCTGTTTTGGATGTAGATGTAACGTAGATTTCGGAGTGGGGAGAGGAATGTCGAGAAGGTTCCCGTTACGTTACGGAGGTCGATGAAGTAGATACCCTGTAGGTAACGGAGTTTGGAGAAAGAGGGAGAGATGGTGGCGGAGAGGAATCGTTTGGGATCGGACGAGTTGCCGTAGAGACTCAGGGTCGTGACTCGGTTGTCGACTTGGCACGTAACGCCCGACCAGGTGCAGCAGTCCGTGGCGGGTTTCCATGTAGAGAGCATGCCGGACGGGTCGGCCGTAACGGCCGATTTGAAGGAGATTAGAGCCGATTCGTCGTCCGGGTGGCATTTGGCGGAATTAGCGAGAATGGGAAGGGTAGATTGGTAAAGAAAAAAGAGGAGAAGGAGAAGAAAGAGATTGTGGGAGAATGCAAGTGCTGCCATTTTGATGTCTACTGGTATGATTTGAGAGATCGTTGTCTATTTATAGACGAGAGGTTGGGACTAAACTCAGTTTTATTAGTCTATGAGGGTTTAACCTAAGAATTATGAGTTAAATAAGTGGAACTACACATTGAGACTCACCTATTTGAATCCGAATATTTCAAAATAAATACCTTCCAAAAATATGGGATACCCTCTAAATTTGCATCAATTTGAATTTTTTCCACTATTGAATTGACTTTTGATAAGAAAAAGGTCATTAACGCAATCTTTTGCAGATTCATCATCCTTAGTTTTTCAGTCAATTCAACGGTGGAAAAATCTTGAATTGATGTAAAATCAGAGGACATCAAGTATACCTTGAAGGCATTTATTTTGAATGGTTCGGATTTTAATAGATGGGCCCCAATGTAGATTTCCACCCTCATTAACTTTAGATTTCTCTGTGTCAAAACGTTATCGGATCGGGATTCCTCCAATTATATGATTTTGATCTTTGATTTTGATTTCAAGAAGTTTAGGTAGTTATCTTCGATGTAAATTTAATGTTATAAGATTTAACAATGTGTAGATGTCTAGATGAGGAGTTTGGATATATCATGCATAGGTTCGCAATAAACTTGTAAACTCCTCGATTAAGATTTAAGACCTACTTATCAAAAATCTAAATGACACTAAAATAAGTCTCTCTCTCTCTCTGCTTTTGAGATCTTTATCCAAATTTTGCTTTAATGAGAGCTACATCTATCTTCTTTAGATTGATAATATAAAATGTGGTTTCTATATATGATTAAACTGACGATGAACCTAAATCCAATTAGAATGAAATATTGGTGAAGGAAGGGGAGAAAATTTTTTTCATGTGGTTTTAGATTTTTGAAATATAGGTTCACACTTATTTTCAAGCGTTACCGAAGGTGATCAAAGTAGAGCTGAAAAATAGTGCCACCACTGCTAAAAGGATAAGAAGGAGCTTAATGGAGAATAGCTGGAGCATTTACATGACTGATAGAGAGAGAGAGAGAGAAAGAGATAGATTGAGTGAGTGTGTGGTGGATGAGATGGCAGATGTGAAGTTGCAGCAGACGCGGTGGCAATGGGAGTCAAGTCCGGTGGCTGAGAGATCTTGACTTCAACCGACATTTGATGCTAGCCAGGTGTGCTCGTGGACTGGGCTGCCCCGAGCCTCACCCATGACCAGCCCACTTGGGGCAAGCTTGCATTTATTGTTTGAGCCTTTTTTTTTTTTTTTTTTGGTGCTATTCTCACACATACTACACACATGTCCTATCAATTCATTTTTTTCATACCAAAGAAAAGGGCTAAGCTAGAGCTTGGGACAGTGTAAGCAAAACTTTTTTTTTCTTATTCTGAAAAGTTAACTCACCCACCCAACGCTTTGAGATGGGCCAGGCTCGGGCTTAAACTTTTTTAGGTGGCCAAGCTCAAGCCAAGCACACATGGCCCGAGTAGGGCTAAAGCCAGGCTTGGGCCTACAGTTTAAAGGTTAGGCGGGGCTCGGATATTGCTTAATCCAATCAGACCCATCTCATAAACACCCCTACTTGGTGCATCTCTCTCAGGTTTGGCAAATGGGTTACGTCGGGTAACCTACATGGGTGTTGGTTTATATGATTCGACTCATATAACCCACGTTCAATGTGAGGATATTCATTTACGGCATGTTAGGCAATTAGTCTCATCAGCTTGAAATAGAGTTGATTAAATAAGAGCTAGTACAATTAGACCTCTTTATAAATGGATTATTTCGTACATTTGATTCAATTAGAAAATAAATTTATTATAATAAAAAAAAAGGTTGCATGGACAAAGTTGCCTTATAGTTGATGTGGTCTAGTCAAATTTGTGGAAAAATAATATAGGTAAACTTGTAGGAAAAAAAAGGTCTCTAATTGCCTTGAAATGGTGTGGTATAAATTTGCATTTGAAATTGTGACTGCTCTTTTCTTTACTAAATCTGGAAACACTAACAAACAATATAAAAGTTTGGCCTCCTACCATTTACAGCAAGCATTCACATGCACATTACGTTGGATCCAACTAGCCACAGTCCCACACTCCAATGGGGTTTGGCCAACCCGGACTGGGAGTGAAATTTGAATTGAATTGACCGGGTTTGGGTTGGGCTTGACTTGAATTTTGAAGCCGCATGAAATTCAAATGTTGTTTAGGTTTGAACTTTGCTAAATTTAACTCTAAGATGAAATGTTCATGGCCAGTCTAGCTTTATGGAACCCAGGTGGGCCCATGGGTTGTCTCGCACTGTGCCAAGAGATATATATAAAGTCGGTTCCACATAGCATGTCAGAACAAGGAAGTAAACATGTTGGATAGGTTGTGTCCATGTGGATCCATACCTTGGCCAAATATCTATGTATCTATGTCACATTCCATTTGGCATTAAGCTCAAAGAGTCATGGTTTTTAGTTACTTGTTTAAGTTGGACTACGAGTTTTTATACCGATAGAATGTGAAGATCTGATGGTGGTAGGGTAAAGGGGAGAATTTCCTCTAACAAGAGTATTGCATGTAGAATCCACCTCTACGGGGCCAACTTGTGTCCACCTATGGTCAACTCAGCTCATTTCACATATTTATTCTCCATGATCTAGTATCATGTCTAGTTTTATACTCATTGAACTTTTACTCATAGTTTAATTTAAAAAAAAAAAACAAGGCTAACGGTTAAAAAAGAATTAAAATATAGAGTTGTTAAATCAAGTGCTAGCATATATAATACGATGGGACATGATTTTTTGGACGACCCTTATCCATTTTAAGAGATCTTTTGATCAATCGTACCTCCAATGATAGAAGTGAATCTGAGTGGGTGCTAGACCACATAAGTACATTGTATGATTGCATCATGGGTGAAGATTTTCTATATGAACGGGCTTACTTAATTCCATAAGACCTCCAATTTAATGTTAGTCCCAAATCTAGACAAAGGAGGAGGATTGCTATAGGTTTGACAATTAGCATAAAACTACTTTACATCCTTAGCATACCCACCCCTCCGAAATTTTCGTTAAGACGATGCAATGGCAATCCAGTTAGTGGTCATTTGTTTGTACTTATTTACATATGAAAAACATTATACATGGGTAACATTTATATGATTATATTTACTTATGCTTTTTGATGTATGACATATGCATATAAGGTGTGAGAATGTGTGTAATTGAGATCTTGAAAATGTGTGTAAATGAAGCTATTTTCATTTAAACATCTTCACACATGAAATGGTGTGAAATGAATACATATATTCCTCAATCGACAAGGTGTGGATACAAAAGATGATCGTGATCAATTTGCAGTATCAAAATCACTTCAACACCTTTTATTTATTTATTCTTTTGACTTTGTAGACCCCAAAATCTTAATCTAAACCATTTAAATTTTGCATTGATCCATTAATCCCAATGAAACTAGACATTTTGGGGACTAATGAGTTAATGAAAAAATTTGAATGCTTTGAATTAAAAATTAGAGAACTGCACCAGTTATACAAAAAAAATTGTGAATACACACCTCCTTGCACCTTTCTAACCAATGGGGTGTAAAACACTTTCACATATGAGAAACCTTTTATACGAAATGACCCCATCTGCGCACCTTTGGCTTGAAACAGCTTAAGATGGTGGTTTCACTCACACCAAAGAGAAATAGATTATGACCGTTGGATCTACATAGATGGATGAGATTAAAGGTTCTCATAAAGTGGGCTGCAAATGGTTCCCAAGAGAAAATCTTCCGGTTTCAAGAGGTTGTCTTTGCACATTCTTAATCAAACAAAAAGAGGGACCAAATGGCAATTGGCAAATGGCAAATGGCAACGCAAGGACATTGGCCTATGTGACTTTTAGCCAAATATGGCTTACATCCGAACATCTAATTGGAGAATAAAGTTTACTATGGTAGCCCCCTGATTTGACCTTAATAAACCTATTTAAAAGCCCTCCTCTTAAGACTTGTCTCCTCGTCTCCAGTGTCTTAAAATTCACACCTATCGACATTTGATCAGGTCAATTTTTAGACTATCCAGTATCCACCCACAGGCCTTCCTACCTTCGGCCATTTTTTTTTTTTTTTTTAAGTAAACTCTAAATTAGGAGTGGTGTTATAAAATCCCAAACAACAATTCTAAAAATCTCCAAAGCCATTTTCTCTTGCATGACATGCTCTTTTTCATATAAGAGCAGGCTTCTCTTCCCATGACTGAATTTTCTCATGGGTCCTAACACCCTTCGCCCAACCCAAAACAACCGAAGGAGAAAGAGTGGAAATTAATTGAAGTTACATTTGAACCCGGCTTTAATTTGGGTCAATTATATTGTCTGCTATATGAAAAAAGCAAAGAAAAAAGGGTCTTGAGTAAAGGTCCTTGGGTTTCATATGAAGATCCCAAATTCCCAATGCCAAGATAATATATTAAACACCTTAAATACATTGAGCACATTACATTAGTGTAAGTAATATTATAATATGTCAGTATTTTAACCCAATCTGGGTGCGGGTCAGTGCCTAAAATTTATAAAATTGCATAGCTATGGATGTTGTAACCTGCAACCTCATGATTGCGACAATGAACATAACTGTAATTACACCTTCAGGAATCTCCATCTATACAATAAGGATTAAGGACCACCAGAAATGGGCCCCACAGTTAGCAGAGCTGCATGGTCAAAATATTAAACTTAAAGGTCAAGAAATGCAGTCACCTGAGACTCGGCACCCTATAATATATTACCCTAATTGCTCTGTCTAGTCAGCCATTATCATCTTCAGAAGCCATCAAAGTGGACAATTACAGCAAATTGCACAGATGGAACGGTCTGGATCATCCACTCTAAGAAGTGTTGAGGTGTTCCACATCTAAAGTAAATAGGACCACCCATCATATGAATGGTCCTGACAAAACCTTTCTAGATGGCCCCACATGATTATATTCATGACCCATCTCAAGATCTGTTCTCTGGAGCTACTTCTCTCTCTCTCTCTTTTTTATCAAAAGCATTGAAAAAGCCCACCCCTTGAGCCGGAGCCATCCTTTTGGAATCATGTATCACTACGGCTTTTCAGGAGCCTTTGCTTATATCTCCAACTTGGGAAAAAAGGAAACAAATCAAAGCCCATGAACCCTCTTGCAAGCTATCTCCAGGTTGGCCATCACACCTTCCAAATCTTTCTAGCATATGAAAATTTATGACCTTTGTGGAGATTGAAAGCCCCAATGCCCAAAACAGCTGGAAAGGCTGAAACAAACCACCCATAGTCCCATACAGATATGAAAATTGATTTAATGCCGGTGATGGTTTAAGTTACCATGCAAGAAGAAGCAGATCTTCACCTTTGGGACCCACTTTTCATCAAGGAAAGCCATTTGATCAATCAAATCCTTTCATCTTAGATTCGTGCTGGGCTTGAGTTCCATTGAATCTAATCACCCGGATGACATGATTCAATCGAATGGTGAATATCACTCTTATGTGAGTGAAATCAGGCCTTCCACTGGTTAATCGTGCAGAAGTGATGAAAACTAGCACCACAGAAGATCTGCAGATGGTAGCCTTCTATACTGTCACCAGCATTGAATCATTTCTGAGATGAAAGATGCTAAACATAAACAAAAGCATGGATGGCCCCAAGTCCCAACCGCCCTCCTCTTATAAAAGAGGAAGAAAACAAAACCCTAAAAAGGCAAAAGCTTGGATAAGTCATTCAGCATCATTTAAGCATTTCCATAGCAGCACTAAAAACAATGGTTTGCTTGAGAATCAAAGTACAACCTTCCAACCTACCATGCATTCATCACAACCATATTGATTTGTAAATAAACATAATGAATAATGTATTTATACATTCTTTTGTGATATGGTACGAGAAGCCTGCAACTTGAAATGGAGTTAACACTCTTCCTGTTGAATTTCAATACAAACATCATTTTATTGTGATTCAAATTGATTCAGACCAGAAAGTTTATAGAAAAACCATTGTGTTAAAATTACCAGGTTTTCCAGACTGTTTCGATTGAATAAGAGAATCTTAGTAGGAGATCGTTAAATGAAAATCAATTTTCATGTGATTAAGAGTTCCAACCTCACCATAGAAAGAGGCGGTCGACCGAATTCTAGTTCTTTCTCTATGCATAATAAAGATTTTATAAAATCTCGCCCTTTTTTGTACAAGCATTTGCTATGTATTGCATTTACAATACATAATTGCATGACAATGGCCATCCACCACAAAAATACATATATACAGCATAATTTTTATATTATCATTGCAAATTCAAATTGTGTCAATCAAATGCTTGGCTTAAGTTTTAAACTATTTCCAATGCCATTTTTGCTCATTTTCAAGTCACAAAATGGACTGCAACACCAGAAGCAGATAGATCTTTTCTTTAAAAAAAATTGATAACTTCATCATAAGAATAGGTCAGTGGGAATTTAAACCATTGTCAGTAGAGTGATATATGAATATACAGAACATCTCGTTTTACATATTCTAGAATATATATACCCAAAGCTCCCAAGTGAAGCTCGGTCAAATCAGGGATTGGTAAAACTCTTTTAAGATGACAAATGTAATGGGGGACTCAAATAGAGCATTCATAATGACATAAAAAGGAGTTTAGACTTCTAAGATTAATGGTTGTTCTCCTTCCTAACTAAAACCAATAAGATTAATGCAATAAAATATGTGAAGAGTTGCTCATGCATCCCACAGTGGTTGTTAAATTGCTAAGAGAACATTACAAGAGAATGGAATGAGGAAGTAGACGCATTAGCAAAAGCAAAAGTTTCAGGACATCATGAGAAAAATGATGCTTGGGTGTACAGTCATTTATTCTCTAATGTAGCAGTCGATGAGTTTAATTATAAAGATTGGGAAACAATTTCCCAGTACTGACTTAAATAGAAACCTTTTGAAAATCTATTCCCAAAACAAACAAAGCAGGACAAGGCCAATGTAAAACAAAAGAAAGTAGTTCTTGTTCTGTTTTCTATGCAATCTAAAGAACATAGTGCATGACTTAGACTTCAAAATCAATCCCACTTCAAAACATACTTGGAAATGAAAACTACTCCTTTTAGTCAACCAGCAAATGCTTCAAAATAAGAACCATCGTTCGTCTCACCATCTTTTATAGGTTAGAGAAATTGCTACATTCAGAAAAACACCCACACCTCAAGAAAAAGAAAAAGCAAAATGAAAAAGACCAACCCACATCACATATCAATAACAGGAATTCAACAATACAAAGAAAGTGGTCACTTTACAACTCCACAAACATAAAAAAGCATGGCAATTTCTCTATCAGACCCTACAACAGCTGAATTTCAGCAACTTACCTCACATGCTTCTATCAAGTGATAAGACATTCTTTTATTTGGTGTTGAAGTGATAAGACATTCAACAAGGCAGTAAAAAACAAAGAAACAGATAAAAATAACAGAGAAGCAGGAGAGAAAACCCCAATAGAATTAATATCCTTAAATAAATAGAATCCCATATTCCCATCAGACCTTGTCTCCTTGAAAATGCTTCAAATTCTAAAATTCCAAGTGCTTTTTTAGACTATTCTAACAAGAATTCCACAGATTTGTAATTCTACATGTAAGAATTCCTCAAGTCATAGGGAGCACGCAATAATTCTACAAGACAATAGAAATTACAATAAAAAGCCTATTTTCCACATATAATCCAAACACAAATTTCATTCATACCCAAATGCTATAATTCTCTCAAATATCCCAAAACAAAGTTCAAACAAACAAAACACATGACATTGGCAACAGATAATCATCCAAATTTAAGTAAAGAGAGAACGGTCCCAATTCAACCCAAGATCTGTGATGAACAAAAGCCATCAGATTCTGATAATCTTTGCAGCTCTGATTACTGGATTGGCCTTAGAGATGGCTTCTCTGCCGGCGGCTTTGTAATCGAAAGAGCAGTCGTGGGTGTCGGAGTACCGATGCTGGCCGCAGAAGAGATCGCCACAGCGGCACCGGAAACCGGTCAGACCGACCCTTTTCTGGCAGCTAGTGCAACGGTTCGTGAATCGAACTGGCCGGGGAGACTCCTCGTCGGGCTTCTGCGTGTCGGAAACATCGGCGCCGGAATCGACGTTGGCCGGAATTTCAGGCCTTTCCGGCATCTGGGGTGAAAATTCCGGGACGGGTTTCAGGAAGGCTGATGAAGACGTAGCAGAAGAAGAGGAAGACGATGAAGAGGAGGACGATGAGGGTTTAAGGATCTCGCAATTGGTTTCATCTTTCTCAATTTTCCAGCTTTCTTGTGCCATTTGCGATTTGGAGAAAATCAAAACAAAGCCCAAAACAAAAATTCTTTTTTTGAAAACCAAAGAATCGAGCAGGAAAGAAGCGAAATTCGCAGATGGTTTCAGAGCTGAGTATGAGAGAAATACAAGAAATTCAAAGAACTCATCATAAATGATGAAATAAAGGAACGATCTTTTCAGGAAATCTCTAAAATCCTGACAATCAAGGTAAGAGACGATCGGATTCCGAAGAAATCAGAGATGGGTATTTTAAAGAGAGCTTAAAATAGAAAAGCTTGCGAAAAATCGAAAAAGATACAGCGACTCTTTCAAGGAATTGAATGAAAATCAAAACCCATGAAGGATCAAGGCCTAAGAATCGAAAGATCGAAGCTTTATCTCTCGAAAAGAATCAAATCGAGAGAATTTGAAAAGGGGTAGTGGATTTTGAAGCGAGGATTCTGTAAAATCCGACGGAGAAGGTCGGATTTTTCTTGGTGGGGATTTGAGAGGGGTGGATGGGGAGAGAGGTGATCTTGAGAGATAACGAAGATGGGGTCGATCTGGGTCGATCGGATAGGTGAATCGCAGAGTGAGGCCTGAAAATCGGGGTAAATGAGAGGAAGAGAAGGGAGGAGGAGGGCTTGGAGAGGAGAGGAGGAGAAATAGCCTGAGTAAAGATGAAGAAATGGAATGTGTTTTTCCTATCTATTGCCTCTGTGGACTTTGGAAAGTCCACAAGAGTCCTTTCAGCCGTACACGTGGCATTGTTGTGAGCTGAATGCTATCTCAGGGTAGGGCCCACTTCAGATGGCCAATGGTCAAAAGATCATCTTGCAGAGCAGACACTTCTCCTCAAGTGGGAAGGGGAGTTTACAATTTTACATGCAAGTGCAACTACTTGCTTTTTTTTTTAAACAATTACCAACAACCGCCTGCCTATTTTTATTTTTACAAATAACCCCTTTATTTTTATTTTTACATCAAGGGGTTGGTGGCCATGATAGCACCCATGCGTGTGAGGCAGAAAGCCCACACAAGTGAAAAAAGAGTGAACATACACCGACGGAAGCCCATGGAAGTAGGGCGAAACTAGGAAAATCGCCGAGCCACTAATTTTAAAGGCAAAATTAGCGAAAGGTCCCTATAAGTGAATGTATCCAACCTCCAGTCCAAGGAAAAACTTATTAAGGCCTATGGTCCACTTAGCTAGACTATTTGCAGTGAGAGGTCCCTAAACCCACATGTTTGCATTTTTCTTGACGAAATTGCCCTTTCAACCGATTTTGGCACAAAATTTTGAAATTCAAAATGTCAAATCTTTAATTATCCCTCTTCTTCATTGTGGAAAGGAACTTTCTTCTCTCTGCAAAGCAGTCCTATCTCTTCCAATGGCTGGACGACCCCGATCTCATTGTTCTGCCAGGAAGGATCGAAGACGCAGAAGAAGTCCAAGATCGGAGTTGCAGAGGGGAGATCGATTTCGATCTTTGTTGGGCCACACAATCAGTTGCAGAGGAGAACGGAGAAGGGTTTTTCAATTTCCACTGGGCCACGCTGGCCGGAGGGGAAGCCGAAAGGAGACGAGCAGCTGGGATCACAGCTCGAGTCTCGCGCCAGAATAGTCTCCCATGGCCTCTTCGATGAGGAATTCGAAATTCGCGCTGCCATCTCCGACGACGAGATTCTCGCCAAAGTCTCTCCTGCATCGTTTGAAATTATCGTCGGATTCGCCGCTGCTGGCGACGCTGAGCAACAAGGCGGCGCCGCTGAGCAACAAGGCGGCGCCGCTTCTGCAGAGGTGGAAGGTGGAGGAGGAGGAGGAGGAGAAAGGGGGGCAGTTCACTGCTGTCATCGGAAAAAAAAAAAAAAAACACCGTCGCCCGTCACCGGACTCATTCCGATCGTCGCTGACTGCCGTCGTCTCGCTGCTGTTGTGTCGTCGCCGAATTTTTCCGCTTTCGTCCTGTCGTGCCGTGCCATCGCTGGGGAGGAAAAAGACTCCCCCAGCCTGTTACAGAACCCAGGAAGAAGAAGACGATGATTTGGGTTCAGTTCTGGGTCAGTTCTAACCTGACCTGCTATGGAAGCCCAGCCTAGATCCCAGACCAGGTGGGGGCAGTTTGACTGGGTTCAATGGCCAAAATTGTTTCTGGATTTCTGGAGCCATCCAGACTCAGAATTGCATTCCGTTTTTTTTTTTTTGGATTCGTATTATCGACGAAATCTACAAGGTAGACAGAATGGATTGATGGTGACAGAGCTTAGTTGTAGGCTTTACTGCAAATTTATCTGATTTTTTTATCAAATTTATCTGTTTTTTGGTCAAATTTATCTGAGTTTTGATCAAATTTATCTATTTTTTATCATATTTATCTGAGTGTTGTTCAAATTTATCTGTTTTTTGTCATATTTCTTTGCGTGTTTGGTAAATTTATCTGAGTTTTTTTCAAAATTTATTTGAGTTTTTGGTAAATTTATTTGAATTTTGTTCAAATTTATCTGTTTTCTGTCAAATTTATCCGAATGTTGTTCAAATTTATCTGTTTTCTGTCATATTTCTTTGTGTTTTTGGTAAATTTATCTGAGTTTTTTTCAAAATTTATCTGAGTTTTTTAGCAAATTTATTTACGTTTTTTTAAATCTATATGCATTTTTTAAATTTATTTTCGTTATTTTAAATTTATTTGTATTTTTTGAAATTTTCTTTGGATCTTTTGAGATTTATTTGAGTCTTTTGGAATTTATTTATATTTTCGGAGATTTATTTGGATATTTTGAAACTTATTGCATCTTTTTAAATTTATTTGCGTTATTTAGAATTTATTTATATTTTCTGAAATTTATTTGGATATTTTGAAACTTATTTGCAACTTTTTAAATTTATTTGGGTTATTTGATTATATATTTCTTTTTTTTAACTTATTTCATTTTTCGAAATTATTTCATTTTTTAAAATTTATTTTCGTTTTTTTTTTAAATTTATTTGTGTGTTTTAGAATTTATTTGAAAATCTAGGGATTCCATTAATCGTGGGCAATTAAATGTTAGTTGGCCATTATTAATGGGATATCCCACCAATCATGGGTAATGATATAAGAAAGGGTAAACTAGACATTTCAGGTGTGAGAAAGTGTGGGAGGGACCTTTGGCTCTATGACTTTTTTTTGTGGATTTAAGGCCATAAAGTGTAATGTTCAGGGACCTGTCGCAGAATGCCCCAATTTTAAAAGACCCAAATTTTATATAACAATACATGGGTATTTGAATCTTTTGGAGGAGGACATGGCGGCATGGCCCTTGAACCTCTACAAGGTTCTGCGCCAAAAGATAAGTGGGAAGGAAGCCCACACAAATAGAAAAATACAACATACTCTTGAATTGAACCTGAGCAGTGGCGAATCTAGAATTTTCGTTTAACAGAGCAAATGATGGTCATAAAATAATTTTCTTCATCACTTGGTCTTTGAGGGAGGTGACAACTTATTTGATGAGGCATGGGTTATTTGTGAATGCCTCCGGTGCCCGCTACTTGAGTCCACTCCTCGCCTTGGCCAAAGTGAGATACAGACTTACTTACCAACTAACAACCCCTAGTTTCGATAGCCACCTCTATTAATTTGAAATTTTCAGGTTTTATTGTTTCTTTTGCACTGTAAACTTGAACTCGCTACTCCAACTCACATACCAATGTCCCAACTGACTTATCTACAACCTAGAACAAAGTCTAAGAGTTTATTTGTTTGCAAAGAATTCTAACTGAAATTCAGTTATAAAATTTAATGACGGGAATTTCTAATGCAATGTTAGTTAATGTACTTGGAATTTCTTTGTTTTATTATTGCATTTTTTTTTTTTTTTTGTATATACCTTATAGAACATGAAAATAGGCTCATGTGGTTTGAGTATATAGTACGCACATCATTGGCTTTTCATTTTAATACATTTCTTGTCTCAAAATCAATAGTCCTAACAAGAATGAGCAACCAGTATGAGGTTTGTGTTGAACGTTTATAAATATGTCAACTTTGCCCTGCATTCATTAACAAACATAAGTGTTGTTATTTAAAAAGATACCATTATTTTTATCTAAAGTCCTGGCAGTTTCTTTATCAATAGAAATCTCATGCACAGGATGCTTAATCATATGTTTTGAAACATTAATCATTTCATCGGTTGTGCATGGATTGGGTCAATTATATTATAATCAATTATAAGTATAGTTGTTGATTATCATTAGTTCACTTTGTATTTAACTAAAATGAGCGGGCGCGCTGTGAAAATAATTAGTTTAAGGAGGGTCACTCTCTCCTACTAAATGTACTATATTAGCTATCAATGCTATAGTTTTAGAGAAAGACAAGTTCAAGATTTGAAATTATGCATATAGGGATAAAAAAGAGGTAAGTGTCATTTCACTCTCAAAAAGTTGTGTTGGTAGCAAAGCTGCTAATAGTAAGGATGTATCACTAAATATTAAAATGGCAAAGTAAGGATGTAGCACTAAATATTAAAACGGCATGGGCCTATTTACATATCCTAAAACCCTTAGGATATATATATATATATATATATATATATAAAGAAACAGTCTTTTATTGCTAGAATTGTAAGAATCCGGTGCCTTCAAATGTTACTTTTGGCCTTTTAGATTATATGAATGTGGTACTTTTGAAATGATATTTGCATAATTTTGTCTTGTAAGGCATAGTTTTGTCTTTTCTTTTCTTTTTTTAACATCAAATCTCATTTTTCCACGCGCTCTACTTGCAGACTAAGGCCCCTACCTAACCAACTGAGCTACGACAGAAGGACAAATTGAGTCTAATTTGAATTGAGTTTGAGAGGTGTATTAAGTTTTAATTTAATTTCATCACAATTATAATCTTAAATTTAATCTATATTAGGTTAGATTTAAGAAATCTCTCATTTTTTCCATAGTAAGTTATGTCAAATTTCAGGGATACCAAAGTCGGCAAAAAAAAGATTGTTAGGTCAAATTTCACTAATTTGCCAAGATCTGGCCTTTGATTGTGAGTCAAGATAATGGAAGACGCTCCTATGAGAGATATCTCTCACTTTATATGAGAGATAGGGTGGGGGCCCTTATATCCATATCCAATGCTAACAACTTAAATGTGAGGACCCCTGCCTCTATCTCTCATATAAGGTGAGAGATATCTCTCATAGGAGCATCTCCTAAAGATGATTGACTCCACTTTTATATTAATAAAGATGACTTATTTGTAAAAGTTAAAAATGCAAGTTGTTATTTGTATTTGTCAAAGGTAACTCATTTTCGATTTGGTAGAGTGATTTGGTAGAGTGGCATTAGGCATGAGTTTGCTCGTCAACTATTGTGTTCAAAATCATTCCAAATTTTCAGGATACACATTTTTGTGGGTTTAAATTGCGTTACTCCAAAAACTAATCATGTTGGGTCAATGACATGAGGGATACCGACAGGAAAAAAAACGGGAAAAATTTTTTTTTCGTCAAAGGTACAGGTCGTTATCTATGAGTCATGCACAATTAATGGAAACTTTTGGTTGCATTTATTCCAGCCCAGCCCAGCCCACGTTTGGCTAGAATTAGTCCTGTTACTAGGCCTGTGGGCTACTGTGCCCAATTTTTCTGGTCCGATTTTCAAATGGGCCTGCCCTCATCTAATATTATCTTAGGCTTGGTTCAGTTCAGCCCGACTTAAAACAATAAGGTGCATCTGCAAATGGGCTGGGTCTGGGCCAGCCTCACAGGTCCTGAGGAAGCTGGCCTAAATGTAAGGCTTGAAGCCCTGAACACTATATGGGCTAGCTAGGCTTGGGAACATAGTAAATGCTGCAACTAGGGCCAGACCTATGAGGAATTCACTAACCCAACCTGATCAAAATAATGAATTTTAGTTGGGCATTTTTTTAGTTTGCGTCGCGTTCGATCTAGGTCTATGGTTTTAGTATTTTGGATATAAGAAAAGCTAAACCCCGAGGGGTACCTCAGTTGGTCTAGGACCACGGTTTGCACCCAGAGGTTGTGGGTTCGAAACTGCTCTACCATACTGGGGCCACAGGGAAATTTTATCCGGCTTTTTCTCTTGAGCCCCTAGGGATTATTCTGACCCAAAGGGCTTGGAACCCTACGTTATAAATATATATATATATATATATAAGAAAAGCTAGGGATATTAATACAGGTTAACTAGGGTTTGGCTTGGGCCTTGGCTCTTCTGCACTTTTATTAGGTTTGGGTCAGATTCAAGTAAGCCCAAGAACTGACCTGAGCCCAAGAACTGACCTGACCTTGCACAAGTTGCACCCTTTAAAATGCTGCTGGTTGCAGCAAGTCTAGCCGATATCTCCCAGTGAATCCGACACTTTTGGCCTATGACTGGTTAATTCAAAATTGGCAATACTTCCATGTTGTATTTGTAACTTTAGTAGTTTCTTAATTTTTTGGTGGTGCAATTATTCATCTTGGACATCTTGCTAATCCTTTTAACTAAGTTTACTAAATGGCTTGTTTGACAAATCTTATATGTTTGAAATGGATCTTATTCGAACAGAACTGTTTGAAATGGATCTATAAAAAATAGACCATTTTGCAAATAGACCGTTTGGTAAAATAAGTTGTATATGTCATTCAATTAGATCTATTTAAAAAAACATGTTTGTTAAACATATAAATAAGAGCTTATTAGAAAGGCATTTGCTGTCTCCATTTGGTTGTATGATTGAAGCATTACCCACATGAATGTTTCTAGATGAGGTTAAGGTTAAATTTCTCTTATGTGCTCTAGAAAGGTTAAAGTATGCATCATTGATCATAGGCTTTTTTCTTTCTTTCTTCTTTTTTTTTGTCATTTTTACCATCCAACAGCCAATATTGCACTGATTAGGCATTTGCTGCTTTTAAGTGTTATTTTGTGGTTTTTAATTAATGATTGATTAGATAAAGGTTTGTCATTTGGTAGTAAATCAACCAACAACCAATTCTGCTGGCTATATTGAACCAGTTTTATATTGTAAAGATTACATTATTCTATTTAGAAGAGAGAGAAGTTTTGGTAATACATTTTTCAATCTTGATCTGTTTGGGATCAAAATCAACTTGGAAAGCTCCAGTCACAAAATGACAAGTAAAATCCTTAAAAAAAATTGTGTAGATCATTTGATATTGTGATTTGTGACACATGTAGAATTGGCCTTAATGACATAGGATGCTATGAGCAATTGAGCTGACGATGCTCGAGTGTGCGTGCATTTGCAGCAGCTTATAACACGAACTGATTTGAGGAATTGGGAAAAAAAATTACAAACTAGTTTACATTTGTATTTACATCTTTGTTGGTCCATTTAATGACAGTGATGGAGGAAATCCCAAATAAAAAAATCCCAAATCAGAAATTGCATTACCCATTTTCGATAGAGCATCTTTAAATAATTATATAAAATAATCCGAAGGCACCAACCATGAAAACTTCCAATAAAAAAAATCTATGAGGAATTAAGAGCCCAATGAGAAAAAAGGAAAAGAAAAAGGAGGAAGATGGAGGACGGAGGTGTTGGTGGGGTTGAGGGAGAGGGATCGGGAGATGATACAAAGAAAACAGTTGTAGTTGAAGTCATGGTGCTGCCCATCTTCCATGTGTCATACACGAGAAGAAATCCTCCATCATCTGTTTGGGGGCTTTACTTATAGAGTTGAGTGGAGTGAATGTTATTTTGAAGAAATAATAAAATATGAATGAGTTATGATGGTATTTTATTTTTAGTCGTTTGAGGATGAATCTTTGACTTTTTTATTAAAAAGGGGAGTTTTTTTTTATCTTTTAATGGTTACTTTTTGACTTTTAAAAAAAAAATATGGTGGGAAGTTTAAAATAAAATGCTTTTGGTGGGAGTATTTTTTTTAGAAATAAAAATCTACTTAACTTTAACTCTACAAATAGAGTTCCCAAACATGACGTAAAGTCAAGGGTTTCTCTTGGGAGATAGAGGTGAGGGATGGATAGCATACTGCTTTTATAATGATAATGTTGTAATATGTTAAAGGTTTAGAGGGTATACTTGTCCCCAAAAATGAGACAATGTCTTTCCGCATTAAACATTACGGTCTGATTCGATTCTCTTCCATTTTATAACTTTTTGGAAAGGACTAAAAACATTAGATCCCGATTCAAGCAGCATTCGCCTTAAAGTTAACAAACAATCTAAAAGCATAAAAAGCTCTATTTGAAACCATTTTAAGTGAAATAGAGCTTTAAAAATGACTTGCTAAACATCACCAAGACAATAACGGGTTTTTAAGTTGGTTGCAAACCTTGCATGTCACCCGCCTCCGGCCTCCAGAAATCCATATCCGATGATGCCACTCTTCCCAAAAAAAGGAAAGGTTAAGCATTAGATAAACAATGAAGATATTTGTTGTGCAATTCTTTGACCTGACACATGTCTAACCGAGCCCATTTGGTAACTTTAAAAATCAGCCCTAATTTTTTGATTTCTCGCTTATTTATAAATTTAGGTGTTTGGTAAATCTCCAATAAATCTTATAAATTTAGTACTTATTTAAATTTTAAAGCTTTTGCCTCTAAATAAAGGGGGGTTGATTTTTTTTTTCTATAGCTTTTTTAGATAAAGTAGATGGAGTTAGATAACACAAAGTTTATGTGTTTCAGATGAAAATAACTCTATAAAGTTTTCAAAATAATATAAATTGAGGGTTTTATATTGTAATTTTAAAAGGTGGGCCTCAATTATCTCATGAAGTAAAATCTTTTATTTTATAGTTTTATCACACACACTAGTTATAAATTAAAACTTAAAAAACAGAATTTTTATTATATACCTTAATTTAATTAGCTCTTATTAAACATGTTAGAGTTTCCAAACGGCTTCCTACAATGTTCACTTATTGAGCCCAATACTAGACATTTCAAAAATCAAAATGGGTCGTATCTTTGACCCTCGTTGAACTCGAACCACTGCATGTCAGCAGTTTGGTTCAACCAAAATTGTTCACCTTCACTTGAACCATTCCAATGGCTGGCCCAACTTTCATGACAGTGTAAGAAAGTAAGTAAGCTTTAGGCCTAATCATTCTCTAATTACATTAGATAAATTTGTGTTAATGATGTGTTTTCTTTAAGTATCATTGACTTGCGTTTTGGTAAACACATTTTACCACTAAATCATCCATCAAGTCAAGTCAATTAATCAAAAACAAGAAAAATTAGTTACAAAATTATCTAGGCTGAGTGCGCGGAGAAAATTTTCATATGAAGTTATACACATGGATTTTGTTTAGGTTGAGTTCCAATTTGGGTCAGGCCAAGGTCTGAACAGCTCATGAGAAACCCAGCCCATTCATTTTGGAAGACACGACCCAAAATCCAAATGGGTGAACCCAAAAGTCAAAAATAGGGTTTGATTACAGGGTGAGTTTGTCTATCCGGGTAGGAATCACACGGCCTAAGGGGTAATTTGCTTGCACTAATCTACCTTTGCTAATTATTCATAAGTGTAATCATTAATGTCATCACGTAAGTCAAGAAGGTTGGGAATCAAGTGGGAAAGTAGCCCGCATATATGGGAAGGAAACATGCACATGCAGGAAGATGGGGCGTACCGACAGGCGAGAATTGCGCTCTTTATCACTGGGGTAAAAAGTCGTTCTCTCCATTACTTAAAAATACACCAAGTGAATCAACCATATTTCAGATCTATGTTTCTAGTCTATATCAAGCCATTATAAGATGTTTAAATCACCACTGTCAAAACATAATAAATGGGAAAATTGACAAAAGATTACATATTAGAAATAATAGGTCATAACTTGGTCAATTTCAGTTACTATCATACAAATTTAGGTTTCCTGGGAAGGTAATGTGAACAACATATCAAATGAATTTGATTTCATATATTTTCTATATGATTTGGTGAATCAAGGATGACCTTTAATTCAAAACATAAAAATAATGAAACTAACTGTGTCACAGTCAATTTGAGTATGGACCACCATGGTCACATCATTTTGAAAATGTGAAGCTTATTGCTCTATTTGGTTGGCATTTCCCACATACCCACTCAATCATGTTTTTGGACCATTTTGTTTTGTTTTCTAAACTCTTTGATTATATTAATGAGTACAGTGACTTCAAGGATTTTGTGTTGTCACCTTTAGTTCTCCTGATGGGCTTTCAATAAAAAGAAACATTAAAAGTAAATTGATCATGATTAGGACATGGGTGCTTGTCTTAATGTTTCTTTTTGTTGCATACACAAAAGTGGGTCTATGACAGTGGGGCACATGTTCTAGTTGATTAGGACAACAGACCAAGATTAAGGATCATTTCTTTGGATTGAGGGACCAACTTAAAGTATAAATGAGCTGGACCTGGCCAACATTTTCAACTCAAAGACATATATAGATTTTGGAATGGGCTGTGCTTATTCTTGACTTTAGGCCCATGGGGTAAATCCAAATGGGTTTAGATTTACAGGTCACCCTAATCTAGATTTATTTAAATAGATTGGGCGAGTTATCTTGGCTCGACTCTAATTACCCAACGAATTTAAATGAGAATTAGGTTTTCTTGGCCTGTGACTGGCCCATATTATAGCGGAATTTAGGTTATGCAAGTCAGATTCAGGTCGAGCTAATAGCTCGGGCCAAATAGTGCCACCCCTAAATAGAACTATGTTTATTGCATAGTTTGAAGAGTCACCAAGCTCGGCCCAACTCGACAAGTTCTCAAGTCGAATAACTTATAACATCTGACCGAGCCCACATTGAACAATCAGACCCCATTCAACTCGCCCTACTTGATCATCTATTGAGTTGAGTTGACTCACCTTGACCCATGATCCAGCCAAGCTGGTCTACCTTAGGCCCTAACCCAAACCATTAAATTGCAAAAGTCCAAACACGCGGTCCCCTCCATTTTAAGATCTACCCAATGTCTTTTTATGATTTGCATATCTACTCAGCTGCATTTCTAATGGTCTTTTGACTATGAGCCTCTGCTTGTCCTTTTCTGTTGCTGATTTTGCAGGCTATTCATTGAGTCTCGACCGTAGATGTTTTCATAACACTTTATTATCATCTTGATTTTACTGAGAGGCCAGATACGATGGCTTTAAATTACCCCATCAGAAGCAATTTATTGCCATCCAAGTACAGCCCAATTTTCATTTATTTGATCAGGGTGATTTCTGATTCAGTGAATGCCATAATCACATAATAAACGATTAGGGTACGTTTCTAATTAATTGAAGAGTATCACCTTAAGACTGTTTCATTAAAACGAAGCATTATGATAGGCTCTTATCAATGGTCTCTTTTTGCACAGTTGAGAGAACACCAATTTGACCAGTTCTTACTATTAGATTGGTTTGGTATTGCAAATAATAAAATCATCATCAAATGGAGAGCACAGAGCAAAACATGAGTTAGGTTTTTCCTTTTATTTTTATTTTTTTACCCCAGCTAAGGTGTCCGGGACCTTTTTTTTTTTCAATTTATTTAGAAAGCCCTGTACACCCGGAAAGGAAGCCCACAAAGTGCGAAGAAAGCTCGGCATATCCGGAAAGGAAGCCCGCATATACACTTACACGTATATTTGGGGGGAGGTGGGGGTTAAATGCATGACCTCCCAAGTAAGAACCCAATTCCTTACCACTGGGGTAAGGAGCGGTTCTTACATGAGTTGAGTTGAGGTTAAGGTATACCAAACCCAACTTGTTGCCATTGATACTCCAAGGCTTACACGATGGATGGAATTATTACAGTTTCCTTTGCCCTTTTTTTTCCCAATTAGTGGACTTGTCATCAAACTGATTGCACAAAAAAGGATGCTTTTAGAACTCTGCAATGCCAATTTACCATGCATTTAGTCTCAAATATTAAGGAGCTGCTTGTTTGCATGGAATTGTATTTCTAGAAATCATGATAAAATTAGTTGCAACACTGGAGTGTTAAATATGTGAGATGGAATGATATAAAGTGAAGATGTAGATATAGATGAGACCTTCATTTTCATGGTATTTGATTTATTGAATTAGGTGGTCATTGAGTGTTTTTTTTTTTCTCTAGTTAATACTCACATGCCCACAAACGTACACTAGTCAAGTCCCTCACCAATGCATGCAAACAAATGTACACCAAATGTAATGAAATCACATATTTATTGGCTTACATTCTATTCTTAATTTATTTTTTATCCAAATCTATACTACTATATAAAATTTTTTCCGACAGAAATGCTTTTGGGAGAGCGCACATCCGGACTGTCACCAAAGATGGGACCTAAATTTCACAAGGTCCAACATGACAGTATGCGCCCATGGACAATGTAGAGGAGGAAATAGTCCACACGTCGGTGAATAAAATAATAAAAGAAACAAAGATAGTGGGAATGACGAAATCACGTGTTTAAGAAAAGAAAATCTAAGCATAGCGAAATCACGTGGGACGAACTATGATAATATTTAAATTTGGAAAAATCTAAATGAGTTCTAACGGTCCAGGTCTGACGTCAGGCCACTTTTGGGGCCTGGCATCTGGCCATGTAGCACGTCTCAATTTGTTTACAAGGATGGTCCTAGCTACCAGGGTTTGGATTGGATTCCATCCACTTTCATGAGCCCTTGCCAGGGTGTGGTGGATAATATCATACCACTGTTTCTGGGCCTTGGTGAATAGTGACTATCACATACAAAAAGAAATTATAGTTCAAAGACTAATGCCATTAAATACATTATACATGATAAAAATAAAAAAGGTTAGGAATGAAGTACATGAAGAAAATAAGACCACTCATTTTGGTCATGTTTGACAAAAAGAAAATTCAAGGGTTCTTCTAGTTTTTCGTGGAAAATTAACTTTTGGCAATTCTATTTTTGAGGATTTTTATGTCCGACCTCCATAGAATCCTTAAATCTCTATTTTTATAGATTCATACATTTGTATTGATTCTCTCACTTATACGCATTAATATATACTGATGTAAATTTAAAGTTCTCAACTAAACAAATCTTCAGAGAAAAAATCCCTATTTCAAAGGCTATTGAGAATCTTCAAATATATAAATTTCTCACGAATTACTAACCTCTTCTCAAATGAGTTGGTATAATGAATAACATAACTAGCAATGTTCAAGGCATGGGTGTCCCCATATATATGGTATGGGAGCGGTAGCCCTTATCAGACTCGGACCCACCTCCAAAACACGCATCAAAATCTTGGTTCTGCCTCTAAAGCCCAATGAAAATCCAAATCTGCCTCCAAATTCACATGAAAATTTTGAATTCTCATAAAATCCAACTTCGTGCTTGGATTCGGCCAAACGAAAATCCGGGGTGCACCATTGCTTTGTGGCACACGTTTTGTTTGTAATCCAAGTTACACAAACGTGCCCACTATAAACATGATTTAACAAGTCCCACAAACTCAGCCCCACATTTTTTGTGCTGGAATCTTTATTACAGGAGTTTGAACCACCTACAGCATTTGTTGTATCTTCACCGTCCGCCAGCCACCATCCAAAATTTTAGGAGGAAGATTGGGAATCCTCCGCAGCTTAAATAGTAAGCAGCTCAGAATAGTGGGCCCCACCATCTATCCAACAATCTCAGCCATCCAAACCCTCAGATGATCGCGGACCGTTGCTTTGTCAAACCTACTCGCACCATCGGTCAAATCAAAGCATTTTAAAGACTCTCAAACCGCCCTCGCGCCTTCTTGGAAGGGATTCAAGGGAAGAAACACGAGAAGAAGATGAAGAGCCCCAAGAAATTCCAACTCTTCTAGAAATTCCCTTCCCCTCTTTCTTTCCTTTCCGTTCCTTTCCTTCCTCCCCAAGAAATCTCCCTCCAACACCAAAACCCCTTTCTACACAACAAACGCAACCTCAAATCTCCTTCTCCAACCGCCATGGACGAGGAATCTCCGCCTTTGGAACTCAAATCTCTCAGAGCTGTCTCCGTCCTCGGCCGTGGAGCCAAAGGCATTGCATTCCTCGTCCGGACAGAGTCTGGAACCCTAGCTCTCAAGGTCATCTCGAAGAGATCAATCGAAAGGAGGAAAAAGAGACTCGACGTCGAGGAAGAAGAAGAAGAAAAAGATTATTTTCGTCGGATTTGGTTCGAACGAGAAGTGCTTAGTTCTCTTCATCATCCTCTGCTTCCGAAGCTTCGTGGATATGTTGTTACCGAGAAGATTATTGGATTTGGTATCGAGTACTGCTCTGGAGGAAATCTCAGCGATCTACGGAAGAAACAGTCGGAAAAGATGTTTTCTGACGACATTATACGGTGAGAATCTGAAAAAAGTGGAATCGGAGCGGATTGGATTGATTTTAGTTGAATTTCATCCGATCTTCTTTTCTGATTGGAAATCTCGCTCGAATTTGTAGATTCTATGCAGCGGATCGAGTCGGATCTCATCCGGTCTTGTTTTTCCCGTCCGAAATCGATCTCATTTCGGCTTTTTCAGCTTACGAGTTTGCAGATTCCGATTTTCGTTTCTGATCGGAAACTATCTCTCCCATTCATCGACATTGTTCGGTGAGAATCTGAAAAAATGGGAACGGATTGACTCGGATCGTTTCCGATCGGAAATCTGTCTCTCTTTCTGTAATTTTTGAATTGGCAGATTCTACGTAGCGTATCAATCGGATCTCATCCGATTTTTGTTGTTGATCGTAAATCAATCTAATTTCAATTTCTTTCTTGTTCTTTGAATTTGCAGGTTCTACGCCGCGGAATTGGTTCACGCATTGGAGTATCTGCACGGATTGGGGATCGTTTATCGAGATCTGAAGCCGGAAAACGTTCTGATCCAGGAAAACGGCCATCTGATGCTGGTGGATTTCGATCTCTCCAAAAAACTCACTGTAAAACCCTCCGATTCTCCTCCAATTCCCTCTCCAGAACCCTTAAACACAGAGAAGAAAAGCCTCTTCCTCTCCTTCTTCCTCTGCAGAGCGGGGATCTCACGAGTCGACTCGGCGCCCGCGCCCGAAAACAGCGGCAACCGAGCCGACTCGGGAAACTCGGCCGAGTCGGCCACGAGTAAGTCGAACTCGTTCGTGGGGACGGAGGACTACGTGGCACCCGAGGTCATCTTAGGCAACGGCCACGATTTCTCCGTGGATTGGTGGGGCCTAGGGGTTTTACTGTACGAGATGCTGTACGGTAAAACGCCTTTCCGGGGCAGTAACAGGAAGGAAACGTTTAATCGGATCGTTACGAACCCGCCGGATCTGGTGGGGGAGAAAACGGATCTGAGGGATTTGATAAGGAAATTGCTGGAGAAGGATCCGATTAGGAGGATATCGGGTGAGGGTATTAAGAGACATGGGTTTTTCAGAGGGGTAGATTGGGAAAGGGTGTTGGAAATTTCGAGGCCTCCGTTCATTCCTGAGGGTAGATTAGAGGAGGCTGAAGGAATGGACGGTGAGGATGAGGGGATTGATGTGGAGGAGTATGTGGATGGCGTCTTGAAGAGTGATGAGAGGGGTCGGGGGAAATCAAATGGTGGTAGTGAGAAGGGTGTTTGGATGGATGGTTTGAGCAATAAAAATGTTGATGATGAAAGTTTTTGGATGTTTTGATAATTCATTAATTTATTCATCTAATTCAAAAAATTATAAAAAAGTTTTGTAGAGGTTATTTTATTTTTGCCTTTTGGGTTTTAGATATGTTGTGTTTTGCAGGGAATTCGAATCTCCCCACTAAAAGTGAGGACTGCCCTAAAAAAGTTGGGGTTGGATAGGCCTCAATAATAAATTAAAATGTAAAGTATTTGGTCACTCTGATTGGTTTAAAATTTAAAAAATTAGTTTTTTTTTTTGCTAACAAAATCTGACCCAACTGTTAATCCAAACTCCATTATCTACCTCCTACTTGTCTAATCCAATCTATATTATTCTCAACGGTTTGTTTGTTTGCTTGAAATTGGATTATAAAAGTAATTAAAATTGACTAAGCAAAAGAAGACTGATATCAAACAATTCCCCCTTTTAAGGAAGATGAAATAAGGGATGAAAAATAAGTCTAATCCAATCTATATTATTCTCAACGGTTTGTTTGTTTGCTTGAAATTGGATTATAGAAGTAATTAAAATTGACTAAGCAAAAAGACGATTGACATCAAACAATTTTCCCTTTTGAAAGGAAGATGAAATAAGGGATGAAAAATAAATACTCGGTCATAACCCTAGTGAATCAAAATGAATTACCTACTATCTATTAGACTTAATAAATAGTGAATATGATATAAATATACTTGTAAATGTAATTATCACTAATGAGTCTAATCAGTTGTTGTTTGCAATTAAAATTCAATTTGGTTTGTCGAGAATCTCAAGTTTTTTCAACATGTACTCCTTTGCATCCTTTGAAGTTATTGACTGGTGAGTTTAGATGGTTGGTGAACGACTGAGACATGGTTTAGGTTTCAGGTGTGTGCTCTTATTCAACTTTAATTGGTAGGTCACTAAGTTGGGTGAACCCAATGGGTCAATGTAGTCTGCCTGACGCTCCCAAATTACTTTCTCAGTGACCTGGAATTCATGTTTTAAGGTTTTTGATAAAGGGGGTGCTCCAATCTATTGGACTTTTGACTTTGTTTGTACACCACTAATCATATAAATCAAATGAATAAGAAGTTATTTTATTGTGGTTTCATTGTTAACTCAGTGGTGGTGAGGCACCTTCACTCTACATAAACAACTAAAAAACTGGACACCCAAGGTCTGGGGCATTGATCCATGAAGGGAGGATTTTAACATTATGACCGATGATAAAAAAAAACTTCATTCCGATCTCACAAGTTGGATACATTGACTTCAACATTATGACCGACCAACTAAAGTAGTTCCACTCGAGCCTGTAGGGAGGGGACAACACTATAATGTCAATGCCACTTCTAGGGGTTGTTCTTTTCTCTATTGTCCCTTTGTTTTAGTTGATGAGAAGTTGATTATATCCCACAGTTCGTCTTGTAAAACATGGCCCCATTTTTGAAAATTTTCTAACTTTAATGATCCTAAAGGAGACGTGGCCCACTGACTGATTTGTCATACATATTGCATATAATTAACTCTTTTTTTTTTTCCAGTTTTTAGAGAAAACTAAATGAAGCTTAAAAAATTAGCTGAAATCAACACAAGGGGAGTTAAAAGTTTGTGAGCCATTTGTGTTTTGTGGGGTTGGGCTGGGCCCTATTCATGGCCTTTAGTGGGGAGAGCTGTATTTTATAATGGTTACAGTGCACTGTAGACTGTAGTTTTATCCTAATTCTTATTTGGAAAGTAAGTAGAGTTTAGTTTTAGCCTAATTATAAAAAAAGGTCCAATTAATCAACTACATCAAACGCCCTAAGTTTTTTAGGTGATTTTAAACCAATTCCTTGTTTTTAACTTACCCTAAAAATACCTAAAACTTGCAGATGCTGCCATCACCTACCTTTCTATTTTCTCCAACTACTCTTGATTTTCCTAACTCACCCATTTTGTGCTTAGGCATCAATCTTATCCAAAAGTCCCTTATTTCTAGAGCCTGTCATTTAAATAATGCATTGTTCATGTCATGGTTTTAACACCTGCACTTCTCTATATGTTTCGACTCATATTGAAGCTTCATCTTCATTTCAATAATAATGTCAAGGATGCCTTTAGTCATATTCCTCTTATCTTATTTCTCCTTGTTCTGTTCTTTTTGAAGTTTTCTTTGATGGATGATGAGGGGGGTAATGCATGTACTTTTTTAAGTCATGTTTTGGTTGGACTGAGTCTATTAAGATAAAAAACCTAACCTATAGGATTTCAATTTTCTTGAGTTTCAGTAGAGATCATAGCTTGAGAGGGTCTACTTGATTGAAGATGATGAATGAAGGTGGAGTGCACCCAATGAGGCTTTGTGAATTTGTGACTGGTTGAGGAGTGTAACTGGGTTGATTTATGACATCCAAAATCCGTACTTTGATTGGTTTCTTATTTTCATGAGAAATTAGAACGAATAACGGTTGATCTTAAGTGGCTAATGGACTTTGATTGGTTGGGCTATGCTAATGGGGCCATTTTTATTGGGATGGATGCGGTTGGATTTGGAGCATTTGAGGCTGACTTAGTGAAAATGGAAAATTGAAAACCCTACTTAGTGGGTGACTTTAATTTTGAAATTTATAGTCAGAAAGGGAACAGTACAGTTATTTTAACTCCTAACACCATTTGTGACCATGTGTTATGTGAAATCAACACACATGTCAATTACACCAAATCTTTTTTATTTTTTTTGAAAGGTAATTATTCAACCACCACACACTCACCCAAGTCCGTGACCCAGTCACATGTGGAAGAGATCCTAAAAGATGGTGTACATTCATCTGAGAAGATCTTAAAAGATGATGTTTGGTTATTATTTTTGGAGTCCTATTTGAGAGAAGCCATGCAGGCACCTCCCTGCTTCTATTTGAGAGAAACCGGAGTACTCTATTATACTTTCATAGTAAAGTTGACAACGCACATGTATCAGATCTCAGCCATCCTCAGGTTGGGACCATCAAGATGCTCTAGATCAAAAGTAGGGTAGGCCACAGTGCACACAGCAAAACAAAAGCAAACCTGAAATATGGAAGAAAAAAAAATGTACATGTGGGCTTGCCGGATGAGTAAAAACAACAATTTTTGGGGCTAAGTGACCTACATGTTTGCCAGCTCATCAGCTTCCACCCTTTACATGGGCGTGTTTGATAATTTAGTAGTAAAGTTAAAGTGAAGTAAAGAGTATTTCATTAATTCCAAGTCTTTACCGGTGCCCTCTATCTTCAATTCATTTTACTTTGAACCACCGGCGGAACCGCATGTCCCCCCATCTTCGATTCATTTTACTTTGGATCACTGGAGGAACCGCATTCCTCCCCCCCAAAAAAATTTTTGAAAATCATATGCACTTTTTTACATGTGGCCCTCCCGAAATTTTTTTTCTACATAAAGGCCCCTCCAAGAAAGAATTCGTGGATCCGCCCTGCTTGGAACATTTATATGCACACCTTTTTATTCCTATGCTTATACAGTCACAATACATACTCATTTTTATTTCAATGCTTTGCAGCTACTCCACATATCCATGTTTGCATGCGCATTACACGGTTGTATGGGTTGCAAATTTGTCAAGAAGATGAAGTAATAATGCACATAAAATGTGAAATCCTTAGATCAGATATCACAAAAATAAGAAGAAGCCAGAAAGAATCCATGAAAGTGACAGGTAAGAGTTGCCTCTTCGTCTATCTTAGAGGTACCTTGTAGAAAGCAACTTAGAGAGAGCATTTTTAAACCATGTCACGAAGGCATGAATCGGGTACTCATTATACGGTTAAGGGTGAGTTACAATACAAACATCACTTTAGCCCTGCTGCTTGGAGGGATTCTTGGGACCGGTCCTTGGACCGGTCCCAAGGTCCCATCCAAATATCATCACCGATCCCAAGATCCCATCCAAATATTATCATCCTAATATTTGGATGGGACCTTGGGACCGGTCCTTGGACCGGTCCCAAGAATCCCTCCAAGTAAACTTTTTGTTAAAGGTATCTATCCAATAAGGCTAAAGTTCATATTCGCGAACAACTCATGTTGAGTGGTGTTGCACCTCGGCATTATATACATGTCTAGAAATCAATTCCTCAAAACGTTGATAGTGTACCAACTTCTTCAACCATGTCTGAATAGCTACACCAATGATGGTTGGTAAGGCAAACTCCTTATTGAGTATTAAAGCTCCAACCCTAAGTCCATCTCCCGACACAGGCCATAGTAAAGGTCCATGTAGGCTAACTTAAAAGGATTAAATACGAAAACAAATATAACTGTTATTTTCTTTTTAACAAAATCCAGTGTTGGACCTACAAAGTATTTTTAATTACTACTTTAAAATTTTTTAACATATATTGCATTCCAAAATCTTAATTTTTCCCAAATAGATCAAAACAATAAAAACCTCTAATCTTATAAAGAAAACTCCTTATAATGACTGTAAATTACTTATTATGACTTTCCTAACTAATCCCATGGGCCGTTTGGGAATTCTAAATCTAATTAACAAGAGGTAATTAGATTAAAGTCTAAAATAAAAAGTTCAAATTTCTAAGTGCTAATTTACAATTAGTGTATTTGGAAGAATTATAAAAAAAAACTTTTATTTCTTGAGATAATCGGGGGCCATCTTTAGGATTTGTGGCAATTGGAGCTTAGCTTCTATAAATTACAATGCAAAACTCACCATTTGTGTTATTTTGAAAGTTTTGTGAGGCTATATCTCGTCCAAAACACATATAAATGTTGCATTATTCACCTCCTTTTACTTGAGCTAAAGAAAGCAGTACAAAATTAGCAGCCCCCTTCATTTTCTTAGAGGCAAAAACTCTAATTTATAAGTAAGCTCTAAAATTAAAAAATACAATTAGATGTTTGCCAAACACCCTAATATCTAAATAAGCTCTAAATAAGAAAATGCAAGTTTTTTTTTTTTTGAGTTAATAACCCCCATTTTAAACTCAAATGTATTCATAAATTTAAAATATAAGAGATACTTTTGTGTGACTTACTCTCATGATACTTTGAGATTATTGGTGGGGCCCTAAAAGTAACTCTCCAAGAACATCTCCCACAAAATTTTATTGAGTTTTTCACCTAAACCATTTTCAACTCCCAAAAGGCTGCCATTTTTTATGCTAATTTGTCCCACTGAAACCATTTTCACCTCCCAAAAGGCTGCCATTTTTTATGCTAATTTGTCCCACCAATGATACAATGGACTCACACAATATCATCCCATAACAACATAAAATCTCCAATCTTACCAATCAAACAAGGCCATGGTGAGACCTAATAAACCGTCAGGATTTTCATGTGGATTACTCTCTCTCTCTCTAAAATCCCAAACGGGAGAGAAGCCAAAACAGCTAAAAAGAAGCAGATAAGCATCAAAAGGCAGCAACCGGTCAAAAATCTCCCAAACTTCTTCTTCTTCTCCTCCTCCTCTTCAATGGCTGAAACATGAAGCAAATAAGATCCAGTTACTCTTCAGTCCTTTCTTCTACAGATGGAGCGAAGGCGCCTTGCAGTTCTCTGCTCCCATCTACGTCAGATCGATCTGGACCGTCCGATTTCCCCCCAACGGCTCAGATCCAATGTTGTCTCTCATGCTCCCACCTCGAGTTGCAGTAACAGTGCCGAGGAATCTGAGAAAGGAAGCGAAGAAAAAGATTGTATCTTTTGCATGATTATTCGAGGTGAATCCCCAGCATTCAAGGTATTTGCTTTTTGTTGTTGTTCTTCTTCTATCAATCAAAATGTTGAATTTTTTTGTGAATTGGGTTTTGATTTTTGGGTCTTTCGAAAGTTAGGGTTGTTGTTGTTTTTGTAGTTGGGTTTGTATATTCGCTTTATTAATGTCGAAAATCAGTAGGAAACTGGCATTCTTCATCTGTTTTGTGATTTTTCATCATTTTGATTGATACCCATTTGCTCTTTTGAGTTGGATGGTTGTTATTTGGGATCTTGGTGTTATTGATTCAACTGTTTTGTATGTTTACTGAGAGTGCACACCTGCACGTGGCATCATATACAATTTTTCTTTTAATTCTTCTCGGTCTTGGTCAGATGTGTTTGTTAAAAAAACCAATTTTTCAATGGATGATTTCGCATGTCTTCTCTCTAGAGTTTTTTGTCAATGGCAAATTCTTACTATTTATCTTTTTTTTTTTTTTTTGAAATGGTGATTCTTACTATTTATCTTCTATCAGTGTAAGAACATATATACTAAAATCTGCTTCTGTGGGATTAAAATTTATAAAAGAAGAAGAGTCCTCTTGTTTATATATTGGATAGGCAATTCCTGTTAGCCTTGGGGTAGGACCCTGAAGGTTTTCTGGATTTTGTGGAGGTTCCTACCACTGAAGAGATATTTGAATCGGATTTTCTAGATGAAGAAGTAGATGGAAAATTTATGGTAGAACTTTTAGATATATATTATTAAAGTTTTTATCAACTTTTCCATCTGGATGTTGGGTTATTGATTCTATTTCTTCATTAACCTGAGGTTGTTCAGGTTGGGCATCTTTAATTTGCCATTGTCCAGAAAGATTTACTTCATTAGTTCATTCCAGCTGATTGGTTTTGGAGTTATATCACATTATGTTTGAAGTTTGTCAGAGTCAAAGAGTATGATTACAACTTTATAGTATATTTGATATACTACTACAACATTTTTGAATTTGGTTTCATTTGAAAACCTTTTGTGTGAATCCCTAATGTTAAGGCTTCATGAGCACAAGTATGTATTAGAGTCTAGAGATACTGAAAAACTGGGGAAACAATTAAAAAGGTAGGGCCATCATGAAGGTTGACTTCTACCATACCAACTAGAGAATCGGTAAACTTTTCTTGTCTTCAATCTTGAATGTAAACAAGTGCAGAGTGTTCCAATCTAACCATGTCAAAGGTCTGATTGCCACTTGTATGAGTCCGATGTGGATGTAATTATATTTTGAGAATGTTGAGCAAGACTATCTCTACACAAAAGTTGAAGATTTTCTTCCTATTCCATTATTGATTTGGTCCTTTCTATAGTCTTGATTAAAATAATCAGACTGCAATTTAAAGAACCTTTTTTGTTTATTTCTTTCATTGGGACTTTTGGATTAGTCCAATCATGGATAGATTTTTCTACTTCATCATAACTTATTTCCTCACAGTTTTTTTTTTTTTACTAATATTACTAGACACTGAAGAAGTAGAACTCTTTTAGGGATTTCAAAAGTTTAGACACTGTAGGATAACTGTTTGAATCTCAAATTCACTTAATGGCTTGATAACAGTATAAACCTGTCTTAATGTCTTTCAAGAAGTCAAAACAACAGCTAAATTAGAGTACCAACCTGCGTCAAGGGAGCCTTGGACCTAAGATCCTTCTTGATTAAAAACAGAAATTAAACAATGCTTTCTATTTTCAAAATCAGCTGAGGGACAGTGTAGCAGATGTAAGTAGTAAATATAGGAACACGAAATTTAATTAAGTGCAAAATACTTACAAAGAGATACAAGTAAGTAATAAACCTGGCTCTCGTACCACACTCAAGACTTTGAAAAAAAAAACTCAAACTAGACTTTTATAAACTGAAAACACTTAAGAGTAGACTCTGGAACGACTCTCCAAAAGCTTGCTTCAAACATTAGACACTGCATTCTTATATGGACCCAAGAAAAAAGACTTTAGGAGTATTCAAATCCGAAGGGATAAGGATTCTAACTTCAGACCACTTCAAATCCGTAAAAGCTGGCTTTGGGGCTTATTATTACAAGAGGACGGAGATTCTAGAAAAGAGCTTTATTTATTTGGCGTCTTTTGGAGACAGGAGACTTGCGAGTTTTGGATGAGCTGGAGTCAAACATGGCTTGTCTCAGAGGAGAGTCTTCTTTTTGAAAAGGAATCAAGTTATACCACCTCAAGAATGGGACCGACATTGGTTAAAATCCCAAAGTTTTTCCAACAATTATGGAACAATATCTTTCAACTACTACGATTATCAGAAAGCATGGGAAACAGTACTTCTCATACGGTCTTCTTGCGCACTATTGACATCTGCATTAGATTCTTCTCATTTAATGTAATAGTATTATTTATTGTGAATCATGGTTTCTGTTAAATTCCTTGATGCTTAAACAAAATTTTGTTCACTATTGTTATCTACCATAAATTTTTTTTTTTGCGTGATATTGTTATCTACCATATGTTGTAGACTGATGTTACTGTGTTTGACGAAGTTAAGTTTTCTTTGGTGGCTGTCGAGGAAAATAAAAACACTTCATTTTTTTCTTCTCTTGATTATATACTTGTGACATGACTTAAATTGGTTGCTTTTATTATTATTATTTTATCATTTTCATTTGGATATATTTTCGAGATTCATTCATCTGGTGTTGATATTTTAGTGCTAATTCCCTAACAAATAGTACATCTTGCATACAGCTTTATGAAGATGATCTATGGGTTTGCATTTTGGATTCCAACCCTCTGAGTCATGGGTAAGGTACCTACTTTATTAGCAGCTGTATCTATATTTTCCTCATTTGCAAGATCTTTATTTTCTTACAAACTGCAATTTTACTGTTCATATAGGCACTCTCTTGTTATTCCAAAATCTCATTATTCATCCTTGGGAGTGACGCCTCCTTCTGTAAGTGTTACTCATTATTTTGGTAACAATCTATTAACATGAAGTTAGTTGCACATTTTTTTCATGATAGCTGGTGAGCATGAAATTTATTCGAAATATTTGATAACATGTGAAAGGATTTTCCTTTCTTTTTTATAATTTTTTTTCCGGATTATGCCCCTCTCTAAACATATATTCCAAAAGATAATTATCCCAAAATGCCACCATTTGTTTCATGGTTATTCCTGGTCTGTTTTGATTTCATTGGGTATGCTGACAACTTGTGTGGTTTCAAGAAAGAAGTTCTGACTTCAATGCTATATGTTGGGTTATCTTGACGGCAGTGTTAGTTGTTCTCTACAGAATTCCAGAATTCCTTCTTTGATTTGTGGAATTTAAAAAAACAGGCATTTGAGATGACATTTTTAACCTTTCAAATTCTCCAAATACTATAATCTTTAGATGCTAAGTTTTATGGAGGGAGTCTGGAAATTTCAGAGGGGACATGATTTTGGGGAATTACGAATTCCTCTCCAACTGGAATTCAATTCACTAAATCCCCTTAACCTCTCTTTCCAGCTGAGATTCTCTAAATTCCCCTTAGCCCAAATAGACCCTTGTGACGTGTTGTGATCTTCGACACCTTATCCCATCATCTGTTAGGGCCTGTTTGGGAAACTTACTAATAGAGTGGAGTGAAGTTAGGGAATTGGCTTTCTGGGTTCCACTTTTCCACTAAACTTTTACTTCCAAGGATTTGTCTGATAAAAAAAAGCAAATGTTTATAGTAGAACTCAAGAGTTGAGTCAGAATAGGCAATGAGAGAAGAAAATGAGGTTGAACAGGTTGAAAAGGGAAAGAAGAAGCAACGAGAGAGAACGGGTTGAACAGGTTGCTCGCACACGCCTGCATAGGGTTTCAGACATGTGCATGCGTTACATTTATAACGACTTAAAAAATTATAATTTTACAATAAGACCCAAAATACATATGCTGAAATCAACACAGAGACATAAAAGAAAATGAAGATTCAATGAAGCAAGTGGAAGCAAAAAAATTTGGGAATATTAATTCTGTAAAATTCTCGAACTCTCCAGGTACAAATGGCACAAAACTCATACTTGTTCTGACAATCACAGATGTTTTTTGTACAAGCTCTGGAACTGAAATCAAGCAAAAACTTGGATAATTTCCATGAGTCCCTTTTGGGTTGGCTTGGAAGAAAATAGTATTCTTATTCTTTAAAGCTGAACAGCGGTTATGAAAAACACAAAGGAAGTAGGTTTCTCCTTGAGCCACGTCCGCAAATTAAATCTCCCTCCCCTGTTGCAGTGCCGTTTCACAAAATCTCTACATTAAATTAAGAAAAAAAAAAACCCGCATAAAGTAACGTGAAGGACACCTTTGTTCCGTTTCCCTCAGATCTTTTTGTTACAGCAGTGCCGTTTCGCGAAAATCCTACATTAAAAAAATGAATGATGTAATAGAACAGCCACCTTTACTTCGTTTCCCTCCAAAGTGTCCCCTTTCATAGTAGAGCGAGAGTAGAAGAAGATGAAATCCACACAAAATTTAACAGTCATGATCAAAAGATGCTAGAAAGCGATGGGAAAAGCATCGTTGTTCCATCAAAAGCAAGGATGTTCCCTGCATATCTGCATCACATCACATGTACGATCCCTTCGCCTACATTCAACTCAACTGCCATTCCAACTCGCCTGCATTATAAAAACATTCTCTACATTGTAGCTCTTACCTTTTCTTTGCGATTTAAGGTATAATAATGGGTCTAATTTTGAAATATGGTGGGAAATTGCTCATATTTCAATCTAGGGGTTGCAAAACAAGATTGTTGGGATTTAAAGATGCAATTTTTGGCGTGCCCCAATTTGCGATTGATTTGAATATTTTGGTAGAATTTCAATTTGAGATCAGTTGGGTTGTTTTGACAGAGTAGGGCGATTCTTGATCTTTGTCGAAGGCGGTGCAAAAATTTAAATGGCTTTTGAATCCGATACTGTTGTTTTTCTAACATTTCCCCATATGCTTAAAATGATTTAATCGTACCCACGATGCAAAGGTGTTTGCATCCTGTTCTTCATATCCAAGTGAGCCTGGCATAGTTCTGGCACAAGTCTGGGTCCTGAAAGTTCCAAATCACAGTAAAATCCAAAATTTACAAATTAATACCAGAAGGGAAGACTAGAATGAGAAACCAATTACAAGTTTGAAAAACACGGTAGCATGCTTCATTAAGGAAACCCAATGTAAATATGTATATAACCGGCATCACCATAGATTCCAATCTTAAGCCCTTTGCCATGGACATAATCTGCAAGAGCCTTCATGCCTGATGGGAAGATTGAATGAAGCTTTTGGGACCAGGTTTCCCTATCAAAATAAGTGTCAATTTTTTTAACGATTTTCACCATCTCACATGAATAATGATATTTTGGGACATATTTATATAATTTACAGTCAAGTGATTGCATTAGAAAAAATTGGAAGCTTTATTTATTTTTATTTTTACTGTATTTTATTTTGACTAAGTTTTTTATCAATATAAAATCCTAATTTCTCCCGGAGGGGGGTTACCGATACAGGTACATTGTTTCTTATCCTGCATCGCAGGGGGTTTAATGCTAGTCTGGTTTCAAATCCCTACAGTGTAACTGCCCTTCTTCATTTACAGACTTTTTTTTTTTTTTTTTTTGGGTGGGGGGGGGGGGGGGGGGGGAGTAGTTTGGGGTGGAGGGTACTTGCACATGGTGTTGACTGTTGGGGGACAGGGGGAGCAAGCAACATTGGAAAATTCCTACCTTCTAGCATGAAAATCCATGGGTGGCATCCCATGCCAGAGCTTTGGGAAGGTCCCACACCTTCTTGGGGAGGGGCCCCTCCCTTGTTCTTTTCTTTCTTGCCATTTTTATGTCCCCTACAATACAACTGTGCTTCCCTTCTTGGAGAATCCCTAATGCCTCTTGAAGCCCCTCGGCTTTTTGGAAAATCACACAATATTTCTTTCTTTCTCAAAGAGCATAGGCAATAAAATAAGTCCCCTCCCCAGCAAGGCGCCACACCTTTCTGGGGAGGGATCCCTCTCATGTTCTTTTTTTTGTTCCTTTTATATTATTTTTCTTTCAAAAGCCCCCACACCTTTCTGCAAAGGGACCCCTCCTTTGTTCTTTTTTTTTTTCTTTTATATTCTTTTTCTTTTCTTTCTTGGCATATTTACTGCCTCAGACCCATCAGGCTCAGATCCAGGCCCATCAAGCCCAGGCCTGAGGTTAGCACAAATCTCTCATTTTTTTTGTTTCTTACTCTTAGTTTCTTCTCTTCGATCTTATCTTCCTGCTATAATGGATCATGACAGCTCCTCTCAGTGTATACCACCTTGTATAATATGCTGAAGGATTGTGTATAAATACCAAGAAGATTGTTTAGGAAACTCGGACAACCCATTTTCCATTCCTCTATGTTCAATTATTAATCAACTATTAAACATGATCTTGCCTACATGGATCTAACGGAGGACATGGCCCTAAACAGATTTGATTGGCGTCGTCAAATCCATATAGCCGACCCCACCTAGTGGGAAAAAGGCTTGGTTTGGTTTGGTTTGGTTTGACCTTTAGATGTGAAGCTTGGAAGGGAGTCTGGATTAGTATGATAACCAGATACTTCAAAACAGGCAATGTATTTTGTCATTCTATCTGATACTTCACTTTTTTGTGTAAAATTTCGTGTCCTTGCCATATCTGTCTCTGCTATATTCATGTGGTATATGGGCATCATAGCTGTACTATACGCCTATTGTCATTCTTTTCTTGACAATTTGAGGATGGACTTCTAATGTCATTCTTCGTCTCGTTACATCATTTCCTTTAACCCCACACAGGCACACAACACACACAAAGGACACCTAGGCTTTGACAATAAACACACAATTCAAGAGAATTTGTGGAAAATGGAGATATCTTGCTCTTATTGCCACTCCTTTATGTAACCTGTCATTGAGTTACATTTAGCAATCACAATCCCGTAATCAGAGAATGACAATCTAATCACAACCCATATGATCCTATGTAATCTTCTGGATAATTACGCAGTTGTGGTGCTCCTAACTCAGGTATATTGAGATACCATACATAGTATTTTACAATGTTATTTCATAGGACACGTGAAACTATCGTCCCCTGCACAGATTCCATGGGGCAAATCCCTAGATATAAATTCTATCATGAAGACTAAAGTTTCCTGTTCCTTGGGCTTCTTGATAATGGGGTTTTAGAAAGAATTTCAATATTACTAAACTTGGAAAGTACTGGTGCATGCACAGTTTCTCAGCAATTGTTAGACTTTCAGGCATTGTTTCATATTTCTGGGTTTATCTAGAGTTGGTCTGAAACTGTCAAAAACCACTCAGGCTATATTAAAAGGAATCAAAACTATTCCATCGGTAACCAGGACTGCATTATATTGATATTAGAGCTGGTCGATACTTTCACATTTATCTTAACTAATCAATGCCTCCAGACTCAAGCTACATTAAAAAAGAAAATGATCAACGTGGGAGCGCAGTGACTCAGAAGTTGCAAAACCTCTGGGCCTGTAGCCAAATCTATTAGTAATCCAACAAACTTCCAAACTGGCAAGTGAGATGTGGATTTGTAACATAAATAAGTTGCACTGAAGCTTTTTTGTTTTTTAGTCAGACACGTAGGTTGATGAATGCTTTCATAACTACCTAAGTAAACATGATTCTTACTTCATAGTTAGTGGAAACATGATTCACACTTAGTAGTTGTGCATGAATGCTCCAGATCATAATTCACGACTCTGAAACTTGTATGCAGGTAGTGGCAGCCATGTTTTATAAAGTACCCTTTCTTAGCAAAGCAATTATGAAAGCTACTCATTGTGGTAGGAGGATTATGCTTATTCTCAAGTGCTGATTAGAATAACTTATAATGATTTTTTATGGTGCGTTTTACTTTATTAGCATGCTATTTCCAATTGTAGTTTTCAACGTTTTGATTGAAATGTCTGCTTCGTGGTGTCACAAAGGTCTTTTTGTCTGACTAATTACAGTTTTGTTTATCAGTCCATTATTTTCGAAAAATACATTGGCCAGTCCACTTCTGCTGCAGCACCTTAAATTTTCTTACTTCTATGAGAACATTGTGAGCAATAGATTCCAATTTTCTAACTATCTCATATTTGATTAGCAAAAGAAACAACTGATCAAACTAACCTTATATTGCTCCTCACTAATGGGCACAAGATGGATTCTTCGGATAGAAAATTGAATTAGAAAATACAAATATTTATTTAAATTGGACTGTCCTCTTTGTTTTTTTTTTTTTTTTGGGTAGAAACTGTCCTCTTTGTTGGTAATCATTAGTTTATGAATAATGGTGGTGGTGTTACCTTTAAGTCCTTCATTCATTAGGAATGAATTTCTGCAATTTTATATTATCTAGTTAATGACGGAATTCATGATATTCTTGCACCATCTTACTAGAAAACTGTGAATACCATGCAGATTCATTCAATTTGTTGGTTAATAACGGCGCGGCTGCAGGCCAAGTGATATTTCATGTATGTATTCCACTAAATTACTTGTAAAGTATCCATTTGCTGAGGTCCAGGTGTATATAGTTTGTTGAGGCCAATATTTCAATAATTCACACTTTTTTAGAGATTCTCCATACCCAAATGGTGGGTGCACTGTAGGGGTGCTCATGGACTGGGCTTGCCCAAGTCTGACCCACGGGCTGGGCTTGAGCCTTCATTTTTGGTTTATGGACCGAGCTTGGACCTAAAATCTAGGCCCATTTAATATACTGGCCGAGCTTGGATTTAGTGGTAGAGAGCCTGAAGCCTGGATTGGCCCAACCTGAATGAGAGAGAATTTATAGCAAAAACAGTTTATTTACTACAATGGGGATTTGGAACACCTACACATTCACACACGCACAGGCAACTCAACTAGCTGAGCTACACGTTTGGACAGTTAGCAGATGCTTTTTTTTTTTTTTTTAATAAAATCCATGTTTCATTCAGCCTTGGGCTTAACATTTTTCAGGTGGGCCGGACTCTAGCCAATCAATAATGCCCTAGACGGGCTTTGGCCAATGATTTAAAAACTGGGACGGGCCTGGATTTTACTTAGCCCGGCCCTGTCCGTCACACGAAAGCCCCTAGTGCACTGAAAATTTCCCAGATTTTGGAAGGTCTTAGCCATCCTTTTCTTTTGCCTTTCCTTTTTAACTGTTCTCTTCCTTAAATTATATGAGCACAAAAAGAAGGTTTGGATTCGAATCTTAAGGGATATTTTTTTTTATAATGTTTGCTTGCAAGAAATTTCATCCTTAATTGTGAATGGTCGGAAAAAGGAATAGAATTGGTTGAAATTGTGTTGGCCATCTAGACAATGTGTGGGGCTGAGGGCTTACTCATCCTCCATTGAAAGGGTAGTCAGATCATGAAATCATTGCCTGCACCTGTATGGCATTGGCCTCTCAGAATCTATACATGTATTAATGCACAAGATGTACTAATACTCTAAATAGAAATAATCCAGTTCTGCCATTATTATGGTGGCTAGGAACTGGTTTAACATGTGCAGGGTCCACCTTTGTTTGATTGACTTGTTCATATCACATGCCTCTCTATCCACAGGAACTAGGCCAATTTTCACGTCAATTGGGGTGATGTGCATTGTTGAATTGATTATTTGTGAAACATAAAGTAATCATTGTTATACATGATCTATTCAATAGTCCATGGCACTCCATTTGGAGTGGAATTTGGACTAGTTATAGAGGGTTTTATGTGCAGGTTTGGTCATGCAAAGGGGGGCCCAACATAGGTTATACGTGATCTATTCAGTAGTCCATGGCACTCCATTTGGAGTGGAATTTGGACTAGTTATAGAGGGTTCTATGTGCAGGTTTGGTCATGCAAAGGGGGGCCCAACATAGGTTAAATCAGATAGCACTCTAATAGTTTCAATCAGCACCCTATGAAGCATGTATTCTCATTTCTCTCATGTGGCATGTTTAGTCAAAAAACTGCAGCACAAGTTCATTTGACCAAAACTGCTGTAATTGCAGACTCACCTTCACATAATTCCCCGTAAGGCATGTGACCAGTTGTGGACTCACCAGGTAGAAGGAAAAAAATTTTCTCCCTTTTTTCCCCTATACCAATGCATTATGAGTTACTGAAATTGTGAAATATCTAGAGTTTTAGGAGAAAGCCCCTGAAACCAGGCGAGGATACTGCTAGCCTTGCAGACTGCATTCGGGAATGGTTGTTGCTTCCAGCTAACAGCTCTGAAAGTTTTCAAGGTCAGAAATCTAAGCTTGTTGAAAATTCGTAGGATACAAACACCCCATTTGTATTTTATGTGCAAGCTTGTTCCATTTATTTTTATAATGTTCAGTGGGGAAACGAAGTGTATATTTGAAAACCAGTCATTGGATTAACATGTACAAATTAAGGAATTTAGGGTGTGTACATTTTCCTGTTCCAAACCCCAAGAGAACCTGAGGATCCAGCAGGTGGCCCAATCCTGCCATTGTTGTTGTTCTGTGCCGAGAAAGGGAGAGATTCTCCTTTGGATTGATTCCTTTTTCAGGTGCATATTCACAAGAAAACAGAAGTGCTCGGAGATTTCTCAGGAAAGGATAGAAAATAACTGGAGAATACTACAAGTGTGGCAGTGTGAGCCCACCATGGCAGTTAATATTGTGTTTCCCAGGTTTTTGTATGATATTCCTATTGGAACTGGTCTCATTATCTCAAGCCTCCATTCTACAGCCAGTACCCATCAGATTGCTACAAACCCATGAAACGGGGCTGCAAGGCTGACGAGAGAATGGCTCAAGAGCCACCCGAATGCTGATGTTTTTGACTGCCTAGATGGTTCCAAGAGTTTAAATTTCTAGACATCAACACCTTTTTTTTTTTTCCTCTCCTTTTGCTTCACATAGTTATATGGTGTGAATTGGGGCATTATATAGGCATATTTAGCCATGATAACTTGTCAAAGCAAATTTTATGTATACTTTTGTTTGAAAGTAACATTTAACGTGCCCAGTGCCCTACATAGTTGGGATGAAGTTATACCTATTCATAATGGGAAAATTTTCACCTGCGCTCCTGCTCTATGCACTCCATTGGATCTGTGCCATTGTTATGGAGCGACCCGTGAGATTCAGTGGGTCCCGCAATTGGAGACGGTGCGGATGAGTGCTCCCACAAAGCGCACGGCACACCTGAAAATTTTTCCTTCACAATGATGAAATATCAAGTAGAGGAGAATATCAATTCAAAGGCTTGAGTGACCTACTGGGGTTATGTTATCTTAAATCAAAGACCTCCACAAAAAGCAGAGGCCAATCTACAACCTTACATATAGCCAAACTTCTCTTTTTTGGTAGAAACTTCTCCTCATTAACTTTGAAACTTTTGATGAAGACTTTACTAAAGTGCAAGGAAAATAATTTGGGGTGTCTGAATTTCTTAAATAAAAATATAGCTGTCAGCACATTTTATAAAATTCTCTTTAAAAATATTTAACTGCTAATATATATATATATATTATTGTAAGCCATGAAATCCTTCAAATAGAATTTAGAATGTAGAATTTACAAAAAAAGAACCAAATATAAAGAAAATGGGTCCTATTATTTTAAAGTATCTGTAGAGCATCCAAGTTCAAAGGGGCCCAACTGTGTATTTATAAGTATAATCCAAGTTCCTCATTTAATTTACAGCCTACCAGAAGTATCTTTGGTCGTGACCAGAAAAACACAAACAAAATCTAGATGATACCTTGGGCCAACTGATAATCTGATTAGCATGCATATTCGGCTTCTAGTTCCCTTCAATAAGAACTATTGAATAACTACTCAAACTCGGACAAATTCTGCATTAAAACCACTCTGATTTCTTGCATATGTTGTTCAAGAAACAAAATCTCGATCCCTTTTTCTGACCTTTTGGTTTTTGCTATGAGTCTTGCTCTAGGAATTTTGAATAAGTGGCTATGTACCAACATGCAATTTTACACTAGTGACATACAAGAAAGAACCCCAAGCGAAAAGCCAAAAAACAAAAAACAAAGAAAAACAAGAGTGTTTGCGTCAAACAGATAATCAGCCACTTGAAACTTGCCAAACCAAATTTCAAATATATTAGAGGAAAATAAAAAGCACTTGACCAAACTTAGTCAAATGGGATGCGATTCTAGGAATTCTGCTACTTTGCTTTGGGTTGGAAAAAAAAAAAAAGTGGATTTAAAGCTGTTGAGAAGGGTGATGGGGCCTGCTTGTGATTTGGGTTCCTTCTTGAATGCCCCTCAGTTATAAGAGAGTGGCTTGCACCTAGATCCCCTTACTTTTCTATTATATTTTTTTCATCTTTGGAAAAGGGATTAGACCATGGGGAGGGAAGATTTGAGAGTGTTAAAACCTTTTTTTTTTTTAAATGTTTTTAAGAGTAAATAATTTTGTTGGGGGGGGGGGGGGGGGGGGGGGGGGGCGAGCATCTCTATGTTGCTTTTAGAAATAGGTATCATGTTGTAGACTTGTAGTTGATACATCACTTGCCTATTAGATCCAAGATGATTTTTAGATTTGACCATTCAGAATAAATAAATAAATATGGTTGGATGTTTTTAAATATCTAATCTAAGATCATGATATTAAGAATTTATATTGAAAAGATAATAGTATCTACTGGATCTTTTTTTTTTTTCGGTTGGCTAGACTTAAAAACTAGGGAAAACTACGGGAAAAATCCCCATAGTGAGCCATAAGTAAGTGGACGACCCAATATTATTTTGGAGACGGGAGGGGCTCTCTGGGCTCCTTTCATTTTTTTAGATGTTTATTGGTATGGTCGATATCGACAATAAATGCGGTTATACAAAAAGTGCGAGAAACCCCATTCTTCCCTCATTGGGTCATCCTCCTCTTTCCCTTATCCTCTTCCACAGTCCCTGTCAACAGCTCTCCTTTTAGTTGGCCCTAGGTAGTGGTCCCAAGCATCATTTGGCACCTACTTTCAAAGTTTATTCATAGTTGGCAAGCACATGGAGGTATATATTTTAATCATTTTCTCTTGTTTGCATTAGGTTTAAACAAATCTATTAAGTGTCACTAAAAGTTACTTTCCTTATAGTGGGGGGAGAGAGAGAAACAGTGGGGAGGAAGAGAGAGAAAACAAAGGGGATGGAGGAAGAGGGGGGTCGGCCTCCGCCACCCACGCCAGAGTTGGGGGGGGGGGGGGGGGGGGGGGTGAAGCAAAAAGGTAATCTCATTTGGTATTTATTTATTTATTAATTATTATTTTTTTAATATTGGCAGCGTGGTTAGAGAAAAAGCTTGTGTGCCAATATAATGACTCAATATAATATGGTGTTTCCATTATTACCGCTTGTACTACTACTAGTATTCTTGAATCAGTTACTGCCCTCATGGTCTGTTGCTCTTTTCTTTCTTTCTAAACATTTACTTTTGCATATAATGCAGATTTCCATATAATATGTTTGTTAAATTGCATAGAGTTAATTATTCTTCAAAGGAACGATGCTTTCTTTTGATCATTGACGAAGATAAAGATTTTATACAATTCATTCCTAACCTATTTGCTGTAATTTTCTCTCTTCTCAGATTCCCAATTCCTCAATCCAAGTCGGCTGAAAACTTTCAATGCTAATTTGCAATGACCATTAATTATTAATTTTACAACGTATAAATGTTTAATTGGCAATGGATCAACATGTCAGTTCTTAACACGGGTTATTATACTTATATTTTCCCCACTATATAATGGATAAAAGCCAAATAGGATTCCCTCTAAATTTACGGACTGAACTGTTTCGCTTTGGCTACACACAAGGGTCATTAGTTCACTGATTCAGATTGTCTTCTGATGGGAGCTGGGAGACGCCATTAAAAGATGTCCTCAAAATCTCTTGATTTGAGTTATAGTATACATGTATATAATATATATATGAGCAGACTCCCTAAGCTTAAGCTTATGATTGATTCCGTAAGCTAACGCTTCTAGGGCCCATCCTTGATCCATCCAAATGGACCAAACACTCGACCCCCTTAAGTTGCACAAACCACCAACTTTGGTCAAATCCGAATTTACTAACTAGACCGTTGGATCGACTATGACCAATCCGAATAGACCGTTGACCATTAAACTTTTGGTGCCCAAATGGAGATGATAGAACCCACAATTTGGGCTGATTTTTTGTAGAAAGGAGGGTCCCAGGGATTCCTTGAAATCCCCCCCAACCCCCATCCCCATATGGGTCCCCAAGTGGGCCCCACTACGTAATTGAGCTTACTTCAGCTTAACTTATCTTAAGCTTCAGCTTAGGAGAGCTGGCCCCTATAATATATATATATATATATATATATATATATATATAAGAGACACTTGCACCTCCCACCCCACTTTTGTTTTTTTTTTTTTTATAACCCAGGATATCTCCCACCAAGCCCAGGAGCCTTTGGCCCGAAGCCTGAGGGACACTTGATTCTGGATCCCATCCCATGCAATAAACGGCTAAAGTCTCATACAAATCTACGGGGGGAGGCAGAGGGCAGCACACAAGTTTATTTCCAACAAGATAAAACATTCCCTGATAATTTCGCCTAATAGACCAACATAAGGGGGAAAAAAGGAATTAGGGTTCTTTCCCAAGAACCACCACCAGTATAAGCTAACCACCCAACAAATCTTACAACATAATGGAAACTTATAACTACATATGTTTGCGCTTTCTAGCCCTGCATTCTTTTCATGCATCCTAAAAAAAATCATAGGAAATGTTGAAAAACCGCGGAATGTCATGCAACTGTTTCTTGGATAGTTCCCAAATCCATTTGTCGCTATGGCCACCATATATATGCATGAAAGCAACTCATCTTTCACAGAGGCTTCTTTCACAGAAGAGAACTACTTCCTTGTCCAAAGTAGGGACAAGGGTTTCCCCTTTTGGCATGCTGTTACAGACTCCAAAGCAAGTTCTCTCAATTGTTTCTCTACTTCCTCCATGGCGAGGCAAGCATCAACATTCTGCAATTTAAAGGGTAAAATATGTTTTCAAAAAGGACAAAAAAGAAATTTAAAGGGCAAAATACATTAACAGTAATAGTAGGAAAAATGTGTAAGAGAATGTCGGTTTGATCTCGTGACAGGCTTGACTTGAATTGCATAGTTGGAAATCAACTTCCACCCTCCGATAGACCAAATCGAGAAGCGCAACTCCCAGGCAAGTGAGCCACGGCGCAACAATAGCACCAATCAAGGTGCATCATATATATATATATATTATAGGAATCCTCCCCTCAGCTCATGCGCAGGGGAGGAATCCCGTCCGCTACCTAGGTGGGGCCCACTGTTTGGCCCATCCAAATGGACCAAACAGTGGGCCCCTTGAATAGCACATGTCCACCAAAACTTGGCCCCATTCGATTAATTGGACCGTTGGATCGTATGACACACATATAAATATATATATACACCATTAAAATCTTATGGCCCCCAGATGGAGATGATAGAAATTAAGGATTGAGATGATTTTTTGTAGAGAGGAGGGCCCCTGTGTGTGCTTCAAATCCCCCCCATCCCCTTGAGTGCACGGGCTTATCGTGCACTTGAGCTGAGGAGAGGAGGCCCCTATTATATATATATGGAAATATTCAAGATAATTTTTCAACTAGAAACCCATCCAAACCTAGCATCCAATATGGAACCCCCTGATAGTCACTAATCTCATGGATTGGCACACATCCGAATGGACTGAACCGTTGGATCGAGGGTTGGATATTTTTTTTAATATGAAGCCCTTAAACTTGTGGGCCACGGATGAAGGGGTTAGGGGCATGGGCTTGGGCTTGGGCTTGGGCTTGGGGTCAAACTTACTTGGGGTGGTCTCACATAGATCTTTCCATCCCCTCGGTCCCCTCCCCAAATGTGGGCCCCACAAAAAAGTTCTCACATAATATGTGAGAACAGTTCCCACCTGAATATTACCCATATATATATATATTACAATCGATGGTAAGGGAAACACAAGTCTTGTATTTGGAGTACATAAACACCGGAAAGGATCATAAGAGTACATAAACATCTTGTAGTCGCTTCATAATATTCTTATTTAACTTCCTTTAGCTATTAGTGAAAATGGTGTTAAACTGTTCCACAAATAGAAAATATGGGGTGAAATATTAAAAACAAAGCAATAAGGATGTTTCTGCAAATACCTTCTATATGCCCTGCTTTCTATGCAAACAGTGCTATTCTCAAAATATCATATAGCGACCCTGGATCCTAAGTGAACTGTGATGAGCATGCAAACTCGAAATGGAATGAACCTCAATAAGAGTCTTAAAATATGGGATGCAGGGAAGATCTGAAAGTTAATAGACAGTTTCTTTTGCAGCAAATTTCCTTCCGATTCAGCATAAAAGGGTTGCTAAAGGAGCATCTACCTTACTAAGAGTCTCCACCATTGGAGGATATAAGGATTCAGAGCCGCACAGCAAAGAGAACAGTTGACTATTATTCATCCATCTATTTAAAGGAAATATGCCTAGGAAGCAAGACACGAACTTCCCACTTCCTTGACAAATTACATCACTTCCCTCTTTGAGAATTATTTTCTAAATATAAACATTCAATTCCAAAGGATATAAACTCCTACTTAGCAGCAACTAGCTCACACAAAGACATTAGTTTTGGAAAGAGATTCAGCCTCCGGCATTTTCAATTGCCCAGATCACAAAACCTATAGTGTTTAGTTCGACAGACATGCGAAGCCCATGAGGTGAATGTCTGACTTCTATAGACCTTGACTCCCTCAACCACTGTACCATATAAACTCTTAGATGCCTTTCGTGGACACAAAGTCCAGATTGAAACCTTTTAGTATAAATTTCCCTTCTCAGAGATTTATTAACACAGAGGTGAACAATGTCCTCTTTAAAGGCATTAATTGTTAAGATCAAGTGTTTAGTGGCTTCTTGGGCTTCAATTCTTCCTCAATTTCGAGATATTCCTATGGGTTTCATTTTGTTCAATAGGAGGGAGGTGGCTTCTTCCTAAGTTTTGCTTGTTTTCAGTTTTCTTTTGGGTGGGCTCTTCTGTTTTGTGGCTTCCATGGGCAATCCTTGCCTTCAGGCCTCGTTTGTAGGTTTGTCAGCATATAGCTCTTGTACTGATAATGTTACTATTAAAAGAAAAAAAAGAAAAAGAAATATAGAACCAAAAACCACCAAAAATCTTATTTTCACCTTTCAAGAAAATTAAAGTACTTTACTAATGACTTCAGGGTACTAGACTCCTTTATAATTGGAGCAACTATAAAACAACATGGCGTACTTGAGAGGATATTGCAAATAGGATCAATGCAAGGTGGGTAAAGAGAGGAAATGGACATTTTCGTAAGTAGATGACATTTAGAGCTATGCTACTGTACAGAGCTGAATGTTGGGGGAACGAACAAGAAAGTGAATTTGGCTGGTAAGCATCTACAAAATTGTGTAGATGATAGTGGATGAGCCTGCATCCATTGATGAAGACCAAGAAGATTTTGAAGAGCATGTAGCAGTCCAAGCATTGGCTTTTATGGTGGGATTTGAATGAGAACAAAGGGTGCACAATAACTGCAGGTGTCCAGGCCATGGATGAATCTAAACTCTAAGCTGCTCAATGATCCTCCTGAAAGAGCCCAAAACAGTCCATAAACACAACGTTCAGACTGGACTTACAGAACAGTCCCTTACCAAGAACTGTCAGCTCATTTAACGGGATGTGGGCCCATAGCAGGTCCACTTCTAGACCCTAAGGCCACCACAAGGTGTGCCAGGCGCTTTAGTTTGGCCCTATCAAAATAGACTCAACTGTGGGCCCCAATTAACTATATAATAATTTATGTCGACTGCACAGCACAAAAGTCCATTTGGATGGGCTGTACAGGCCACCAGGCTGCAGCCAGACTGCCCACAGGCCCAGCTGACCCCTATGAGCCCCTCTACAGCATGCACAGGCCCTTTAGAGGCTTTACAGCCCACTTGTTTGGACCTACATTCAGTCAGCCAGCCTATATGGGGGAGCTGACCTAACACACACAGCGTAAGTTAAATGTGCAAGGACTGTGCATAGTTTCTTTTGTTCCTTCAGCTCCTTATTTCCTGGGCATGCCGATGGCTCAGATTGTTTCTTTGTTAACTCATAATAAATCTATGGTATGGATGAAATCTAGGGTCTAAAATCCATTATGCTCATACTAATAATGAGCAGTAGCCGGCAGCGTAAAATTTTCGCTGTTTTGATCTTCTGAAGAAAATCAGTCCTCTTGGTTGTTTGGAGTTGAGAGATCTTGAATTGGTGTTCCAAACTCATCTTCTTCCTTGTGAGATTGCTTTCAGGTGGTTTTTATTTCCTTTCTTCCTTACTGTTTTCTTTTGAGTTTTCATCACTTAGACTGCTATAACAGCAGTGCCTTGATGATCAGTCTCTGTTTTGAAGCATCCAGGACTACATCAGAGGAGCAACAAGAAATAAGAATGAACAGACTAGAGAAAATCCATGGAGACCAATCGTGTTTGTGTGTATATAGAGATAGAGGAGACCAATCGTGGTGTGTAGAGAGAGAGAGATAGAGAGAGAGAGGAGAGAGAGAGAGAGAGAGAGAGAGAGAGAGAGAGAGAGAGAGAGAGAGAAGAGAGAGAGAGAGAGAGAGAGAGAGAGAGGAGAGAAGAGAGAGAGAGAGAGAGAGAGAGAGAGAGAGAGAGAGAGAGAGAGAGAGAGAGAGAGAGACTATGGACAAATAAAGTAAAACAACAAAACCACAGAATGTCATTTAAGATAGTTTAAGTATACGATATTTTTCTAGGAAGTAGGGAATAGGCCTGCATGGAGATTTAAAGTAACAAGTCCCAAACTAGGAGAAGAGGGAGATTGATAAAGAGTAGGAAATAGGAATGAACTGGTAAGAAGAGATGTTAAGAAATGCTAAAGGATGGGTAGGAAAATAGAACTCACAAGGCCCACCACAAATACATAGGATAAGCCTCAAAAAATGATTGACAAAGATGCTTGCATGCAACAATGTAGAACTGATGAGGGAGAGGATTACCTTCCAACTCTCATCACGTAGGACTTGATAATATTGGGCAACTTTCAGTTGGAACTCAAGCTGCTCATACCGCTCATGTCCATAATCTCCTCTTTCTGCTGCTTTCTGAAATGATACCAATTCTAAAACATGCTTCAGAGTGTAGATGAATAATTGAAATATAAGTTTTACAATAAAATGAAGAGAGTCAAATCTCTAATTATAGCACCAAAATCCTGGATTAATTTCATGAGGTTTTTAAATGTGCATTTGGATGTAACCTAGATTGCCAGTGATAGAATATCTTGCTAGGATGGATGGTTATTGATTCCGCCATGATTTGGTGGCAAAAAAGAGGAAACACAATGTGGGATACTATTTTCTAGACACAACAATTATCAGTGCTGATTTTCCAATATTAATTTGGGACAGAAAAGACAGAGCATCTAATGCAGTTTCCGATATCCATGCCTCCCAAACACAGAACAGAATAGATAATCGTCTACACTATGGAAATATTCAAACCAACCGGAATCCAAGTTACATCCACACACACCATGACATTCGAAATCAGCATCTGAGTAACATTAGCGCTTATTGTACAAAGTGTCCAAAGAGAATAAAGCATTTGACAAAGTTGCTATTTCATTTTTCCAAGAGCTACTGATATTATTCTATAAACACAAATGCACCACAGAGCACGATGTACAACATTTGGAAATTATGCATATCCGAAGAACTTTTCTTAACAGCATTTATGTTTAATATTTTGGTAATTTAGGATAAGTGGTGTTTTCAATCCATTTTTTAAAGAATATGACAATGAAACCTGCCAACTATGGCATACCTCTGGTGGTATGTCAAGGTAGACTACTAGATCTGGAGCGAGCAGCCCAATCTCTGGGGCCTGCAAGAAAGTAAAAGAAGTTTTTTATGCCAACCAAAGATCATAAGAGCAGATAGCACAATTGGAAAGTGCTCACTATTGCAAACAGAAGCTAGATGGTTCAAGTCAAGTTCCCTATCTAGGAAAAAAGAAAAAGGACACCAAGGTCTGAGTTAAAATTACTTACCTTACACCATTCAATATCAAGTCCTTTCGCAGCAGAGAAAGCCACTCCAGAATAAGAATAGCGGTCAACAACAAGCGTAGTTCCACTTTTTAGTTTAGATTCCATCAGCAATCTGCCAATATAAGATTAAAAAACATAATGTGACAACTCTTTATTATATGAATGTTTGGGTTTGGTTGGTGTGCACATCCACTTGTTTATGTAAAGATACAGAAGACAACTCATGTAGAGACAACACTTTCTTCCTATAGTCCCTCGTACAATTGTAACATTATACTTGTACCATCATTGTAATCCTGTAGATAGATGGGTCATCTTAAATTAGGCATAGCAGCATAGCATGATATTTTTCCATATTTGTAGTTATCAAATATGTACCCAAACTCTTATCATAAATATGATGTCATTGTTCATGTAGATGTAACTTCTCAAATTTTCTTGATACTCAGTCTATATGGGCGGTCCTCATAACAGTATAGTGTGTAATTAGTATTTACTTCTGGAAGGTGTGTGCATGTGTTATTTAAACTTGAAAGGTATGTATATGAGTGTGATGTAATTCACATGCAGAAGTTCAAGCTGACAACTTACTTAACTGATGCTCCTTTAGAATTAAATTACTTTCACCATGTTATGCAGAATGTAATAGCATATTTAAATTAATAAGCACATATGCCATAGGGTGAAGGACACTTACATAATTGGAAATATTCATGTGCAGAAAAGGAAAAGCCATGTATGTTCATATGCAAAAGAGGAATGTTCATGTGCAAAGAGGGAAAACCACGTAAGTGTCCCTCACCCTATGGTGAGGGATGGATGCACATGAACATTCCTCCATATATATTGGATTTTCCTCTCCTAAGCTCATGCACTCATCGGCTCACGTGGGGAAATGCCTAGTGGGGCCCACCTAATGATCCATCTAGTTAGACCCTGATAGTCACCAATCCCAGGCTTTGGTACCCGTCCAAATAGACTGGACCATAGGATCAACTGTGAACTGTGCACTCAATTCGGAAGGTGAAGGCTCGTCGGCCGTTGATCAAGCAAAGAAAGTTCTATCTTTTTATTGCTTCCTTCTGCATTTCAGCATTATATGATTACACTTTTCAAGACCAAATTTTCAGGGCTATAAATCATGTTCTATTTCCCTATATACATGATCCTGTTACAAAAACTCTTTTTTTTTAAAAATAATGGTAACACAATTTTATTAGAAGCCAACCGTCATAAGAGAATCCTGTTACAAAAACTCTTATAACACAGACCAATTGGAAATATAATGGGGAAAAAAAAAGAAAAGAAAAATCATATTATGCTGACTAAAAGTATAGACATGTAAATCTCCAGAATGATCTAGTAATCTTAATATGATAAATAGAGAAAGAACAAATAGCTTATTGCAGTACGAGCCAAAATATAGAATGCAAGGAGAGATATTTTTAAGACACCCTTGAAGTTAGTGGATAAAGATTCAGTTACTTCTTGCTGATTGCCATTCAATTGATTGAGAACTTATAACCAATAACAACATTTCCACGTACAAACAGATAGTTGACTTAGATATATTTCCTATTTTTCCTTCTTACGGCGCTGATGATCGTGCCTAGTACAAAATACAAGAAGCTTTTTAGAAGATAAATCATCAAGACTGCTCTGTTGTAAACAATGAAACCGTCACTTTTTTTTGTTCATTGACAATAAAATGAAACCTTTGCAACTCTTTGGTTGAAGACGGTAAGAAGGCACTTTGGACATTTCCTGTCGTAAATGAATAAGGAGCTTTTCCACATCAATTGAGGTGGATTTGTCTCATGTCCCGAGGGGGACAATTCCCAAAGCAGAGTTCAAATGAGAGGTTACTTTTAATTTTTAACATCAGTACCAGAGATAAGTTGCTTGTCAGAACTTGGAAGACAGAGCGGGCTGAATATAAAGCTATTTAGGCTGTTCTGGGTCTAGCCTACTTAAGCTTGGTTAGAACTGGTTCAAGCCTGACTTAAATCAGATTGTAGCCCCAATTCTAATTTAGTAAACACTAGGAGACTCCTGTGATGGAATGGATTAGCTTAGCATTGAACTCTCGCAGGTAGCAATCAAGATTGCATCAGGCCTGCTTCAACTCTTTTCAATACATCCAAACTGCTGTGTATTATCTTTCAACAAGATAATAAATGCATACACACACATACAAATATGTATATATGTTTTGATGGTTACTTTCAACAAGAAGATATTACAACTGTAACTGGCACAAGCTATATGATCTGGAGTGGGACTGTTTCCACGGAACTGTTGCTTTATTAAATTTCAGGCTATGAGGCTACCCAATCAAGCCATAGTTGTACCACAAATGGTTAATGGATAATAGAATTAAAAAGAGGCTCCAATGTATGATAACTATTGGGAACTTAATTATAATGGTCCCAATTTGGTCTTTTACGTTATTCTATAAGGAACGTAAGGAACAATATGGGGCTTTTGTCTTTTGAAACCTTTATAAGGGCATTGCTATAATTTCATCTTATTAAGATCTTTATAAAAGCCAAGGGGTATTTGTGTGCAAGTTTAACTCAGGAATCCCTCCTCTTTCCTTTCATGCAACATCAGGCTCCTCACCCCCACTACCCCCTACAACACCAACCCATGGGTGAACTGATGGCTATGATATCAATTCTGGAAAAGTATGACATGTCAAAACTATGAAATTGCTATCATCAATATAATTTGCCACATAGGCTGCTCATCAAAATATCAACGAAAAATCTTAGGGGAAAGGAACTCATCGACTAGATCAAATTCAGGCATATTGAGATCCACTTGATTTTGTACTAGATAACCAAATAACAACTCTATAGAACAAAGTATAATGACAAAAAATGTACAGGAAAGAACAATTTGGATGAACAGTTTGCCATAAACCAAAAATATGGCCCAAACATTAAGATCATAAATAAATCAGAAAACTGAAAAATCCATAATTCCCAACAAAACTATATGGCACACCTCTTCTCCCAGCGATTGGCACTGAAAAGCAGATGAATTGTTCGATCGTCCAGCTGTGATTTGTTGGAAAGATAAGCGGATATCATCTCCCCAACACTGGTGGTTCTGTCTGGAAACCTCCATGATTCTACAGAAAATCCTTTTTTCTCTAAGTGTGAGACTAATCTAGTTGATTGGGAGGTCTTCCCACAACGATCCAGCCCTTCTAGAACAATCAGGGCACCTCGTTGCCTATCATAGGAACCACTTTCCATTTGAATTTGCCTATGAGAACTCCTTTGGGGCAAATGTAAATGTAACCTCAGGGATCTTGGAGTCCCTACTGCACCTAATTTCCTACATGAAAACGAGAGACAAGAAAATTAAAAAGTGGGAAGTATCATGATATTTCAAAATATTAAATGGAAGGTGAAGCATTCATAATTTCATATGAAAAAATAATCCACCATTTATCAAGTAAACTGGTGAATCAACTTTTAGGACCAGATACACGATGTGCATAATGCCCCCAAGTGCCATTTTGAACGAGTGGTGCCCAAATTTTGATGATTAAGACCGTTGATCTGATTGGCCCCTCTGTGGATGAGGGATGCCCCTATAATATTCCAGATTGAAGATTCTAACCATCCAATTCTGGCCTACAGCTAAGTTCTGGGAATGAACGTTGGATGATTATTATGACCTTTCAATCTAGAAGATAATGCAGCATCCACCATCCATGGCGAATCCCATCTGATCACCCCAACAGCCGGTATTGGTGAACTAAGGGCTCACTTTCATGGACTTTAAACATCAGGATGCATATATGATCATCAATTCAGGATGTTTTGTAAAATCTTCAGGTCATACACAGAGACATCACATGTAATTAGAAATGAGAACACAACAAATTGGCTAGAATTTATCATGATTAGGTGCTAAGTTTACCCAGGCAAAAGTCAAGGCATCGAAGAGAAGCGATCGCAACATGTCAGTGGTTGAGAGAAAGATACTTACAAGGCTTTGGTAAGAGAGTAGGAACTTGGCATATCATGTTCTAGCAATGGGCAAAAAAATAAATAAATAAACAAAATAAAATATAAAAGAAAGGGCAAGATAGAAAAAAGATATCAAAACATTCTGAATAAAATACTTCAAAATGATATTCAGAATAAAATTTTCTAGAAGTGTGAATTGTTATACACAACCAACTCAAGGCACAGTCTGTTTATTAATGAATAAGCTCTTAAAGATGGTTCAAATCATCTAAGGAGTTGGATCATTAGCTGATTTACAGGCCCACCATGCCAATTTCGCTTGCAAGTGATGAAATGGATTCTCAAGTACATCAAAGGCAATCAGAAGTCTAGACCAGGGCCTTTTCTACAGTCATTCCAACAACATTCATCTAATCGGCCTTTTAGATCATGATTGGTCAGGTGATAACTTTGCCAGCTTTTACTGCTGGTCCCATGCCCGGATAAAGGAGGAGGATTGCTTAGGCAGGTTGACAGCTAGAATAAAACTTTTCTCACAACCCACATGAATTTTAAGAAAACATTCTATGAGGCTCAAGATAGGACGAAATGGAGAAACAGAATTCATATAGATGACCCCAACATAGCTCGGACAAGGCTTTGATGATGATTGGCCAGGTGATGTTGATACTGAAAAAGCACCAGGGTATGAGTTTCATTTTGGTTCAGTTCTATTTTCTTGGTTTTCTAAGTAGAAACTAGTGCTTGCTTGGCCTTCATCAAGCGTTTGATTAAGAATGATGTCCCTGAGCTAAATCACAAGCAAGAAGGCCCAATGAAGATAACGTTCACTAACAAGTCAGCAACTGCATTATCAAATAATGCAATATTTCAATGGCAAACCGAGCATATCAAGATCAAGTTCCATTTTCATTCGTGATATAGACAAGGAAGGTGATTTGCTCTAGAGTTTTGCAAATCTGAAGATCAGGTTGCTATAATCTCACAAAGCCACCACTGAAGGCGGAGACTTTCAGCAAGTTGAAGACAATGATGGTATGATTGTCTTTAAGATATTAGTTAAATGGAGGTTGTTAGAAACTGTAAGCCGAGACCAACAATCTCTAGTTGAGGTTAAAATGATGCTTCTTACCAAAAACTAGTTAATTTACATGGGACAATTACATGGTAATGTGATTGTAGTTGAAACTCAATGTGCTTTACAATAGATAAGTAGGAGCCCCAGAATAAAAGCATTCGATAAATCCTAGTAATTCATTCCTGTAGAACTTTTTAAAACATGAATAGTCGGCCAGTAAAAAGACTGATAGCATTTTCAAAATCCTCTACATGAGAGAGGAACAAGTACTGATTGAAATATCTGTATCAGTTTCCTTAAAACATTTCAACCCAAACATGTGTAAATTCTTCATCTTAGTTTCCATCAACTCCAACAAAGTTCTGCAGTGCTAACAAGCTCTTAGATTTTTCTCCTTCTGATTATCCTTATTGTAATATATCTAAGGCATGAAAGGCAGATTGGTTTTCCATCTCTGCCATTCATGTGTTCAGTGGTTCCTGCCTTTCATGCATCTGTGGCTAGAAAGGTGGATTGGTAGGGTTTATTGCGCTTCATACATTTATTGACCAAATTCCATGGAGAGTGAGAGAGAAGAAGAGGAAAAGGAATGCACAGAGAAGAGAAGAGGGTCCTTCACAAAGAAGGATGAGTAAGTGAAAATAAAAAGGTAATTGTCAGCACTTGTGAATTGGCAAAAGGTGCCCATGCTAAGCATGAGCTAGCAACTGATGATACATTATAATTTAAGAATAAAGAGAGAGTGCTAGAGTGAGAGAGAGAGAGAGAAGATTTTTTTTATAGCATTTTTTTTGCTCCAGTATATAGTCAACTCACACCCATAACAATTGTGGATGAACCACAAATAGATCCTTAGTCATCCCTATGGAAATAGACATGCCTTACCACTTCGAAAGGGTGAGGTAGGGTGGGTCCAAATCCTCTCATATTAACATTAGAATGTTTTTAAAAAAACTAAAATAAAAAAATGAGATTACATGAAGCTATGTTGCAATTTCTTAAACCAATAAATTTTGTACATACCTTCTTCATATGCCACCTATTCCCGATAAAGATTTTATCACTGTAATTTAGAAGAATAAATTAATAAAAAAAAATTCTGAAAATGATGAATCATCATATTAATGAAGAATGTCCGAACACGAAAGGTAAAAACTCAAAACAGCATTTGCATAAGTTGAAAAATAAAATAAAAAATGATTCTGTTGATTTTCAAAAATATATTCTATCAACAGTTCGGGATTAGGCCACATTTGTGTCGATATCCAAGTACATTTTTAATTAAAGAGTGGAAGCTAGGTTGACGACCCTAGTGCTCAATTTTGAGCTTCCCTTTCTAGGAAGTGGAGAAGCCCAACCATTTTTCTACTCAGAGCTGGTCCAAGCTTTCGGACTGAGGTTGAATCGATTAAAATACAAGCGAATCATAAAAATCTCTTTTTGCTTACACAAATACATTATATGGTAATATTGTTTTATTTAAGATAAATAATAATTAAGACAAGGCTTATACGTCAAAAGAAACACTTGCCTGCCTCAGCTCAGTTCACTGAAGGCAATATGATAACACCTCTTTTCCAGGAAATAGAAACAAAATATGTGCTGGGGTGGGACTTGGGAGTGTTTTGATTGAAATGGAAGAATGTGCCCTATTTATAAGCCAAGGGAGTCGTAGATGATTGACAAGTGTTATACATCCAACTACTAAAAAAAAAGTTATTGTACCATGCCACTCATCAAAATTAAAAATGACTCCCTTTCAGGTGTTGAAAGGGAAAATTCAGTTTTGGAAAGGAAATCATCTGTCGCGAAAACAACAGAAAAGCCCGCCCTTTCTGTCTTGAGTTTTTCTAATTCCCTTGTATTTTAATAAGGTAAATCTCTCTGTCAAGAGACAGGGCAACACAGATGCTTGATACTGAGGATTGAATGGATTTGGACATGGATAAAGGGTAAGCTCTTTGTTAATGGAGCTAAAAGTTTGATGACTTTTGTGTGGAATCCGTTGGTCTGGGGCTGCGTTAAATTGGTATCACGGAGAAAAGATCGTGTCCTCCAGTTCATCATCGTCCATCATCCCTTCCCCCATCGACCTCTTCCCACTCCAAAACCCCAACCCTCAAATCCCAACATCCCTGCCTCGCACAACCACTGACAGCCATCCACAAACCCCTATTCATCCCCAACCCACGAGAACCCCAAATCCCTAACCTAGCAATCCCATCACTCCATCTTCGGCCAACTCCAATCCACTGTTCCAATCGCCCAGAGATTAAAAAAAAAAAAAAAAAAAAAAAAAAAAACCCACGCCACAGATCCGAACCCCATCTCTGCCCATTCCCATCGAATCCGAACCAATTTCCCCAAACCTAAACCCTAAATCCCATCCCCAAGACCCAAGACCACTGCGCACAGAACCCATCCCCACCATCTCATCTCGCCTCACATCCCTGCAGCCGCCCATCTTCGTTCGAAACAAACCCCACCAATCAGGAAAAAAAATAGAGTATAAAGACGAGCGAGAATCAGCAGAAGAAGAAGATAGAAGAAGTAGATCTGAATTGAGAAGTAAACCTGGCACCGGACGAAAATCACTAGCCATAGTCGCCTCCATCACAGTAGCCATCGTCGCCGGACTTCCAGCGCCATTGCCACCATCCACGCCCAGATTAGCCGACCAGCCCCCTCTCTTCCCTTTCTCCTTCTTCCAGTCGAACAGGTTAGGGTTAGAGACGGAACCAAAAGTCCCGCCAAATGTGCTAAGTTCTGCAGTTGGGCCTCCCTTCCCTGAGTTTTGGGCTTGACTTGCAGTCAGGGCCTGATTTGAGTCCAGACCCGACCCAGCCCACTTAAAAAAGAGATTTCTAGCCATGCCTAGAAGAGGTGACAATATCAAGTCATTGGCTCACACACAAGGAACGTGATGAACAATTATTCAAACTGGGCAAAGATATGGACGAGGTAATGGATCGTCTAAGCACAGTAGAGACTGCACTTATTGAATTGCAAAGTAAGTAGTTGGTTGCAAAGGAAGGGTCTTCCACTACTTCACAACTAATCACACCCATCCAAATAGAAAGGCTTGAGCAACGTGAATCCATGCGTGACTTTGTACCGCATCTCATCGCTGAACGAGACACCCAGGGTCCCATGGTTGCACACCACACTGATGATATCACAAAGAAAGTTAAAATTGATGTGGCTGATTTCTCTGGAGATGTTAGTCCGAAAGTTTTTTATTGATGGGCTTAATTCCCTGGAAGATTATTTTGGTCAGTATAACATGAACGATGAGCAATGGATTGCTTATATGCTTGATCTACCATCTGATTTAGGTGTCAATTCTACTTTCAACATAAGGGATCTTACACTCTACCATTGTGATAAGCAGGGTTGCCAACCAACTGAGCAACCCTTAGTTGAACGCATCCCTACTTGTTCATGTAAAAATATGAAATTCTAGAAAATTTAAACTATTTATTAACTAATCCCGAAGTATTGGAAAACTCATGTCAGCAAAAAGAAATCTTGAAGGTTCATGAGTCTCCCCATCTTTTTGAGTCTTCTTAGTTTCTTGGAGAGGTCTCCTTAAATTTTTTTTAGGGAAGTACTTAATTAAGGACTTTGTGCAATGGGAAGATTCTTTTCACCATGGATTTCTACTTTTGCAGGAGAGAGGAATTGTGTATTCCCATATCTCTCATGGGAAATCTAAATTCTCTCTATAAAAAAGAAATGCGTCAAGAGAAGGCCCTAAATGTTTCTTTTTCTTAAGAAGCATAGGCGAGATCAATTCTTTTTGCAGTAAAAAGCTTGAAGCAAGGATAGAGGCTTCTCCAAAGCCCACATAATGTTGGATGCGCTTGAGGTGGTGCAAGCAATCAATGAAGATTTTGATTGGTCCATTGATCCTATTCCGCATGATATTAATTACATCTTTCAAATAGTTTAGACTCAATAGTCTTCTCTTATATCCCGAGGGATTATAATGTGGTAGCTCATGAGTTACTAGGTTTGCTTCTCTTAGGAATGTTACGTCTTCGATTTACAGAGTGCTATTTGGACGAGGATAGGGTCCTTGATTGGCTTTTTGTTCTTCTGTTTGTTGTTGTTCCTTTTAATAATGTTCTTATTCTACAAAAATAAATAAATAAATAAATTATTTTCTTCTGTTTTTAGGAAAATGTGTCACCAAACAATTGAATTGTCTCTTTATTGTGCAATCCTTTGTACAAACATGCCATTGACAAGAAGAGTCTTGGAACTTTCTCTTTGAAACTCTGGATTGTCCTTTTCTTTGAGTCAGTGAAGTGTTGGGTTGGCCCATAAGAGAAGTCCACTTGAATCCTTTATCATAATTGTCACCATAAATAAGAATCATGATCGGGAATCACAGGGCTACTGCTGAGGATGACTCACCCGCTCCCATAGTTAAACCGAGGGATTGATCCGTGGGCGGATATATTTACTTTCAATCTCCTATACACGAGGCCAACCAGCAAAATATAAGAATCACGATGCCATACGGAGAAATCTTGACCAGTGGATCAGATACCTCTAATTAGCATGATGACCATGTTTTCTCTAGTTAGACTTAAATTTTACAGGTTTACAGAATAGAGAATTTTCAGCTCCGATCTGTGATATCAATCAGTAAAAAGTGAGCCCAAGTATGAGGGGAATTAAAACATTTCATCAAAAATATAATTTGGGAGATTTAATCGCGTTTATCTTCATTCTAGTTAGTTCATGGTTTGTTGATAGCAGTTAGTCTCATGCCAGTGATCCAAGCTCACTGGGGTAAGGATGAGATAATTCATACTCTTTAATTTAAAACTGGGGGTGGGTTTTATATCTAATTAAGATTTCGAGCAGTAGATAAAATGGACCAATTAATGCATGTTTTGGTCCTGATGCATTTGCAATATGGATCTTAGGTCATGAAAACTTGAGTCAAAATCCAAGAGGACTAGATTTTAAGCAATCAACAATTTGAAAGTTAAACCGAATCATGTAAGATTGTGTTTGACCCAAAAAGAAGCTACCCATGATCTACATTGCTATGACCCAAATTATAAATCACAAGTTGGTACCTAGAGTGATCCAGGTGACCCAGTTGAGTCCACTCTAGTTAAATAGGATATGGTACACAAATTTTCATTGGATCAGATCGATCGAATGTGGGTCCCATGTGCGCCAAACCAATTTCATCTTATTATGTGATTGTGGCGGGTAGATTTGACCATGTTTCCTTTTAACACCCCTCTTAAATTTTATACCAATTATATATGAACAGCTCATGATATTGGGGTTGGGACTAGGTTCATTTGGATCTATCTCCTGATCTTCATCAGATTCTGGAACACCCTGAATTTAGATCATTTACAGATGATGATGGGGTTGGGACAAGGTTAATTCATTTGGATCTATCTCCGGGTCTTCATAGGATTCTGGGACACCCTGAACTTAGATTATTCACAGCCATGCACAAATAAATGATCGTTCTAGAGAGTTTTATTTTGGATATCAAGTTCTTAAGAGTTGAATCTGGTCCATTTATTATAGGGGGGAGATTTGGATGAATTTAATCCAACAGATCTTCTGTGTTCTATGATTGAGAGGGTGGTGGGTTCTGTAGGAGGGGAGGGATCATAAGTGGGTCCAGAAGTGGGCCCCACATAAGTGTTGATCTTAGTTCAACATTGCCCAATGGGGTCCATCTGAGAGGGGTAGTGTGCTGTGGGGGGTTGATTGTGTGGAGATGAAAAGGACTTGGCCTGAATAGGGCCATCAAATATCTTACATGACCCAGAAATTAAGGACTTCCCGGCAGTGGACCAAAACCTGATCACCTGATATTTTCAAATTTTCAACCGTTGCCTCTCTCTCTCTCTCTAACCCCAACTTCTCTTCCAAAGGGGTGCTTACAGCCCCAAAAGCCATGATGTCCCTAAGCTCTCTCTATCTGTTGCTCTTTATTTCTTTCTAGTTTTGGCTCTCTCTCCATTTAATTTCTTTCTTCTTTTGGCAAGGGATGCTTATCACCTCAACAGACACGTCCAAAAGGACACCAAAATAGGTTAATCGATCTTCTCTATAAAATGATAACCCAATTACTCAAATCTCACCACATCCCTCAACTTCATAGTAAGCTTTAAGAAATTCTTGACCTTTGATTTGACATGGCTTCTTCCGTCCCCAAAGAAGTGCTCCTCGCTTTCCATACAATGGAAAGGGAAGTCTTTCGACGCTTGGTAATGGAAATGGCAAGAGACCCATTTCGTTCCATGCAGATGATTGCTCTCTGGCTTTGGATAGAGGGATTGGGATTTCCTAACTTGATTCAGAAAATGCTTGCAATGCCTACTCGCATTCTGAATCTGGTTGCGGACGAGGCCGAAGAGTGCCTCAAATGCCTCCACCTCGACCTCCTCCCTTCTCCTCCTACTGCCCACCATGACATTCCCATCACCAGGAGTCTGGCTGCACCACCCTTTTCGCTCCAATACCTCCATGAGAGGCGCCAGGGGGCACTTTCGGGGATGAAAACCATAATGGATGATGTATGTTCTCGGATCTTTGATGACATAGTTGAAAGACTGGCTCAAAGAATTAGAGCTGCCGTTTTCCCACCAGGCCCAGTCAGGCCCAACATCAGACCCGGAATGAATGTGGGGCCCCTAATGTCACCGCCCGATCTCTCCACTAATGTGGGTCAGATGAAGGGTCCTCGGAGTTCCATCAATCCCCATCAGGAGGGAACAAGCCGGCAAGGTGGGACTTTTGAGGCCTCAGAAATATTGATGATGATGATGGGCCCTTTATTTAGACCCTTCTTTAACCCGGCCCCACATCACATCGGATCCTTGGATGGGCCACATCCATTTGCAGGTGGAGCACAAGTGTCCCAAATGCAAATTGACCCACTCCAAAATCTTGTCGGAGAGCCACAAGAGTGGGGCGTTGATATCATCAACGCCTTTATGGCAGAAACCCACCTAAACCCAAGGGCCAGACCATGGGCCCCTGAAGATGAGGCTTCTCAGGGTGACCGGACCATGTTCCTGACCTTTTCCCGGGGCTACCCACTCAGTGAAGCAGAGATCGTAGAGTTTTTTACAAGGTATATATCTCACTCTTCCTCTCATCCATGCATGCATGTATTTTTTTATTTTTATTTTTTGCTTTAGATATCAAATGTTGGCAATTGTACAGCATATAAATGACATGCTAACTAGACGAACTAGTCCTCTACTCTTATAGGGTTTAGGGTTTTTGAGTTCAATATTTATGTATTTCATGAGTTACAGTTGCTGGGTCATTTTTCTAATTAATTTGATGGTTTTGTAGGCACTGGGGGGATTGTATCCAATCCTTGTTTATTCAGGAAACTGAAGAAGGGGTTCAACCCCTCTTTGCTCGCCTCGTATTGTACTCGCCAGCTACGGTTCCCTTGATCCTTCAAGGGCAGGAGAAGGCAAAATTTGTCATCAAAGGAAAACATGTATGGGTGAGACCTTACGTCCCGAAGAAGAGCAGGGCCCAGTCGCCAACAAAATGAAGACGACCCCAGGCACAGTAAAATTCATTGTTGTAAAATAAAACCAAGTTCACATGAAATGTTATCATTATTGTAAATCAAATACAAATTCATTTATTATTAGAAATTTGAGTTTCCTTGGCTATTTAACTAGTACATATGGAAGTGTTTTGTGTGTGTGTGTGAGAGAGAGAGAGAGGAAGGGGGGGGGGGGGGGGGGGGGGGGGTGTGGGTGTGGTCGTTCAACATGGTCCCCTTATTAGGATGTATTGGATAGGGTTGGATCAGGTCAACGTCCATTAATAATTTCATTGTCATCATCAGATTGTCCCAACTTCTGTTTAAGGTTATACCTCCGGTAACTATTTATATATAGTGATTCAGGCCCAAACATCCATTATTAATTAAATTTAGGCAAGCCACTCCCAAAAATGGGCCACCGCTTGGAATTCTAATGGCCAAGTCATTTTGGACACTTTGAAAAGACCACATAAACTTGAAAGAAACTAAACTCTTGCCCGATAGTATCCCTTCAAATTATGAGCCACTGTAAAGCAAATACAGGTGATATGGTTTAGGTGTAGAGGACAATGCATTTGTTTGAATATCCTACCATTGGACTCTAAAGCAAATGTAGGTAATATTGTTCCAGTGTAGATGCTCGACTCTAAAGCAAGTGCAGGTAATATTGTTCCAGTGTAGATGACGAGCGTTTGTTTGAATAAGCTGCTCTTACCTTAACCATGGAAGAAGTATCAGCTTGTTTGGATATTTGCAAGTTCATTTGTTTGGATAACCTTGAGTTAGGCCGAACGCTTTGGATATTTGCAAGTTCATTTGTTTGGATAACCTTGAGTTAGGACAGAACGCAATCTTCCCTTCCTATATGTAACAAGTCCATCCTACATTGTTCCACGTTCAGCATTTGCATCTGTTACATTTTTTAACGAGTCCACAAAATAATTGGAATGCCGTTTGATGGACCCAAATTTTTTTTCTTTGGGTCACTCTGTAACAGTATGTTTTACAAGGGGGTCATATGTAAAATAGCATACAAGGGGTGTGTTCTGTGCTTGTCAAGCAGTCAACTCTTTATAAGTTGATTTTTGAAGTTGTTTCTTTACTTCGCACTGAGTTAGAGCCAAACATTAAATTAGACTTTTCTAATGGCTGAAATTTGGCATTTTAGAAAAAAAAGAAAAAGAAAGAAAAGACATGGCATTTTCAAATGCCAAGATACAACCATTACATCATGTCTCTTGACACCCTGGTCCGGAATTTCACCACTCCCCCATCCCATGGATGTGGAAGCAGAAGAGAATCTCCCATTATAAATTCTCAAAGAATTTAATATGAATTAAGTAGGCATATAATGAAATGTTAGAAGCTTAACTAGGGCTTCTTCATTAAGTAATTTTTTCTTTACTTGACCGCATTGAAGTAGGAATCGGTTGTAGATTAAAGAGGCCGGGTATGGTAAAATTACTCTTATGAATTACCCAGTTTCTCTTTTTTATTCATTTATTGTAGAAACATAGATACCAAGTTGACCAATAGTGGGGTAAATGCTAACGAAGTAGGTGGGCCACCAATGCGGAAAAAGGATTGCCTATGGCATATCTAAGATAAACCAGATTGATCATTTGGGAATAGTCCTTAATGATGCGTTTGTACAGCAAAAGATCCACATAAAGAGGATGAAAATGGGCTAGCTTTACCCGCGTCTTCCTCTTGCTTGCATTTGGTGTAGCAGTGTTTCACTAATGAAAATGGAATTCTAACGCCTCTTTCAGTGATTTGGTTCCGACCTCGTAAGTCGGATTTCGGACCTCTTCCACGGCTCATGTACAAACACGTTTTAAATAATCTGGGCTATTGAGAGAAGAAGCACGCAATTGAATATCTTTAAATTTGCCTTCAAGAACTGCAGAGCTGGATTTACTAGAGTTGGAAAAAAGAATCTTCCAAACATGCGAAACCAGCGCTGGAAAACTCAAAAAGGCAGTAGGACGCAAAGCTAGCTCTATCATGAATTGTGGAGTGAAGGAGCTCAGGCATAGCCTCAAGCCTTGTTTGGTGGGTGATTAAGATAGAGATATGGAAAGGATAATTAGGACGATGAATCCAATTATCTTTAGTGTACCTGCACTAAAAGAACCATCATGACATAAAATCACATGCAAATATGATCGCAGGGGATATATCTTCTCCGAAAAAACCCTTCATTTTAAGCCTTTATGCAGAAACAGCCAAGCTAAGAAAAAGTACTTCCGGATATGACCCTAAAAACAAAACCCAGTCGTGCCACTCAACAGAATCACCTTGATGGGATAGAAGACATTTCAAAGCTTGGGTTAAACCAGGTTGAGACGCTGAGTTTGGAAGCAGTTTTTTACAACGTACATCGTATATCAGAAATCGCATTGAATTACTAGGCATTGTGAAAGGGTTGAGGCTTCATCAATCTGACCATCTTCTTGTCATATGTGGAACATCCATGAACCCATCTAGGTGAGAACTACTGGATATATATATATATATATATATATTACCCCTCGACCAACATACGCCCATCTAAGTGGGACCTACTTGACAAGAGATCATATGCGTCTGATATTACCTATAGGAGACCCACTAGATTCAAACATCTATATGGGACCCACTAGATTAAATATTAACCAATGACTAGTTGTATGAAACTATTAGATGAAAGATACCACCATCCACCTATGAACATATTCAACGGCGGACTCAGTATTTTTATTTGGATGATACGAGCAATAATCATTAACATATACCAATAGTTTAAGCTTGAAGAGTCTCAAATTAATTAATCGATATTTGCTTATATATTGGTAAAGTCCTCTATATGAATTTTTTTAATAAAATGGATTTATATTTGATAATTACATAAGAGGTTGATCATTCACTCTTTTTTTTCTTTTTTGCTTAAAGTTAATTGCATATTAGAAAAGAAGAAGATTTAAAGGCTTGCAAGAGCCCCCAAAGAATAGAATATACAGCAGATCAAAATGGAAATATCAAAACAGAGCAACAAAGAAAAGAAAAAATAAACTGTTGTGGTCAGTTGGTTAATGGAGCAGAGGCTCCCAAAAAATGGAGAAGGTTGCACAATTGAGCTCCTATAAATGGCTTGGAAATGCTATCCAAACAGAAGTGGAGCAGTTCCATGATCCGATGCTTCAGTGTGGACAGAGGTGCTTTCTTTGATTGAAAAGTGACTTCATTCCTTGTCCTTCATATGTGGATAGAACTTTTTTCATGAAAACTGTGGCCAAGCCTTGCCTAAGTATAGGTGTCACAGGAAGCAGAAAAAGCATCCCAAGATGGAGAGTGCAGAAGGGGCACCTAAAAGCCTGAAGAAGGCACTATCCAACTCCAGATCTCAGTTTCTGAGTCCTGATTGCAAAGGTACGTAGCATCTTGAGGCAAGAGAAAACCCTACTGATTGTCCCAAGAGCAAAATCTATAAATTAAAGTAGCCCAGCTGACCGGAGCAGATCTTGAGTGTATCATCTTTGAGGCAAATTTGAGGGTGAAATGGCCATCAACCTGGGATTTCCATCCTTCACTCAATTTATGTGTTTCTTATTCGTTAATGCTTAATTCAAATATTAATTTTAACTTATTATTCAGTTTGCATGAGACTTAATCTATGTGTTGTTATTTATTAAAAGTAACTTCATTCCGATTTTTCTCTCTATTACAAAATCCTCATGTTGTAAAAATGTGCCCTTACTCTAATGTAGAAATCAAGGATTCCGCTAATCATAATCGAACATTTTACATTGACAAGTTTTTATTCAAGTTTTTTTTGTCACCTACCAAACCAAGAGGCCAAACCCCCTAACTAGACTAATAATTGACCTTCTCTAGATGTAGAATGTGAAAACCACATTGATCACTACAAAGTGTGTACTGTGTATGCATGTGAAAGTTGTAAATCTCAAAAGCAAAGCAACCCTAACTGTATATAAAATGGTCCATAGTGCCACATCCTCATATGATTGGCTTTATAGTCTTTATTTTATTCAAAACCGTATAAGGTGGACACTTAAATGTGTTACATGTGTATGGTATTAGAAGGTCCCTCTCCTTATTCAAACATTTGTTAGATACGAGTTGTTGGCATGGGAAATCTTTCAAAATGAGTAGATAGATCTTGCATGCAGTGCCCCCGAATCTAATCTCAGCTTTATTCTAATACCCTTTTGTCCTTTCTTCCTTAAACAGAAGGAAGTCCCAATGTCACGTGAGGCCTCCTTGCTCTGACCAGTCAATGCACCTTATGGAAGCATAATTATATTAACAATAATTAAAGGAAAAGGGGATTATAGTAGTATTAAACAATGACCCAACAAAATACAGGCCTGTGCCTTTTGGCCGACCATATCTTACTGGTGGGGCAATCTTTAGATGATTTGGGTATTCCATTGAGTGGGGCTAGAGGATCAAGTTTTGATATTGGACCCTGATGGAGTTACAAATCTTATGCATCGGCCAAAATAGTTGGTGTGGTTTTTTTTTTTTTTTATATTTTGAATAATAAAATAATAGTCTATATCAGTTTATATTATTCAATAATATTATATTATGTTGACTGTATGGATTTATATAATAGACAGGAAAGAAACTAGAAGATTTTCCTTCGCAAATAAAGCCCTCCTAAGAAAGACATGGTAGTTAGGAAGGCATTGGCCAATAGCAAATAGATTTAGTAAGGTAGAGTTAGTACTAAAAAGTGGGTCGTCATGCCAGTTTAAGTACCTTGAAAGATACTTCCCAATAAAAGGAAAACTAAAAATACTTCTTGTTTGCTCTGTTAGTTGACTTTTATAAGCATTTCACTATATTTCAATTTATTTTAAGGTTGTTAGAAACTAAGGGATAAAGAAAGCAACAAATAGTTAATATGATGAAAAATTATACCTTGAGTTCTAAACCCATTTCATAAATATCATGTAAGAAAATGAAAGTTTTTGTGGGCTAATCTCTTGTTAATATCATGGTAGGGCCCACTACATGTTGTGTACTGTGAAGATCTATGATCAACACACAACCATATGATGCATACACTGAAGTATTTCTTAACCCTAAACCTGAGTCCTGGCTGACCCAAATACTGATCCGAATGACTTGAAATACAAATATTAATCCAACACTACATAAATGGTTTCTATCAATGATGGGTGAGATTCATACACCTTTACAAGTGCTGGCCCTAATGAACTGATTCTCTCGGGTTGGGAGCTGCATTGTTTCACTTAAACAAAAAGGGAGGATGAGGTGGTCATCCTAGCACATATATATACATTAATTGAAAGCCTAGCTTCCTTCCTTTCACAGATGATTTATAAAATATTTGGGGGCATGATAACCATCTCAAGTCCCCTTGAAAAGTTGTTGACTGAATTTTTTATGTCAAGTAGGGGACCTACCTACAAGCATGGGAACTTTCATAGGGACCAAACAACGCTTCAAACCTTCCCATGAGAGAGAGAAACGAATAGAATAAAAATCTAAAGGAGTTAGATGTCTGATACAGGGGTGTCCACCACATGTGACCATAACCCTTAAAACCACTAGCCCAATGTTTATGTTGGGGGAACTTTTCAATCTCTTATATCCCCGCCCCGCCCCATATATTGCCCCGCATATTTGCCTTTTTATTTATTTGTCCCCTGCGGGAGCCTCTCTAGGAGTTGAACCCGTGACTTCTCAATCTCTTATAGTCTTGGGAAGCAACCTTACCCCGCATATTTGTCTTTTTGTTTATTTGTCCCCTGTGGGGAGCCTCCCCAGGAGTCGAACCCGTGACTTCTCAATCTCTTATAGTCTTGGGAAGCAACGCTGGTACCACTTGAGCTAGTAGCTCAAATAAACAAAAAGGCAAATATGCGGGGCGGGGCTATAAAAGATTGAAAAGTTCCCCCTACAGCTTACTAATCTTAAACAACACCCTAACATCATTCATATACGGTTGTTAGTGGGGTGAGACAACTTACAATCAGGAATGAATTCTTCCCTGGAGCATTAATCGTAGAGACTTGCATGGGTTGGGTGTGTGAATACTACCTTAAAAAAAAAAGGAAGAAATTGTCATTGTAGAGAGAGAGAGAGAGAGAGAGAGAGAGAGAGAGAGAGAGAGAGAGAGAGAGCATGTTGGAATCCATTATCTATGCATGACTTAGAGGGATTGTTTTATTGAAAGCATTTAAGTATCTCTTAGAGGACCTGAAGCATTCCAAATATTGTCCCACATAATAGAATTCCAAAGTTCTCAAGGGTCTAGTCGCACTCTGAAATTTAGAATTCTAATGATATACCATGGCCAAAAGTGACTATTCATATGCCAACTAAACAGATTCTCATCATTAATTAAAAAATTTTCAAATAGGGAATCTGGACTTCTGAAGGATAACTCCTACATTTATCCGGAACTCCTGACGAGCAAAATTTCTATTTGAAATGCTCTCAACCAAACAGGCCCTTAAGGTCTAATTGGTCGCACTTATTAAATGGTTACATTCTGCCATAGGGACCTTTAATGGCTTGCGTGAGAGGTAAAAACTGATTAGTTCTCTTTGGCACCCACTTAGATGCATGCTAATCATTGGAGAATGTGAGATACGATTTTGGCAAAAATCATCTTACTAAGATAATAACTACCATTGATATTTATGGGGTGACAAGCCTGACTGGCTTGAATTAAAAATTTCCTCTCACATACCTTGTTTCAATCGCTGAAAAGTTTCTGTAAGTTCAAGTTTGACCATGGCGTGGAGGAATTCATCTATGACTTGATACTTCTAGAATTAGGGTTCTTCTCACAAAGGGTGGTGGTCCAAGTTAACATGGTTACAGTCCCCAGTACTCTTGTTTACACCTAATGTTTTACCATTACTACATGCATATATAAAATTCAAAAAGGATGAGCATTCCTAGGGTTTTCTTGGATATTATTTGGGATAAAGGAAGGTCTAATAGGGACAATCACAGACAGGCATGCATTAAATATTTAAAATAATCAGAACCCGAATCCCATTTCCTACACTCACCCCTAACACCTCCTTCAAACACACCCCATCACAAGCATGCAAAAGCTTGTAGGTTTATATACATAATCTTGGTTTCCAACTAGGCATATGGTTTACAAGGACTATTAAGCTCAGTCGAGTGTCTTAATGCCAAACTACTGAAGAGGTGGGTCCCACAACCATGCAGAAGTATCACCTCGATCTGCAAGACTACATGTTGTACTTATGAGCATGATTTTCGAAGATGGGTACTTCTAAGGGCCACTTAGATGCAAGTCAACTATTAAAGAAGGTTGAAAAGAAAAGAAAAAAAAAAAAAAAACTATTAGAGGGAGGATGGATGGGGGTGATGATAGGAATGTCAATCGTTATTTGATTATCCGAGTACCTGAGTCCAATATAGAAAAAGATAAAAATGAAAATAGAACTTGAAACCTAAATTTTGATCCAAATCGCATTAGAATGCTATTGACTCTAATAATTGAATATAAGTGTTTTTTTATTTTTTATTTATAACATAGGAACCCACATACCCTCTTTCGGAGGATCATTGGTAACCACCCACTAGCTCTATATTTCGGTTAAGGCCTAAAGGGATTCGAAGGCATGACCTCCAGGTTAAAACTGGACTTCCTAACCACACGAATAATTTAAGTATGGGTACATTTTAAGTATGGATACATTTATTTTGACCATCATAGTTCTCTGTTATAGTTTTTGGCATTTTGGGTGCTTCTTTAGTTGCTGATGTTCTCTGCTTAATATTAATGCTGTTTTCTTTGGGGTTTTTGTCTCTTGTCAACATGTACTTGCCAATTAGCAAAAAACCAACGCCAAATTTTGTAACCTTACGGACCCACAAAATACAAGAGATGGGTGCTGTCACATTTTACCACCGAATCCAAGCCACATTAATATTACAAAAATAAAAAATGTAGTAGCCTAAGGAGTTCCACTAGATCTCTAAAATCAAGAGGAATTTATGAATTAGACATCTGTAAAAGATAACAAACACCATCATTTTCCAAAATCAAGACTTTCAAACTAAAAAAAATAAAATTACTATAGTGACAATTCTCACCTTAAATGAGAAAAATGTTGTTTTCTTAAATTAAATTGATTTTTTTAATCAAAAGTGATCTTTTATACATGACTAATCAATCACCCACATTTTGTGTTTCAATTTGGAAATATCATATTAATCTTATGTTTTTGCTTCCAAGTGGGGGTGTGAGTAAGCGACTACGCTTTGTGATGTGAGGCGCGGATTCTTCATGTAAGGTTTGCTTTGTATTGAACCTTCCTGGGCTTGTGTGTATGGCAATATCCATGTATTTTTATTTACGAGGAGGCACGGGCACTCCCCTGATTTCTCCAAGGCCATGCCACTTTCCACCAGGGGTTTTCTTTCCTTTTATTAGTAATAATAAATATAATAATAATCTTTTACAATAACACTCGATATTTTTTGGTATCCCTGCTAAGGGGTCGGGATATGTGAGACTCACATATGAGAGGTGATGCAAACTCGCACATGTAAGAAGACTCGATAATTATTATGCTCCGAAGATAATTTTTTTTCTAAAATTCTCAATGTGAACTAGTCAAAGTAAAAGATGTGGGGCCTCAATTTGAAATAGGCATCCAGAATGTTGTGATTGGCAGGATTTTAATTTCTTATTAATTATAATATTTGTTGGATTTCCATCTCTATTTACCATTCGATTGATCATGCAAAAGACACAAGCAAGAGACATAAACTCGATTTATGGGTTGAAAAGTTTTCAATTTTGAGGCCCTTAGAAAAAAAAATTTCCTGAAAAAGTCTATTAATTTGCCAAAACAAATAAAGAAAACCAAAAAATAAGCGCTACAACTATTACAATCTTATATCAAACATTCCCCCCTTTGGTAATTCTACTTGTAAAGTCAAGTCAAGTGAAGTCAAGTTAAACATCACATCAAAAGCACTTTTTAACCAAACTCCCTCCATCTTTTCCAAAAATAATAAAAAAGCAACTACATTTATTAACTAAAAAAAAAAAAAAATTCCATTTTCCATACAAAAAGTCAAAAATATTTCATCCCAAATGGCTAAAAATAAAATATCATCATAACCCACTACATATTTTTTATTATTTTACTTCACTCCACTTCATTTTAAAAACAAAATGCCAAAAGGGTGCGCTTGACTCACTAAATTCCACTTCAGTCCTACCTTGATATGCATCACAACGCATCACAACCGCAGTCTTCAGATACTGTAAATGAATGCTAAAGATATGAGAAGGTAAATTATATTATATATAGTTTGGAGCAGCCCACTTGGTAAGGGCATCTGCAGTAGCAGTAGCAGTTTGCCTCCAAAATTGTGCCCTCCACATCCCAATCCGCTCTAAACGTTGTAAGATTTTCTTCCAAAAAATTATCAAGTCCCACGACATACCCTTGAATTAAGATGTTCATTTGTTCCAAAATGCCATGTTATACATGGGCGTTTTCAATCCCAATTGATCAGGATTAACATGCATCTAAGTGAGCCTTGTAGGCCAGGGTTCTAATTAATTGCTTATCCTGATTTGGTCACCGGGATTTTACTTTTTGAGACTTAATAGTTAATATATGGCTATGCGCATTCCATTTTGAGACCCTTAAATGGATGGCCTAGACCAACCCACAAGCATGGTGAAGTTGTTCAAGCGCCATATATAGATCATGTATTGTTGAGTAATGTGATGGGAGTCCAATAGGATTCCGACACTTAATTTCTTGTTGGACCTACTTGGACTACCCATATGTATTGGTTGGTGGTTGGATGGAAAGGTGTTTCCATAGATTCTATCTTAATTATGGCTAAACAGTTCTCCTTGTTTGTTGATCATAGTAATAACATGAGGGGACTATATATAATGTAATTGGTTAGAACAAATGTCATACAACAATTAATTTTGGATGCTCTTGACTCGATGGCAATTAATGATCGTCTAATTAAATCTGAATTTTAGTCCTAATGCACCAATATTGTATTGTTCGATCCTAACCACCCATATTCCTTCATATAGGACGTCGTTTCACATTAAGTCCTGCATGACAAACTCGTACTTTCTCGTTATATAAATATTTCAAAGAATTGTAATTCTTTGGAGATATTTTATATATAGGGCCTCCTCCCTAGCGCTAAAGGTGACGGGGAACTCATTCGCTCATGCTTGTAGGGTCCATCTGAGGGTCAACATAGGGATAGGTAGGGTTGGGGGGGGGAATTTACAGATATGCTTGGTCTCATCTTATGTAAAAATATTAGCCTCATCCAATTAACATATCATTACACCAAAAACGAAAAATCGGAACGAATTACCGTTCCTAATCCGTTCATCCGTTCATAAACTGTTCCTAATCCGTTCCAAAAATAGGAAATTGGAACGGATGAACGGATTAGGAACACATGGATTAGGAACGGTAATCCGTTCCAATTTCTCGTTTTTGGTGTAGTGTATCATCTTCACTTAAAATCCACAAGTTTAATGGTGTACAGTCCATTCACATGGATGCGCAGTCGATCAAACAGTGCACGGTCCTTTCACATCAATCAAAGTTTGGTGGGACCCTTGAACTACCCACACGTGCGAGCAGATGGATTCCCTCCCGTTTGTTTATATATAAAAATTCTTTTGCAAAGTAGGCATGACAATGGGCTGTATTTAATTTTTAATTGAGTAAAGATCTCATACTAAACCCAATCCAAATAAATTCAAAAAGTTCAACCCAAACCCTAAACTATGTGATGCAGCTAAGCATGAACTCAACTCAAAATGTTAACTCAAACGTCTTTAATTAACCCTAAACTTGAGTGTCAAGAATTTCCAAAAAGGCTCCACCTACAACATGGCGGATCGAAAAACCTTGAAGAATAAAGGGATAGCCCATTTGTAGGGAGTCTCGTTGTCTCAGTTCTTTCACCCAACTATCCAAAGTTTCATCACTGAGTCCTCTTCCCTGAAGAGCAGATGGTCTTCTCTCCAACGTGCACTAGGGTTCACCCTGGAATCAGTTGAGTTTTTGAAGGGTCCAAACCCCTTGGTTGTTAAAAATATTTGATAAATTAAAAAATATATATATACTATTCAAGACCCTAAAACCCCATAAACACTTTTTTGTTTTTCCTATTAGGGAGGATTTAGAAAACATATAAAAGTTATCCATAATTCTTTCTATCAAGTCTTCCCCATAAACTTTTTTGTGAAATGACAGAAATACCCGCTCTTACGATACGTTTTATCTTTTGCTTAACCACTTTCCTCCCCAAAACAGACGGCTTTAATCTTGATGATTGTAACCATTTAATGAAGCTAGTTTTTGGTTATTTGGAATACCGTTGTTTAACCGTCCATGCATAAAGAAAGTTGAAGTGGGCCCCACTAGCTCTTTGTGTTATACTTAATCATTTCTCTTAAATAATTTAATCAAGAAAAACTCTTAAAAATGACATAAAAGTATTTTTTTTCATTTTTTAAAATTTTTTTATGGAGAGAACTTGATTGAAAGAATTGTAGAAAATATTTAATTTTTTTAAAATTCATACCTTTTATATATATATATTTTAAAATAACTAAAAAGTTTCATACCAGTTTGAGAATTTCCTTTCCTATTATTCCTTCTCAGTAGGCAATTTTTTTTTTCTCTCTTCTTTCCATTTCTTGCACTGTACTCTCCCCTTACATGGGATGAAACGTCGTTCTCTCCCAGGCACCTTTGGTTGGCCACTCAGAATTTCACTGTCATATTTAAATCTAGCCTACCTGAAACTGAGCACCCGACCAAACGCCACTTGTCGGTCCTCCTCAGACACCTTCTCTCCTCCAACTGGTGTGCCCTTTCATCAATCTCTGCGCCCATTCACCACTTGTACTTCCCTTATCCTACATTCCCCACCACCACCACCACCACCTCTCTCTCTCTAAAACCCATGTATCAAAACTGCTTTTCTCACTGGAAAACTGGCCTTTTGGGCTGGTACCCACAAGAGAAAACCACCTATAATAGAGAACCCACATGACAAAACCACTTACAATGGGATGAAACCCAGTAAATTTGCATCAAATGGAGAAGATAAAGATGGTTTTTTTGTGGCTAAGGTATGAATGTCTACATTGTGTTTGGAAATTAGTAAATGACCTTGTGTTTTGTTTCTTTGATTATTTTTTTTTTCTCTTTCTCGCTCCTTCGATCTCGATTTTGGAGTTGGAGAGTGGTTGAAGGAGGGACGAAGCACGTGCGGTAACGTATTCCGGCATATAAGCTTCCATATGCACGTGCGCCTTCTTCATATACATGCATGCATATGCACGGGGCGTTTGAAGAAGGTGCATGCATATCTCTCTCACTCTCTCTGAAAATCTCCTTCATCTGATAGCCAATCGCACGTGTCAACTAGTTTGCACATGTGAAGACCTTATGGAAACCCTAGGTTTTTTAATGGAAGTTTTGTAGAGAAACACCTCTACATTTTGAAAATTATGTATAATTTCCTGTGGTCTTTTATATGTACAAAGACCTACCTCCATTAGTTTGGAGATTTGAGTTAACTATATTTACCTTTGTCTTAATATAAAAATGATGGGATTTTTTTTATAGATTTGATCTATAATTCGAATTAAAATTTAAGCATTGATTCGAAAGGACATAGAAACAATATATCAAGATTGATGCACTCAATCAATTTTGATTCAAACCAAGTTAGATTTTAAAATGATTTAATTAGTTTTACAATTAAATATGTTAGATTTCTTCACTGTAGCCCACCTGATGAAAAGTTTAGGAATTGATAGAAGAGATATCCACATGACTGAATTTCAAGTTGTTTCATAACCATTAAAACTTTGTGCGAAAAAAATAGATTCTAGATTTTTACCTAATATCTGATGGTGGATGCAATTAAAATGAGTATCAAATTGGATCTAGTGTCAATTTATAGAAACGAACGAAAAATGAAATCTTATATAGAATGTTCATTTTAATTTCATATAAGTAATCTCTCTCATGGAGTCGGTTAGGGTGTTTATATGCTTAATTTTATTTTATTTTTTATCTTTTTGAAAGCCCAAGTGAGAAAAATGCAGTGGACAAGTCAAATGAACACTCTCTTTTTTTTTTTAAATAAAAGAAAATAAAGACTTTTCAGGCAAAGAGATGATTCGAACAAAAGAGGTAAGTCCTAGAAATAAACATATATAGAAACCTACATACAAATGACTCTTCAGGCAAAAAGATGACTCAAACAGAAGAGACAAGTCCTAGAAATAAGCATATATAGACAACTCCATGTACACATTTTTTTTGTACATACAAGTTGATACTTCGTATTAGGACTGTCATTTTCCCTAGCCTAGTAAATGCCCCGTAAATGCACCCCCTAAAACCTGGAAGAAAATAATGTTACAAAGGTCTGAATACTTGAAGATTTCAGAGATAGATACGCTTAGATGTTTGTAAACCCTAGAAGGAGGTCATAGTATCCAAAAGGCCTACTGCTATTCCTCTCTCTCTCTCTCAGCTGAGTATGATTAAGATGAGATTACCGAGATAATTTATTTATTGCAATGGTGCACGCTTTAAAGTAATATAAGAAAAGTACCAAAGCCATGTGTTTTACCGTCCTTGATTCCTTCGTTTGACGGTCAAACTTACAGTGTGGTTTTACACACACCGAGATGAATTTTCTTTCTCACTCTCTCTCTTTCTTCGTTTCTCCCACCTTCTCTTTAAATTAAACAAACAAAACCCATTTCACCTTTCTCACCTTATCTGCTTTGTGAGATGGAGAAAGCTAATGAGAAAGAGAAAAACTTGAAGAGAAATCGATGGAAGAAAGCTTGAGTGAATCCAATTCCTTTGTGTCTGATTTCCCTCCTATCTGGTTCACAATCTTGGGAATGAAATAATACCCAAGACCCGGAAGACAAGGGTTCGTGTCCTCTTGTGGGGGTGCATCTAGCACACCAACCCATCTCTATTCTTGTGTGTAATATATATGTGTAGATGTATCTGTATTTTTTTTTAATTTTTACTGTTTTTTCTTCTTTTTTTACTTTCTGTTGCATGTTTTGATTTGAAAGGGATATTGGGGTTTTCTTTTCCTTGGTGAAAATCGAAGAGGATGCATGTATGATGGATTAGTCATGGGCAGGGAGCCAGGACTGAGTGATGTGAGAGAGAGAGAAATAGCCCGGGTGCAGCGGGGGCAGGTTGATGATTAGGATGAGGAAAGAATAAAAAATTAAGGTTTGGGTGGATCGATTCATGGATGGAATGGAAGAAAGTGATGGGCTTTTTGTGGAGGTCTTCTTTATAGAGGGTCTGTGAGAGAGAGAGCGACTGAGAGAGATGGAAACTGGAAAAGGATGGTTAGGGAGAGTGGTGGGGGCAAAGAAGGCTGACATGAAAAGACCTCTGTCCAACTGGGCCTGAATAAATGGGAGTGGACGAGGGTATACGTGTGGGTTCTATTTGTCGCACCCTGTCAAACAGCAGCTGTTACAGGTGAGCATGTATTGTATTCTATTGGGGAGGAGAGAGAGAGAGAGAGAGAGAGAGAGAGAGAGGGCGTGTATGAGATATTCTTCCCAAATGAAATTAGAGTAAGTATAAAAATTTGTAAGATAAACATGTGAGAGAGAGGAAGACTAAGGAACATTGACATAGGTGGTGATGATACTTGTAACGTAGAGAGGGGGGCCTAACTCCTTGTTAAGAAGATGGGTTAGATAGAGAAAGATGTAGGTTTAGCTCTAACATGAAGTATAAAAACTGGGTCTAATGGGTTTAACAATGTAACATTGTTAAGAGTCTGTAACATAAAGTTGATGGAGCTAAAGGGTCTAAACCAAATCAGAAAATATATCAAAGGGCTGAAAATTTAAGGTGAGATGAAGAATCAGAGCTGTTAGGGTCGAGATCGAAGATACATTTTTTCTCAAAATACAGCATGTCCTCTTGTTATTTTTAGATTTTCCATGATCTGGCTCTGGGTCGTCTATTGGCACTGTATCAGGAATAGGAATAGAGAGAAAAGGCTACAATTTTCCTTAGGTTTTCTTGGCTTTCCTCCTCTCTCTCCATCTCTCTCAAATCCCACTGAGAATCTCTCTGCAAGTTCCAGAAACCTATTCCATCTCCCTTACCTCTTGCCTAGTTTTTCATCTTCCTTCTTACTTACTGACGGATTTGCTCTTTTTCTGCAGGAACTGAATCGATAGATATTTTTCTTTTCTCCATTGTTTCACATCAATCGACTTTGATGGGATCCATGAACAACTGGTTGGCATTCTCTCTTAACTCACAAGAACTACCTCCACAGTCTCAAAGCCATGCTCCACAAGCGTTCTCTTCTGGCCTTGGTTTCAACTCCAATGAAGGAGTCTCTTCTTGTGAAGTCTCTAGTGATAACTTTGATCTACCATCTGACTCCACAGTTGGCCAGTTTGGTATTTTAGATGCTTACAACAGAACCCATCAGCCCCAAGGTCAGTATTGACAGTCATCATCCATTTCCTTTCATGCATCAGGTCATCATCTTCTTTAGATCAAATAACAAATGGAAGTTTTCCTTCCTCTCCCTCTCCCTCTCCCCTCTCTCTCTCTCTCTCTCTCTCTCTCTCTCTCTCTCTCTCTCTCTCTCTCTCTCTCTCTCTCTCTCTCTCTCTCTCAGATTGGAGTATGGAAGGAGGTGAGACCCACTTCAAAACAGGCTCGGACCTTTCAATGATAGTGGGTTCAAGCAGCAACCAGAACCTAAACCAAGGAGAGCCAAAGCTGGAGGACTTTCTTGGGGGTCATTCATATGCCAATTCCTGTAACTACATGTACTCGAACTGCTCTATGCAGCAGCTTCCCTCCCAAACAGCTATGGTGGAAATGCCAACAAATGGATGCGGCGATGGAATTAACAGCAGCAGCAGCAACACCATTGGATTGTCAATGATCAAGACATGGCTGAGGAGCCAACCAGCGCCAACACAGCCAGAGAGTAAGAACGATGCTGGTGGCAGTCGAGATGTCACAGGGAGCATTGGAGCCTCGGCTAATGCACAGGCATTGTCTCTTTCAATGAGCACTGGCTCGCAGTCAAGCACTCCCTTGCCGCTTCTTACTGCTTCAGGTGGTGGTGGTGGAAGCCTAGGAGGAGAGAGCTCTCTGGAGAATAAGCAGGAAGCTAATTCTAGTAATGCTCTTGATAGCCAAACTGGTGCTATAGAGGCTGTGCCCCGGAAATCAATTGATACATTTGGCCAGAGAACTTCCATCTATCGCGGCGTAACAAGGTCGATCACTCTTAATAAGCTTTTGAGAAATTACTTTCAGGGTTTTTTTCTCTCTACTTTTTAGTACCACTTTTAGATTCATTGTGCCTCATTATGTGTCTCTCTTGAACTCATATAAAGAAGAGGATGGCAGATTAAGATATGATGGAACTCTCATTGAAAAAAAACTAAAGAAGACTTCAATTAATTATTTCAATAGGTATCCTAGTAGAGGATTGTGATCAACCCATAGTGCTAATAGATCTCAATTATTAACTTTTAATTTTCATTTCTCATAATGTACTGGTAAACCCACAAGATTTTAATATCATAAGAAACATAGAACCTTTTGCGTTTCTTATAAATTGTATGGTCATGATCAGTTTTTTCTGTTATTTATTTTAGATTGTTATGGATATGGTCTAATTTGAATGCCTCCATTTTTTATGATCATTATTGAAAATTTTCCAGGCATAGATGGACTGGTAGATATGAAGCTCACCTATGGGACAACAGTTGTAGAAGAGAGGGACAGACTCGCAAGGGCCGGCAAGGTGTTCTTTCATTTTCTCTAAATCTCTAAGCATTTGGTTTATATTTACCAGCCAAGATTTTGTTTTTGTATTAACTTGTTCTTTTTCCCCTTTTGGGCTTTTCTTATGTTTTGGCCTTTTCGGTGGTCTCTACAGTTTATTTGGGTAAGCAAGAATTTTATTGTCTTTGTTATCTATTTTACATAAAGAAAGAACAAATATAAAAATAAAAGGTTCCTTTCTTCTTTTCTTTTGCTTTTTCTAATGCTACATCTGAATAGGAGGTTACGACAAAGAAGAAAAGGCTGCTAGGGCTTATGATTTGGCTGCTCTCAAGTATTGGGGCTCCACTACTACAACAAACTTCCCAGTAAGTGGCAGACTTTTTCTCATGTGAGTTCTGGTCTCTTTTCATTTTTGTTATGTCTCTTAATCCTATTTATGCATACTTTTTGTTTGTTTAGATAAGTAACTATGAGAGGGAGTTGGAGGAGATGAAGAACATGACTAGGCAGGAATATGTTGCATCTCTTAGAAGGTACTTTAGAGTTCTTTTAATCATCTACAGACATTTACTTAATGTAAATATATAGATTATTAGAAGATAAAACTTGAAGCTAACTGCACACTATATATCTTCTTAATTCAGAAAGAGTAGTGGTTTCTCTCGTGGAGCGTCCATGTATCGAGGAGTAACAAGGTATATATTTGTGTAAATCTCTCTGAAATCTTATTGTCAAGACAAATATTCACTCAGAGATACCAAGGCATTTGCATCATCTTACACACACACACACACTACTAGTATGGTGGATTTAGATATCTGCACATTCCATAGAATTTTACGTGAGCCATGCATGACTATATTAATGTCAAATGGATGGTCCATATTGGTGATAGGAATTACATGTATTGTAATAAATGAGCCATGCATGATCACAACGCCGAATGTATGGTCCATAATAATTATTGGAACTATATGTGTTGTAATAGTTGATTACTTTTAATGATCTTAAAATAATGAAAAATCGTATTTTCCATTTGCGTAGGAGAAAATTAGATTATCACGTTTAAGCGGAGAGTGGAACACAAAGTTCCAGCATTGCTTGAATGGTTTCGTTATGACTTCGTGGATGAATGGTGTATTTGTTGTAAATGTCATGTTTAAAATGTGTGTTTTAATTAGAGAATGTACTAAAAAGAATTATGTGGTTTGTCATCATTGTCTTCCAAGGTTTGGTGTGGGAGAGGTCACAATAATCTTCCTTTGATTAGAGTATGTGCTAGTAATGGTAAGTCATCACTGTTATCTTCTTCGTGACATTGGTTAAAAGTGACTAAAAATTGTGTTTAATTATAGAATGTGCAAAAATGGTTTATCGTTGTCGTTTTCCCTTTTTTTTCTAAGTTGATTAATACTTGTTTTAAATAGAATTTGATGTCTAGTTCTACCAAAATTGTACCAAAATTGCATGGGAGAGATCACAATAATTTTCCTTTGTCGTTTTCCCTTTTTTTCAAAGCTGATTAATTTTTGTTTTAATTAGAATTTGACATCTAGTTCTACCAAAATTGCTTGGGAGAGATCACAATCATTTTCCTTTGTCATTTTCCCTTCCCTTTTTTTCAAAGCTGATTAATTTTGTTTTAATTAGAATTTGACATCTAGTTCTACCAAAATTGCTTGGGAGAGATCACAATAATTTTCCTTTGTCATTTTCCCTTTTTTTCAAAGTTGATTAATACTTGTTTTAATTAGAATTTGACGTATAGTTCTGCTAGTAATGGTAAATCATCACTATTTATCTTCAAGTGACTAAAAAGTGTGTTTTAATTATAAAATGTGCAAAAATTATTTATTGTTGTCAGTGACATTGGTTACAAGTGACTAAAAAGTGTTTTAATTATAGAATGTGCAAAAATAGTTTATCGTTGTCGTTTTTCCTTTTTTTTTCAAAGTTGATTAATCCTTTTTTTAATTAGAGAATGCCTATAATGATAGTAATTAATTATAGAATGTGCAAAAATGGTTTATCGTTGTCGTTTTTCCTTTTTTTTTCAAAGTTGATTAATCCTTTTTTTAATTAGAGTAATTTAACTATCACATTCGAAATCTAGTTCTACCAAAATTGCGATAAATATGATTTTTTATGCAATCAATGTTTGCCAATGATGAAGAGAAGGAATAAAGTAAAGGATGAAAAACTAGATACTAATTATACTCCAAAATGGAAAACTATACCTAAAGCAGTTAATTCTAGACATCTAACTAAGCTTGTGATGGTTAACAGGTAGTGAGGATAATTGTAGTTAACATTTTTAGAGCGGTGATCAATTGGTTGCTCACACCTATATTGGGAGTGGACCAAAAATTGTACTACCCAAATCATGCCCTTTGGTTTATATTAGTTTGATGAGCCAAAATGAGGCAGGCATACCATTACATGCATGGATTAATAAGTGTATGTGAAGGTTTACATTCAACATAGATGGGTTTCAATAAAAGATTATTAAATTATTTACAATGGATCAATAAATTTTATAGCCATTGGACTCTTCTGCTATTGAGGTTGCTTTTTAAATGTCTTTGGAGTCATCTTTTTCAAACCAACTTTTTTCTAATATTTCCCCTGGCACTTTCGCCCACAGGAAAAGTTCTTTCCTCATAATCTTATATATATCTATTAACAATTTCACGTTGAAACTTTTTTTTTGTGACCAATTAATTCAAACTACCTCAAAAAATCACGTCTATAGTGAGATAAAACACCAGCATATACAATTTTACTATATTCACAATGTATACAACAAATATAAAACAAAAGTATTTTTAACTATCCCATAAAAGGTCAGTACATCCTCTAAAATAAACCATCCCAACATGACATTATTCACATAACTCGATGTTTATATAACATCATCAAGACTCAACTCTCTACTACCAAGTGCCATCTACAAAGGCGTATCCTCAACAACCCTCAGTTTCCTAGTCAAGGCAAGAGAAATATCACCTGTGACGCTAAAGATTACATCAGAAACTAAGCAAGTAAACAAGTATAGTAACATAAACATAATGTATTAAATATAATAATCAAAATAAACACGCATGAATGCAAAAGACATATATGGAAGAATCAGATAAAATAAGAAATCATAAAATGACAGAAAAAGAACCAAACATGCATGAATATATGAAACATAGAGAGACAGATGAAGACACATTAAAGAATCCTAGAAAACCATATGGCATAACCACATTAATTTAAATACTCTTAGTACAATCGTAATCGTGAAGACAGCATGAATCGTAATAAACATAACATGGATACCCAACGTAATTTGTAGCGTGGTCAACTTATCTATAACATGGAATACCTGGAGTATAATTACTCCCATAACATACATGGGACTATGCTACAACCAATCTAACTTGTACAGTCCATCTTTCACCGTGTCCAATTAGAGGAGGACCTAATTAAACTAGGTGGTGCTGACTCGAGAATAATTTAAAAAAAAAACTGGATACATATCTAAAACTGTATAAATAATGCAAGTAAACATGACATAGGAAAACACGATCTGGTCTTGTGAGTACAGATGCCCCGATTATGGCGATTTACTGTAAAAGGTCATTCCTAATTCTGCATTGCCAAAGAGCACCACTGATCGATATTATGTAGCATAAAGGTATTTATCATCAGCGTTACCGATGTTGATTTAATATAAATGACCCCTAAGTAACACATTATCGATTTAGCGTTGTTGTAACTGATTCAAAGGCAATTTGTAGGTCAATGTCACTTTTAGACATCACCTACTATAGTCCTACCAAAAACAGAGGCTATTTGAGTATCTTAGGTTACCTTAATTTCTAGACTAGAAAATTAGGCCAGGGTACTATTTAGAAAACAGATGTTCTACGATTAGCTTACAGCTAGCCGTAAAGTTATAGGTCTGAAAAACAACTTACAAGTTCAAGTTATGGTGTTGACAAGGTTAACTGTGATTTGTTTTACGGTTAGCCATACAGTTAGCTAGCCATAAAGTAAAATCTTTGAGATTATAATTTTGTCTTTGCAACCACAGTACAAATTATTGTGGGCTTATGGTTAGCCATTGGGTGACTTACGACTAGTCGTAAGTAACAGAAAACCCGCAACTTGATTTCGAATTCCTCTATTTTTTAACCGAATCTCATATATACCAGTAGATATCTACTTATACACTAGAGTAACAAATTTAGTTACTCAAAACACTCCCAAAACAGCATATAATTAATGGAAGACCATTTTACATGATAAACACCATTAAAAAATTTGAGCTGAAAATGGGTATCTAACATGCTGGAGCTGGATTTCAATAAAATTAACAAACATGTAATGAAATTATACTAGTTTATTTGCCTTGGATCAGTCTCTGAACTTAGTCTCTGACTAACTCTCTCTCCAAAACTTGACCACTGAGCTACTATATATCCAAAATAAGAGAGAATTGAAGAAGAAGATGAAGTAAAATAGAGAAGATGATGGAATTATGGGAAGATGGTGTTGGAATTGGTCGCTTGAAAGAAAAGGAGAGGAAAATAGCTGGAGTCGGCTGGATTCAGCTGGAATGAGTGGGAGAGAAGGAGACAAATGGAGAAAATGAGAGAAATCTCAAGATTGTAAAGGAGTTAGCTAATTTTCTTAAAAACTGCAAATACTTCTACATGTGTAGAAATCGACATTTCTGATCAAATGATACACCGAATCATCAATGTGGAAGAGCAAAAGTTGCTCAAAATAACGTTTTCTAACCATCGAACTCAAAAACACGAAAATCTAATACTTAAAAATATCCCATACCTTCTCTCAAATTACGGATAAATCCTTTCTTGTTCCCAAACCCACCAAATCTATCCTATTATTAATCTAACACGCAGAAGTATGTAATTAACTACTAAACAATAACTCGCATTTTGCCTATTTAATTAAAATGTAACAAAAGGGTCACTTTTTGTGAGAGACATTCAGTATTTGATATAGTTCGCTTCTTCAAGCTTCCAGTCAATCAACTTGGTTTATTGATATGTTTTAGGCACCATCAGCATGGAAGGTGGCAAGCTAGAATCGGAAGGGTTGCTGGAAACAAGGATCTTTATTTGGGAACTTTCAGTAAGTTGAAAGTCACTATAGCAAATGAGTTTCCATCTTAGGGTCATCAATTTTTAAATGAAACATATGCTTTATTTTTCTCATATTTGTGTCAACTTTGCAGGCACCCAAGAAGAAGCAGCAGAAGCTTATGACATTGCTGCGATAAAATTCCGTGGCCTCAATGCTGTAACCAACTTTGATATGAGCAGGTATGATGTGAAGAGTATAATAGAGAGCACCACATTGCCAATCGGGGGAGCTGCGAAGCGTTTGAAGGAGGCGGAGCAGCTTGAATCTAGCATAAACGGACGGAGGATGGGCAACAACATAGCATCACAACTCACTGATGGAATCAGCAGCTATGGATCTAACCACCCCGGGTGGCCCACCGCCGCATTCCAGCAAGGCCAGCCTTTGAGCATGCAATACCCATATGACCCACAACGAGGTTGGTTGAAACAAGAACCTGATAATTTTGTTGCTTCACATGGGCTGCATGGTCTTCAGCAGCTGCATTTGGGTAACCCCCACAACATGTTGCAGCCATCAATTATGCCCAACCCCAATGTGATGAGCTTGGAGCAGTTGGCTCTGGAACAGAGTTCCGGGTCTAATTCGGTCATTTACTGTGGCGGCGGCAGTGGGAGCAATGATGATTATCAAGGTGCTATGGGCGGAAGTGGTGGCTATATAATGCCTATTAACACAGTGATAGCTGATCAGGGCCAACAACAAACCAATGGGAGTTTTGGAGATCAAAACATGTTGGCATCAGCTGATTCTTATGCAGGTAGAAACATGTATTATAACAACATGGGTGTTGGCCAGGGAGCTCCTATTTTCAGTGTATGGAATGATACTTAGATTAGTGCAAGGAATAGCTGAAGAAATAGAAGTGGGGTCAAAAGGTAAAGAGATTTACATGATTTAGTTGTCAAAAGGTTAAGAGATTTTATATGGTTTAGCTCTCCTGATTGGAGAGATTTTGTTGGTTAAAGAAAACTATAAACTATAACCAATATTTAACTTGAAGTTCAGATATAGCAGGTGAGGATGGGGGTGGATGATCCCTTGCTATGCATTTTGGAACTTCAGATATGGTTAAATCCTTGACAGAAAAGTCTCTTTTTAATATCAGACCTTGTATATGCAAAATAATAACATGATCATCATCATACAGGAAATGGTTCTCGTTTTAAATTAATTTTGGTCTATTTATATCTATGTTTCGAATCTTGCATTTTTTTTCTATAGGAATATAAACAGGTTATAAGGGCTTGGGCCTCCATGGTGGTCCCTGAGCATGCACTTTTTTGTTTTACCTGACAATATTGAACATTTTCATGGAAATGGAAATAGCCAAATACAGATGGAGGAATGATGGAGCGATCAATTTTACAGGTAAAGGTCTATGGCAGGCTAAATCCTACCCAATAAGGCCCTGGTTGGGACTAAGATAACAGTTTTTTAGGGGTAAGAGGAGGACTTTAGGATCATCGAAATCGAAGAATCTGGAAAAGAATGGACTTCACAATCATGTCTTACTTTTGGGATACAACCAAGTAGGAAAAGTCAAGCCCTTTGGATGTTTAAAAGATCTGATTCGAAGGCCTGGAAAATGATAGTAAAGATTTAAACTCCATCTTTCATTTTCTGGTTGTCAGTTTCGTTCCCTCAGATATGTCGTCTGTCATCCTATATTAATTACATCCAGGTGAATGAGGAGTAAGGGCCTGTGGGTTTGCAAAAGAGTAAAATAAAGGAGAGTTAAAATATATTTCAACGGTTGGATTTTTTACCTATGTTTTATTCGCAATAATTAGCACCAACTCTACCTTTTCTCTGCCACAGTTAAGTGGAGATACATAATAAAGTTGGGTAGAATAACTCATGATTTCCCAGTCTCCTTTTTCTAACCAATTATAAATTTAAATCCTTTTATTTTACACCAACTATCCATTTATATAGAAAGTAATTCATCTATTAATTTATTTCAACTCACCCATCTTTAACTTTATACTAACATGACATCGTACTACTCTTCTATTCCTCCCGTAATGCAAACAAACAGGCCCTAATAGGCTAACAAAAATACTTCATATGTCAGGCCAGCCTCATCCAAATGGGCTAGGGTTGAAATTTTAAACAGTAAGGGCCCATTTGACTTCACTTTACTTAATTTTTTCCTATCCAATCAAGCCCACCATTAGTCAAAGTAGTTATATCAAAAAATAAAAAAAAAAATTTACCGTAAATTACTCACTTAATAAGAAAGAAAACATCATAATAACTAAAAGAAAATAATATTATCCACATAATATCTTCATACTCAAAACTATTGGCTGGCTGCAGGAATACTACTATTACATATAAGAAACACAGAAATGACAAGCAGAAATGACAAGCGTCATTAAGATCCTGCATCTCGCGCAATCCAAGGGCACCTTCAGATTTAGGCATGCAAAGGGAGTCGCAATTGACCCAAATTAGCCTCTAGTTTTGCTTCACTATTTCATCAGTTGTCCTTTTTTTTTTCTTTTTATACAAAGAAGCCGCTGACCTCCTTTGATTTATCATTGGTAATAAACTTAGGATACACAACACCCACCCATTAGCACTGTATCGAGTAAAGCCCAAGACGGTAATTAAAAGCCAGGACCTCCAGCTCACTATTGGACTTCCTAACCACTAGCACTATTTTGATATTTCAAGGGGAAGAAGGATATATAGTAACTCGGTCTCTTTCTAACTGGATACAACAAATGAGAAAAATCAGCAACGAAAATGTGTGATAGGTCACAAGCACAGGCGTAGGACATATTCAGCTCTTTTTTTTTTTTTTTTTGGTAAAAAGGACATATTCAACTTAGGAACTAGTTAAGCCTAAACTAAACTCCCTAACCACAGCTGGTAATGGACCGTTGGATGGGTTCCTCCTGTTTTGTGATTGGCCCACTTCTGTCAAATGCACAAGCTTCAACGGTTCAATTGTGAGGAAAGAGAAGTAGAAATATTGTATGCTTGTATATGTTTCCAGTTACTATATAACATAAATTCGACGTTTAAAACAAAAGGGCATTTGGTCTAGTGGTATGATTCTCGCTTAGGGTGCGAGAGGTCCCGAGTTCAATTCTCGGAATGCCCCTTCTTTCTCTTTTTATTCTCTCTCTCCTTTGGTTTTTTTTTTTGGACATGTGATGGGCCTGACCCAGTCAGGTCCTTGAAACTCTACTCTTTCCTAAAACTAGTAGTTTTTTGGTATACTTGATAGACCCAATCAGGCCTCATATTTCTTTACTCTCTTCACTCTTTGATATTTTTTAAGGTACATCCCAGATTATCATGAATTCTCTGATGTCCTAGGAACTCAATTCCAACTTGCCAAATAAACATTGAAGGTTAGAATAAAAAAACTCAAAGCCTAAACCTCTTGCCAAAAAACAAAAGCAAGTGGTTTACAGGGACAGAGACACACAGAGTTGAGGCCTCAGTGTTTTTTTTTTTTTTTTTTTTTTTTTTTTTTTTGGCATTCGGCGACGGGTCCCTGAACATTTCACTTTGAGGCCTTAAGTCCACAAAAAAAAGTCATACAGCCAAAGGCCCCTCTCACACTTTTGGATATCTGAAAAGACCAATTTACCATTTCTTTAATAAACAAAAAACCGTCCAACCTGTCTCGTTTCACGATATCTCACGAGTTCTCAAATGCTCTCAGTGCGCGCATGACGTTATGCTCCGACATGTTTCATCTTGATATGCGACACGTGTAAAGTTTGAGGACACATGTTTCATTTTGTATTATTCCATGTATACAAGGTGCACTCACACTAACTATGAGGCCTTTGATACTCATTGTAAATAACTTGCAACACTAATCACACTAAACAATCTCCTGGTCATCGAATTCTGGTCGCAGAAATCATAATAAATCGGTCATATTTTGTGTTGCAGACCGGAACAGAACAGGACGAAGAATAAGGAGGAGGATGGGTTTGGTGAGGGTTGATTCTGACCTGATCAGCTATGGAAGCCCAGCCCATAGCCCATTCCTAGTATGAAAAGAGATCTTCCACCTGGTTTTTCCGTTACCACCCATCTTTTTCTTTGCAACTTCTCCTTTGTCTTCCTTTTTTTTTATTTTTCTTCTTCTGGTTTTGTGGGGTTGATGAAAACTGGGGTTTTTAAAAATCAATTCATCTTCTTCTTCATTGATTTTTGTTAATTTGTGGTGGTGATGGAGGTGAGATTCATTGGGGTTTTGATTTGCAGCCGCTCCTGCCGCTGTTTGTTACTGTTCATTGCCGGACGTTAGCTGTTCCCATCGCCGGAGGTTGATTTTTGTAAATTTACTTGAGTCTTTAATAAAATTATCTGCGTTTTGGCAAATATATCTGAGTTTCTAACAAATTTATCTGAATTTTTGTCAAATTTATCTGAGTTTTTGCGAAATTTATCTAAATTTTCGTCAAATTTATCTGAGTTCTGGACAAATTTATCTGAATTTTCGTCAAATTTATCTGAGTTTTTGTGAATTTTATCTGAGTTTTCGACAAAATTATCTGAATTCTGGCCAAATCTATCTGAGTTTTTGGCGACCAACCCCATGATCATTTGCAGCAGAAACCTCAGTTGCGGAAGCGGATGACATCTTGTCAAAGACTTCCATGGAAGAAACCTCCAAAAAGCCTATGTAATCATGTTCTTGTGGCCGAGACATTAAACTCCAAGCAAATTAACAGAGAGTGACTCTTCTAAGAGGAAATTTCACAAATATGTAATAGGCAAGCCTTGTAGAAACTGAGAAACCGGATCCGTGTGCATCATCGTTTGTCAATCATTATAGCCATAGGAAGGGTGTCATTTTCAGTAAAACACATAATTCAACATGTCTCTATAATTCATACATATTCCTCCTGCTATAGAATGAGGTGTAAAACAATTTCTCGGACCTATAATCCAATAGCAATAATCTCTACATTTGCTGTTTGGAACTATGGAGCACTTAACCCAAGATCTTGTCTACCAAAAAAATAAAAATAAAAAGCATACCTAAATTGTTGATCACAAAGCATTCAATCACCATTTGGTCATCTCATCTCATCTCCTTCTTTATTATGCCCAGGTAAGACATAACCCATCAAGACCTAAGATTGAGAGAGAGAGAGAGAGAGAGAGAGAGAGAGAGAGCAGACCCTTCTTCCTTTTTTTATTTTCTAGGGAACGATAGAGAAAGAGGGTGGGAGAAGGAGAATGAGAAGCAACCGGCAGCAAGAAATCACAGATCTATCCAAGTGAGATGGAGACGATCAGTTGGACGAGACCAAGAGACGCTTGGCTAGACTGGCGACTCGTCCCCTTTCTCGTTACTCTTCTACTCCATGCCTTGCGTCTGACGGCAAACAGTTACAGGGGCATTTTTATCTTAAAAAATGAAAACATGTGGGCTCAGGGACCTAAGGCTATAAAAAGTCTAGCTGAATGGACCATAAGCCTTAAAAAGTTTTTCCTTGGACTGAAGGCTGGAAACATTCAACTCTAGGGACCTTTCACTAATTTTGCCTTTTTTTTCCCCCTTTTTCTTTACCCTATTTGTTTGGGCCTCGATTGAAATTCAATTTAGAGTGAGTGCCAATTTATGGGGTTTCATGAGTGTGAGAGAATAGGTTTGATGTCAAAAGCCTACTTAAATCCTTGACTATAGGACTGGTCCAACCCAATGTCAAAAACTTACACCCATGAACTTGACACATTAGGGGTGTTGATGGGCCAGGCTGAGTCGGGCCAAAAGCAGCTGGCTCGAGCCAAGCCTGAGTTAGAGTTAAAGGAACAAAAGAAAGAAAGAAGAAAAAAAGCAGCCCCTATTATGACCTAGCTTGTAACTGAATTGGTCCGATTATACTTTTATCTAAGAGGTCATGTGTTCAAGTCCCCCCTTACATCGCTCCCTTGGCTCTCTACCACTAAGTCTATATTCAAGCCCAGCCCATCTATTAGAACCTAAGCCCCAAGCCCGGCCCAAAGCGGACTAGGCCTGATTCGGGCTTGTGCTGGCCTGATCCATGAACACCCCATTAAACCAACCTAACTTGCAATAATCCATTTTTTAGAAATGCCTTGCTTTTTAACACAAATCGAACCAGTAACAGTCTGTTCAGTGCAGCCCCACCTCGAAATGGGTCCTACGAGCTGACCCACATGGTAACCGGACCCACTAACAGCCCCGAGTTGTGTCAATGAATGTCAAGTCACTGTCTATGGTGATCATATTGTGGGTCACCCCTACATCATCATAATCCAAAAATCATTAAATTCGAAAACAGTGTCCATCACAATAATCACATACAGATGAACGGTATACAATTGCTAACTGAAAAGGTTGCAATGCATCACACCTGTGATGCCCCACCAGATAAATGACTCTGATCACTTAAGAGTCCTCTATAGCAATGACAAGAACTGCATGTCCTTAACAAGAAAAATTACATTAAAACATCAGACACTTTCCTATTCCATATACCCTTGTTACATTAGCAAAAACTAAACATGGCCTTGTTGTTAGGCATCATCTGATCTTTCCTATTCTTGAAGTCTTTTGGGCCTTCTCAATTTAGTAGGCTTAGTGTTTCCATGGGCCTTCTTGTTGTAGTGTTTGGATGCGGGCTTTGTCGGGTCGGAAACGAGTGCAAGTACTTGCAATTTGGGCAAGTTGGAGAGGATCTGTGGAGCATAACGAGGAGATGGCACTTGAAACATGCAACTGCAACCATGTTGGTGTTTGAATTGCTGGGATTCTTTGGATCTTCAAGAAAGTCAGAGCCCTTTTCATTGGAGTTGGAGAGTGTTGAGATGTTTAGATCCAAGTCCAGCTTTTGGTCTTTGGGACAGTAGCAAGTTTTCTTTGATGTGTTTCTATTCATGTAATACATTCTTCCTCCTTCCTGCAAGAGGTACCAAAAGAACAATTAATACTCTTATCATTCATACTTCTAGCCAACCTTTGATAGGCCACTGCACAAAAATCAAATCAGATGATCCTATCCAAGTGACCAAGTGAGACCCATCAGATGAACTCTCTAACATCTCATAGGCCATTAAGCAAATGGCAGGATCATCTGGTTACTAAAGTTTACAATAATGCTCTATTGGTCACAGATTTAACATATATATCATAGGGTTATCTTGTATATGTGTGTCCATATTAACAGATGTGAATATTATAAACCACCCCCTCCCAGAAAACCAACTCAAGGTGCTTTAAGTGATACCAACTGAAGTTGGAAATTCACAAACTGATGCTTCGAAAAAACCAATAGTAGAAATTTTAGATAAGAGTTTTTTACTTGTCTCTTCAATAGGACACATTAAGCCAACTCCAGATCCATGGGATAAGACTATGATAATAACGACATATAAATGTTTTGTGTGTATGAGAATCAATCTAGTGAGATGGTGCGATATGTGAGAAAAACTTAAGAGAGGTAGAAAGATACTTCAAAATCTAGGCATTGCTTCCAATCTAAAGGCTTCTTAGGCTGAAGCTGAAAACCACTTTGAATCATGTGGTGGTCACTCTTCAAGTGATCCCAAGGAGACTTCCTCTTCCGATTGACCGCCAACATAGGTGAGCAACCATCGGCAGTGTCTCCGGCTAGTCCAGATGGACCCAATGAAAGCTCTGGGCTCTCCATCACTCTCCAATGCCTCATCTCTTTCCTCTCCTTGTCCTCCTCCTTCCTAGAAGAAACCCCTCTCTGTTGAAATGTAAACTCCTTGACCATCATCTTCAATATCTTCTAATTCTATCTTTATATGAACATAACCAAAAGGACCCAATGATAAAAGCTTGCTTACAAGAGAAGGGCAGGTGAGGGAGGTTGATACTTCAAGGCATGCATGTTACATTTATACAATTGAAAGGCTCATGGAAGAGCGGATCAATGTACTATGTAGGGTTCTTAAATGGCCTTCATCATACCCATTAAAAGGTGGACAGGCCAGGCATTAAAGGTGACAAGTGTAATGAACTTCAATGGTCTAAATCCTGTTCCTCGGCGTTCAAAAGATCACCCAACACAACCACATCTAAATATTAAATTCTTGTACCTCTTGACCACAACAAAATCATAACCAAACTACCAAGAATTATGTCTTTCTTTTACTTTAGATGTAGTGAGAAATTATCATGTGGGGTGCCCATCAAAACTGGTTTAAATCATAGATCTCTATTGATAAATACTAGCTCTATTTGAATTGGAAGTGATCTGTCATTAAATGCTTTATGTTTAGACTTACATGGCATGTTGGTGAATGATTTGCTCTTCGAGTGGTCAATATCGCGGTGCAACAAATCAAAAGGCAAACAAGAAGAATAAAGCAATTTTTATATGGTGGTTCAACGGTGTGCCTACGTCAATACTGAGATGAGATCAGTTTTCAATATCTCTGGGAAATTAAGGTTGTAACATTTAAGTGGTTCCATTCTTCTTACACCTCTCAGAACAAACTGATTTCCATCATCCTAATTTACCTTGACTTTTATAGGTTGGATGATGATAACCAAAAATTTTATCTTAGTTTATCTGTGGTCAGTCAAACTTTTCTGATTTACCTTAATTAATTCAACTTCATGGTTATCATCATCATCCAACCTGGGCGACTTTTAGGCCTTTTAAAATCCATGGTGGACCTACATACTCCCACATTCAACTGACCGCTGGGCGGGTCCCAAATGGCCCCTCCAATGGTTAGTCCAATTATTTGCATAAACAGGGGCAGAGGAATCACCCAAAGGACCGTTTTGAGTAATTTAATGGAGCCAATTTCAGGCCAAACGTTTCCATCTCAAACTGAAATCTCAGCCATTTTTCACACACTTCATCTTACTTGGATCCTAATAAGTTTATACCTACGGCATTAAATATCATGAATCATGAAAAGCCACAGGCAATGGGAGCATTCATGGCTACATCTAAACCCTAATTTTGTTTAAAAAAGGAAGCCCAAGAATAGTCATACTAACCAATCCCAAGTTCTAAAAACTGAAACCCACAAGGCCACAGGACCTTGTTTGTTGTACAAAGGCTTGTTCATCTAAGTTTTCTATTTGGTTCAGGAATAACTAATAAGGCATTTTACAGGCCTAGATTGACATTTATGTATGCCTCGTGTACAGCTAAGTGTGCTTAAATATGATCCAATGTAACTCCCCTAAAAAGGAAGATAGGAGCCCCATGAATAAATGAAGCAGGTATATAGGTCCTTCCAACAGCGCCAACAGCAACAATAAATTATTGCACCTCTCTTTTAGCTGTTGGAACATGAACTCATTCAATGCCCTATAAATTCATTTCATTGTCACCTTCAACTTCAATACGGATTTCTGTCCCTTTCCATCAACTTCTCTTCAATTTCATCTGGGGTATTGTTGCCTTCACAATTAAATGTGCAGTTGAAAACTAATAGGCATTTGGTCTAAGATTTAGTGAGTAATGAAAGATGGTTAGGGTCATTTAATCCCAGTTGCTTTCAGCAAATACTCCATTCAAAATGAGGCCCACAACATGAAGGATGCGGATTTAGTGAGTAAAAAAGATGGTTAGGACCATTCAATCCTAGTTGCTTTCAGCTAATAATCTATTCAAAATAAAGCATTGACATTTGGGGTTGGAATTTTTCTTTCTTCATCATCAACAACTTCTCCCTGTATATACCCTCAATTGGGGTTTGGTGAATATTACTTTTCTCAATTGAAAAACAATAGATTATCAAAATATCACCATTATAGTTTCAATTTCGATGAAAAATGGCTCCTAATCACCTACTCAGTAGGTTTGTGAATTAGGAATATAAGTGCTTTTTGCTTAAGGTCCTATGATTAAACCATATTCCTACTACACACCTATGATTTGACATGTTATTAAAGAAGCATCTATGATGCCAAAATTTGTTTGATTCTACAATTGTAAATCATCATTTTTTTTTAGAGAAGGCCATTTCCCCCTCTGCTTAAGCCAAATTGGCAACTCTGTGCTCATTATAATTTTCAAGAAACAACTATTTATTTTAACAGTTACAAGGAGTTGAGAGAGAGAGAGAGAGAGAGAGAGAGAGAGAGAGAGCTCTACATGCTTAAGTAAATAATAGGGTGGTCATGGGATAATCTTCTAAGTAGTGTTTTAAGTGGAGTTTTAAAACTTTGAATTTATATTTCCAGGACCCTTCCTAGTTCCTAGGCACCAAAGGAAATGCTATTGATTAATTCCAACTGCAGTTAGAAAGAAGCAGGTGACGTACACGTTATCTACGTGCATCAGAAACAGGTCTGACCAAATATACTGCAGTGACTACCATGGTCAGTCCTATTAATGCTCTCTAGTCTCTAATCCTTATTATGTGAAGAGTAGGCCGGTTAATGGGACGCGTTGCAACAGGTGGAAAGCCCGGTCCGGCCGCTCCGTTTTGAGCCGAAAGTACAGGGCTTGCAAGAAAATTTGAGCCCACTGGGCTTGGACAATACATTTTAAAGTCCGGCCAAAATGGGACTGGGACTGGACAAAAACAACTCAGCCCATTCAGGCCCGGCCCGGCCCGGTGTAAAGTCATTTAATAATAATTATTTATATATTACAGTTTGTGCCCAAGATTAGTTTATTCATGACAAAACTAGTGATGATGGTTTAGACAATAATTGGAATACACTAACTGATGTTTTAGACATATTAAAACAAAAATAATTTCTATTGATTTCTTTTTTACATTACGTGATCTATATCGGATACTCATTCTCATTCATTTTATTGATTTTCTACTTTTACTGGCAAAAAAAAAAAAAAAGGTTTTAACAGTTCCTACATTACTTGACCCATATAGCCTATATGATACTCATTCATTTCTATTGATTTTCTACTGTCACCGGCAAAAAAAAAAAAAATTTTTAACTCCGCCATGTTGCTTGTTGCATTGCATTGCGGGTCCCAAACCCGAAAAAAAGGAGGAGGGTTTAAAGTCCGGTTCACACCGGGTGTCTGGTGACAGTAGAAATAATTATAGAATGTTTTGCTTATATCCAGGATCGGGCTAAGCCCGGGCCCGGCCCTGTCCTAGCCTAGGCCCGTATGGGACGGGATTTGATGTAGGCCCGTTTAATTTAGGGCTGGGATTGGGCAACACTCAGTAGGCCCATTCTATTTTCGGGATGGGATTGGGCAACCCAAGCCCAGGCCCGGCGCGTCCCATTAACTGGCCTAGTGAAGAGAGGGAGACAGAGGAATATGCCTTCCTTGGGGGGGTGGGGCACTCCGAAAAAACAAAATTTTGTAGGGGCACAATGTAAAAAACTTATAAAGTTTCCTTAACATTTGGGGGTGGGAGGACTATATATGTTCATCAGGACTGTAGGAGTGGAAGTAGGACATTTTACTTCTATTTTCCTCAAAACAGTTGGGGTATTTTAAAGAAGAACTCTTTAACTCAATCCTATATTGATTTTATAAAGATCTAAAAATGATATTGACAAAAGAGATGGTCTTGCGACCAAGTCTCCTAAGTCTCATATATCAACACTCTGAATCACCATACCATTGGCCCACCCTTACCTGATACATAGTTTTAGTGGGTGATGTTTTGTATCTGGAATTTTACCAATGATCAACCGTAAGGGGTCGGCGGGTTCCTCGTCATAAAAAGATTAAAAAAAAAAAGAAGTAAGCTACAGTTTGAATAGGCCCAGTGGATAAGCTCAACCCAATTGGTTAAAAACTCGAAGGGCTAAGCAAAGCCATTTTAAGAATGTTTCTAACATTTAATCTCTTTTATTTCTTTTGACATGGCCATGAAAACAGTTAAAAAAGATCACATGAAATTCCATACCTTTCCACAACTTTACCACATTGATGAGATGAATAAAAAAGGTTAAAGGATTCGTTGAGGTGAAGATAGAGATCATTTCTCATTACTAGGCTTTGTTAAATATTGGAATGAACTAACAGTTTCAAACATTGAGAAATTACTACATGCCATAGACATTTAATAGAACAGTGCATCTTAAATATTAGGTAGGTATAGACATATAGAGTTGCAACTGGGCCGGGTTGGGTTGGGTAATGGGCGAGTTCTTATCCAGTTTTAGGTGGACCTGAACCCAACACGACCTGATCTGGCTGAACCCAAGAGCAGGTTAGATTGAGGAATTTTAAGTTGAGCCAAAACCGACCCGGCAAAGCAAAACACATCCATGCCCATAGAATTCTATGCCTATGTGGGCTGAATTAACCAGGCCAGGCTGATTCAAATTTTAACGACCCAATAAACTAATATAGTTTGAAGAGGTTTTTAGAGGTGGAATTTTTGTCATTAACCCTTTCAGTAAAAATCATTTAAAATCTAAACAATTTAAAATAAAAACCAAACAGTCAAATGAGCATTCAAACAGCCTAAATTGAAAACCCATGAAAATTATTCTACATGGAGAGTTCTACCCAAAAAGCATAAGAAGAAAGAGACCCTTCCTCTATTTGACAATTCCAACCACCTGCTTAAGCCCATAGAATTTGGAAAGCTGACCATTATCTTCTTGACCTGCCCACTTTTGGACCAGCAGTTGGTTAGGATAGTCTAAATCGAGCCTGATTTTCAGGATATAATTCCAACCCAAAAGTAGTACATGTGTGCCACATTTGTTGTGAGACTCTTATAACCCTCTTCCATCAAGAAAATGGAAAAGGAATCCCCACTTGGTGTAGAAATGAGAAATGGAGATGTTGGAAATCCCCTTGCGGAGATTCACCACTTTCGCAAATAACTATTATCCACTATGTTTGGATTTGAACCGAGAAAATTATTTAAAATTCTCAAAAATAAATGAAGTTAAATGGTTACATATCACTATATCAGTTTGAAATAAATAAGAAATACACAATTTCGCTAAAGAAAAGGGTGTTTTTTTTCCACACCTTGGAGACGAAGATATTGGTAGCTCGGTTGGTGAGGACACTTCCATTCCACATAAATAGGATCGATCCTAGCTATAATGCTGATGGTGAGCGACTTGGGTTAGAGTGTTTTATGGTTGGGTGTATGAGTACTTACCTTTCCACACACACTTACCTTTTCTAATTCACATGACAGCTCTCATATGAAAATTCTGCTGCACCATGCATCAATTAATACATATCATTTTCTGTAAAATATCTTAAAATGTCACACAGTGTTATCATCATGAAGGTGTGAATGTATGTGGTCCATCTTTAGTATTTCATGGATTTCATCAAAATCCCTTTCCATATCATTGCTCAGGAAATAAAGATCAGAGCATTGCTTTAGCGAAAAGAAAAAAAAAAAGAACAGAGCATTGAAACAGAAATAATGAACAGCCTACTGCAAAACTTATCTGGGTGGTATTAATTTCTAGATTATATCAAGTAGTTTCTGTCACGGTTTTAGATCACAATTCAGACCTGCAACAAGCAGAGCCCCTCAATGACTAAACAAACAGCAACAATAATGGCCTTAAAATCATATCAGACCTCAGTTTCATTCCACATTTCTGAAAATGGGAAAAAAAAAAAAAAAAACCACATCTCCGACCGTGGAAAAAGTGAACAGAGATCAATGGCCCAATTCATGAAACCCCATCACATGGATGGTAATGATTCCCAAGGGGAAGTCTGGTCAAACACCATAGTCCTTAATAATAAAGTGTTCTTCAATGCTGCATTGATTCTCCTCCCAAGTGAGCACTAATGCGGTTCAGGTCCTTTCAATTCTGGATACTGCCATTTCATAAGCCCTCATTGTATCTGACCTTTCAAGATGAGTTTATCAGTTCCTTAAAAGATAGTACTCATCTGCCAAAGGTAAATACAATGCAGTTTTTACCATTATCCTACATGACTGGGATTTCTACTTCCTAATAACTTACAACCACCCCAAAAAAATTTGGTCATCCAATATTTTTACTGCAGGGTAGTCTTGAATGTCCTGGCATAAAAAGAAAGATGGGTCAGGTTGGCAAATGGGCCCAATACACCCAATTACCCGGAGTATTCCTAAAAAAAACTAGCTATAAACTGCCCTGGATATGAAACAAACCTGACCCATGAAATCCTTGACAAGTGAGCAAGTGAGGTGTCCAAATAAATAATCAGACCAATGACCCAGATCATGAAAACTCAAAAGAAATGGAACATGGATGTAACTCATCAAATTCTGCCATATATTTATTTATTTATTTTAATTAAAGAAAACTAGAATTCATTGGTAACATAAGCTAAGCATAAATATGTTCAGCAAACACAGCCAGATCAACCTCCACACAGATCAAAGAGATAGATTGGTTTGAACAAAACAACAACAGCTGGATCTTAATTTTAACAGTAGAAGACAAGACAGATCTCATCTATTGTAAGCCCTGATATCTTGAATGTGCCCGGTAGCTTAGCAGTATCATCAGGACAGAATACTGATGTAAATACTAGAAAATAAAGGAAACAATTTCACAATATCCTACTGTAATACCTGTACTAAAGTTTCTCATTACCTAATTTCTTACAAATTTCCTTCAACATAAAATGTTTGAAGGTAGTGTCAATATTAAACTACTAAAAAAAGTAAAAAACTGAGCTTAGACCTAGGAGTCATTTGTTTGCGCTCATTGAACATATGCAGAAGATTTAAATGCATAATGGTCATGCATGCGTCACATTTGTTTGATGCAATTTTTGCATGTGGTGCATAAATCAGGTGAGAAAATGAGGCTTTTTTTCACAACCTCATGGGTGTGAAACCATTTCACAAGCCCAAATGCAAAAGGTGCTGGGACAATGCAATTCACGGTATATTTTTTATCCCGTGGGGGACAATCAAAAACCTTTATTTGGGCCCCTAATTTATGAGCCAGATAATTCATCTTCTTTATATAGCTAAAAAATGGCTAAGGTGTCAAATCTAATATCTTAATTATTCATGGATTTTGAGAAATTTGTGAAGAAAGTTCAAACCGTTAGATCTAATTCTCTGGACTTTTGTGGGCTGCCAATTCATGATCTAAACTATTCATCTTCTATATGTGGCTAAAAATGGCAAAGAGAAAGATTTTCTATCTTAATTCTTCTTGGATTTTGAGAAATTTGTAAAAAATGTACAAAGCATCCAAATACATCTAGAAGACTAAAACATTGGGTGTGTGTACTCATTTAATCATGTGAAAATGGTGCTTTTGACAAACATTAGAATATGTTCCAAATGTGTATCATTTGCATATGAAATAGATTCACACGTCATTTACATATGTAAAAAAAACAAACGACCCCTAAATTATTGAGAAATTTATAATCATCATCATTAAGAGTTCTCAGAGGAAAGATCTGAGAAACAGTCCATTTGACCCACCTGGATGGATGTCAATTCACAAGGGTAGGGGGCATTTAGGAGGGTCAGATTTCGCCTCATTCAATGAGGAAGCATTATGGACTGGGAGGATGAAATTCATCACATTCAGTGTTAGGCCAGTATAGCTACTGATTCATGGGCTTGCAAAAACAACACAACAAAACCATTTTATATGTTCTACAAATGGGAGGAAGTTTTGAGGGTTTGCGAAACTTTTTGCAACTCTAAAAGTCTGGGTAATGTATGTCTAGTATTAGAATGAATGAAAGGCATTCCAAATTAAAATCATAAAAAATGGGATTTGCAGATATCGAGCTTTTAAGTTACCGTCCAAAAATCATGAATCGTAAAAACCATGACATGGTGAATAAATCATACAATTCATATCGTAAACTGTGTGACCACATTGCTGCCAAATGTGGATATAAAAAGTGTAAAACACACAAGCACAGGTTTGTGCCGTCAGAGAATTACTACAGAAGTCGATCCCTTCGATAGTTTTCTATGAGAAGGTTAAAATGACAAAATACATAATGCACATACAAGTGATTGAGCTTTGACAAATGCAGTGAATCAGTAATCACAACCAAGATTTTTTTTCATGGTAAGATGTTCATTACTTTCTACCATGCCACATTGCAAAACACATTACAAATACAGATTGTGAATCAGGCAAGTTACTCTTCACCCACACTAGTCGATTGCATCACATATATTGAACCAATCCAACAAGCAGGTGATATTTGGGAAAGATGTAGGTCGGTCAGCTGTGGCTGAGCTAGTATGCTAGGACACCTATTAAAAGAGACAGGAGGTTTGAGAAGATCGACAATACCCAAAATCAAGCTTCAAGCAATCATACATCCAAATGAACAGACACCATTAAAGAAATCAATCAAAAAAATGTATTCAATCTTATTGAAGGAGGAATTACATCAATACTTAGAGGCTTGGTTATCACCACCCCTTAATGTTATTGCACAAAGTTTTCTAACTTCAAAGACAACTCAAACTACTACAGATGACTCCCACTAAGACTCTTAACAGAGACTCAAACTCAAAAGACCACACCTTACAAATAAATGGGCCATAATTTCTTCAAATCAAGTATATTAACTTCTGCAACTATCACTTGAACTCTGGCTATGATCATTTCTCAAAAACCACAAGAAATCTGACCTCTGGATAAGTAACTGAATAACTCATCAAGACAACTAATTTTATGTCATTCAGAGGTCACTTGACACTCAAGATATGATCATTTCTCAAAAACCACGAGATTCAGGTTTTTAAAGACTCCTAAAATTAACTAGTAATTAGGCATGTGCTAATTTCTTTCACTTAAGTTAATTGTGCATGTACACAATTAAATCACCTTGAGTTACATGGCAGGGTCCTCCTCTAAACTGGTAAACCAAGCTTTCACCCTTCATTATATACTTTGGCTGCTGGGTGGCTTCTTCGATCTGAATAAACTCAAACTGGGTTGCATCAGTTTCTTCTTTTTTTATTATCGGTAATGAGTTTCTCAATATAGTGTAGAATTTTGAATATATAGGATCAACTGGCAATCAAAACCGCTATAAGGATCGACGACTCTATTGTTAGCTTATAAAACAATAAATGTGTTACAACCAAGAGATAATTTGTATTACAGAAAATACCTTCATTTGTTATCAAGGCCAAAACAATTTACTAGCAAATTGTATGATAATCCTAAGTTCCTAACTATATCACCCGGTCAAGACTGCTTATGCTGAGTCAGTTGATGTAGTGGCCTTGATGATTAAAGGCAGCACATCAGTACATTGGCATACAAAAAGCACAAGAGATGGCAACCATTGGGCACTGGCATGTCAGAGAAAGCCCTCCAAAAGAGATCGATAATCTGCAACGGAAAAGGTTTGCAATTTACAAAACATAAAATAAAACCTATAACTGATGAAAAGAAAGAAAAAACAAATGGTAGCACAGAATGAAGTTCATGCCATGAAAACCAAACATGAAAACAGTGGAATTACCAGTCACCAGAAATAGCGCACAATCCATCCCACAACTGGTATCTGATACAGGAAAACCTTGACAGAAGGCCAAAAACCACTGCAAGAAAGAGATTTGTTTTTGTTTTTTCGTTTTTTGGTAAAATTAAGAAAGAGAAGTTAATACATCAGAAGTCAAGAACATGGGAAAGTTGGCATATGACTCGGCAAATAAAGAACAAAAGCTAACCTGAAGAGAACAATTGACCCATATATTTCGAAAACGATACCGGCTATAGGCCAGCGAACAAATATGAGAAAGAGTCCCACTAGAAAGGACAAAGAGCCCTGCAAGAAAATGAAAGGATGTTTCATTTAAACTGCTGGCTGAAAGCCTTAAACGAACAAGCAAGATCAGTAACCATCAGCAACTTTCTGGGATCATTTGGGTTGTCTAAACATACTAAAAATGAAAAATTAATCAAGGAAAAAAAAACTATTCACCATTAATGTCTAAAACTCCTTAAAAGCCATCAAGGTCTGCAGCCATCGCCAAGTATTTGGTCTCATAAGGGACATTTAGACATTCTATTAATGTAAAACCAATGAAAAATGCAAATGCTTGAGTTGTTCAACATTAATGTCGCTCACTTTATAGTGCAAGTCATAGCTGTATTGTAGCCTTGTACCTGAGGAATGTATGGCATAAAGGTTCATAGGGCTACTAACATGGTCTTAAAATTTGGACCAAGGATGCAACTTGGTCACTTTCAAGTCAAGCTGACTCAACCAATCACACACAAAACCCATATAAAAGCTTAGTAAATTTCATGTAACTACATAGTTCAATGACTCGTCGTGTTTTAATTGTTTTCAATAATTTTAAGTAATTATGGATACCTTGTTTGGCTTTGAGGTTCATTATTTATGCTCTAAAGGATATAACCTCTATTGGCTCTGGCAAGGAAATTAGTTTGAATCTTCAAAACACCCCTAAAAAAACCATGTAAGAGACCTCCTCAACCTCTCCAAACAAAAAATTGGAGAAATAAACCGTCTCTACAACAACTCGGAAATTTATGTATATCTGAGGTTGAATCAACTTGCTAGTGGCCGAGCATTGACTCAGATACAGCCAATTTTTTAAACCATTGATTCTACAGAATGCAAAGCAAGATACTCAAAATTCAAGTTCAATGAACACCAGATTACAAAAGGTAGATTTAAGTCTTCCTTGTAAATACCTTGTAGTTCATTCTCTTTGTAAAGAGTTGCAGTGTTGATCGCCAACCAAGTATAACAGCTACCCCAGACAAGTAGATAATCTGACAAGAAAGCAAAGAAAGAATACTGTGACAAATATTTCATAAAGTGGGGTGTTCAAAATTTTGAGCAGCTCAAGTTGACTTACATTTCCCAAAGCAAGCAAACCTCTATCAAAGAAGAGAACAATACCCAGCAATGTGAAAAAGATGCCAAAGCCTATGAGGCCTATTCCAACCTCTGCATTTCAAAAATGCGTCACATGTCACGGACAACAAAATCCATCAACGATAAAGTGGGGTGTTCAAAATCCATCAACACACTAGTTAAAGAAAGTGTCAGTACTGTCTTAGAAGTTAAAATGCTTTCTTTATCACAAAAAAATAATCTATATTAAGTGAAAAAGTAAATGCAGAAGTGGATGGGGGCAAGGTGGGTCTGCAGGCAGGGGGTGGACAAAGTTTTTGAAAATTCTATGGTTTTTCACATTAGGACCCCTCGAAGAAATAACTTTTACATACTATGATGTTCAGATCAGATACGGATATGGGATACGGACACTGATACGGGGATCAAGGATACAGTTCATCACTTTTCAAAATCTAGGACACGGATATGAGTGTCCTAATTTTTTCTTTAAATCACTTTTGAATCAATGAAATTATCATTGTTTTCGTCCCTTTCTAGCATTTTTTAATTGTGAGAAGTAAAACTATTAAAAGAACTATATGAAATAAAGGACTTTATAAATAGGATATGTTAAACATGTTCCCTAAAAGTATCGGTGCAGTATCAGGTACCAATACAAGTGTCATATCGGTTCGATATAGATTTGCTGGGCTTGTATAAGTATCCGGGTATCATTAAGGACTACAACATAATATAAGTATATCTGAATGTATGCAAAAAAAAAAAAAAAATCTACAACCCCCAAAATAGAACTGAAAATGCTAAGACCTGGGCATAAGAAAAAATAAGTGTCATATGGGGAAATAGAAGAAACTAAGTTGACGGAGATATAAGATAAAAGAGAATGGATGAAGAATATGAGGAAAAAAAGGATTAGAGAAGGAAAAAATACTAAATGTTATTTTATTAATAAGTGTACTTAAGAAAACTGACAAAAACACCCTTGAACTTACATAATTACAAAAAACACCTGTCTACATACATATACTACTAAACTTCCCCTCAAGTCGGTGAATAGATATTGTTCATGACGAGCTTGCTCAAAACCCCTGAGCATCTAGTTCTTCCAAATGCTTTTGCAAAAAAGTCAGTTAACTAATTCCCTGACCTAAAATATATAGCACAAATAATGTTAGCTACCACTTTCTCCCTAATAAAATGGTAGTTTCCTCCAATATGTCTCATCTGTTTGTGAAGCACAAGATTCCCAACAATGTGAATGCTGCTTCATTACACCATACAACTTCATAAGAAGTCAAACATGTTTTGACTCTCTTTTGATCCACGTGCTGGCCCCCTATTATTGTCCACACCCTTTTGCACATGGCATATTGGAACACACAGATTTTAAAGGATGATCATTGCCAAACCCCCAAAATCACCATGAGCAAGCTCACAGGGAAGAAAGGAAGATATCAAAAATAAATAAAAATTATGTGCCACTCACCCGGCTGCTAAATGATCCTCTATTGCGCTTCCTTGAAGAGTGAAGACTGATTAAGTTAGGCCTCAACAACCACCTAGACCAAGATTCGAAGATCTTTTATGCTACAGATTGACCCCTCAAGAAATTTGGGCCAAATGAATACAACTTGGGCCTGATTTCTTGAAGAAAGTGATGCTAATCTTAGGATTTTCTTCATAATCAAGGGATTTTGAGTTTTGACGGGGTAACCGATAACCTAACTAGTTCAAGAGGTTTCACATAATGACGGAAAAGAGACCAGGTATACTGGTCACCTGCAGCACAATAAGCAAACACGAGGAAGGTTTGCATAGCTCTCTAAATTTACAGAGATGGCAGTTCTAAAATGTAATAAAGAATGTTTCACTGGGACAGTTTAGATTGCTAAATGTCAACTTGTGTCCAGTGGGTAATGAGGTCCTAAATGCAATTGTCTTGATGGGGAATAAATTGGCACAAGTGTGAGACTGATGAGCCATCCCTGTGGGATACATCTCTACCAGTGATGATATTGACGGAGTAACACAATTTTCACAAGTCATTGTTGACCTCAACTTTAGTTTTCTGGTGATTCTTTATGTAGATTTCAACTTCAAACACTTTCTGACAGAAGTTGCGACTCAAGTGTCACCAAGTGCAGTTATGGAACAGATTTAGTAAACCTATACTATCTCATTACTCAAGCCGTCAAGCATAGTGATTCTACAATTTGCATGCGGTAAATGACCATACAGGTTTAAAAACTTCAATTGTGCTTTTGCTGTAGTGGCATCTTTATTGAATAACCAAAGAGCTTTTGGTAAATGACCATGTATTGTCCTAGCAGCCTATGATGCCCAGATATGGATACAAACATTGCTACAAGGATTGGGGATATGATTCCTCACTTTTGAAAATCTAGGACACGGATATGGATATAGGTTTCCTAATTTTTTCTTTAGATCACTTTTGAATCAATGAAATTACCATTGTTTACGTTCTTTTCTAGCATTTTTCATGTTGAGAAGTAAAAAAAAAATAACTAAACTATATAAAGGACTTGTTGAGCAAGATATGTTAAACGTACACCCTAGAAGTATCGGTGCAGTTTAGGAGATGTCTCCTTTTTTTTTTTTATTCTTTGGATAGTTTCTCTGGTCCCTTTGTATTTGTCTTTGCTCCTCAGTATATATCTTTTGTACTGCTTTGCTTTGATTAATACAATTTACCATTCAAAAAAAAAAGTATCGGTGCAGTATCAAATACCAATATAAGTGTCATATCAATCCGACACAGATACATTGGGCTTGTACAAGTATTCAGGTATCATAGCTAGCAGCAATAGGGCGTTAGGGACTGCTTATAGGGAGTTCAAGTACGAGGTTCAAACCCGTACAACACACACTACATAATGGATGGTGTCTTACATTGTATCAAGCTTCCCAAAGCCATAAAGAAAATAAAAAGATAGATAGAGAAAAGAATAGAGGCATGACAGTAGGTTTGGACACAACAAATATCACAGTACCAAATAAGTTATATATTCTGTTGGGCATTTGGAGTACCTAAAAACAAGAAACTACTTTCGATGGGATACTAATTTATAGACCGTTTTACCCAAATCATTATCAAAGCCAATCATCAATATTGTTTGGCAAAAGGCATCCAAAAGAACTATAACCCATCTAAGTGATCTCGGATTTTTATGCCACTTCCAATGCATATCCGACTGTATGATGCCATCCTTGCCAATATACTGAGTAAAGAAAAAGCTTTACTTTTTTGCTCACTGATATCCATCCGACTGGCAAAGCACTCTTTCACTTAAAAAGAAAAAAAGGTGCACCTTCTTGGAACCTGCAACAGAAGTAGAGACATGGTGAGGAGTGAGATATGAAATAATGTCTAAAATTAAGCAATGGGATCAGTTGGTCATCCCCTACTGGAGTAATGAAACTTCCCCATGCTTGTGGGTTCACCACTGCACAAACAACAGGAGCCATGAACTAGGGAAACAATGCTCATAAAGCTAAATAAGGCAAATAGCATAATATGAAAACTAGAATAGACACAGTTCAGATTTACTCTATAAGTTTTGTATCCAAGCACGACAAGATGTTAGAAGCCAAGAACAAAACATAATTGAGATTGGGCATGGGAGTGGGAGAGACAGATGAAGTGACATGAAGCGACACGAATAACAAGGCCTGCATTTCCATACCATCTTCAAATTGAATTTAATATTCTCAAAACCCATACTTGCCAAAGAAGGAAACTATATCAGGTAGGTGTTTAAGTTCCTAGTGAAAAATCTATAGCAAGTGTGCTTTTCATTCATCAGAACCAAAACACGACTGCTATAAATTTGGCCGGTCACAAACCCACCCAACTGCACTTTCCAGGAAAAAATGGGTGCAAGCAAGAAATTCTTTTGTGTTCCTGATTCCTGTTGCCCTGATGCTATTCTTACTGCTCTATTAATCACATCACACCCCTATCAAAATTATAAATAAAAAGACTCACTCCCAGCTATTGCATCCGCTATTGAAGCAAATGTATACCAAATTATTAGCAAAAAAAAAAAAATGTATATCAAATTGCAACATCTAGGATGGGATACTTGTTGATATGTTTGTTTCGTGCATATTCCAAGTAATCATAGAAGTAAGTTGGATAGATGAGTAAGTCCCTTTGATATATGTCATGGCCCGAGAGAGGTGAGATTAAGCTGGTGATCACCAGCAACTCTGATTTAATATTAGATCAAGTGCATAATCTTAGATCATTTAAGTTTTTTTTAAAAAAAGCACACCCCTCAAAGATGAAAATTACCATACTTCCATTCCATTCTCCCAGGATGCAATCGCTTTGGATGCAACCCATATCACAAACAACCTAAATATTTCACAGAATGAGTGAACTATCTGTTCCATTGTGCATTTGGGGCGGCATGGAATATAGAAAACAGCATAAGGTGGGTGGTTCTCAAGACACCAACCCCAAAACAACACTTTGTGATTGTGCTAGTAATGGATTTTCAGTTCCAGTATCCAAATTACTTACTATGTCTAGTACATCCAAACGCTAATTGAATCCAAACCAAAAACAATCCAATGAATGTTAATACTGCTCCATAAAAAAGATTTTAAAAAAGAAAGAAAGAAAAGAGAAACCCATAATTGAAAATTTTCAGCATCAATGCCAAAAAACATTAGAAAACCAAAACGAACCCAAATCAGAATCTGGGAACCCCCATCAAACTGAGCTCATTACAGTGAAAAGATGAAATGGATTTCCTTCTAAAGATTCGATTTTTAAAGTAGAAATAGAAACCAAAAGATCGTTACAGTTGCGTACCTTCGCAATTAGAACAGATTGACTGTTTTCTTCTTCTCCTTCCACCAAAGGAGAAGTCTTTTGAGTGTCATTTGGGGGATTTTGAAGGGGGATCCAGACCCTCTGATTGGGCCAGGGACTAATAGAGTTGTCTGATTCTAGGACTAAAATCCATTGCTAGGAGCCTAGGAGCCTAGGACCCATGTATAAAATCCCAGCCATTCAAAATTACTATAAGAACATTGATTGGTGCTGGGCGAAATTCCACTTTAATCTCAAATGGGCCACCATCAGATTGATCAGTCAATCTGACTGTGGGACCCACTCCTCTTAGGAAATGGTTGGGATAGAGCAATCTTGAATGGCACTTTGGGTTTAGAGTTTAGACTTGTAGTGTGGGGTGGTCCCATATAGATCTTCTAATCCCCACCGGTTCCATTCCAAAATGGGACCTCAGTGGGCCCCACAAAAAAGTTCTCACGGAGTCTTCTTGAAAACGGTTCTCGCTAGATCAAATCCCTTATACTTTTTGGGGGACAGTATCCCTTATACTTTTGGGGGACAGTAGTTTTTAGTTTACTAGCCATCCAGACTAATGTGAAAATATCCATATTCTATCATGTTGGCGCATCACATATCATTCTCAATATTTTATCGTGTGAGGATAAATATTTTCTTCGATCTATTCTAATTTTAGCTAAATTCAAGGCGATCTATTATGAGAGGGACATTCATGCGCATCCATCCCTCACCACATAGTGAAGAACAAAATTGGCAGGGCAGCTAGAGCCCTACTGATGATGGGACTTGGGGGATTGAAAGAGACATCTTGAATGGGCCCATTATCAAGCTTGGGGTAATCTCATGCCTCTAACCCCTTCATCCGTGGCCCACAAATTTAACGACTTTATATTAAAGAAAGATTTTTTACCCTCAATCCAACACTCCAATCCATTCGAATTAGTGAAAACTCAATAGATCCGTTGTAAATCAAGGGGTCTCATGTGTGTAGTTGGTTCAGATGGATCATAAAGTCAGCCCCCACCATGTTGTCCCTCGCCATAATATGGTGAGGGATAGATGCATATGAATGTTTTTCATTATCAAATATGAATATTACTCAAGCTAGTTAGACTCTTTAAACCTATATTTTTTTCAAAACATGCGAGAATGTACTTCTCTCGTATTTGAATCCTCAAGTCAGAAAATGTAAGGATCTAGTTTCAGATCCAAATGTTTTGGATCCTATATCGTGGATTCATAATCAATTCGATTTTTTATATGATCCAAAACTAGAATTGATACCCGCTTTATTTGGAACCGAAGACTTCAAATAATGATATGCCCTTTACAATCCGATTGCAAGTAAGGTGAAGACTAAAAATTTTGAATCATAATAAATTGGTTATTTTTTGTAAGTTGTCCCTAGCTAGATGTGCATAAATATTGCTCTTCAGAATGTACAAGCTAAGTCAATTGAGATCTACTTCTTAAAGTTGAAGTCATGTCATGTCCTCGTTGGCTTATTAATTTTTATATGCTTGTTCAAAATGTTTTGGCAAAATTGAAAAATATAACTCAATTAGATATAGTACCAACTTAGCTCTACTGACCTTGCCAATAATTGGCTCATGTATGCGAGACCCAGCCACCCAAAAACCAGACTTTCCATATCAAAGACCCCACCCTGTCTGCCATGGGACCCACCTTAATGTAGGACAACCAACAAAGGTATAACAATGAAAACGTTTGAACATGGATTAAGGGAATAATAGGGCATATCACAAAATGATTAGATGATCTTAGCCCTTAATTCTAAGTTATTGAAGTTTAAATGGGACATATTAGTGCAGATTTTAGTGTGATATAATCAAATAGTGACCAAAGTTCTAAACATACAAGTTGACCAGATGATCCTAGGTTATCAAAGTTTAAATGCTATATATTGGTGCAAATTTAACCAAAGCTCTAAACAGTACAAAGATTAAGAATCAGTGTCAATCAAGAGGGTAGATCTGTGTGAAGGGATTTGTTTGACAAATGGTGGGCACAGGGCCGTCTCAAGACAATATGTGGCCCCAGGCGAAGTATAAACGAGGTCCCTTGCTTCTATGTGTAACATGAGAAAACCCTCGTCCTTAATCCGGCCTTGGGACCGGCAATGTACAGTACTATGAGTAGTACATTGGCGGACTTAAAAAAAAATGGTTTTTTTTATTTTTTGGGTTTTTATTTTTTAGAGCTTGTAGAGGGATTTATTTTTTTTAAGTGAATTTAACATTCTTGCCTTTTGTGATGCAACTTATTGATCAAGTTTTGTATTCAAGGTTTTCCAAAATTTTCTTCTTAATAGATAAAATGGCTAACCCGCTTAATCTCTCTTCAACATAGTTGATCATAAATAAGATTTATTAATTTTAATTTCGAAAAACTTCTTTCGGTGGAAGCAACTGTAACAGGTACTGTTAATAGTATTCAATAAGCAATATATGAGTTTGGAAAAGACTCAATAGTATCCTAATTAGTGGACCCCATGAGTCAAGGTTGATTTGAAATGCCATTTTATGAAAAACAGGGTATTTTTTTTTTATAAAAAAAGGACTTATTTGTAATTCTGATTTTATGAAAATTTTCCAATGATGGAATTTTTCGATGATTTCAGTTTCATTAGAAAACGGGTCAAATTGTGATCAATTTTCTCTTCTAACTCAAGTTCATTTGAATTCATTTAAGATGATTCCCAGCGAGATTTGATACCTTTAAAAACGTACTTACTTTAGAATACTTTTATTTTTACTGTGATTCTATTTCTTCTTCTTCGTCTATCTTCTCTGGTTTTGGTTTTCAAATGTAACATGATTTTCTCTTTTAACTTTATCATATTAATGTTACTGATCCAATAAAATTATGAGGCCCTCTCGTGATGAGGCCCCCACCACTTGCTTCACCTGCCTATATGATGAGCCGGCCCTGGGTGGGCACCTATATGAAGCCCATAAAAGCTGCAACAGAAAAGATCAGCTATCTGAAAAATTGCTCACATATCATATTTTATAAAATATAGAGGCTTTTGAGTCAAAACGCTGATATGCATATTGTCAAGTCAAATTAAAGTTAGCCGGTCGTCATCATTATCATCAATAACTTGTCCCAACTATATTAGAGTTATCGAAGTTGGGGTCAACAGCAACACAAATTATGTTTCTCATTTCCATTCTATCATGGATAAATCTTTAGATAAGTTGTACTTATTAAAATCTAACCTTACTATTTCCATCCACATCCTCTGGGCCTGCAAGTTTCATTAAGGGGCCATCAATCTACGTAGATAAGTTCAAGTTAGCTAATAACATCTAATCTATGTTCAACATGTGCCGACTTGTTTAATGTTTCAACCAAAATCAAGTTGGGCTGAGAACAGCTTTGCTTCACTTACACCCATACAAGTTACAATAATAGATATTGATTTTGGCATGTCAATATTATATGGTTGCATGCTTCTCATGTTAATATACGATTCATACCTACTGATTTCCGCAAGAAAAGATTTTATGGTTGGAGAGCATGAAAAAAATGTATATTAATTTTCTTAAGCATGGGATTTCAATACTTCATAAATGCATCATAATCATCTTATGTTTGGGGCCATATATTGGAAGGCGCGACCATATAGCATTTAAAGAACTTTAGATAAGTCGATGCATTACATAAAATTCACCATAGAATTCATTGACATCTAGACTCCTCAATTTATATAAGAGAGATACACTGATAAGATAATAAGTTAAAAATCAAACTCTTAATCTATCCCTGTAATTTCAAACAATTTAAACCTAATCTCTAACATTATTTTCTTAAGTCTCACACATTCCTGGTACTGTTTTGAGTAGGGATGTCAATAGGTTTGAATTATTTGAATATGCAAAGGCTCCAAATGAATAGCAAACTGAATCTTTGCTGTTTAGCAAAGACTGGAGAGAGGCCAATGAGTTTGATGTTGGGTTTTTTGGGTGTTTCAAAACATTCAAAAGGTGTTTTTGATAGCGCTGTCAAAATTAACCGTGAAAACCGAACTGCCCGGTCGAACCGACCGTTTGGCCGGTTTATAATTTTTTTTTAAAACAAAACCGACCGAACGGTTTTTGTAATTTTTTTTTCAACGGTCGGTTTTTTTAATTATGTAGAAACTGTTCGGTTAAAAACGAACCGACCGAACAAAGTATTTAGATGCATTAGGTTTCTGAGCTAGGCACTATGAGTCTATGATCAAGATATTAATTGCTGGCTGACGGCTGACTTCAAGTTCGAATGCTCTAATAAAATAGAATACTTATACAGATTCCAGCTGCTAATTATCAATCAAAGTGAAATGGCTGGAGAGTCTTTTTTTTTTTTTCAGTTAAAAATGTTTATCTGCATGTGCACATTGCAATCACTAACATAACATAATGTGCCCAGGTCACAAGCCAAAAAGGAATATGCACATATATATAAGTACATTCTCATTGAGAGAGAGAGAGAGAGAGAGAGAGAGAGAGAGAGAGAGCACAAATTATTTTATATTTGACACTATTGTCAGTTATTAAGAGAGAGCACAAATTAGGCCCAGCCCATTAACCGAAGACCGACCGAAACCAACCGAACCGAAATGTCGGTTTCCAGTGTCCAGTATATGTACTTTGGTCGGTTTTGGTTATTGCAAAATTGTAAAATCGAAAGTTTCGGCCCGGGTGTCATATGTCGTAAAACCGACCGAAAACCGACCGCTTACAGCCCTAGTTTTTGAAATGATGTTGTGTCCTTTTGTGCTTTTGCTTCGTGTGGGTAGTATAGACTATTAGAAAACATGGCATCCCACATTGCTAAAGCTCATCTCTTGAGAATGCTTTATATGTTGTTTAAGACTTTTAGAGCATTTTGCCATGAGTCCTATGTGTGCACGCGAGTCGGGCTTGACCCGGGGTGGCTGGTCCGGAAAATGTTTAACCTGACGTGTATCTGCGATGCGCATCCTACGTGTATATCGTGCGCAGGGGGTGCAAATCTGCTGCCGTTGTTGCTCTTTATCTTCCGCTAATAAATCACAGTTGCAGCCTTCAACAATCGGATACTACTTAAGGGGTTCAAAGTGAGTCCCACATGTGCTGTCACCCAAAGAGACAGGTATATATAATACCTTCAACAATCGGATACTACTTAAGGGGTTCAAAGTGAGTCCCACATGTGCTGTCACCCAAGAGACCAGGTATAATACCTGTTAATTTTCTAGTGGCAATGACCTAAATCATATGATTTTAGCTGCTTCTATGAAAAGTATTTTTACTAGTGAGCATGTCCCATGCTATAATACCTTAATCATGTGGTAACAAGCATTTTTCTTGTGAGTTGCTTTTCTTGCGAATCTGGCTTCTTTGCTTGCACTATAAATAGGAACAACAAGTACAGAGAGCCTCTCAGAGTTCTAGCAGAAGAAATAAAAAGTTGGGCATCTTGGTATGTTATCTACCGTTGTCTCCAAGAGTTGGCCAAAGTGGGGTTGCAACTTTGGGGTCTTGGGTCGGGCATGGGCCCAACCTCTGCCTAACCCAAATTGCTTAGTAGTAAACCCAAACCCGAATCCGAAACGAAAAAAAGCTCGTAGATATTCAACCCGAGTCCGACCCAAATTGCAAATTTCCTATGGAAGATCGATTCAGGTTGAGTTGGATTGACTCATGTTCTTTCAGATACCCGAATTTAGGATTTGTATGCTTTTACAAGGTAGATTCTTTTTTGTTGCTTTTTGTTGTAAGTCAGGTGTTTAGGTTGAATTTGGGTACCTGGGGCTCAAGACCAAACAAAATATCATGTGGGTTTCGGAAACAGGCCCTAATCTGACTGAAAATGAAGAAGTCCAATCTCAACCTGGGCCCTGCTGGTTCAGGATTGGCCTGACTCAATTTACACCCTCATACTCTTTCCTTTCTTTCCAACATAAGGAAGCTATACATATATGCCTTTAAATTAACGACTCAGGTGGTAAGAGACATCAAAGTCCTTCTGGAGAGGTAAGTCAGGATAACCAGTTTAGAGCCCTGATTGGAAACCAAGGAGGTATTGGCTAGTAATACTTTTTTTTTTTTTGCTAATTGGGTGAGTAGTACAAACTTTGTGAGACCACCTATTTGCCCAAGGATCAATCCCTAGACACGCGTGTGACATGTGACACCCCTACACTGGCACTGGCCCAGGCCCAGCTTTCTCTTAAGACATTATTATTTTAGAGACAAATGTTTCTATTATTTTAGTGTTACTGTTGTCTATTTTCTTTTATTTTCCAAAACACCAATTCTTGGGAATATATTTTGCAGACACCACAATTACTCCAATCAGACTCAAGTTCCTTCAACATGACCTTCAAATCTTACCCACCAAGTATTCTTCATGAGATTACAACAGGTATTGCAATTTTTCTTAAAGCTTTTTATTTTTATTAATTTATCACTTCACAAGAGTGTTGAGAAGAAAAAAAGTTTCTTCTATTGTTTGGATGATTTCATGAGGGTGTTGTGTTAACTATATATGCAGGTGATGGATTTGGCATCACTTGCAAGCAATGGATACCTGATGGAGAAAAGAAACCATATCCTGCTTTCTTAATCAATGGGTATGTTCATGATGTTTATTGTCTGCCGACTGAGCCTAGAGATATGGTTAGAACCTTACTTGCTGAAGGATATGAGACATGGCTTCTTCAACCGAGATTGCATCCTGCTAATCCTTCAAATGACTTTACAATGGATGATATTGGAAAGTATGACATCCCATCAGGTAATTAAACATAAAATCCCTTTTGTTTACTGTATGTTGAATTGTAATTTATCTAAGCATGGTAATAGAATAGATATTTCTGTTCCATGTGAACTTTGAAGGCCTATTAAGGTCCATGATTCATTGCAATGTTCTCCAATTGGCATAGGCATTCTTCAAAAAAATTGTGGTTTAATCACATACTAATCATTTTTTTAGTAATTAATGTTATGATAATGTTTTTCTTCAATTTAATAATTGATATTGCTTTCTTTGAAGAAGAGCCCGAACTCGTATCATAGACAAACATGATGAGGTGATTACAATTTAATGGCTCAGTTCTTTGGAAGGTAGACCAACATGTGTAGATTTGATTTGAACTTGCTTGACAAAACCCTTTTGGTCAACCTTTTCAAATCAGTAGCTCCTTTTATTAAAATATCATCATCATCATCAAAGCCTTATTCCACCTATATGAATTTTATTTCTCCTCTAGAAGGCCGCCAAATCCTTGAATTAATCCATATTTCACGCTTGCATTTAGAATAAAAGTTTTTGTAGAATAAACTCTGTTGTTTCTGTCTTTGATTGCAGCAATTGCAAAAGTATGTGAGTTGCATGGGCCGTCTGTTAAAATTCATGTGATTGCACACTGCGCTGGAGGCTTATCAATCCATATTGCACTGATGGGTGGTCATATCTCTCCAGTCAATATAGCATCTTTGTCATGCACAAACTCTTCAATGTACTTCAAGCTCACCAAGCTAAACCTTGTTAAGCTGACACTGCCTCTCATCCATGTAAGAACTCTAATCTTTTTACAAAGTTACAAAAAAATAGTTGATTATGATTTGGTGCATTTCAATATTTCATGTATACCCAAGTTGGGGGCTTACACCACAACAAACTTTATGGGGCCTACTTATATTGAACTAAGAGCCTCATAATACCTACATTTCATGGATTGACAGTCATCCAACAGCAAACTAGAGTGACACCATTTAATTAGCGGTGCAATGGGGGTGGGCCGAATTGGGTAGTGAGTTACCCAGGCCTTGATTGTATTCCAAATGGGTAGTGCCCACAGTTTAGTTTTTACTTTACCCAGACTGGGTTTCACTCTAACTTCAAGACCCATGGCCTAATCTTGGGCCCGAGCCTGAACCGAGCGAACTCATACCAAATTGCATTTTCATTTGGGCAAGGAATCCAAAGTGTCTTAGGCTTGCCCCACGCGAATTGCACCCCAACATTTAAAACTATTTGATAAGGACTATTGAAGTATCGTTTGGCAAGTCTACTTTTTGGTTTATTTAACTTAAAACTAATTTAAAGAAGCATTTGTATATATGCTTTAGAATGTTTAAAAAAGTTTATGTGCCTTTCTCTCTAAAGAATAAGAAAGCTCTATTTTAAACAAATTCATTTAAGATAGATCAGTTTTGCCAAACGAACTTTAAATCCACTATCACTCTGCTTTAAAGAATATTTCTTACTCATGTTTCTCTTTCTCAGCAACATAACTTGAACACACAACCTCTGGGTTGCAATAATGAGCACCGAGCTTCTATTGTTTTGTGCGGTCCTGTCCTACTTAAGTCCCATATGCATGTAGCTGATCATTCCCATTCTCATCTAACTTGATTGAATTGCAGATCTCAATGGCCATACTAGGCAAAGACACAATCTTGCCCCTCATTGAAAACTCTAAAGAAAGTTACAAACAATGGTTCCTAAAGTTCATAACCCGACTCATACCCCGCTACGAGAGGTGCACCTATGATGAATGCACGGTGGTATCAGGCGTCTTTGGGAACCCATATTGGCATGAGAACATCACCCCCACCTTGCACCACTGGCTAAACAGGCAGGCCCAACACACACTGCCCGTGTCGGGGCTTCGCCAAATCGCGAAGATAGGCAGCACCGGTCACATTGTCAATGCCACCGGCGAGGATGTTTATCTCACCCACCCTGAGCGAATTCCGCTCCCGACGCTCTATTTATCCGGTGGAAGGAGCATTGTGGCAACACCAGAGACATCATTGTTGGCTCACCAATACATGAAATTGCACCATCCTGGTTTCCATCATAAGAGGGTGGTGGTTGATGGCTTTGGGCATTCGGATGTACTTTTAGGAGAGGAATCATATAAGAAAGTCTTTCCTCACATTATATCTCACATGAAATTTGTTGAACAAGGATTAGTAGCGGATTCTAATGCGAAGAATTGAGGATTTGAAGCCTGGATTTCATGAATTGTTCCAAGTACAATTGGACTTTATCACTGTCATGGTTTTTTTTCTTTGCTAAGATTAGCTCGATGCAGTTGAAGTAACGATGTGATTTAAGCTTTCGAACCATATAAAAAGAGGCTTTATGACATGAAATAAAAAGATATATCATGGTGTTATAACTTTTTCTCCATAACCATTACATTTTCTATGCATGGATCGATCTTACAAGATCCTAGCCAAGTACACAATAAGGCTTACTATATATATGTGCCCATCGTCTTATGTTCCTTATTTAATTGTTTTCTACCTAGGTGACTCCACATCCTCTTATGTTCCTTATTTGACTCTATCAAAATTGTTTGATCTAGTAAGAATTTTACTTTGATCTAGATATATCCACACATGATTAATCCAATAATGTGTATCACTCAAATTGAAGAGAAATATAGGTTAATTGCATAAGATATTAGCTTATGTTAGTTCTGTACTGATGTTAATGCATGATCATTGCTCATAAATATCATAGAAACATGATTTGTTATTATTTTTGTTGTTGTTGTTGTTATTATTCAGGCCTTCAGGCAGGTTCTTTCCATGTAGTATCAGGTCCTTTAAGTCGTCCACTCTGGCCTTAACATGATCCAGACCAGGTGACAGTTAAATGGACTGGTCAGATTTGTGGACTGACCCAACCCATTTACTGTGTCACTTTGATCTTTCAATCTTCAATAATTTCTTGGGTGTTCTCATTTAAGGTGGACCGATCATTTAATAATTTGTGATGACATACATGTTGATCTTACCTGGGCCCTAATAGTGGATTTGACACACATTTCCTGGGGATTAATGGCCCAGCAGGCCAACAACATATTCATGAAAGTCATGGAGATTTTATACTTGGTGGCCATTGCATTTTTAGCTAGCCAGACTAGGGTTTGGATGATAACAGGCTAAACTGGGAAAGCCTTGACCTTACACATGGAGGTGGAATGTGGGCCGGAAACAACACGGGCTCAGACATTAGTACTTTTTTTTCCAGGTTGAAGTTCGTCTTGAATATAATATTTAAGGATGTATTATAAAAAGTCTAACATGAATCAGGCAGGATTAAATCAGGTAAAAGTTAGTCCTTCCAAGAATCAGGTTGCGTTTGGGTCAGGTGAAGTCGGGTCAAGTGGGGTTTAGGTTTGGGCCATAGCCCCTCCAGAATTCTGACCATATTTGAGTAAAGCTCAAATAACCCAACCTGACCTGTCTGAATTGCATCCTTACCTACCTGTTTCATCCCAGGCCCAGGCCCAGGCCCAGGCCCAATCTATCTCCATTTTCTCGATTTAAGGGATAGAGAAAAGGGAAAGCCCAACTTGGCCTTGAATCATTAGGACCACACGGCCCATATAACTACTCAGCTAGTGACATACACAGATCTTAATGAAATGATCAATGATCCAAATGTGCTTTTAAGATCGTAACCACAGTTCAGAACCCATTCGATGGCCCACTAGTTCGAGGGAGACCTTTCTATTATTAGCTCACAAAATAAAAGCAAATCATGAAGCTTAAGGCTGGGATGTTAATGGTTCAGATCCAGGTTCAGCATTGGAGACCCAGAGGGCTCAAACTTTACAATGATGACTTGATTCAGAATTAATCATGCTAATGATAATTTAGTTTTATACTATTATTATATGTCATTTAGGCACTGATCATGGACCTGAACTGAGTTTGAGAATTGGAAACCATGGTCTGAAAACACAGTTTTGATCCTAGAATCTGCTTAAGCTAGAAACAGTAACTTTCCCAGGGCGCGATATCTCAGTCCTAGACTGAAATTCTGGATTGTTTCAGCCCTTTTTTGAAAGAAGAACATTTTTAAGAAATGATAACTGTTTTTAATCTGTTTTAAATGCAAAAAGAATCTAATAATAAAATATAAAGGTGGTGAAAATAGAGTTCCAATACATTCGAAATCTTGGGCTAAATCTAAAATGAAATCATTACCCATCTTGACTAAACCTCAGTAGCGGAACCAGCAAACTTGACACAAACTATTATGGACGTTATGTAACCGATGAGTAATTTATGAGGAATCCATAGATTTGAAGATCCCTCTTAATTAGCCCATGAAACAAGGATTCATCGTTGAGGAATTCTCATTGCCCCTGCTGAAACTCATATATATATAGGTCAAAATGGCCTCATTCATATTAGTCTAAACCGTGATTGGCACTCCAATCTTACCTAAGAAAATTCAAAAGGAACGGCTATAACTATGTTCAGTTTTAATCACATCTTTCAAAAATCAATATATCATTGCTAATCTGGTCTTCGATATTCGTACAAAGCATGTTGAAGTTACTTATCATTTTTCCAAAGACTTCTTATACAAATCCCAATCACCCAATCATATCAGTGCATCACAAGTCAAGTATCCAATGCTTCACGAAATCCCCAATCCATCATCACCACCTTCACATGGTGACCCAAATTGTCAATGCTCTAAAGCCATTGCCATTTTGTGAGGAATGGTGAGAGACAATCAGCTCTTGATCAATATTATTATAATTGATTATGCTTCCTTACTTACCTCTACGCTATTAGTATATTATCTTATCCATTTTGGATTCACTTAAATTTCTAGTTCAACTTTTTGTTTTTTCTCATCTTTTCTTGATCTACAAGTGAAACTATGAAAAGGGGTTTTTGGGTTTATTCAATTATAAGCAAAGTCATTCAAACACAGCTGGCCCAATCCTTCAAAAGACTATTGATTTGACTGCATAAAATGAAATAATAGGTATTGACTTCAACAGTATTTTCATATACTCATATTCTCTCTCTCCAACAATTATATGCTTGTGCGTTGTATTCTAGCCCCCTTATCATGTTGGGCCACGTTCATTTGCATGTGGCATTGATGTGTTGTCATTTGATCTTGTGTGTGTGTGAGAGAGAGAGAAAGGGAGGGAAATGGTTGGGCCCCTTGTGTGCCCAAACCCATAATATTAAAGATGCACCTAATCCCAAGTTTCAAGACTATTATTCAAAGTAAAGATCCAAGCTTGGATCTCTAGAGAATAGTTGTCCATGACAGAAACTCGAATAGAAAATAAAGTTATATATGGAAAATTTTCACTTGGGGGTTGTTTAGTAAGTGGACGGTGTGCGATTTTTAATTCTCACCGTCCATAAAAGCCAAATTTGAATACATGATTAAAGTCAAAGATGCTCACCAAAATTCCACAGAGTATATGTAAAATTCTCATAGGAGAAAATCTTCCGTTACCATATGATAAACAACGATGACAATGAATGCTCGAATCCATATGTATGAAGCCCATGGACTTGGGCTTGAGTTTTACTATGGGCCATACTGTCATCAAAGCCTAATCCTAACTCTACCTACCTAATGCAACCATCCTTCATCTAGGTTTGGGAATTCCAGTAAAAACTAATGAAGTTTAAATTGTATGATTTGCAAACAGTAAATTCGAATTGATAATGGGTCAAAATCTCAGACCCATATCCAATTGTCTCATATGTAAACATTAGTCCAATATTAGAGAGAGGATTTGTTATAGAAAAACAATTAGTGATAAGATGATCCTTATTATGTAAAAGTTGCTACTTATCAACATGACAACACATCAAGCAGTAGAATAATATAGATGTCTGACCTCAGTATCTCACAAAGCTCGTGCTTTTACTTGTTATCCCTATGATACACATGCATATCATGTCCATGAAATATGTTGCAAATGAGAGAAGGTTCATCTAAAAAGAAAGGCATTTGGGGGCGGCCAGTCCTTAGGCTATAATGGCAGCCATGTGAGGACAAAGCGTAGTTGTGCCTGCCACCCTTTTCCCTTGTAAAGCTAGGTGCCACATGGGTGGATTTGAAATAGTTACTTTGGTCTTCTAAACCACAGAGAGAAGCTTCTAATCCATTTCCCAGGTCCTATAAAGGCTCCTTGCATTGTCCTATGTACATATGTACCCATGCACATGGTACCATCAATATAGAAAGAAGTCACTGGCAGGAATCTAATCATGTGCTCAACAAGTAATCCAAATTAGCATTGAACAAGATATTTTAGGCAATTTGATTTTAATAGAGAAGGTGTTTGCTTCTAGTCAATATTAATAGCTTTTACAATTTACATATTGATTAGTAACTTAACACCCATTTGGAGGAATGCCTTCCATTTGCAAGATTTACATAGTAGGTTCACCATTTACAAAATTCAAACCCTAGAAATGGTGCATGTGTCCGAATTTCACTTTGGCTGTCAGTAATATTCATGCAAAAATCATTCATGAGAAAAAATACATCATTGCAAGAGATTACATATAATTTGCCAAACCATAGTCCTGCAAGGCAATAACCTTTCATGAGAAGGGGTGCAAGGTTCGAGCTAAAACAGATTCCTTTGATTTTCTTATGACATGCTGCTAGCTAATATGGTAGTACACATGCAAGAAGAAAAAGATCGCTCTTTTTGCTCTAATTAAATCAGTAAATATTGGTCAAAATTATGATTGGGCGCTTTTGACTCAATGGTTTGGCTCAATTTCTACTTCTCATCATTTTTATGAAGTCATGGTTCAATAGATTAGGGCTCATGGTCAGCAGCCGCCATGGTTCTGAAATTTTGCTCACCCAAGTGACTAGGAAGCTCTTTGAGTCAACACAGGCAGATTCAACTGAGTTTTCAGCGCAGAGTCAGTCGATTCAGTTTCTTCAAGTTAAGTTGATCTTTCCTAACCTCAATTTAAACCAAATCATCTATACTCAAATCTCTAATAAATTTTACCTCTAAAATTTTGTTAACTCTCTTATATACATACCATTGGAGAGCTTGGACAACTAGAGAATATTACCTTGCAATGATTGCACACTTACCTAGTTTTATACCATATCTCAGTACTCGATCACATATATCTTATGCACCTTGGGTCCAGATGATTAGGTCACCCATAGGCCAAAGACACTCTTATTCCATGTGGGGTTTATATATTTTATGGGTCACCCATTTTTCTAGGGTAAACAATGACCAGTCTATTAGAATAAGCATGGGGTAGATAGCTATATGCCCTACATGCATCTATTTAAATAGTGTAATTAAGCACCAAAACGAGCCACATCATCAATCATGAACTCTTTTTGTGCTTATCATGTCCCCAAGTCGGCTCCCATTTATTCTTTTCTTGGGTGCTGGCACCACTGCTTGCATAACATAAATGATTTAATGTATAACTTTCTTAACTAATCACTGCAGACGTGGGCTCTGATCGATCACAGTATCAAACGCACACAAGGACACCAGAAGGTACATGTGGATCCAGATGGAATGTGTATTATATCATCATGTGATTTCAAAATATGAATATAAGTTACACCTGTAGTTTAATATTTTTATGAGTTCTGCTTTTTCACTCGGCTTTGAACTTTAGTTATGTTAATTTCAGAATCTGACGTATGTTTCTCTTTCTAGTTTTGAAAGTCTTTGTTTGTCTCTCCTTACCTTAAAATCCTATTAATTTTCTATTGTTGGTGTTTTCTTATTAGGAATCTTCTTTTTCTAGTTAAGAAAATCTCAAAAGTCTACCATCACATTTATCATTTACTAGTGTCGGCACGTCGATCTCACACAGTGCCCAAGGATCGATCCCTGTTTCTTCAAATTGACGTAGTATCTTATTACTAAAAACAAAATTGATGAGTTCTCACTCCTAGGCAAGCAGGCCAATGGACATGCATCTCTACCCATGCTCCTCCTTCTCCTCCCACGATTGACTTATAACCAAAGTGCCTCCACAAAGAAAGTTCCTTGTATTAAAATAAAGTAGATTTCCTCTTAATCATATTCCTCAGTTTTAGCTTTTGATACCCAATGGAGTTTGAAAATTCCACACCCAACAGAGTTTGAAAATTCCACTAGGAACTTCTGAATCTAGGGGCCAATATTGGAGACATTTATTACAAATGCATATGCCACACAATCATGGCTCTATACAGAAATCCCTGTAGGGTCGCTGCCCTATAGTACAGCACTCCTATTAAACGCATGACAGTGTCAAGGGAGGTGTTCACAAAAATCCCATTGACAGTGGTGTTCTATTGTATTCTTGTTTATTTATCTACTGCAATGTGATAGTTACTACCCCAACTTAATTATATGTTATGGAAAAGAATAAATGAAGCAACTGAAATCCCACAACTTCATGATGGCAGAACAAAAAACATGTACAATGCCCTGTGAAGTGTCATACATAGGTTCAATGAGTATGATCCAACCATACTCCATGGGACATTTCATCTATAGTTCTATACACACAACACAGAGATATTGAGTGAAGACTTTTCAAAACCTAGAAAGTTGAAAGTTGAAATCCTAGAAATGGAGCCTTGAAATGTCTCTTCTGAAAGAAGAATTTTCTGCAGCAAATCATCTTTAGTATGTGGATATATATTTACTATTTAGTGATGGAGAGAGGCATTGCATCTGGTTGGTGTGTGGTGTGAGTCATGCTTAGAGTAGGTGGGTCAGTGGTCCCATACTCCTTGCAGTCGACAAAATAGAAAAATCTTCAATTGCGTCCCATTTTGGGTATCCATTACTGGTAGGCTTTCCCTTTTATCCAGGCTGTCTGGACTCTGCAGTCCATAAAACATATGAGAGAGAGAGCATTGGTGAAATGAATTTGCTAATTACTACTTCTGTGGTTGTCTCCTTTTTTTTTACAACTGGGGCATGGTTTAGTGATCTTAACCATCAGCACTAAGGGCCCCCCCCTCATCATTAATAGCCCCAGCACCAGAAATACAGCAATCCAAGGCAATCTGACCTCTACAGTCCATAAAACATATGAGAGAGAGAGAGCATCGGTGAAATGAATTTGCTAATTACTACTTCTGTGGTTGTCTCCTTCCTGTTTTTTACAAGTGGGGCATGGTTTAGTGATGCTAACCATCAGCACTAAGGGTCCCCTCATCATTAATAGCCCCTGCACCAGAAATACAGCAATCCGATGTTTGGCCCTTTTTTTCATTTTTTCTATTTTTCTCCAATGAATGTAGACTGTCATGTGATTTTCTCACAAAAATCTTTACAAATGGGAGGCCACTACAATAATTTGGATGCTCTGTTTTGCCCGTGGGCCTTGGACCACCATAATGATCATTCTAAGTAATTCATATTCATTATTCCTTGGTGAATTTACACTGATCCAAATTTGGCACTCTGGTGTCCTTCAATTAATTATAAGTTTTTAGACAATGCCATCGAGCTTTACCAAAAACAAGACAATGCCATCAAATCTATGGGTGAGCTTGTGCAGCAAGTGGATCTATGACCAAGATAAAATCTTTCTCATTTTTTGTGCGGCCCAACGTTGCGCAGCCCAATGTTGCGCTGTTTAATGCAATACTCTTCCATTGTAGAAAAGGAAAAGGAAAAAAAAAAAATCAAACTGCCTCAACTGAAAGGATTTTGATTTCTTATGAGAGGGGCGGGAATGCACGATTTACCCGTCTATGGGTTTACTCCCCATGTTTTGTGTTCAGGTCCCTCTACGTACTTAACCGGTTCACGTGTATTGTGAGGTCACACGTATGCCCAGGAACATACTCATGTCATGTGAGAATACCACATGAATACCTAGTCATAAAAAAAAAAGAGGAATTTACCCCACAGGACCCCCTAGGACCTCATACCACTGTGGAGGAGTTAAAAACACCGTATGTATGGATAAGGCCCTCAAGGTCCGTTTTTTTTTTTTTTTTGTCATTTTGCGAATGGTCGATATCGACCATTATGCGGGAACTCAAAATAAAATGGGTTTTTCAGGATAGAGAAGAGGGGAGGAGGAGGGAAAAGGAAGGAGGGGGGATTTCTCACCGTCTTTGTAATGGCAATGGCGGCTCCTTGATCTTGTATCGACGGCGCTCTTTCTCACCGTCTTTGTATTCCTCCTTCTCGTTTTCACCCCACTTGGCGACTCGCTGGCGGCGTCCGGTCGCAAGTCCTTGGCTGTCTCCAACACCGCCGATCCACGCCAGAGGGAGAGGCTGCTGGCGGTCGTTGATTCGGCTGGGCATTCGGCGGTGGAGGTGGAGGCGTGCATGGCGGACGCCGCCGATCACATGTCGTGTGAGGATCCGAGGAGGAAAATCCGGTTCAGCAGGGATATGAATTACGACCGAGATCGCCACTGCCCGGCGCCAGGGGATTAAGGCAAGAAGGAAAATGATTTAGTTGGTGTCCTTGCAAAATGGGTCCTTTTGCAAGGACTAGAGCACCTAGCTCTAGCCCTGGGGATTTGAGTGCTTCTGCTGTAGAGAACATCAATGGCACGAGACGCTTCAACTCTTCGGCCACATGACTTCTGCAGCGGTCGAAATGCCCGACAACTTCACCGTGCATCGGGCAAGGCGATTCATGGGCTCGTGAAGAAGTTGGAGAGGATTGATTTGGATGTGTTTGTGGGTGCAGCTCTTGTTGAATTATATGGGAAATGCGGGGAAATGGGTGATGCACGTAAAGTGTTTGATGAATTTCCTTAGCCGGATGTTATTCTGTGGACTTTGGTGGTTACTACTCTGGTTGACATGTACATGAAGTGTTATTATTTTGATGATGCAATTGATCTCTTCCGCCGAATGCCTAAGAAAGATGTTGTCTCTTGGGCTGCTTTGATTAAGTGGTTGTGCTCATAATGGGTGGTTTGGATCCTGATCCCGTGACGCTTGTTAGTGCGGTTTCGGCCAGTGCGCAATGTGGGGATCTTGGGTCTGGAAGGTGTTGTCATGTGTTTGTGGTTAGGAGAGGATTTGAACATGACCTATCTATTGCTAATTCTCTCTTGAATTTTTATGCCAAAGTGGGTCACATAGATACGCGAGGAATCTGTTTGATAGAATGTCGAAGAAAGATGTGGTTTTTTGGAGCTCTTTGATTGTTGGATATTTGCAAAATGGGAATGCAGTTGAAGCTCTTGGTCTTTTTAGCGAGATGATTGAGAAGGGAATTGCCCCGGATTCAATCACTGTTGTTAGTGCTCTGCAAGCATGTGCAGTAGCTTGTGATTTAAATGAAGGCAGGAGGATACATAAGTTGGCTGCTAGAAAAGGATTTGAATTAGATATAGCTGTGTCTACTGCTCTGGTTGACATGTACATGAAGTGTTCTTGTTTTTAGGATGCAATGGATCTCTTCCGCAGAATGCCCAAGAAAGATGTTGTCTCTTGGGCTGCTTTGATAAGTGGTTGTGCTCATAATGGTTTTGCCAATGAGTCGATGGGGGCATTTCGTACAATGTTGTCTGATGGGATGATCCCTGATGCAGTCACAATGGTGAAGGTCCTTTAACGTCAAGCCTTTCTGGGCACCAATTTAAGCTGAATTTTTTGCAAGTAGAATTGAAATGGAAGTCTATTATTGGCCGTTGGGGCAGAGTGAGGAGATGGAGAGAGGTGCATTGGGTTGATTTGCCAACATGAGAAGAGAAAGGATGATGCCAGTTATAGTTGCATATGAAAGTAGACTGCTTATTGTAAATTGTGTAATGGCTTCACATTAGACATACTCTTAACCATTTCATTTAATTCTAATCATTTTGCAGTTAACTTTATATAAAAACAAGGAGCTTAATTTCTTGTGGGCTGGTTTCCTGTTTTGTTATTTATATTTTAACATCGGTCTATTGGTTTAATGAGAAAGTATAGTACAATATTTGGCTTCTGCCATGTGACACTCTTCACCAGTCCCAAGCATGAAGAAATGAGGTTTTTGTAATGGCCTGCTTCTGTAATTTACAGGTTTTGTATCTCCAAACGGAGCACTGATCTGTGCTATCATTCTTTTGTTTGCTTTTGTTTTAAAGTGGTCGATATCGACAATAAAAGTAGTCGATACTAATAATGACTGTAGTTTTTGTGTTTCAGTTATGTTGTCGATATCGACAATAAAAGTGGTTGATACTGGCAATGACTGTATTTTTTGTGTTTCAGTTATATTGTCGATATCGTCAATTAAAGAGGACAGTTTTATGGTCGATATCGACCACTCTTCTCCCTCCTCCTCCCCTCCCATCTTCTTCCTCCTGAAAAATCCATTTTCTTTTTGAGTTTCTGCAAAATGGTCGATATCAATCATTCACTAAACGACAAAAAAAAAAAAAAGGACCTTGAGGACCCCTCTCAGTATCCAACGTGAAACGAGGTCCTCGTAGCACGTATAGGGCTGTACCGGGCTCTATCAGGTAAATTCCTCTAAAAAAATATACTATTCCTTTGTGGACTTTCCCTCACTGCAATCAAACAAGTCATTGATTTGAACAACTTGGAGGGCATCATATTGAGTGATTGGTTCCCATATGCAGGTAGGCATGGAGGAGGTTTTTAAAAGCCTTGTGTTTGCAATATTAGATGTTATTCTTACAAGGAGGAAAAATATATAGTTGTCATGGATCCAATGTGGGTGTCACAATATGCCACAATTTGAAAAAAAAAAAAAAAATTCCTTTTCTGGTAGAAGATTTGGAGGTTTGGTTCTTGAAAATGACTCATTTCTCATTGGTAATTCTTGAGTTCCGGCCATCCACTGCAAGTTAGATAAAATCTTCACCTCCTTTCTTACTTTACTCCAAAAAAGGGTTTAGTAATAAAATAAAGTATTTTCCAAACATGCAATAGTCTTGAAATTGAATTATGAAGAAACCCTTGAATTCTTGTGCCATGGGGACTGTCCTTTTCTATTTGGTAGCACTTGAAATTTATGTTTGAAATGGAACTCAGTGGAAAGGAGAGTTAGAACTTGTCAAATTAATTTTTCATCCAAGTTTGAAAATGATATCAACATTTCAAACTTATGTTTGAAATTGAACTTAGTGGAAAGGAGAGCTGGAACTTATCAAATAAATTTTTGATTTAAGTTTGAAAATGATAAACAAATCAGACATTGAAAGGCATTTTGAAGAACTTGTCAAAAATGCAGACCGCAAACAAAAGTGACAATCTACAAATGGCCATCCCTTGTCTCCGTTAGAAATTAATTCCCAAGCTATCACATCCTAGTAAATCAAATCCTTATGATGTCGTGCAAGACAAATGCTATTGGAGCCCCATATATCATGTGACAGGAAGGGATGGAAAGATTTATGTTGAAAGGCCCCATATATTAAATTTCAAGTCATTCCGATGAACCTAATCCCTTGATCTATGACCTTCAAAGTTAATAGCTTTACATCAAAACATTAAAAAAAAAAAGCTTCAACCCTGACAGTCTTGTCCATTTGAACTGGTGAGGACCTATGTGATCCGATCGATTGACATATAAGGGGTGGATGTTTTGAATGATCCACTCCGATCAATGAACATGTTCATAGTGGCGGATCCAGAATTTTTTTATTTGAGGGGTGCGGATCCCAACAGGCAATTGGGTTTTGGGAACAAACTCAAAATTTTCATGTGGATTTTAAGGGCGAAAGTAGAATTTTCAAGTGATCAGTTTTCAAAACTGAATTAGAATTTTCGTTATGATTGTAGAAGTAGATCGAGGTCCATCGATTACGATCACCCTCACATGAATATGTTTTGGTCCAACCCTGTATCTAAGCCCACATGTTGTCTCCCACAGGATACACAAGAAAATTGTGTGTGTGTGTATGATTTTTAGAAGTATAGTTCTTCAACCAATTGAGATTCATGGTCAAATGGTTCTCATGAATAGACCTGCATCTAGATCTGCAATTTGGCATCCATTAAGGCTGAAAGTATGGAGTTCCCACAAAAATAGGGCATAAATGCTAGAAGCTTCAAGCTCTATTGAAAACAAAAATGCTAGTTAACAGCTGTGAGTGACATCATAGGTACACTTCCACCATGTATGAGAAGGAATATATTATAAGGAAATAAGGAATTCAAAAGATGGTCCGCAGAGAAATAAACCCCAAGCATAGGATGCTAAATGACAATAGACTAGTAGAAATCTTTTGTATTTTATTATATCTTGTTGGTACACAAGACAAAAAATAATTCAGTTGTTTCTCCTAAAATGATAATGTTAGAAACAAACCATTGAGTTGGGTTGGTTAGCTTGAAAATGAAGTCTTGAAAGCAACATTGTCATTAGACATTGATTTCCAAATGCCAGCACATAAAAATAGACCACATAGCTGTATGTATCCTAAGAACTTATATCTAGGGTTATTTACTACACTTGGGACTCTTAATTAATCACACATTCATGTTGTCATGCCCCTTACCATATATGGTAAGAATCCACTGACATTTATTTCTTAAATGGTAAGATTTTATGACTGACTGTTAATCAGTTTCTTTCTTGATTCAAAATCCCTGGAAGTATAGACATAGGGCAGTTCATATTCATCTAGGCAAGAATGACAATGACTTAAAAAGACACATCTGAAAAAAGAAGAAGAGAATCTACACTTTTTTTTTTTTTTTGGTTAGAAAAAGAATCTACATTGTTGACTCTGTGATTTAAGGAGTATCCAAAGAAGCCCTCTAACTAAGGGAGGTTTTTACTTAAAACTAGTACTAAATCAAATGAGAATATTCCACATGAAAAAGGCCATTCAAATGAGATGATTGAGAGTGGGTTGGAGCCTGGGAGTGGAAAAGGGAGCCTACTTGGGTGGAGCTGGCACCACATAGAGGACCAGGATTGACCCCTCGGCTGATAGATTTGGACAGTTTACTCTTCCATCTCATGTAATGGCTAAAATAAAGACAAAATCGGAGCGGGGCTGCCCAATAGTGGCACGCAAGAGATGGCCCACTTGCTATTATTGCTTGTCTCATCACCCAGTGTATAGTAGTATAGTACTGTGATACTTTTAAAATATCCATGATATTTGTGACATGGGTCATCTAGGAACCATCTAACATGGGCCCCTCAGAAAGGCAAACGTCCTCTCCGTGGCCCATTTTGCCCATAACCACAACAAATGGGACCACATTGAAAAATTGAAAGAAAAAGAAAATACAGGATCCATGAGCTCCAATGTGACCTGCATATGTACTTTTCAAAGAATCCTTTCTTGCTATGAAGGCCAGTAGGTCATCCACAATGGGTCCCACTAAAACCCTATCAGGCTACCACATGGGGCATGTGCCATGTAGGACCCAAGGCAGAACTGACCCACATTATCACATACCTTTCTAACCCTAAATTTATTAAAAAAACACTCTTGTTGGCTTTTGCTAAACCACTGGGAATATGTCCGGGGATTATTCCTTTGTGGGCCACAAATCAATTTTAAGAAGCAGCTGTTTTGGGTCCATGATTGGTTTCTTTTGATGGTGATAAAGACTTGTAATCTCATCCCTTGATCGAGTAACCCCGGCACTTTGTCCTGATAATTGGTCAAAAGAAACCACATGGGCTGTCGGCCATAATGGGATGGCCAATTTACAAAAGCACCCTCATCTTATTTATTTTATTTGCCACATTCCTGTTTGGATGCATGAAAGTTTTGAAACATGTAAAATGTGAAGATTTCGTTTTGTTTTCACCTTACAAATGGAATAATTTGGAATCACCTTTTTGAACTAAGCAATTTTCTGGAAAATGGGTTAACTCCATTAGAAAATGCTTTTATACTGACATAAACTCAGGCATTTGTGAGCTAATAACATAATATTATTGGATTTTTAAAGGCCTTTTTCATCAATGCACTTTATTGGTATATCATGACTTGAACCTATAATTTTAAGGTTCAACACTAAGCACCTCCCATTGTGCCAGGGCTCTTGTTGCATGGTCTCTTGTTATCAAGGGTAAAGTTAATAAGGAGAGTTTCCAAATTTTGGGTTTTTTTTTTTTGGGTTATTGATGAAGAAATGTCACAAAAAGATATTTAAGCAAAAATATATGAAATGCTGAAGTCATAGGATTTTTCATGAAATTGCGTTGATGTGTTCATTTCTCATATATTAAATGCTACTAACATCTTTTCAAGAAAAAAGAGTGAGTGTGTTGTAGTATTTTAAAAAAATAGAGTATTTGTGACACTTTTAATAAGAGGGAGGGTTTTCATGCACAAGCAGACCACATATGTACAAATAAAGTCTAGCTTATGGGGTTTATTTAGATGTTTTTTATCATCGGAAAGAAAAATATAGATGGAAAGGTCTTTTTATAAGGAAAGTCAATTCCATCTGATTATATTACCCCTTGATTAATAGCCTTTAAGATTAATGGTCTTTTAGTTACAAGTTTTTTTTTATTTTAAATTTAATCCAATGCTTGGTAAAAGATTTGATGAGCATAAAATTAGATATACTACTTGATCACGGGACAATATAATAGTAAGGAAAGATGCACTAATCAAACGTAGTGGGTCTAAGTCAACCTTTTATGGGAGAAAATTCTCCCCATTGGAAGAGGTATGCAACAAAAGTCATCAGGGAAAATATATCCAAACACCCAACATATGGCTGAAAGATTTCTGAAATGTCTAAAAGCCATATTCCTTGAAAAAAAAAAAAAAAACTTTCCAATAGTTCAAATTTGTGTTGCAGTAATAATCTTTAGCTATTTCTCACCGACACAGCCCTGTCACAAAAATTCTCATCCTTCAACAGTAAAAGTTGAAAAGAATGATTGTGAGTTAAAGTCCTGTTACCATGTATAAATGACTTCGAATAGATATTATAAAACAGCTAAGATGATTAGCAGGATAGTGATTTATGTTAATGTTTCAACAATGAGCTACAAATACATTGACAATGTCTACGATCTGAAGAAATTTAAGTCAACAATGATGTATTCATCAATTTTTGCCGGTGAGAGTTGCTTTCTAGCCTAGAGAAAACTTGGAATTGTAATCATTCACAGATTATATTTCAACATCAACCTGACATATAATAAAGCCTGTTTGGATAGCCTCATAGACCCAATCCCTTTCATTGTACTATTTGCTGTTTTATGCCGTACAAGTACATACATACATGCACCTTCTACCCCACAAAAACCTACATACATACACAGTTACACATGGGGGTGCAACTTGGACCGGGGCCACCTGGCCAAACTTGAACCTGCAGGACCCAACCAACCTAACCAAAATGAAAGTTGGGTTATGAAGTCGAGAGAGAATTCTGGATGAACTCAAGTTTGACCATCAAGTACTCGAATTGGATTCACATTCCTAAACTTACATACGAATATATACCATGTATAATTTATAGGATAATATTAAGGTGAAAACTGTTATCACATATTATGTGAGAAATTTTTTGTTGGGCCCAATTGTGGGTCCAATATGGGGATGGGACCAGGGGATATAAAGATCTATGTGAGACCACCTTAACTATCAAGTTTGACCGCAAACCCATGCCCCTAACCCCTTTATCCGTGGCCCACAAGTTTAATGACTTCATAGTAAAAAAAATATTCAACCCTCGATCCAACGGTTCAGTTCATTCGGATGTGTATCAATCATTGGGATTAATGACTATCAGGGGATTCCCTATTGATTGATGGGTTTGGATGGATTGCTAGTTGGGCTCCGAAAAAAAAAAAAATTTTTATATAAGTTCTCACCTGAATATTTTTCTAATTTATAAACCAAACCATATATAAAATATATCACCATTACCATCAACACCTAAAATAGGGCAATTGAAGAGGGCCGGGGAGCGGGGCTGCATAGGATGTCGGTAAATCAACGACTGAGTGGACTGAAACTTTGTGGAAAAAGGCTTTTAAATTGGATAAATCAATGGAAGGGTTGATGAGATGGAGGAAAGCGATGTGGAGGAAAAAGACAGGATCGAAGGACAGAAAAGAAAAGTTTATGAGCCATCAAGTTGGAACTGGAAAATGGAATGATAAACTGGTAATTTCTTGACTTATCAAGTTGTAAAAATTTTCTGATTCAGAAATTATCGATGTTCGAATTTCTGTAAGTCAGGATTTGAGGAAAGCCTAAAAAGATTATTCAAGCGACACAAGCAAGCGAAGCAGGATTTATTAAAAAAAAAAAAAAACCAACTGTTGAGCCATTTCAAAGTCAATTTCCACTTTCGGATTTTTAAAAGCATTATCAAAAGAGTCCTGCTATTGGCACACAGGATTCTTCTTTTCACCCACACACATTTTTGAAAAAGAAAAAAAAAACCTTTAAAATTACCTTGGTGCCCACCCTCTTCCTTTCTCTCTCCCCACCTCCCCTTTCACCTCCGGCGGCTCCGGTGAGGATCGGCGCCGGCCGACTCCCCTTCCCTCCCTCCCCACTGTTTTCTCTCTCCCTCCCTCTCTCTCCCTTCCTCCCTCTCCCCCCCCCAACTGTTCTCTCTTTCCTCCTCCATTTCTCTCCCCACTCCTTCCCCTTCACCTGCGCTCCGCCTAGACCGGCGAGCGCCGGCAGATCCTCTATCCCACTCTCTCCCTCCCCCACTGTTCTCTCCCCCTTCTCCTGATCTCTCCCTTCCCATCTCTCTCATTTCTCCCCGTCTCTCCTTCTCCCTTCCTTTCCCCTGCCGGCGCTGGATCTGGACGGTGGCAGTGATGGGGTACCCAGGCGCACAGAAGCACCTGTACGCGGAGAGGGGGGGAGGAGAGGGTCCGCCGGCGCTCGTCAGTCCAGGCGGAGCCGCAGGTGAAGGGCATGGTGGGGGGAGAGAAAGGGAGGAGGTAAGAGAGAAAACAGTGGGGGAGGGGGAGGGGAAGGGAGAGAGAGAGAAAAAACAGTGGGGATGGAGAGAGAAGGGGAGGAAGGGAGCAATTGGCCGGCCGGCGCCGATCCTGGCCGAAGCCGGAGGTGAAAGGGGGAGGTGGGGAGAGAGAAAGGAAGAGGGTGGGCACCAAGGTAATTTCACATGTTCTTTTTTTTTTTTTTAAATGTGTGTGGGTGAAAAGAAAAAAGCTGTGTCCCAATAGCAGGACTCTTATCAAAATTATATTAAAGTCAACTACATGAGTTTTATTTCACCATTTTCGCTTAATTAGGTTACACTTCTTCCATAATCATGAAGCTTGAGACACTGGTCCATCCACTATATACAAAACATATACATTCGTTAAATTTCCTATTGTTTGAGATGTAAATCAGTTACATAAATTTGGGTACTTGACCATACTTGTGTTAATTAATCAACATGAATTACACTTGTGTAAGGCATATATAGGTTTTTTATGTTGGTAGAAATAGAATACTATTAAAACAAGGAAAATGAGACAAAAAAAACAAGGAGGGATAACCTACCTCCCTATCGATCGAGCCAGGAAGAGCACAATACAATTACAAAACAAAAAAAACCGTTGTAAGTCCAAGTCATGCATTTAAGATTTTAGTAGGGTCAGCTTGGGTTTGAGGTTATCTACGTCCAATTCACGTAGGACTGACTAGACTTGGGTCTTGACCCAACCCCGCCCCACCCTATTTGCTTCCTTGCATGCACCAATCATCATTTATTAATAACTGTTCAAAACAACATGCTTGATCAATCCTACTTTTCATAAACAAAAAGAAAGTCATGAATAGCCTTCCATCCCTGTCATTTGGGGTTGTAATTTGATCAAATTGGAGCTTGTAATTGATGTCTTGATGGGAAATTGTCTTCTAATCATCATTATTACATGCACCCCAATTTAGACTCCCCCCATTGTCTCTGTCCTCACTTGCCCCTCACGTGGGCCATGGTGTGTCGGTGCATTTTACAGGTGGGCCAAGGGCATTTAAGTCGTTTCAACTCCCTAAGAAATGATTATGAGGTGTCTTTCTTTCTACATGTAAAAGGTTCCCTCTACTGCAGAGTGCAGGCTGCCCACCAGTTGTGACCGGGAGTTCCGGTAAGGGAGACCGGCTGCTTTACAAAAAGCACAACGCTGGTACTCTGTACCTTCTAAATTGGTAGTACTTCGTTTGGGGGAAGTTTCCTTTTTTTTTTTTTTTTTTTCTCTCTCTCTTTTATTTTCTTGTCTGAAAATTATATGGTCCTCGACTTCGTACATGTGGGGGCCACTTTGGTGATCAAAGTCTTTATTTGGTGGGCCACATTCAATTCTCAAATTCCTGTGACCCTTTTATCAATGAAGGCCAGGTTGGAATGTAAAGGACTAAAGGTCATGTCATGAATGAGACTTAGCTTCATTGGATTATCTTAATCTTTACTTTTGTAACTTTCAGCTTTATCAAAATTTTAAAGCAAGTTTATTTTTTTTAAATTCAATCTAATGGTAAGATATGATCATAGGTGCCGGCCTACATGATCCCCATGTAATTTGACAATATGTGAATGATTTCAAGTTTAGAAATATGGCAGTTTAATTATAGCCATTTACATATGTGAATAATTCTAGTGTGTAAATGTGGTGTGAGAATAGTGTGTAAATAAATTGATTTACACCCAAAATCTTCAACGAACAATGTTTTCACACAATTTCAAAAAAGCTGCTAATACAATTATCTAATGCGCGATCATTGTAATCTTATGGGTCCCATAATCCCCTTTATATTTTGCAGATTCTTACAACCCTAATTATAACCCAAACCATTCATGTTTTTATTAAACTAATAAACCCTAACACCAACAAGCTAAAATCTTAAATCCTCATAGATTTTAAGTATTCTATGAAAATGTCCCAATCTAAAAATCTATATTTTTGCACTTTTATGGGCCTCCAAGTCATGATCCAAATAATTCAGTATTACGATGCTAATGGTAAATACGATGAACTTTAGTTTTACATCTTAATTCTTCATAAATTTTGATAATTTTTTTTAAAAAAATATCTAAAAAATCTAAATACATTTAAAAACCATCGAATGCGCTCATTTTTTTCACATAAAAATGATAATTTATACATACATAACAATATTTTTTACACATATAACATTTACGTATGTAAATCTCTTCTTTCAATGCATGTGTAAAAGGAAAACGACTCCAACAATTGTAGTTTTTAAAATTATATTATTTTACGGATCTGGCGTGTGGCGCATGTAAAGACATACACGTAGTATTTGTTTAAAAAATTATTAAATTTTCAAACTACCCGTTACTTTATTGCTGGCATACCATTTTTTTTTTCTATTTAAATGGACTCGGTAGCGTATTATTGAGAAAGAGGGATGACGTGGCATGACCGAGGCCAGCCGTACATCCGCATGTGACATATAGAGAGTCAACACAATTCGGTGGACACATACGATGTATACACATGCATTAAAAAAAATGAAAAATTGTTCTTCATCTTTTTTTTTTCTTTTTTTTTGCAATGTACACCTCACATTTGGCCTTAATTTTTTACAAAAGCCGTCCAATTTGAATTTTTCATCCTCCTCTTCTTTTCTTTTTTCTTTTTTTTTTTATGGGAACTTCTCAACTCCGATTGTTACCACAGTCAATGCATTAAGAATAGGGCATGTTTGTTTAGAATATATAAGAATTCATGGTCAAATGAACTCCTCGAAGAGGGTGAACGATAATAATACGAGGTGAATGGGGAAGAATCTAAGGTAGCAAAGTACACATTGAATTTCATAACATTTGAATTACGAGGGTGATCTTTACCAAAAAAATTACTAGGGTAATCACTTGGTATTAGTTTTTCCATTGAGTTACTTTCCATTAAAGGGGAGGTTCTAGTACGTCATTTTGTTCCATTAAAGGGGAGGTTCTAGTACGTCATTTTTGTGTATTTGCCTTGGATTTTTATTTCTAACTACTTATGGCGTGAGTTTCTTGAATGAATTTGCATGTATTCTATTCAACCTCACGGGCCTTTGATCATATGTGGATTTGAATTCATGGTTTAGGTCACGTGAAAAAAGTCTTGAAGTGACTGTCAACACGTAGCTCTCCTCCTTTTAGTCAGGCTTTAGTAGACTGAGCAGTTGGTGCAACATAATTGGAATAAGGCTTTAATATATAATAATGATGATGATGATGATGAGTTTAAATTTAGGATAAATTAGGTACAGAAACAAGAAAAATAAAAAAGAAAAATACCTCATTTTGGCCCCACAAAATGAAGCTGCTCATAGGGTGGGCCCCACTGCAAATAGGCCATTTGTACAAGAAATTCTGTCCGTTTTGAGTGACCCTGATCATTCTGCAAAGATGACCATTTGCTGTGATCTAGTTGGTGCCCACCATTGTCAAATGTCAATGTAGCCTTCTTTTCAGCAGGATATATTTTTACATGAAAGTCATCTCTATTCTCTACCACCACTGATCTGGTATCCATGATGTTGAAGTAGCTCCAGCATCCAATCCACCAACAAAAAATACCAAGAGGAAACGTCCAAACAGAATTCACAATCAAGATTGAAAACCCCTCTGTACCCCAAAACCACCCCTCAAAACACGTAAGGTCTTGACTTGTTTGTAAGGTCTTGACTTGTTTGAGTAAACATATATGGTTTTTTTTTTTTTTTTAATTACAAAGTAAACCTTTTTCCCTTTGGAAATTATAGTTTTATTGCAATATTTCATTTTAAAATATTATACTATTTGAAACATATTTTTAACATTTTAAAATGTAATAAGTCATAAGAGAACAATCATTTTAAGTAAATACTGTGATGTTATGATGCTTGGGCATTTTGTGTGTGTACCCTTCTATCTGTTATTGTTTCCTGGGCACTTTTGGATGCATGAAAGATGGGAAGCTCAACAGCCCATCAATTTTTAGGTCATGAACTCCACTTAGAATATTAATATCTCCATAACAGACAATTGAAATCCCTTCATATTTTATGGGTAGGTAAAACTAAAAAGATATTGTTCTACTAACTCTACTAACCCAATTAAATTCCTACAAAATAAGGGCAAAACAAGTGGTCCATAAACCAAGTAACAACTTTAGCATAAACAAAAGGCCTCATTCTGCAATGCTCTTCTATTATTTTTTTCATTTATAGTGATAAGGACTTCTTTACTTATCCACTCCCTCTGATGCAAGTGATTTGGGTGAGTCCCACTTCTTTTTTTACTACTCAGTCAATGCCATGTGTTAACAATGTATATACAGTTAAAACATGCATAAGAAAAAAAAAAATTTGTATGTACAATGGTGGGTGTTTTTACCTATTTGAATGATGTGAGTTGTCGGCATTGGTTTAAATTAAATGGCAATATTTTCTTTTACTTCTGGTGTGTTTATGGACATGTTCATAGCCATTTATGTACTATGGTGAAATGGGTGAGATTTAGAGAGGTCCCCATTGCATAAATAAGTAATGGGCTGTATGAGGTAGATTGGAAATCACAAGGAAGAAGCAGCACGGAACTTGCCTAGCTCTTTCTATCTAAGCATAATTAACATGCGGGGCTTTTTTTAAATCACTCTTCTTATTTGTTCTAATCATATAAGTTAAGTTCTTGATGGAGGGGTATTTCTTGATATAACCATGAGTTAAAATCATTAACAGCTGTCACATATTAATTTGCATAAGCATTACTTTTCCCTCAACATGAATGGTTTATCTCAGATTATAATATGTAAACTACTCTTACGTACCCTGCCCATGAAGTCATGGCCTAAGAATTCAACTGAAAATGATTGAGTGATTAAGGTTTCTGAGTTAAGAACAAATTGGTCATTTCCTTTGTTTTATTAGTGTTGGCATAGATTAATGTGACCACCATCAATTAAGGGAATATCCCATCATAAACAAATACTTTAAAGTTGAAAATAGATTTAGAGAGTGCCCCAATCATCAAGGGCCATTTTATTTACTTAATCAAAAGTTATAGGTGCTTTTTTGAAAAGTCGACTAATTGAGAGATTACATCTTAACAAATTCTCTACCCTGTTTCCTTGAGAATAGCCGATGGCTGGTTATAGAGTAAATTTAATCATGGTATAACTAATCTAATCAAATCCTAATCACATTATAAATCAACTCTGATAATCTAATCAGATTATGAATCCAATGTACTATGGTCATGATTTAAAAGAAACTCATCTTCATCATAAACACAGCTACATGACTGATGAAGCTGTGAATCAAGAGCCAAATCACACACAGAAAATGGGAGCAGTACTCAGACCCTGCCCATGATCCAACTGGGTTGAATGTCATCACATGGACCTCACTAATTCATTGGAATCGAACTGTGAATGCCAATCAAAACAGGGTTATTTGTTTAGGCTTATTACCGATTTACGAGGCTTTTGATCCAACCGTTGAGATTAATCAAAGGTGGGCCCTGCACTGTGATCTGATTGAGATTACCATGCCTCCTGTGTTAAATCAGTTCTCTTGGGAGATGGTGAGAATCGCTGATCTTACCTTACCAACTTGTACATTATAAACAATATCTCAAATTAATGAAGGTCTGCAAAAACATCTTTTTTTAATAAAATGTTTTGGGAAAGATGTTAACGGTAAAGATGATGTAGCTATTTCATGTATTTTTAATTTTCTCTCACTGACATTATTGAGTATTTTTTACCCCTTGCAACGGTCATATGCCCCTATTACAGTGAGGAATGATTTTTCAAAATTGGCCTTACCACCACATCCCACATCCAGGATGAATGATAGGAAAGAAATCATCCAATGTTGATCAGATATGGCCCAGATTTTAACTGCTTAATTAGAAACATGCAAGATAATGATTGGACAGAATTGTTCAAGCTGCTTATTTTGAAAATAGCTCATAAGATGCTTGTGAGTTGTGATAATCAAATGGAGCATGTTTTTTAACTTGCACATGATCCATGCAAAGCCCTTTTTATCCAACCATTGGGACAAGTAGCCCAAGTGGGCATCAAAAGAAGGGTTGGAACTGGGATTCCAATTTGATCATTTCTCTTTGTATAAAAAGAGCACTTATTTCAAAGACAAGGAACAAGTAAAAACTCAATACCCACAGTCAAGTATGCACTTCGAGATTTGAATCAGATACCATATGTTTTGTGGGGGGAACCAATGTAAGAAGTTTCCAATCAACAATACCAAGTAATAAGACACAGTTTCAAAAGCTCCCCAAAATACTATATTTTTATAAACAAGTACTCGGCACCATGTACATTGTATTTTATGGGGTAGTTGGCTCAGCTTAGATGGCCAATCCCAAAGATTCTAGTGGGCAAGTAAACAGAAAATAATCCAGCTTGTAAAACCCCATTACAATATTACCAATGACTCATCAGAATAAGGACCTTGTGACCCTCCTTACTAACCATATTGTGCTATAAATATATTGCAATGGAAAGCTATAGAGACCATCTCCTCTTCCCCTCTCTCAGACCCATTTCTATCACTCTCTCTCTCTCTCTCTGAGAGTCTCCTCTTGGAGGATAAGAAATTCAGGGTTAGTCCTGGCAAAGGGCATTGGGCTGAAGTGGTGAATTTCCGGCCATCCGATGAGAATTCGAGCCGGCGACCCCCCAAGGGGTCGTCTATGGCCACATATCCTTGTGGCCATAGCCATAATCCTCATGTCCAATGTAGGACTTGTTTTGGGTCATCCATATGAGTACTCGTCGCCGCCGCCGCCTTCGCCTTCACCGCCACCACCCTATTATTACAAATCACCGCCTCCTCCTTCGCCGTATTACTACAAGTCGCCGCCTCCACCACCTTACTACTACAAGTCACCACCACCGCCTTCTCCATCACCTCCACCTCCGTACTACTATAAGTCTCCACCGCCGCCATCACCTTCACCTCCACCACCATATTACTACAAGTCACCACCACCACCATCACCGGAGCCCCATCCTCCCTACTACTACAAGTCACCACCACCACCATCACCAGAGCCTCATCCCCCCTACTACTACAAGTCACCACCTCCACCATCACCAGAGCCTCATCCCCCATATTACTACAAGTCTCCTCCACCACCTTCGCCGTCCCCTCCACCCCCTTATTACTACAAGTCACCACCACCACCATCTCCACACCCCCACCCACCATACTACTACAAGTCCCCGCCGCCGCCATCACCATCTCCTCCTCCACCTTACTACTATAAGTCACCTCCACCTCCTTCACCATCCCCTCCTCCACCTTATTATTACAAATCACCACCGCCACCATCTCCACATCCCCATCCACCTTACTACTACAAGTCTCCACCACCACCATCACCAAAACCGGAGCCTCCCTACTACTACAAGTCCCCACCACCACCATCACCAAAACCGGAGCCTCCCTACTACTACAAGTCCCCACCTCCACCATCTCCACATCCCCTTCCACCTTACTACTACAAGTCTCCACCACCACCATCACCAAAACCGGAGCCTCCCTACTACTACAAGTCCCCACCTCCACCATCTCCATCTCCTCCGCCACCCTACTACTACAAGTCGCCACCGCCACCTTCGCCATCTCCGCCACCACCTTACTACTACAAGTCACCACCCCCACCAGTCCCTCATCCACACCCCCCTTACTACTACAAGTCACCACCTCCACCAGTCCCACACCCTCACCCTCCCTACTACTACAAATCACCACCTCCACCGGTTCCCTACCCCCACCATCACCCTCTCATTGTCAAGGTTGTTGGAAAGGTTTACTGCTACAGATGCTATGATTGGGATTACCCGAAGAAATCCCATGACAAGAAACACCTCGAAGGTAAGATTTTCATATAAGATTCACCTTAATTTTGTCATTCAAACAGATTAGATGTCTCTGTGGGTTTTCAAATTATATTTTTCCAATTTTCCACACAATTCATGAGATTTTTGACAATCTTGGTTTTCAAGAAAACCCACGCTCCATTGTCACTTTTTTGACAGTGGTAAAAGATAAATGTGTGTGATTGAGAAGGTTTAATCAAAGACGTGCTTCTTTCTTTAGTATTTGCATGACTAATTTAGTTGATGACAGCATATGTTCCTCGACTTTTTATCTAAAATATGTTTGTGTCATGTGGCTGTATGATTATACACATGAGGCAGGTGCGGTTGTCAAAGTTACATGTATGGCTGGTGAGAAAGAGATTGTTGGCTATGGCAAGACCAAAATTAATGGAAAGTACAGCATCCCCGTTGAGGGCTTTGATTACATGAAATATGGAGCCGAGGCATGCAAGGCCATGCTCCACATGCCACCAAAGGACTCCAAGTGCAACATCCCGACAAACCTTCATTATGGAATCAAAGGTGCCATGCTTAAGGTGAAATCAAAGACACATGAAGAGGTGGTCCTCAGGGCCAAGCCATTTGCCTATGCACCCAAAACTCCCTACAAAGAATGTGAGAAGACCAAGCCACCAGTGTACCACTACAAGTCTCCACCTCCACCATCACCAAAGCCCCATCCTCCCTACTACTACAAGTCCCCACCCCCACCATCACCAAAACCCCATCCTCCCTACTACTACAAGTCCCCACCTCCACCATCACCATCACCCTATCCTCCCTACTACTACAAGTCTCCTCCTCCACCATCACCAATCCCACATCCTCCGTACTACTACAAGTCTCCACCACCACCTACACCGACATATTACTACAAGTCTCCACCACCACCCACACCAACATACTACTACAAATCTCCTCCACCACCATCACCAAAGCCTCATCCTCCCTACTACTACAATTCCCCACCTCCACCATCACCATCCCCACATCCTCCATACTACTACAAGTCTCCACCCCCTCCGACACCAACATACTATTACAAGTCCCCTCCCCCACCCACACCCACATACTACTACAAGTCTCCTCCCCCACCTTCACCTACTTACTACTACAAATCACCTCCTCCACCATCACCAGAACCCCATCCTCCCTACTACTACAAGTCCCCACCTCCACCATCACCCGAACCCCATCCTCCCTACTACTACAAGTCCCCACCTCCACCATCACCCGAACCCCATCCCCCTTACTACTACAAGTCACCACCACCACCATCACCGGAGCCCCATCCCCCCTACTACTACAAGTCACCACCACCACCATCACCAGAGCCTCATCCTCCCTACTACTACAAGTCGCCACCTCCACCATCACCAGAGCCTCATCCCCCATATTACTACAAGTCACCCCCTCCACCATCACCCAAACCCCATCCTCCCTACTATTACAAGTCCCCACCTCCACCATCACCCGAAACCCTTCCCCCTTACTACTACAAGTCACCACCACCACCATCACCGAAGCCGTATCCCCCCTACTACTACAAGTCACCACCACCACCATCACCAGAGCCTCATCCTCCCCTACTACTACAAGTCACCACCTCCACCATCACCAGAGCCTCATCCCCCCTACTACTACAAGTCACCACCTCCACCATCACCAGAGCCTCATCCCCCGTACTATTACAAGTCACCCCCACCACCGTCGCCATCTCCTCCACCGCCCTACTACTACAAGTCTCCCCCTCCACCATCTCCATCACCACCTCCTCCTTACTACTACAAGTCACCACCTCCACCATCACCCAAACCCCATCCCCCCTACTATTACAACTCACCCCCACCACCATCGCCATCTCCTCCACCTCCCTACTACTACAAGTCCCCACCTCCACCATCTCCCGAACCCCACCCCCCTTACTACTACAAGTCACCACCACCACCATCACCAGAGCCCCATCCCCCCTACTACTACAAGTCACCACCACCACCATCACCCGAACCACATCCCCCCTACTATTACAAGTCACCGCCACCACCAACCCCATCTCCTCCACCTCCTTACTACTACAAGTCACCACCTCCACCATCACCCGAACCACATCCCCCCTACTACTACAAGTCACCTCCACCACCATCGCCATCTCCTCCACCTCCCTATTACTACAAGTCACCGCCACCACCTTCTCCATCTCCACCACCTCCTTACTACTACAAGTCACCACCTCCACCATCACCCGAACCACATCCCCCTTACTACTACAAATCACCCCCACCTCCATCACCATCTCCTCCACCCTATTACTACAAATCTCCACCCCCTCCATCCCCATCTCCCCTACCTCCCTACTACTACAAGTCACCACCCCCACCATCACCTTCTCCGCCACCTCCTTACTACTACAAGTCCCCACCTCCACCATCACCGGTACCTCACCCACCCTACGAGTACAAGTCCCCACCGCCTCCATCACCGGAAACTCAACCACCCTACCTCTACAAGTCCCCACCACCTCCATCCCCGGAACCGCACCCACCCTACTTCTACAAGTCCCCGCCACCACCATCGCCATCTCCCCCACCCCCATACTACTACAAGTCTCCACCCCCACCATCGCCATCTCCTCCTCCTCCCTACCAATACAACTCCCCACCGCCACCCTCACCATCACCTCCTCCTCCCCACTATACCTACAACTCACCCCCTCCACCCACCCCATCCTCACCTCTTCCATACATCTATGCATCGCCGCCACCTCCAATCCACTATTAAGCATAGTTTCTGGAGTCCCTCACCCTCCTTGTCAATCAAGTAAGTGACAATCCAACTTGATTCTTACTACGAATCACTAAAGTTTTTGTTTTTGTTTCTAATCTCATTATCATTTGGACATGTTACTCATGTTATTACATTGTGGAATTGCAGGTTTTAGTTGGGCTACTGTAATAAGGGATTGCCCCAAAAAATGGAGGTTCTTGTCTCAATCCCCCACACAGTTTTTATGGGGCATTGGCAATAAGGGTCTGAACCATGCTACAAAGAGTTTGAACCATGAAACTGCAGACCTCAGAGCTTCAATGGTTGCCATCTTACACGCACTGATTTTCGCATTTTCAAGTAGGATTGGCTTCGTTAGAGAGACTGGACAAGGCATCTCCATCAAAAAGCAGAAACTATTTTAAAATGGAGGGTTTGGGTGTTTGCTAGGTGTAGACGGTTTCTTTTTTCTCTCTTTTTATATAAGGTTATTACATAAATCATATTTCTTGTTTGTATAGCCCTATTTGTTTGGCCTTGTTATTCATTGGGGCATTTGTTTCTAGAGCTTGTGGTATGTGCACCATTTGCAATAAAGAAGAGTTTTCTTCAAATGATTCAAATCTCCTGTCTCTTGCACATTGGGTCTCTCTCTCGTGTTGTCTACCTTTCTCTTTCTGCACGTGAGCGTTGAAAAATCTCGCCATTTGTTCTTAGAAGGACCAGGAGTCAGGAGACCCTCGCAAAGGCCTATATCTCGTCTATCTCTCTACTGGGGCGGGGACATCTATATTTTGTGATCATTGGATTGAGAGGAAAAATCTAATGAGTCCCTATGGCACGGAAAAATCGCGAGGGTCATGACTCACGAGTGAGGTCCAAATATCCAAAATATAAACTGAAAAATAACTGTCACTCTTGTGTTGATCCAATCAAATTTCACTCCCCGTCAAAGTCCCAAAAAAGGAAAAAAAACGTACTCAAAAGCTAATGGAGTTAGATCCATAATTAAATTGATGAGGTGATTGTGAATTGACCAACCATCACCGTGGGACATTCCCACCTTGACACGAGCAGCCTATCCCACGATAACATGATGGATCGTGGTTGGTCCACTCATTGTCATCATGGGATAAAACCTCATTAGATATGAACCCACGAATAAAATGTTAAGGGATTCTCGTGCTCTATACATGATAATAAGACAGTGAAAATATTACAGAATTCACGTGCTTCGTACATAATTAATAAGACAGTGGCCTCAATTCTTATTGGAGTGAAATTCTAAAAGGACACATCCCAGCCGGGCATATATGTTGTGAGATTTAGGGCACGTTTGGTAAGCATCCATGGTAGGGAGAGGATTCTGTGCTCCTGATGATTCCTCTATTCCAGTGGAATCAATTCATCCTCATATAGGATTTGTGTAGAAAGTTCTAAGTTTGGTATTAAAAGAGGATTCTCACCATTAGTAGAATATGTGAAAAAATAATTGTAATATTTTTTTGAAATAACTCACGATCTATGACGAATCAGGACCTCGGATTTTTACTCAAAGTCAATTTGGATCATCTAGTGTATTTGAACGGTTTGGATCGTGCAAAGGGGCCCCACAAAAAATAAAAAAAGATATTTTAGAATCTGAACGTTTTTTAAAATATCTCAATATCTAGAAATGATCAACGGCTGAAATTTGATCACCTAGCCGTTTTCGACCTTCCAGAGATAGCTCATGGTTTAGATCATGATTATGGGCCCCAAAGGAACCACAAAATTGAAAAAACTACACTATTTTTCATCCCGTTTTTTACCTTATGTGAAACCAACGGTCAGTAGTTTTTGGGCCTTTTCTCATGATCTATATTGAATTAGGCTGCCAAATTTGGACCTTGAGCCATTTTGGGCATTTTGAAGAGATTGGACGGTTTGGATTTCGCAATTGGGCCCCACAGAATTTCAGAAATAGCCATCCAAAGGTTTGGACGTTTTTATAAATATCTCAAATTTTATGAACAATCAACGGTTGATATTTGATGCCCTAGCCGTTTTGGGCCTTCTATACAATACTAACGGTTCAGATCTTAATTGTGGGGCCAATAAAAGGTCAGATTTTGAAAAAAAATTGGACAACCCTATATTACCGTCATGCGCACTGTAGCAGTGCCTTTCCGCCCATGGAGTGATTCTGCCTTTCTGAGGGGGAGGCTCTGACCGTGGAAATGCATAGGAATGTGGATGCATAGAATCCTTGATGAAGATTTCCTTGCATTACCAAACATGGGGTTTCCACATAAGCATAGAAAACCTGCACGGAATCCTCAAAGATGCTTACCAAACGTCACCTTAGAATTTTTACAAATAGGTCTCATTGAGGATTCTTGTGAGCCTGAGCCTGGGAGGGATCCGGTATCCTAATTAATATGATGATTCCGGATTCCTGTTTCAACTATTTCATCCAAATAAAAAGTTGTAATGAGTGGCATCACATTTTATAAAAATGACAGCTCTGGATGAAACACTATTCCCCTGTTCCAACCAGAGAAGGGATCCGGACTCTAATATGATATATCAGCAATTCAGCAATTCAGCATCCTTCAACAGTGACATGCACCTTGAAACAAGTCTCATTTTATGATCTAGCTAAAGAAAACTAAATCTCCATCTTTCTCACTCTGTATGAGCAGATCAGTCATTGACAAAAGGGCAAAAAAGCAGAAGTCAATTTACAAATAGTACATTGCCAGAGTGTAGTCGTTAGTACAAATGCACCCACTCACTCCACAATTTGGATAAATCAACTACCGAAGATGTGCATACAGCTGGAGATGGGTCCATGGCAACTGGAAAAGAACGAAAAGGGCAAAAAAATCTTATTCTTTTATTAGTAGTTTTAGACAACCACTTGTTGGTGTGATTGCCATATAATGTGGTATTTGGGGTGGTTGATACTTCTAGTGGGGATTCTACCAAAAAGAAAAATACTTTTAGTGGTGGGGACATGAATCATGACTCCATGATGCATTATTCGGATTCATATCCATTGGTAGATATGCAGGATAAGAAGTCAGAATGTGGGTCCCCTAGTTTGGCCTTCTCAGTGCTAATAAAAAGGACATGTTTGTATAATATAATGCAAGGATTCTGTGATTCCAAAGGAAAATGCCCTTAACTTTATCAAGAGCACATTTTCCATTGTCTGGTAATGTGTTTTTCTGAGGGGAGAATTAAAATATCAAAAAAACTGTTATAAGATATGGATCTTGGGTGGATGCCCACTTGTGATAAGATAGGGTTAGAATTAGGGTTTCTCCTTTTTAGTTTACTTTGCCTATAAATAGGCTCTCTCCCTATGTATTTAGACACAGTTAATGAGATATCAGAAAGGCTCTCTCTTCTCCCTCTAATCTTCTTTCTCTTGGTCTCTCTCTCTTATAACACGTTATCAGCACGAAGCTATAAGAGAAGGAAGAAAACCAGGTCTTCTTGCCCAAAGAGAAGAAATCATTCCCTGCGTGGATTTTCATCGCAAACTCCTTCCCTGCGCGGATTTTCATCGCGGATTCCCTGTGCAGATTCCTTCCTAGCGCGGATTCCCATCCCAGATTCCTTCCCAGTGCGGATTTCCATCGCAGATTCCCTGGGCGGATTCCTTCCCAGCGCGGATTTCCATCGCAAAATCCTTCCCAGCGTGGATTTCAGAAAAGAGTAATATTTTTCTTTAAATACAGTAAGTAGTATCCAAACCATAGTTCAAATCCAACATATTAGAATACATAAAATTAATTTATGATATTTATTTTACTGTCATTATAGTGTTTGGTTATTATTCATTATCTTGCACGATTTTTTATTTAAATTTATTAATGCTATAAATTGATTATAAAAAAAAAAAGAAAAAGAAAAAAGAAAGAGAACCAGAAGTTCTAAAAGTGAACCTGAAGTTCACATATTCATGGACCAGTAGAAGTTGGAATAATGATATGAACCTGAAGATTCGTATCAATAAATCAAAACCTGAAGTTTTTGATTCAACAATCCATATAAATTATAAAGCCATGAAATTAAACCTGAAGTTTTTGATAGAACTAGAAGTTCTGATCACTTGTTAGAACCAGACGTTCTACCCCAAACCTGAAGATTTGACAGAACCTGAAGTTCTAATTTCATGTATTATGAACCTGAAGTTCTAAATCAAGCCTGAAGTCTTGACAGAACCAGCAGTTCTGATTCTCAAATATGAGAACATGTTAAATTTTTATAATATGATTGCATAGTTATATTATTTTATTATTTTGTTTAAGGTATGGATCATGGAACTGAGGACAATCTTTGTTTGGTAGATAGTGCCACAACACACACCATTCTGAAAAATCAGAAATTTTTCTCAGAATTGATGTTTATTCCACGAAAGGTATCAACCATAGCTGGGCCTGTGCAAATAATTGAAGGCTCCGGAAGAGCCCACATAATGTTACCTAATGGTACCCACTTATTCATTAAAGATGCTTTGTTCTCAAATAGTTCCCGAAGAAACTTGATTAGTTTCAAAGACATCAGAATGAATGGGTACCACATTGAGACTGTAAGTGAAGGTAACAAGGAATTCTTATGCATTGTTACTAGTATTGGAAGCCAGAAGCAAATACTAGAAAAATTAAGTGCACTCTCCTCAGGGTTATATTACATGACAATCTTAAATGTTGAATCACATTCGGTTATGAGCGAAACAACAAAGTTAAGCCCGAAGCTTAAACTAAGCCCGAAGCTTAGTGATCCGAAGACTTTACAGCTCTGGCATGATAGGTTAGGTCACCCTGGGGCTACTATGTTGAGAAAAAATTGTAGATAACTCCTTTGGGCATTCTTTAGAGAACCATCAATTGACCCTACCTAGTGGGTACTTATGTACACCGCGTTCACAAGGAAAATTGATCACCCGACCTTCTTTTGCTAAAGTTGCATACGAATCCTCATCCTTTCTGCAAAGGATACAAGGTGACATTTGTGGACCCATAAATCCCCCTAGTGGACCTTTTAGATATTTTATGGTTTTGATTGATGCCTCCACCCGTTGGTCTGATGTTTGCCTACTTTCAACTAGGAACATAGCATTTGCCCGTCTATTAACTCAAATAATCAAACTTAGGGCTCATTTCCCTGATTCTCCCATTAAGTCTATAAGACTTGACAATGCAGGAGAATTTACATCACAGGTTTTTGATGATTTTTGTTCATCTATAGGAATTGTTGTCGAACATCCTGTCCCCCATGTCCACACCCAGAATGGCTTAGCTGAATCCATGATTAAGCGCATCCAACTCATTTCTAGGACTCTGCTGATGCAATCCAAATTGTCAGTTAGTGCATGGGGACATGCTGTGTTGCATGCTTCAATGTTAATTCGACTTCGACCCACAGCCTATCATCAATTTTCTCCTGCACAACTTACATCCGGACATCAACCCAATATCTCTCACTTGCGCAAGTTTGGTTGTGCAGTTCAAGTCCCAATCCCACCTCCTAAGCGTACTAAGATGGGACCACAACGTAGATTGGGAATCTATGTAGGTTATGACTCTCCCTCAATTATTCGATATCTAGAACCAATGACAGGAGATGTCTTCACTGCTCGTTTTCCAGATTGTCAATTCGATGAGACAATATTCCCGCCGTTAGGGGGAGATAACATAGTTCCTGTAGAACGACCTGTTCCTGAAGAACGGCGAGAATTAACATGGAATACTTCCACTCTGTCTCATTTGGATCCACGAACTTCACAATGTGAAAATGAAGTCCGGAGAATTGTGCACTTACAAGAAATTGCAAACAGATTACCTGATGCATTTAACGATGCAGCAAAGGTGACAAAATCACATGTGCCCGCTATGAATACACCTGCCAGGATTAATGTCCCTGTAGGACAAAGTCAAAATACAACCGCAAAAGAATCTGCAATACGCCAGAAGCGTGGCAGACCTATAGGTTCAAAGGACTCAGCTCCGCGGAAAAGGAGAAATGAGCAATCATCATCATGTCCTCCCGAAGAGGCACGTATCACTCTTGAAGAGGTTCCTCCCGAAGAGGCACGTAACGCTCCTGAAGAGGTTATGACAAAATCCGTTCTCTCTAGAATAATGGAAGTCCCTGGTGAGACTTTGGAAGCCCCTGAAGAGGCACCGGTACCGGATAATGAAGAGATCTCTATATTTTACAATTATTCAAAAGAGAGATGGAATAGAAATGATATTGTCATCGATGACGCATTTGCATATGCGATAGCTACACAAATATCAAAGGTAAATGATGATGATGATTGGGACACAGAACCACGTTCTATAAATGAATGTCGACAAAGAAATGATTGGCCAAAATGGGAAAGTGCCATCAAAGCAGAGTTAGAGTCTCTCAATAAACGTGGTGTGTTCGGACCTATAGTACAAACCCCAAAAGATGTTAACCGTGTAGGTTACAAGTGGGTGTTTGTAAGAAAACGGAATGAAATGAATGAAATTACCAGATATAAGGCACGATTAGTGGCACAAGGTTTCCTGCAGAAACCTGGGATTGATTATGAGGAAACATACTCCCCTGTCATAGATACAACAACTTTCAGATATCTGATAAGTTTAGCAGTTTCTCAAAATCTAGAAATGCGACTCATGGATGTTGTAACTGCTTACTTATATGGGGACTTAGACACTAGAATTCACATGAAAACCCCGGAAGGATTTCCTTTGCCTGAAGCAAAGCCAAGGAGTACATACTCAATCCAATTGAGGCGATCATTGTACGGCCTGAAGCAATCCGGAAGAATGTGGTACAATCGTCTTAGTGAATACTTGTCTAAAAAGGGGTATGCAAACGATCCTATTTGCCCGTGTCTATTTATAAAGAAATTCATGAAGGGATTTGCAATATTAGCAGTTTATGTGGATGATATCAATTTGGTAGGGACTCCAGAAGAGCTCGAAGAAACTGCTGATTGTTTAAAGAAAGAATTTGAAATGAAAGACCTTGGAAAAAACAATATTCTGTCTCGGGTTGCAAATCGAGAGAAATTCTAATGGGATGTTGGTCCATCAATCTAATTATACCGAGAAGGTTTTAAAACGATTTGGTATGGACAAAGCACACCCATTAAGCACACCATGGTCGTCCGGTCTCTTGATACACAGAAAGATCCATACCGTCCTATTGAAAAAAATGAAAAAGTTTTGGGTCAAGAAGTACCATACTTAAGTGCTATTGGAGCCCTGATGTACTTAGCACAATGCACTAGACCGGATATTGCATTTTCTGTGAATCTACTTGCCAGATATAGCTCCGCACCAACTCAAAGGCACTGGGTTGGTATTAAACATATCCTACGATATTTGCGTGGAACAACTGATTTAGGAATATTTTATTCTTATAATCCTATAGATTCCAGTTTTACAGGATATGCAGATTCAGGTTATCTCTCTGATCCTCATAAGGGTCGATCACAGACAGGTTATGTGTTTCTAAATGGTAATGCCGCCATTTCTTGGCGTTCTACTAAACAGACTCTGGTAGCTACCTCCTCTAACCATGCTGAGATTTTGGCTCTTTATGAAGCCAGTAGGGAATGTGTATGGCTAAGATCCTTGATTCAGCATGTTCGTAGTTCTTGTCAATTACCTTCTATTGCAGGTATCCCAAATGTTATCTATGAAGATAATGAAGCATGCATAAAACAAATTCGAGAAGGTTTTATTAAAGGAGACAAGACTAAGCATATAGCACCAAAGTTCTTCTTCACTCATGAACTTCAGAAGAACAATGAAATTGAAGTCAAACAAGTTTGTTCGAGTAACAACCTGGCTGATCTATTTACCAAATCTTTGCCAAAATCAGTATTCCAGAAGTTTGTATATGAGATTGGCATGCGAAGAGTTCATCATCAAACTATGTAAATGGTTGCAATCATCAGGGGGAGCAGTTTATCAGGGAGCATCCTGAAGTATGCTTCCCAGGACATTTGTGCGCTGTACTCTTTTTCCTTTCCTAGGTTTTATCCCACTGGGTTTTCCTAGTTAAGGTTTTAACGAGGCAGCATTATGCACGTCCAACACCATTTCAATGATCTTGAAGAATGTTGTACTCTTTTTCCCTTCGCTTTGGTTTTTCCCACTGGGTTTTCCTTAGCAAAGTTTTTTAATGAGGCAACTGTCATTAAATGGTGGTCATCCAAGGGGGAGTGTTATAAGATATGGATCTTGGGTGGATGCCCACTTGTGATAAGATAGGGTTAGAATTAGGGTTCCTCCTTTTTAGTTTACTTTGCCTATAAATAGGCTCTCTCCCTATGTATTTAGACATAGTTAATGAGATATCAGAAAGGCTCTCTCTTCTCCCTCTAATCTTCTTTCTCTTGGTCTCTCTCTCTTATAACAAAAACAAAGTTTTGAACTATCTTTTTTCAAATGTACCTACCTTATTGACAGGGATTTGGCTCCTAATTGCATTTCTGGTCACAACAAGAGGTTACTGAATCCAGATCAATTGGTGATTAATTCCTTGGTATGCGACTTTTTTTTAGCTTCTCTTGCTACTTATGTGTGCCCTCCTTCTCACGGTGCGGTGCGGGCTTTTTCTTTTCACTTGTGTGGGCTATCTTCAGTCACGTCTTTAAAAAACCACATGCTTTTGTACAGTTCCAAAAGGGAAAAATCTCTGGGCCCATTTCTTTACCAAAATTCCAAGAATTCATGTCTGGGACAATTTAAAATTCTCCAAAAGTTGTCCTAGGTGGAAATTCCTAATCCCTCTTTTTTATAGAAGATTTGAAATTCCAACAAATGATATAAAGAGTGGAATTTCAAGAATTCCAAAAGTTCTTTTGGATGGTTGGAATTTAAAACTCCAATAAAAGAAACACAACATTTTAAATGCCAGTGTACAAGATGTCACATATTGTCTAAAAAATCTCAACCTTTCAAATTCCAGTCATAAATTTCGGTAAAGAAACCAGCCTTATCTGTCTTGGCCGTTGGATCTAAATTGCTTTTCATCAATAAAAGATTGATAAAGTGTCCGGTTTTGCCTAAAAAAACCACAGTAGTACCTACAAGGTAAGACTCTTATTTCCACACAAACACATTCTAAGTTACCTGTCAGGGATATACGCACACAGTCACACTGGAGCTAAACCCAATTCGAAAACTTATGAGAAATCCAATTAGAAAGTACAATTGGGTTAAATGGATCAGTCTTTTGAACTGATCAGGTCAGACTACCATGTTGGGTCTGTTTAAAGTTCTTTTCTTCTTAACCCCATCTCTCCTACACCCCTAGGCCCAACATTCCACCCTTTCTCGATTTAAATAGTGATTTCCCCATCTGGGGTTTCTCCAAGACATGGTCCAATTATAACAGATTACAGCAGATAGAAATCTAGATCACCAAATCATGGTCCTCAACACTGTACATATCCTCCATCAGAGGACTGAGGACCAGACAACGACTCCTGTTTACTGTTGAGGTGAGGTTCATGTTACAACTGTTGAGGTGAGGCTCATTGACACTCATGATGTTTGGATCATGAATTGACAAATGCCTTCTCAGCTTTTGAAAGGCTGCCTGCTACTCTCTGTCAAGTGTCAATCACTGAAACTGGGGGGGGGGGCCTCCTATTGTCTTCTTTACACTGCATGCATTGTTCCACACGAGGAAACCTTTTGACTCTCAATGCCACAGTCCACACTACCATCATATGGGTATTATTTGCCTGGCAAATGCTACAAAGGGGCAGTGTTTGCTACCATCCTATGTGTATCTTTATGATGTCATATGTTTATATGTGAGCCACCTGCATGCATGCCCATCACAGGAGCAGTGAACGGAAAAAGGTTAATATTGTTCGGATTTGAAAATGTCACTCTAAGAGATCATCTTGACCCTTCATGTTTAGTGCCTCAGTTCCAGGTTTTATAAATTGATACTGAATCTTCTTATCATCATTAGAGGTTTGCTCTCCACTAAGATAAGAATGTATGGCAGAGTTTATGGAGCCCAATATCCCGTTTGATATAAGAGAGCTTGCAATCTAGCCAACCACAAAACATAAGTCCATTGGATGATCTCAACTATTAGACCTAAGCGCATAAATAGAAGATAAGCTTTTATTTTATAACATTAGATCAAATAGTTAAAAACATTCGATGAATTTAGTTTTTAATTTTCTACTGGATGTTTAAGTCCTGGAGCCCTATTAAATGTTTAAAAGCCTATTAAATGTTTCAAAGCATAGTGAGGTCCCTATTGTCAATTCCGAAGGGTAGCTCAGTTGGCCTAAGATCACGGTTTGCAACCAAAGGTTGTCGGTTCGAAAGTGTACTACCACATTGGGGCTACAGGGAAATTTTACCCGACTTTCTCTCATGGGCACATAGGGATTATTCTGGCCCAAAGGACTGGGAATCTGCGTTATAAAAAAAAAGTTTCATATTGTGAAAGGTGCAAGGACACTAGTCCTTAGCAAATGCATTCAATATTTGATTTAATCGAGGAAAGAAAATGGTCCAGCCACCACCAAATTAAGTTGAGGATGATCATTTACCAAAAACAATTGATAAGTTGAGGATATATTCATAGGCATATGTTTGGAGCACTGTCACAAATATTGGCCATATTTTCAAAATCTCAACGATTTTATGAGGACATTTATTTAAAAATGATGTTAAAACTGAGACCAGTAGGAGAAATTCACTATAAATAAATAAAAAGAAGTTGTAAGAAACCATCCATCAACTCAAAAGCTTAAGCTGATAAGTGGAACTCTCAAACAGGCATATGAAGCCCTATCAAACCCATTACTTACACGCATAGGCCCAACATGTTTCATGGACGAGCCTGACACGTGAGCTACATAAGGATGACTGGATCGGAACCCTGCTCTAATACCATGTTTAAAACCACTCACTTTAAAAGCTTAAGTTTTTGGATTGATACATAATTTTTTTACATAAGTAAAATGGAAAAAACAGTGAAAAGTCCGTAAGAATAGTTTTTACTGAATTATAGATTATTTTATATTCGTTTAATGTACTTAATTACTTAAAATTCAATGCATGTTTTCGTGACATTTTCTCTGAAATTCATTGGTGTATGTCATCATCCAATCATAGTGAGATTTGGGAAAATTCATATGGTGAGGATCATTTCTCATATGTATGGGAAGATTTGAAATGATCACAGGTGTGTCCCATGGTACCAAAAAGAAGAAGGGTTATCTTTTTAAAATAGAAATTATTTTTTTTCCTTTTTTTTATTTCCCCATTTGCCCTTGTAAAGAAGATCATCCACATCAACCAAGAAAGGATTGTTTGGGTTGAACTTTGTTTTCTTTTTTTTGTAGTTTGAAACTTGAAACTCTCCCTTTGAGAAAAAAAAAAAGGGTATCTTGGTTCCTGCCACTGCCTTTAGCTTTAGAGCTATGGATATATAATGTACGGAATTTGCAAGGAAATGGTAAAAATGAAGTGACACTGGTCCCTGGAGCGGGCAAAGTGGAAGGAAAATAATCCATGGAAATAAAGTGTGAGTGGTCCACATTTAAAAAGGCTGCAAAGTGAGTGCGACCCAAATGGGAAAAATGGTCCATGCTTGGACTAAGGATTTGGCATGGGCCTACTACGTACATCATGATAATGATCACTTTCCATGGATGGGAAAGCTGAAGGAAGTAGCATTTGGGGTCTATAGCAGGGTTTTTAAAAACTGAAAACAGTGACCATAAAGCAATTAGCTTATTGGACAGTCAATTAAAAGATAATCCATACTTAGAGAACCTACCACTTCATGGAGCAAAACAATGAGCAGGACTGTTTGAGAGTTGGGCCTTTGGCCGTCCCTTCACCACATAAGTTTTAATTAAAAAAACACACATTCAAAGGATCATGAATTGCAAATCATTTTTTAGAAACAGTATCCGAAAAATATAGGATCATTGTCTTTGGAAAGAGTTCAAAATCTCAAGAACTAGCCAGGCTATGAGTATAATTACCTTGTTTATGTGAAAATGGTGCTTAAATGATCATGAATTCTGCCTTTTTGATAATTAACAAAGGGTAAGTTTTCCTATTTTTAAAAATAAACTCATCCTTAGCGCTCCAAATGGCCTCCCAAAGAGCAAAAATCAATTCCTTGAAAATCAAGAAATTGTATAGTTGTAAAACCATTAAATCAAGAGAGAGAATTTTGATGGGCCTGACACTTTGTATAACATTAATCTGCAGTGAAGCCCTTCAAACCCTCTATTTTAGTTGAGTTAGACCGCATATGAACAGTATGTTGTCTGCTCGTAGGAGAAAAAAAAAAACCAAGCAATAATTGTTTATTAAAACTTGTTTTATTTTATTTTATTTTTTGGCCATTATTAGAACTTGTTTTATGATGCTTATCATCAACAAGACTACACTATCTTGTTGATTCAATCAAAATTCTCCTTGCAAGCAAAGGAAAGGAATCTACCGACCATCACTCTAAATCCAATCATTGAAATAAATGGAACAATTTTGCTAGTGATGCCATCACTAAAATGAAAGATCTTATCATTAAGATTAGATTTATCAATCATGGTCATGTAATCGACAATTGAAATCAGAAGATATGAAAGGAACTCGACAACAATTAGTGAATGTGGGCCACAATTAAGTTGTAAACATGACTTAGAAAAAGGTTGATAAGAATACTAATGCTTTTTTCAAAGCTTTAAAGCTACCTAATCCAACAACCCCATCCTTAAAAGATATCCATATTCCTGACTTGTCACTATTTGTTGCCTTGTGACAGTTGACACTGCTAACACATGGCATTTACTGAATGAATTTATTGGATAAACAAAATTGACAATGTGACTGATGAATGATTTTATTTGGCCTTCCAATTAGATTTGATTTATATAGGTTGGGCTATGAATGGGTTGGACTTGGGCTGAACTAACATCATGAGTTCAAGTTTGAACCCAATCAAAATTACAGGGTTATCTAGTCTGATTCCGAGTGTGATACAACCTTTTTGACTTGGGTCCAGGCCTGCCAAATAAGTGTGGTTGGAGAATTGTGTACAACCCATAAAGGCCCAATCCCTGTAGCCACTCCGAGCCAGAGCAAGTCCATTGACAGCTCTGTATGCAGGAACACATCTTTAGACCTAAATCAGAGGTTGAATGGATGGAATTGATAGTCTATGCAGATTCCAACTACAGGTCTAATTTGAGAACAAGGGGTTGCTCAGTTGGTTGATGAAAGTTCTACCCTGGTCTACCCCACTCTCCGCACATGCAAGTTCTCTGTCCTTACAGGTATGATATTTTCACTCTCCATGTGTGCGAGTCTCTTGGGGTCAAGACCCCTTAGCTGAGATAACAAAATACGAAAAATAAATGAAAACTAAAAAACAAAACAGGTCTAACTTGGTCTTGCAATCATAGAGAGGCAATTAATAAAGCACGGCTCCTTGTTCTGCAGTTACCTTACAAAGTGAGAATCTGTTTCAGAACATATTTGTTTCTCTCATAAAAAGCAAATTTGCAGCAGTCAAAAGGGAAATTTAAGAGTTAGATGGATGGACTAGTTGCCTTATTTATGCTTTGAGGTGGCCATTTTTTTTTCTAGGTTAGCCCATTGGTGAAGACTCAAGAGTGACACTACCCACCTAGAAATATAGGGATCGATCCTGGAACATATTTATGATACCAAGGTGCCCATACCACTCAACCATAAATGTGTTGGCAAGGTGGTGATTCTTGACCTACCCGCTAACTTGATAGAACCAAAACCTAGTAATTCAGGGTTTAGATTGCTTTTTATTTTTTTATTATTGATTAGTAGATGAGTTGGGTTTAAGTTACATATGCATTGTTATTCCACCCCACGTCCTGAACCAAGCTGTCTAATTGCATTCTAACCTGCCAACTCAACCCAAAACCTACAAATTAATTAAGGGTTCAAATTGACACCTTTTGCTTTTAAGCTGGGTTTGGATTGACATTTTTAACTCGATTGATCAATGTTTTGGGTAGGCGTTAAGCTCATCTATACAAGTTACAAATCATGCTCGATCAACAAACCCAAACCCAACCTGCTCCCAACCATTGCCACCCCTATTATGCTTACTGTTCACAGAGCCGAGCTGGAATTGGAAGCCTTTCCAACCCAGCCATTTGGTTATTGGGCCTGTCATTCAGGACCCTACTTTAAAAAACTTCCTTTTTCTGACCCTCTTTTTCTTTGGGCATGGGGCCCACCTTGAGCCAATCTAGTCTTTTCATACACACTGCCTTCTCATGAATAGCACAAGTCCAAAATTGACACCCATCCAACTTTTCCTCACCGTTGGACTGAAATCGTAAGAAAATGATGCCTCTAAAACCATTAAGCTTTAGGGTCATTGATCAAAGGATTAGAATGATCTTATGGAGTCTAAATTTTGCATATATGTAGGTCTCATATAAATCTCTCCATCCAATAGACTTCTATGATCTAGGGATGTCAAATGGGCCGGGCCGGCACGGCCCACATGGCACGGCCCGTGACGTGGGCCGTGCTGAGCCGAGGGGCGTTGGCCCGTTTGGCCCGGCCCGCTAGGCACGTGGGCTGGCCCCTGCGGCCCGCCCAAAAATGACTGTTTTTTAAAAAAATTATCCATCCCCCCAATCATTAAATGGTCATATAAGGAGTATTTTGTATCATTTTCAATTTTATAAAATCTATAAATACTCTAACCCTCTCATTCTTATTAGTGAAGTAAGTCAAGTTGACCGAACACTTAATGGTACAACAAGACCATCAAATATATTGGATTGAAAGTTTGAAGGCAACTTATTCATTATATGTGTGTGTGAGATACCATGTACCAATCCAAAAGTTTAAGTTAATCGGTAGAAGGCCCAAACAGGTATATGAAGTCCGATCAAACTCATGACTTGGGCAATGTGGGATGTGAGACTTTTCCAATACTCCCCCTCGCATGCAAGCCCAACAAATTTCATAGACAAGGCAAGCCACATGGACTACAGAAAAGCAACATTAACCAACTCTGACACTATGTTAATAACTAGAAACACCAAAATCTCAATGTTATTAGTGAATGGCATTAACAATTTATGTCAACAACATGTTCTTGAATTGATAAGTAACTGTGATGCTACGATGATAACTTTTTAGTTACAATCTTACCAAAAAAGTTAAGAAGAGGAGAAGTGACAACAGTGTAAACAGGTGGTCTGTAGTTAAAGATCTGGTAAGCGAAGAGCAGATAGTGAAATAGGATAGGGGTACTACAGATAAGGCAGACAACAATGGCAAGCCACCTGCAGCCTGGTGCAACCACCACATAGGCTGCTGTCATGAATGTAATCAGCATTGTCTTGTATGCTAAAGCAGAGAAGAAGAACCCCCAGAGATCCACATTCCAGACTCTACCATAGATCCTCACATATGTTTCGACGGCAAAGCATATGCCACCAATGGTGGCAAAGCACATGGCAAGGGTATTGAAGATCAAGAAGGCGGCGAAAGCTGGATGTTTCAATAATACAGGTGTGCCATCACTTTTGAACCCTCCTGGCATGGTGAAGACTGCAGCAAAGGCGACTGTAGCGACCAGAATTGATGCTGTTGAGAATGCTATTGTGAGTTCTCTTCTCTCATGGCTCTCGACTTCCCTAGGATGAATGTCTTCACTTGGACTAATTTTCCGAGGTTTACCACTGCCCACACCATTCATTCTTAAAATTGTCATCACTGTTTCCCTCTAGATCAAGTTGGAAAGAAGAGATGTCAAAACATGATCCATATACAGGCTAAGAGAGAAACTGAAATTGCCCAGTCACTAATGACACCAAATCCTCAAATGGTAGCCAAATAAATTTATCAGTGGGGTAAGTAGAGCTGTATCTGAAAACCAAACTAAACTGTTCAAAATAACTCTCTCTCCAGGCTCAATTTCACTTTCATTAGAGTTGGCTTGCAGAAAAATTGATCATGTGTAAAATGCATGATTTGACTTCTTTAGTTTTTTATTCTGCATTACTAATATAATATTGTACATGATTAATTGACAGCAGTCCTACTTTGAACCAAAGCCAACACAAGAGGAACAATGAATTTGAGTTGTTTAGATTTTAAATGGGAGCACAACGCATGAATATTTAATATGCATGGCCCAAGAAAATTCTCTAAATATAATGTTTGCCTTCATGAGGGGTGGAGTAGAATAAAATTAACGGTTGAATCAAGAGGAAAAAGAATGAGGAGGGGGTTGAGAGTAAAAGCACTAATAAGGATCCCAATCTATCTCTAATGCATCTCATGTGGTATTCTAATGCCACAAATTATAAGAAATGAGATGTAGAGTATATACATTCGTTTCTTGCATCACATTTCATTTCATACTCCAACAAAAACCTTGATTCAACATCATGGACTATGAAGTTATGACTTCGTCAATGGACATATGCGTTGGTGGATTTAGCATCTACCAAATATCAAACTCATCCAATGTTGCTAATGGACCACAGAGAGATGGTGATTGCAAAACATTCAATGATTTCTATTTTGAGCAGAATTTTTATTTTCCATTTTTATTGTTATTATTATTTTACTATTTTTGATAAAATAATTAAAAATATTTAATAAAGTTGATTTTTGATAGATGCCAAAACAATCAAAGTTAAGAATATTAAATTAAACATACCCGAGCAGAATGGCCCTTAACCTACAACTCCGCGACATCGAAAGCGGTGAGATCCTCCTTATTCTTAACATTCAAGTCTATGCCCTCATACTCCAGCAACTGAAAAACTAGTCGGGTGCTGAGAAGTTTGGCAGCTAGATGAAGTGGGGTATTTCCATCTTTATCAGTCTCATTTACCATGTCTTGATGCTGCTTAGGCCAATCCTTAGACCACTTGTAGTTCATGACAGAGATGTGAAATACATTCCTGCCATTCAGGTCATGCTGCTCCATGGCATCTGGGCATTTCTCAAGCAATGCTGAAAAAGCTGCCCAACATCCTGTTGCAGCAGTAATGTGAAGAGGAGAATACCCAGCGTTGTCTTGGTAGTAGACGGCGGCGAGATCTTTTTCCAGCACAATGTTCACTATCTCACTGTTGTCTAGCTCTGCTGCATAGTGAAGAGCAGTTCTTCCTATGCTGTCACGCTTCCTAGTCACTTCTCTTCTTTCATTCTCTCCCAGTACCAGGTCTGAAAATTGAAATTTTTAGTGAAAACAAAGTGCAGCCAATCTAAGATTAGTGCTTTTCCACGGAAGCCTATTGAAGCTATGGGAGATATATAGCTATAAATGGGAACCTTACTCTTCAATTAAGATTGTCAACTTGATAAGGCACTCACAAGCCAGATCATTAAGGATCGGAACGTGGAAGACTCCGGCATACAGCCAGAGATCTAGAACGTTCTTAACTGCGGGAAGACTTCGCGGATCTGCTCTAATTCCAATTAAAGGATCAGGAATGCCTTCCACATCCCCATCATTCAGATCAAGGTGGTCAAAATGGGCCAATACTCAACCCAATCCATAATGGACGTCCTAGGCCCACAAGCCCAAATCATGGGGTGTCTCACAAGGCCAAATTCCATATTTCAAATAGTGTTTTAAGAAACTCAAGGACTTCCAAGTGTTTCAAGGAATCTTCCAATCAAGTACTTCAATAGATTTAGGACTCCTCGCAGAGAATCAATCATGTGAAAGCAACATCTATACAAGGAAGTTTCATAAAAAATACGAAACCAAAGATTGAAGAGGACTCTCCAGATGATAGGGACGTCCAACCAAGTGTTTAATTTGTTTGGACAATTTTCTTTTCTTTGAATAGTCTTGATCAGACCCCATACCTATATCTTTCAAGTTTAGAAGCAGGAGGAAAGAAAGAGGGGGAAAAAACTTACTAGTCAATATCTCTTGGACCACTTTGGGCCGCTCTCTTTTAGCTGCAAGATGTAAGGGAGACATTCCTGCATTATTAACAATACTCGATAGCGTTTGGTCGGCTTGCAATAACCTGATGGCAACATCGTCATGACCCTTCATCACAGCTTCGTGAAGAGCTGTGTTTCCTTGATTGTTCCTCATTCTCAAGAGACTGACATCTACTCTACTTACACTACTTTCACTTAGAAGTTGAACTACCTCAACTCTCCCATTTGTAGCTGCACAATGGAGAGGAGTGTTTCCATCTGAATTAGGTTGCATGACAAGAGGCCTACAGAGTCCAAGCATCTCTTGGACAAAATCTACATGTCCTAACCTGGCCGAGATGTGGAAGGCAGTTTGCTGCTGTGGGGCTTCAGAGTAGAGCAGTCGCTGATCAGTGGCTGCAACATTTTTAAGGCAAGAGACATTGCCAGACCTGGAAGCCCGGTACAGTTGGGGATGCATGGTTGGAGCAATACACCAGCCTGATGATGCTACAAACAGTGAAATGCTTGTTGGGTACTGGGGCATGCATTTTGTTGCAGCATGATTATAAGGATTTGGGGGGATGCTATTAAATTTTTTTAGCTAACTATTCTTACCAAAACATCAAGGCATAAATACTTTTCAATACAACCCCTCGAGTAGAGCCTACTCCTCAACCCTCCCCTAAAGTGGAACATGGTCGGTGCACTTTTGGTGATACGCATCTTTTTCCAACGCCGAGTTGCTCCTCTTAGATTTGAACTCGCGACCGACCGGCTCTAAATCCATATTAAATTTCCTCAACTAACCATTCCTACCAAAACCTCTACGCATAAATACGTACTTTTTCAATACTCTCCCTCGGGTGGAGCTCACTCCTCAACAGATGCAACGGACGGTAACCATCAACAAAGGAGATTCAACGTCTATGCCAGAAGTGCCATTTATTTTTAGAGATCAAGGGGTCTATTATTTTTGTTATCAGTGTTAGAATTATGTTAGACCTAGTAAGAGATTAGTATTTAGAGATGGTAAAAACTGGATACGATTAGTTATCTTAACCTTTGATAGATAGAAAAAAGGCGTAGTTAAACTTTTCTTTTAATAACGGAGGGTGTCGTAGTCCTTTGGGCCAGATTAGTCCCTACGGGCGCAGGGGAGCAATGTACATCTCCTATAGCCTTAATGTGGTAGCGCAGTTTCGATCCCTCAACCTCCGGAAGCAAACCGTGGTCCTAGGCCGACTGTACTATCCCTCGAGGTTTAAACTTGAATTAATTATCTTTTCTCCTCTGTGTAGAGAGATTTGTCTCAGTAAAAATCAATGACGAATTATATGGGAAATATTCAAGTGAGAACTAGTTTTCACCTATTATATGAAAAAAAAAATTTGCGGGGTCTAACTGGCAACCCATCTAAACCTAACAACCAATAGGGAACACTGTGATAGTCACTAATTCCAAAGATTGACACACATCCGAACGGACTAAACCGTTGGATCGATGATTGAATATTTTTTTTGAATATAAAGCCATTAAACTTGTGGGCCACAGATGAAGGGGCATGGGTTTGGAGTCAAACTTCATACTTGGGGTGGTCTCACATAGATCTTTCCATCCCCCTGGTCCCATCTCCAAATGGGGCCTACAATTGAGCCTCACAAAAAAATTCTCATATAATATGTAAGAACTAGTTTTCACCGGAATATTACCGTTTATGTAACGTAGCATTTCTTTTAAAAGTTTTTCGGTCATAAGCTTGTATCAGAGTTTTTCATAAAGCATCACAACCCGGTCTCAATTAGATCGATTCTGAAGCAATACTAAGAAAGAGAAGCATGTTACGTTCTGAGCAAAAGGAAGGTTCAAAAACGAAAAAGAGCATATGGCACTGGGGTTTCTTTAGGACTGTAAGCGTCTCTTTTGGGAACTTCTTTGCTTGAGGTTTAGAGAAGCATCAAGTGACCCTTCTACTTTTTACCTCCAAAATAAAAAGTGGAGCCCTCCGTACCTGCGCGGGACCAAGGAGGGCTGGAAGGGGCTATGGCCCCCACGGTCCACCCAAAATCTCAAAAAGCCCCTTTACCATTTCAAAATTTTTATAATTTTTTAATATGGTCCCCTCCAAATTTTCAGAAAAGCCCCTACATATTTTAAAAAACGACATTCATATTTTATGTGTGGTCCTCCCAAAATATTTTTCTTACATAGTGGCCCCCAATGAAGAATTTCTGGGTCTGCCCCTGCCTCGGTAACTATTATTTTGTTTAATGGGATTGATAGCTCTTCCACTGGGCTCTCCCACTGTCGTTTGTTTGCAATTATTTTTGTAGGTAAATGATTCATGTGCATACGGATTTGCATCATGCATCGTCATGTTTGTTTGTAATCATTTAAACATGTGATAAATAAATGAGGTGTGAAAATGATTTGTAAATAAGACAATTTAGACCAAAATCCTCACGCCAAAAACAAATGTGAAAGTGATTCAAACCCTTCTTGCAAAAAAGGAGCTAGTATACTTCTTACATTGTGATCGTATTGTCAGGGGCACATCAAGCACCTTTATTTCTCATTCGTGTGTGCCTCGTATTTGTAATCCAAATTGTTTACTTTGTTTATTGAACTAATAAACCACAAGGTATTGAAGTTGATCATCTTATATCTTCATAGATGTTTGTGCATTTGTTTTAGTAATTTTAACTTTTTTTCAAGTTGAAAACCCTAATAAAAGTCCATAAGTTCCTTTCAAATTATATAAAAAATAAAATAAATTAGAAGGGGCATGTGGGCCAGCCTATGGGCGGCACGGTCCAGCATGGGGGTCGGCCTGGCCCGGGCACAATTGGGCTGGCCAACTAGCAGCTGGCACAGCTCGTTTTACACCCTCCTCCACCATCACCAATAGCTCCTCCCCCCTACTACTATAAGTCATCACTACCTCCTTACTACTACAAGTCACCATTTCTACAGTCACCCAAACTCATGTCGCCACATTTAGGTGCGTGAGATTAGAGACTAATTAAAAAATTTCTCACATAATTGAAATACATGTGGCCCCAAATCGGTGTCAATCGAAGTCCGCAATGAAGTGTAGTATTTTCTCAGTTCACAAGCAACTACAGTGGAAGCTTCATAATTACAAAATTAGTAGATGATAGCAACTATAAAATCATTAAGGAGCAAACTAAGATTTCCATTTCTATAATTAAAGTGTAAACAAAATATGCCAAAGTATTTCAGTTACATGGCCACTATCAAAACTTAGGCCAATAAAAAAATATATATATATATATAAATAAAAATAGACCCAAGATGCTATTGTGAGGCTCTCAAGTGTCGTGAGTGGTCACATTGAGTTTTTCCCATCTCACTCAAGGATTTTCATCAAGTCAGATGCATGGAATAGTTGCCCTATCTATGCTTAGAAGTGGCATTCTTAACTAACTTGATAGAAACCCAATTTAACCTAGTAATTCTTCGAAAAAAATAATGAACACTAAAGCAGCTGTTAATTTTAATGGGTAATTCAGTTGGCCTAGGACCACGGTTTGCATCCGGAAGTTGTAGGTTCAAAACTGCACTACCATACGGGGACTACATGGGAGTTTACCCGGCTTCCCTCTGAGCTTAGAGGGATTAGTCCAGCCCAAAGGGTTGGGAACCCTACGATAGCTAAAAAATAAAGTTAACTGTTAACTTGATGAATTGCCTAGACTGATGATTCAAATTCTATTTTTTTTTCCTACCATTGCTCTAATAGTTAAAAACAATCCAATGATGTAATTCTTCATAGGAGGCTTGCTCCCAAACCCCTAGTTTGTTTTCCAAAATAACACTCTAGTATATGTGAGGCCCACCTAGATGTATGTCAATCACTAGAAAAAAGACCACAGTGTATGATATAGAATATGAGTTGACCAAATCACTCTAATCCCATTCATCCTAACCTCTAATTTTAGAGCCTCAAAACTTCATTGATCCTTAAAGTGCAATTTTTTTTATCTTGATTCAATTTAAATGAGGCCACAAATTTGAAAGGGTAACAGTTTAGTGGAATGTATAGGATGCTAATAGACCGGACCAGGCCAAACTTAGCCAAGCCTATCCTAAATTGGGCTAGATTTGGGGTATGATTTTGGAACAGCGTAATAGTCATGGGCCTAATATCATGCATAAGGCCCATCTCAAACCAAATATCAGGCCCAGTAACAAGTACTGCCAGGCTTGTGTGACTTTGGGTCGGCCCATGAATATTTCTGAGTATATTTTAGGAATTTGATTGATCACAGATGGGACCCATTTACTGATAGAAAAATGGGTTACCAATTTCTATCATATGGACAAATCTAGTGTGGCCCACCATCAGAGCTTACTATTGATCAAAACAATCTCAGCCATCCATTGTTCCACTACAAATCAATAGTCTCCTAATCTCTCAATTAGAGAGAGAGAGACTTCTGCTGTCTTGCATTCTCTCCATTGCTCTTTCTTCCACCAGCACCATGAGGTTATCAACATATACTACTCAAGACCCCACAATCTCTCTCTCTCTTTCTCCCTTTCCAATCCACCAACAGAAGCACCCACCAACACCAACACCCCAAATCCCAATTTTCAAAACTGGGTCTTCCTTCCAACAGCTGTTACTGGTCTCCAAACCCTCAAGACAAGAACCCAGAAGGGGTTTTTCAAGATTGGGTCTGAGACCCATTGCCTCCATTGGAGAAGGAAGTGTCGCCTCTGATTCTCCCGCCAAGGCACTTCGCAGGATCCTTGAAACTCCGGGAATTCATCAGGGACCTGCTTGCTACGATGCCCTCAGTGCGAAGCTTGTAGAGAGAGCTGGATTTAAGCTCTGCTTCACGAGCGGTAAGTGTTTGTGTAAATGTCTGAGTGAGATTTTAGTGTGCTCAGTAGATAAAAATGAATGGAAAAGTGGAAGGGAATGTCTCTGCATGGGGCCCATCTGTGAGTTGGGTTTTTCTTGCTTCATTTGTGGTGCGTTTGATGGATTGTTTGCTTGGTTATGTTCATTTCTTTATTTAGAATTTTAGTTGTGGTGGCTGTGATTAGTTGGAAAATGGGTTTGTTGAGTTGGGTCGATTGGAAACATACTGTAGTTTATCTAATTCAAGTTGTTGGATACTGGGAATATATGATCCTTTGAGTGGGCGGATGATGTCTTGTTCTATAGAGAATATCTATAGGGTGGCTCTTTTACCAACCCAATGTAGTAAAACTTATTTTTTGCTGTGTCTACTTCCCTTCATGTGAGCTTTGTGATCTAGACTGTTCATCGGTGGACCCCGCCATGGATTGAGGATGCTCTAGAGATCTTGTTCATCTGTGGCCCACATTTAGAATTCTGACTGCTCAAAATAAATGTGCTTCTTTATATTGGATCTAGGACAAACTTGAGTCCAACCAAGGTTGGACCTGCCATAAGACGTGATTAAAAAAATGAGCGATCTTAAGGTAGAGCCAGGTATGATTGGAGTTGGATATGGACTAGTGTTAATACTTAGGAATGCATTGCTTTTGAGCAGCTTGGATTTCTTAGGTGGGCCTTACTTGTATGGATTCACAGGGTTAAGCTCAGAGAATTTTATGAGAACAATTTGCGAATCTATCTTCGAAGGGAGGCAGTGCTTTTGAGTGGCTTGGTTTCTTCGGTGGGCTTCAGTGATGCATTTATAGGACTCGGCTTAGAGAATTTTATGAAAAGAATTTGAGAATCAAACTGCAAATTGGTCAAAACTGTTCACTATTCTAGGGCCTTATTAGTGAAGTATGTAAGTATGCATGGGTCCCCCCTTTTTTTGGGTAGGAATTATGGCCGTTTCCATTCTTTTTCTCATGTTACACCGATGCTGATTCTTGCTGTATTGCAGGATTTTCAATTTCAGCTGCTAGGTTGGGATTGCCTGATGTAGGTCTTACATCCTACGGTGAAATGGTAGACCAAGGATTTCAGATTACACAAGCTGTTTCAATCCCTGTTATTGGAGATGGAGACAATGGCTATGGAAATCATATGAATGTCAAGAGAACTGTTAAAGGCTTTATTAAAGCTGGTTTTGCGGGTATAATTCTCGAAGACCAGGTACATCTTTTCTCTCTGAAACGTGTGGTTACTGTTAAGTAGATTGGTTTTCCGCTTCCTAACAACTTAAGCTTTTGGGCCATGATGCCCAGATATGGCAGGGATACACCATAGACATAGCAGGGGCACAAATTTTACACATAAAAAGTGAAGTATCGGATACGATTTGACACCATACGTTGCCCATTTTGAAGCATCCGTGCATCATAGCTTTTGGGTTGTATTGGCTGGTTGGATTGTAACATGGCTTCAAAGGCAGGCTAGGTCGCTAGTTCGAACCCCGGAGAGGCATAGTTCCCCCAGGTCATGTGGATAGACACGTATCCTGTGGGTAGGCACTTGTGGGTTGCGAATTCAAATGGCTACCCATTCGAGAGGGAGTGTTAAGTAGATTGGTTTTTGCTTCCTAACAGCTTAAGCTTTTGGAATGTATTGGCTAGTCAGACTGAAACAGTTACATCTATATGAGATTCTTTTCCCCAAGCACACTGCTCACACTTAATCGTTGCAATCTTTAAAGTTTTAATGCAGACATTTTTTTTCATCCCATTATTAGGACTGTAGGTCTTTCTTGAAGTCACCTCCTCAAAATATTAATTTACTATAGTATAGGATAATGTGAACTTGTACATATACTATCAAGAAAGATCTGTTCTTTATATGAAGACCATTTGCATTTGGCAGTTCAACTTTGAAGGCAATCCTGGCCAAATTAGGTGCGTTGTGATGTTCATTCAATGGGGACATTGAAAATGTATTTTCCAGCCATCCATACTTTTGGACCTGTATGACCTACCCAATGAGTGAACCAGCCTAGTTTTTGTATGCTACATTGCTACCTGATGCAGGGTTTGGATGTGGCATAAAACCTGTTGTTGCTATTAAATTTCTTTAGCTAACCATTCCTACCAAAACCTCAAGGCGTTAGTAGCGGTAGCGGAAATACTTTTCAATACTCCCCCTCGGGTGGAGCCCACTATTCAATACTCCCCCCTAAGGTGGAACCCGGCCGGCGCACTTTTGGTGACATGCTTTTTTTTTTTTTTTAGCCGAGTCGTTCGTCCTGGGATTTGAACTCACGACCGGCCGACTCTGATACCATATTAAATTTCTTTAACTAACCATTCCTACGAAAACCTCGAGGTGTTAGTAGAGGCAGCGGAAATACTATTTAATAGTTGCAAACTGTCCAGATTAATATTTTTACAGGCAGTCCATGCATTAATGTATAGGTCTTGAGCACAACCTTACGGCTATGTAACAAGGACAATATATTCTAGAAAATTGCTGAAGCAACCATGTGCAACATGTTCCAATCCCCTATTGGGGCAAATAACTTTATCTTTTTTCCTTTTGTAACCCCTATTTGTAAAAGAAAATGTAATTCTGAACTTCTATTATTTTTAAACACCCTGTTCTCGATGTGGCTGGCTTTGTGGTTTTTAATTCACTCATCTCTTCTTAGGGCTAAGTTTTCCATCAGCCACACCTAGGACATCGCTTCTAACTAGACTATCTTTCAAGTCTTTCTGGACTTCCTGCTTTTGAACCTTGCCCTGCAACATTTAAATTGTTTATGGAGGGGCTGTTTTCCCCATTTGATCTTCTAAGCACAATGCCCAAACCATTCCAAATCACAATCCTTTGTCTTTCTTGTGTTGGATCCACCAGTAAATTTCTCTATGTGCTTATTCCTAATTTTATCCATCTTTTGTTACTCCCCACACTCATCTTAGGATCCACATTTCACTGGTTATTTTGCCTTCTTCCTCTATCTTTGTTACCCAATATTCAGCTCCATTAAGGTAACTTTGTACCATCTTATAAAAATGCAATTTTTTTGCTACTATTTCAGATGTCTTATAAAAATTCAAATTTTTGTATTATTAAAAAAAATCAATTTTTTGTTACTTTGTCCAGCCATCTCATAGAAATGCAATTTTTTGCTGGCATGTTGGGCTTCACAGCCACACCACCCTTATTGCCTATGTACAAATTATATAGCCTACCATAAAAACTTTTGTCAACTCTGCCTGATCTTTTTTCCATGGGAAGAACCATTTTCTGGAAGCTTGAGAAATCCAGATATTGATAACAAAAGACTTGAATTATGCCTAATTCATTGTGAATTATAACGAGCATGACTGAATGAAAAGTGTAATCTATGGATATCTCCCATTCAACATTTTTTTTTTCAAATTAGGATACCTTTGACAAGCTTTGCCTACGAGGTTGGTTGAAAATCATCTTCACTTAGGCTCCTACAGTTTGATTCAGTGTTCTATAGTCAGAAGGTGGAATTGCTTATATTCCTGAATATAACTTAAGTATCTTCTATGCGGAAGATATCTAATTCATCATGATCATAAAAAATTCAAATGTGCAAGTTATATTCTAGTGCAGTATTCCTTTATTCAGAATCTTCTCATGCTAATAACACCATTACTTGAAAAGGTTTCCCCTAAAGCCTGTGGCCATACCCGTGGGAGGAAAGTAGTTTCCAGAGAGGAGGCTGTTATGCGCATAAAGGCAGCTATTGATGCTCGAAAAGAGAGTGGATCTGACATTGTTATCGTAGCAAGGTCTGATGCTCGACAAGCTATATCCTTGGAAGAGGCACTCTGGAGGTCACGAGCCTTTGCTGATGCAGGAGCAGATGTTCTATTCATTGATGCACTTGCTTCAAGAGAAGAGATGAGGGCATTCTGTGATATTTCTCCTCTGCTTCCAAAAATGGTATAGATTTATTTATTTATTTATTTGTGCTATATTAGGGACTCGAACTCATGCAAACTCACTCACCAACTGAGCTACAGTTTGGGGATTGTTATTTTTATCTGAGGGATATTTTAGAAAATCATGATTACTCCAACATGAAAAATCTTTTTCAATATGATCTCAAAAGCATCACTGATGTAGTCCATGTGCATCTTTAGCTTCAAAGTCTACAAAATGAGAACTAAGAATAGGTCCACAGTCAGCTTGCCCACTGAGCAAGGTCCATGAAATTTTTTTGTTAATATAATCTGTAAAGCATCCCTGATTAGTCCATGTGAATCATGAGCCTCAAAGTCTACAAAAGGAGGCCTAAGAATAGGCCCACACTCAGCTTGCCCATTGGGCAACGTCCATAGTTGACTGATCCATTGTCCTAGCCCATGGTCAAGCAGCATATTGAGCACAACTGTAATCACCTTCTAGTGTAGAAAGTTTGAAGAAGATTTCTTAGACATGCAATCTTAGTTTTTTAAGGTTTCTAGACTACAGTTTCTTAGTTTACAAAATCCTAAAAGAATTTCCAAGATCTAGCAGGATAACTAATTGGCACGTAATAGATAACAGAGAGGAAAGGAAAGAAAATTCTATGTAGAAGAAAAGAGATTGACACACAATCATCTCATGGAGAGGAAAGAAATTCTATCAAGGATCCCTAATAATAGACATGATTTCCATCCTATTTTCTATTAAATCCGTTGTGTTCTCTCATTTATGAATTCAATGAAGATTTACTCCTCTCTCTTTACTGTGATTGCATTGAGCAAGTGTTTCCCCTTATGTGAAGGACTCATTGGGTTGCAAATGGTGATCACTCCAAAAAGCTGGGCATCCTTGGTGAATGTGAATGCTCCATTCATCATTGGGTCCGACCAATCCCTCTTATAACTGTTTCAATGATTTAAGGGTAAGAATGTGTTTGACCATAGCCCAAATAAAAAATTGTTTGACTATTTTGGTGGAAGAGACGCTGTCCAACTCCAAGTCACTAAATTGCAAACAACATTAACTTGAATGCTATTGATCTAATGTTTTGACCCTAAACCATTATAACGGCATGTGATCTATTCTGAGAATGGATGGAAAAGCTCAAAAGCAACATCTTGCATGGCATTCCAATTTCTAGACCTCATTCAAGCAGTGGAACAAATAACCATCCATTTTGCTATAATATCATTTTTTTTTAAATAAGAAAGGAAAACTCTGCCAGTTTACTGCCAATCCCCAAGCCTGGATGAAGGGCGTTGCATCAGGTTGACAGCTGGTTTAAAACTTGTCACATCTACAACATGAATTTTGAGACACTATTCTGTGATCAACAACCTGTCTAAGCATTGGCTCGAGCTAGATTGAAAACAGAATTCATGTGGTTGACCCCATCATAGTTGGGATAAGGCTTTGATGATGATGATCAGTGTTTAAAAAACAGGATTGTGTAGGGCGAACCAGTGGAGTGAGCGATTTGGTCCAAGCTTGTTCGATCATCTGGTTTAAGCCTTTTAATTGGAAATTACAAAAATGAAGAAAAATGATTAACAGAGGGTCTAACCAGTTCAACTACTAGATTTTAGTGGTTTTAACCCGCTTTTACCAAATTTGACCAGTTCATACTTATTTTGACCAGTGTCCTGGTCTTGATCTAACCAGACAGGTGAAGGTATCAGTTCTGGTTAATCCTGGTTCGACTGGCTAGTCCAGTCTAGATTTTAAAACAGTTAAAATATTCAACTGATTACGCGTGCGATTTATCATAAGTACTCTTAAGAAATTTGGTAGGACTTTAAATGATAAGGACCCTATCAGTGTAGAGTATTGTTAAACTGCTCTACAAGAATTCATGAAATGTATGTTGCCTGAACCATTTGCATAATGGATTCTTTCATCAATGAAAATATAAATCCAAAGAAATAAAACTAACCTTAAGTGGTAATGCTGAAACTTGTGTAAAGTTATAGTTACACTGACATACATAAATTAATTAAAAGGAAAGATGAAATTTTATGGTGACAACTACTATTCTTCTAAATAATTTGACAAGTTTGACAAGAAAAACTCTTTTGGTGGCAGCCAGTTACTAGTTGCATCATGGAAACTCTTTTTCTTCTTCGTGTTGGTGCTTTAGTGATTGGAGGGAGAAAGTATTTCCATTTTGTGAGATTTCCTATTGATAATTAGACCAGAATTTTTTTTGTTACATCTGTTTTCATATCTCAACACTATACTTTGGAGTTCTAAAGTTGTCATATGTTTTCAGCTGTTCATCTTTGTGCTCATATTGAAGATTTCGTAAGTTTGATGAGAGAATAGGATGGAAATCATTATTTTACTATTTTTGTTATTTGTGTAACCCTATTGATGTGGGTAATTTAGTGCTTTCAAGCAACTTCTAAAGCCTTCTTGTTTTCTCTATAGGCCAACATGCTTGAAGGTGGAGGCAAAACTCCAATACTGAACCCCATCGAACTAGAGGAGATTGGATTCAGAATTGTTAGCTATCCATTGTCCTTGATTGGGGTGTCCATTCGAGCAATGGAGGTGAAAATTTTCGATCTTTTGCTGCTTGCTTAAATACTTATATAAGAAAATTCTGATTTGAGTCAGATTGCCGTTGTGAGAAGTTGATTTAATTGCTTAACTTTTGTGGTGCTCTGACTTCCATTCCCCAAGACTTCTGAATTCTGAGAAGCATGTTCTAAATTATTTGCCCAAACTTGATTCAATAGTGTGTGAATCCTTTGCACCTGATAGTGGCATCTACTTTTGAGTAGGGTGAGCCACCACCCTCTACGGCTAGGATCATCGAGCAGGATGATGGTGCATTGAGCATCTGCAGGAAGCTCTTCCTGTCCAATGGTGCACGTGCATCAACAATTCAACGGTATAATGTGCCATGGCTTTTGGACTAGATCATGTGTGGAAGTATTGTTCAAGGTCATGGCCCTGTATAGCTCATTCACATTCCTTTTTGACGGTTGCTTGTATCAATTCTTGAGATCATCTTATGGGTTTTGTGATTGAGATTTTGGTTTATGAAATGGGCTCTTAATTGTCACCTTGCTTAACTTGCCATCATTTCAATGTAGAGATTGACGTGATTTTAGTTGTACGTTTGAACTTCACGCAAGATCCATTCAAGATACTTTCTGATATATGTATATGTACTTTATATATGGAGAAACTCATGCCCTGTTCGCTCATTTGATTATATATGCATTGCTTTTGGTTTTATATACAATATGTAGCTCAACCAGGTTATAAGGCCAAGCACTTTTTTTCTTTTTTGTGATTGGTTATAGTTAAAGCAATTTTCCTTGTTATTGTTGAAGCAGTTGCCGTCAATAAATAGAATTATACATTTTAAAAAGATTATGATTAGCTAACAGAAAATCAGAAGTTGTAGCATAAGAAACAGATCTCAGCTGCCTATAGATGAAATTTAACATGTATCTCTTTCCCATCTAAAATTGGAGGGGGCATAACCACGCATTTTAGGCTATTTAGTATGATCCAAGCAATGTAAATTTTTAATATTTATCAATTATCAATGCTATAGTCTACTAAATCTGACCATATAAGGTATTGGCTTAAACCATGTTAGTGCAATCTTTGTTATGAAGAGAAACATCTTTTTTTGAACCCTATTAGGTGCTTGTTATTTGGATTTGGGATTTTGTGCTTCTAATGTTGGAAATATTTGCAGGATGCACTTTTGGCAATAAAAGGCGGCCGCCTCCCTCCTCCAGGAAGCTTGCCATCTTTTGAAGAAATAAAGGAAACTTTAGGATTCAATACCTACTATGAAGAAGAAATGCGGTATAGTACCAGTGCCCGCCAACCGTCATACTCCTACCAAACAGGTAAGACTATATTTATTTTGTTTGCCATATCACGTCAGAGTTATTGAACAATCATTGAGATAAGCAACGGTTTCATGTTCAATACGCTTGGGTACCAGCGGGACCACTTATGGGTTATATAGGCCGTTTATCTGGTAGTATCTACTATCGACATGAGATTTGCCATGCTCTTATATAACCCTTGTGGATAGTCATATTTTCGCTTACAAATGGATAATTACATCGACAGACATTTAATGAGGAAAAAATTGGGTAGTTAGTATCCTCTGGAGGAAATTTTGTGGCGTCTCCTATGTGTGGATGGGACCGTAATATGAGTAGTTTGGATCACTAAAAGTTGGCCAAGCATGCGGTATTCTCGAACATGATATATCCTGCCTAATCATTATTAAAAAACAAAAAAAAGATATATCCTCCTCCAGCTTACAGAGGAACACTAAGACCATTGTATGCCTTGAAAACTCCTTATGCGCATGATGATTGGTCAATGACCCCCTCTCGGAGCGGTTTAGGGACGCCTTGCTTATGCACATGATGATTGGTCAATAACCCCCTCAGTTGTTTAGGGACATCGTCAAGGCAGAGAGCTTTTGACCAAGCATTGCATGTTAAGGACTTTCCTTTGTGCATAATACGTATGGCATTTGTCTCACTTGAACAGGTCTCCTCATTCTATTTGCCTAATTCCGTGCATCTCATGTAAATCCAGGTTATCCACCAACGACAAGCACACTATCCAATAAATCACCAGCAACTTCTCAAGATGATCCTAGGGTAAGAGGTGAACGTCCACGGGATCCTGTTGTTGAAGTAATAACCCCTTATGTGTATGATGACTATGGTGCAGATGGATCAAGGGGTCCTTTCAATGGAATTTGGTCTCGTACATTGAGAGTGAAAATCACAGGAAGGGATGGACTTGAGAAGCTTGATGTTAGGATTCCTGTAAGTTCCTACAACCCTTTTTCATAGGATTGCATTGCAAATATGGTTCATACCTAAATATGCCAATGTGCTGGAAAGATGACATGCATATACATTAACATGTAATATGTTGTCATTGTTGTGTAATAATATTGATGGTAGCACTAGAAAAGATAGAAGTAGAAATAAGGCGCATTCGGGAGAATTTAGGGTAGCATCAATAAGTTATAAATTAAGAGAGACTCGTTTAATATGGATTGGGCATGTCCAATGCAGAGACCAAAACAACAGCACTAGTGAGAAAAAGTTTTTCCATTCAACTTGATGGCACCTCCAGAAAAGGGGTACGCTGAGGAGGACATGGATGGGAGTAGTAAGAATGGATTTGAAGAAATGCAACCTATTCGAGGATTTGGCATAGGATAGACGGGAATTGCGAAAAAGAATTCATGTAGCTAACTCCAAACATAGTTGGGATAAGGCTTTGATAATGATGATGACAAGTCATCAAGCATGGTGTCCTGTTTTTGAAAGATTGGCCTGAGTTGTTTGTGTGTATGTTATGCTTAGAAAAGCAAATTCTGCGCACAATGAGTTATCTTTTATTATATAAATAATATTTACATTAAGTAGAGATTCGAACTAGGTCGATGCTTATCACCATCTTATTCAAGAATTTTTTAAATCAAGAGATTCTCTTTCTGATAACTCGTCCAAGTTTTGTCATGAATTAAATTGCCATTATAATTGTTAGCAATCAAAAATGCAAGGGTAAGGCTGCGTACACATGCGCCCACCCTCCCCCTACCCCCGCTTAGCCGGGGAGCACTTTGTGCACCGGGTGAGCCCTTTTTTTTTATAATTGTTAGCAATAATAGGATAGATATTAGGAGAGAGATGTTAGAAAAGTTAAAATTTGAATGTTTGTAGTTTCTTCTTCTATAAATTGGGATCTTTTCCTTTAATAAGCTATTGCAATCAAGCCGGCCATTGTCCTATCTCTTTTGCTTCCATAATATTTTTTTACTTCGAATAAAAAAATAGAAAAAGAGGATTGCCCATGCGTTAATCCAGACCTCACAATCTTATCATCTTCATCAAGCCGCACGATTAGCGCTTCTTGAAAGAATTACAACAAATCTGATCTAGTGCGCTATCAACACCAATAGACTAAGAAAGAGTGGATTGTGACAATGATGGGCTATGCAAGACGGATGGTGATTACCAACCAAATGATTTAAACAAAAGACCTATGCAATGGAAAGCTATGTAGCTTGGAACTAACAGATGTTAGTGTAAAACACATTACACATATTCAACATTAGACATAGTGACTTAAAGAAAAGAATCATGACATTAGTTTTAGATAATATCAAAAACACCATCACTTTAGTGAATTATATGTAAAGCACCCCAAAATAATAATTAATATTAAAGTAACTAAAATAAAAGGTTAAAAATAGTATTGGAAAAATTATTATTGTCAAAGCGTTATTCTATCTATTAGACATCAACTTTTTTGTGAGTTTTGCTTTTCCACCCAAATTTATATGAACAAGGTTTTAAATCTGGTGCCGATCTTCATGCCAGTCAAGATTTGGTCAAGTCCGTGCCTAGCTAGATTTGTATTGGCTTGTTGGTCCTAAAATATCTCAAGAAAATCCAAAAAAAAAAGGGAAATTATAGTAAACACATAAATGTACAAATTAAGCTTTTTTAAGTAGCATCTCATCTCATCTCATCTCAATTATAGAGATGTTTAATCTTATTGAATGTTGTCACTTATACACTTCTCATGAGTTAAGGTAGTGAAACATGAATCTGACTGGCGATGCTAGTTTACTTGTCCACTAAGCAAAAACACGTAAATGACAATCATCCTTGCATCATAAATGCATACTTGGGCTTCGATGGACATGCATTCGTGGTTGTACCTTTATACAGTCCTAAACACTCTCATTTATGCATCTAACATATGCACATTTCTTTTTCCATGCATATACATTATATGAATCTCTTCTCCCTTTGCATGTGCACCTTGTCAATTCATACATTGTATGTCTAAGATGAATGCATGTGTATGCTTTGTGCATGAGGTTAGATTTTATGCCAGTTAACGTGAACCTTAAAATACACTATTTTTGCTTTAACAGGCTGGTTTCTTGGAAGGCATGGCAAATATAATTCCAGGTATTTTTCTCAAAACCTAACTCTCTAGGTAATTTGGAATGCCAGCCAGTCATTTCCATAGCGTCTTCAGGCAGCATTCTGTACAGATGAGTGCAACATTTCAAAAGATAATGGTTATTCATCTTATGGGACCCACCAAATCCACCATTAATGTGTGATTAGACCAAGTCTCAAAAAAAAATCCCTGCCTTCAGATTGTAGACTCACCATCACATATAAAACCTTGGTGATATCTTAAGAACCATTTTCAGGCCAACAGTCAGGATGATGATTTTGTTCATTACAAATTTTCTTCGGCATTCCTCACATTGTGAGGCCCGCTATATGAAATATCTGAATTTAAAGGTTGAGGGTTCGAAACTGCGCTACCACACTGGGGCCAAAGGGAATTTACCCAGCTCCCCCAGGCCCGTAGGGATTAGTCCGGCCCAAAGGGCTGGGAGGACACCCTCCGTTATAAAAAAAAAAAAAAAAAAAAAAAAAAAAACTTAAAGGTGGGAAGTACTGCTACACACACAGATGCACTGATTTGGGTTCAATTTGGACATACCTGATTTGAGTTGAGATTTGTGTATTTCCTCCAACAAATTCTTGGATTTGAAAGTATAACCATCTAGGTTTGAGATATAAAGTTAAAATTTGTAAAAATTGTTCAAGCTTTCATTTTATGCAACTGTTGATGTTAACTACTTCCTTACAAAGTCCATTCAGTTTCTACCCTAACTTCATCTGTTAATTGCGGATAAGTTGATGTGTTCTTGTTTTTACCATCTATCTTTCGGCTGTCAATTGCTGGTTTCAAATAGCAAACCCCAGATTGATGGGATAGGACTTACATGATAGATGATGATGATGGTGGTGATGATGATGATGAATTTTGTCTCCCATCTGGGAGATTTCTGTACAGTGCCATCATCCATTGTTTGGGCCCGCCATTTTACCATATTTGCTCACTGAATAATGGCTCACTTGTACCAAATTAAAGCTCAAACAAACCATTCATCTTCACAGGCCGTGCATTATGTATAACCATGAAGTATCAGGACTGCAACATTTCATATAAACTTGAAAGCTTGTAAAATAATTTGGTAATTTTACTCTCACCAGTGTAAAGGCAATTTTATTTCCTTTAGAGTTTCAAGTCCCCAATTAACCAACCTTGAGGATACCATGGCATCTAAAAAAGTAAATATATTGTATAACAATTTCTTATTTCAAATACCATGCGTCCATACATACACTGTGTTTCTCATTTTCATTTTTATTTTTATTTTGTGTTACACAGGTTTAGGGGGTGTGAATCTGAAAGCAATGTTAGATGATGCAGCACAAGAGGTTGATGATAACCTAGAAAGGGGGAAAAGGTTGATAGACATCAATGATAGAATGGGAGATAGGATTCAAGTGTTTTTGGAGTGAATCTTCTATGCTCCTTGCCTGAATAAAATCCTGCCCCTGCAAATGGAAACCTGTATTATCTTATTCTGCTTAATGGAATACAACAGATTGTGAGATTTCATACAAGAGGTGATCTGGATGGCTTTCAGCAATTACTTTTTTTTTTTTTTGGAAGGATAATTATACTAAAATCAACCAAAATCTTTGAGCAATTACTTCTTTTTTTTTTTTCTGAATGATTAACTATATTAAAAATCAACCAAAAACAGCACAGGACTATACTGATTACAGGGCACACCAAAGGCAAAGGAAAAGAAAACAAAGAAATGGGTTTAGCCAACCAAGGCCAGCATAAGGCAACAGTTGGATCATATCAGTTGTGAAACTTTACATTTTAACTAAGAGAAGCACATGGCATGGGTGTGATCAACCTGACAATATGCCCGGCTCCAATCAGAGTGAAATTTAACTCAGCATCAGTACAATGGGATTTTATGATTTTTAATGGTGTGGATTCGAATAGGCAAAGGGAAGAATATGACTGTCTTGTATCATAGACAATCATCAAAATAAGACTAGTAACAGGCACTACTGATCTTCTGCATAAAGTGCATAAAGTACTGCAGCAATGTTGAATCTCTTTAGAAATACAAGGCACGTACATCACTGCAGACATTTTAACATGCAAAACAAGCATTTTAGGAGTGGAAAATCGAGAAGGAATTGCGAAACAAGCATTCAGTTAAAAGATTGTTATGTTTGGGTTGGTAATACGTTTTCTTGGGTTATTAGTGTTAGGAGGGCCCTTCGTCAATTAGAGTTGAGGGAGTATGACTCCTTGCTGTGTCTTCTTGCTAATGTTATTTTATGTTGAGACTCTTCTGATCGTCGCCTTTGGAAGTCAAATTCTGTAGGATCTTTTTCCTCGAGGTCCTTCTCCAGGGAGATTGATCTATCGAGTGCAGTTTGGTCCCCAAGTGCATCAATTTGGATGGGATTTCGCCCTCTCAGAGTGGAGGTTTTTTTGCTGGTTGGCAGTGAGGGGCAAGATTTCAACAGCGGATAATTTAAGAAGGGGTGAGTTGGTGTCGATTGATATTTCTAATACGTGTTGCCTTTGCTGGAGGGTGTGAGTTGGTGTTTTCCTGGTTCTGTAGCGGTGCTATTTGAGGTTTGGAAGGGAACACAATTGATTAAAAACGATATGATATTATGGAGGATCATCCCTCTTTCCATCCTTTGGTCAGTTTAGAAAGAGAAATGATAGAATTTTTAATAGAAAAGAGCTATTATCTCTTGTGCAATTAAGAATTGCCGGATGGACATGTGCTAGAAAGGAATTTACAGATATCAAGATTGATAATATCATGCATGGTTAGGGAGGATGTTTGAAGATAAGAGGTTTCAAGAAGAAAATGAAAGTTTGTTGAAGTTCTAAAGTTCAATATAGATGGAGCAATAAAAGGAAAACCAGGTTGCTGGCGGAAAGAAAATGAAGTGATGAACTTGCTTCCCACATTATCCCACTTTTGTGGAGGAGGGAGGGAGGACGTAAACCTATGTTGGGTCACCACCACCACACGCGCACCCCGCCCCGGGCCAGGCCTGTGCGCGCGGGTCGGGCCTGGCTTGGCCCACTACCCGTTTACAATTTTTTTGGAGAAATTTTATTTAATAAAATTTCCTTTTTGCAACCCAAGAGGTGTGTCCAAAGAAGAGATACATCTGTTCACTGAACAATCACTGTTCTGAACAGATACAGCCCCATTGAAGAGACCTGAAGCAGGCTATAAAAATGCATCTTGTCTTTCCATTTTTTATCATCCAATCACTGCTGTTGTTGCACCATTTCGAGTCTGCATAGTCAAGAAGAGAGAGTTCTGAAGCACTTCTGGTTCGACTGACACACAGTTTGCAGTGCTGCTACTGTGTGTGTTCCATCATTGTATCATGGGAGACAGACGCCACTGAAGCCCGTTAGCACCGTTGCGGGGGCGAATTTTGTCTTAAGGACATAGTGTTTAACACTAGCCTTGATCAATCTTCTTCTGCGAATTTCTGAGTTTCGTGAGTTCAACAACAAGTACTGTTTTCTGCCTTCATACAGTAAGTGATTTCCATTTCTATATTACTTTCTGTAATTTGGTTTCTCTGTTGATTGCTTCACTGTTGTGAAGATCTGTTTCCTAAATACTGAATTATTTATTTGTGTACTCGGATTAACACTAAGAACTCATAAAGGGGATGTTATTTACATTTTTTAAAAGCATGTTGGGATCAAAGACTCCAATGAAGCAGAAGTTCTGGCCATATTGGATTGGAAGCTCTTCACATTTATCATACCTTATATCAACAAAATCTAATTGTGGAGAGTGACTCAGCAAATGTCATTTCATGAGTGAAATCTATGGAAGGACCTTGGAAAATGCAATTCCCTTCTCATTGCAATTAATCTTCTAGTATCAAGCTTATAGGTTTCGTTTCGGCATTTTTTTTTTTTTAGTATTTCGCTTCAGCTTGTTAGTAGACTGGCAAATGAAATGATGGGTTGTTTTGCTAAGCAAGGGGTAGATCAATCATGTAATCTTAGTGCTCCTGTAATGTGGTTATGTTTCGTGGCTGGTATATTTCTCTTGCACCAGTACACCTATGAAAGGTGTTTACTGTTACCGACAAAAAAAAAATGTAAAGAAAAATAGAACACTGAAAATGCAAAGTTCCATGATGTTTGCATGAAAATGTAAAAAGTAATAACAGGTAACAAAATCTCAAAGCAGTGAGAATCTCAAATTAAAGGAGGGCCTATGGTAGGAGAGATTAATTCAGGAACCATGTTTTTTAAACTATTACCTCACCAAATAATCCAAATTAAAATCAGTGGTTATGAGAACGTTTAAGTTCCAAATAATTATTAATTGCCCCTGCACCATCATGTCTCATTCCCCAGCCAAAAGAGAAAAAATATACACAGCTCCATGGATGGTTTTACCCACAAAGCAATTTATTCCTCCCCTCAATTTTTGAGGCTTTAGATGTGATGTTGGCATGACAATCAAATGCCAATTCCTGTATAGCTGTTTTCTCTCTTCCCACGCAGCCGCAGGCCAGCTAATCCTAAACTGAACAGGCCTCTTTGTTGTCTTTGATAAGACAGTGAGGGCCCTGATATATAAGAGATGACTCTATTGTCAAGCTTTGGGCTTATGAACTCTGTCAATGGTCTTGTTATCAATGTGAGTGGACTGATGTTTCCCATCTCCTAGTTTCATTTTCCCAGCTGTAGATCCTTGAGCTGAATTATCTAATCCAGCCTCCTCGTCCCGCACATTGGGACGTACAGTATTGTCCTCAGCTACCTGAGCACTAGATTCCTCCTCTTCCTTCGCATCCCTGAACAAAAGAATCAAGGTGAGGATGTTTCTTTACATGGGGGACATTCAAGTGAAAAAGATCTGATCGAGAAAGGTACCCAGAATATATTACAAGCCCAACTCCAACTGCAGCAAAGGCTATGTAGTACATCCAGTCAACCTGCAATGGATAGTTTTTTTTTTTTTTTCATGTGCATAGTGAAATTCAATGATCAATCTTCAATATAATTTCAAGAAACCTCTTAACTATTTCAGATTAAGACATTTTGAAGAGATCTTTCTGGCACTGTTACAAGACCCAAGCCATTCGCCTGGTATCTGTGGAGCTCACATCACATGCTCACACTATATATGAGCACAGGGCTCTGTGGATCCAAACTGGGGAAGCTTAACCAGTATCAACGAATTGGTGTAGAGGTGTTGGAGTTTCAGATCCAACAGATTTATCATGATTAAGATGTGGGCCATGTAAAGTCAAAGGTCAGAACCCGTTGATCTCAGATCAACAATGGGGATTAGTCTCTACAAGGCTCAAACTGAGTCAACCGGCCAACGGGGGGATCTTTCAGTTGAGCAAGAAAGGGATCACAAATGGGCCCCACAGAGGTCACTCTTATCAAATCCAATATATCAGAATGATTTCTTGGCAAAACATACATGTACAGTTTCTGATAAGAGACACTGAGACACCTGTTTGAGTCCCACTTATGGCACCCTTGTGGTCTCTTCCGTTCTCCCCCTATTCGGACAATTGACCAACTTTGAGCCCATATGTACTGTCCCAAACATTTTGATCCAGGATTTCTGACTTGATTTTGCATGGCCAACCGGGTCTCTCACCCATGATCTTCACAGTGACATTGCCTAGGAGATTGAGGCCGCTATAATACACACTCACAGTCCTCTCTTCAGAAGGGCCAGATGTTTAAAAAGCTAAATATGGATTGTTGGTGAGATCCGTGTCTCCCTTGGGGGCGTTTCTATTTTTCTCTAGCTATTTTCACACACATGACCCACCAAGACCACCTGTCTTTTTGGACCAATGTACATTCCAGGCAGCTACAACTGATAAATTGCTAGATCTCCTGATCCATATGGGCATATATAATGTGAAGATCCTCTTCAATGAACTTCTCGTAAATATCATTTGCATGCCTCTTAGCGTTATAATGAGATGTAATATGATGGCAACAACTCCAACCTTCTGGTGATAAGCAAAAACGCGGATGAGAACAGCCCACATATCTGAGGTGAGCAGCGAGAGGTTTAGCATGGCAGACCCACTCATCTGCATCAAAGGCAATCTGATTTAGAAAGGAGACAAACATTAAAATGATTTGATGATGCAAATTGATTGCTTATACGTTCTCTGGGTGTTTATTATGGTTACAGTGATGTACTGACCTATTGACAAAAACCAGATCCTCCATTTGGAACGAAGAAATGATCTTTTATCATGACAGTTTATAAATTAAAGTTTGGAAAGCATAGAACGAAACGTCGGCATCTTCCAAGAGAGACCAAGGGTAAGACGGACTAACAAGGACAAATCTCAACAAATACCTGATACAAACAAGACTCATATAGGTTGCTGAAGAAGAACAAATGGCAACAACAACAACTGATGCACACAAACAAGTCAAAGCATTGTGGTATGTATGCCAAGGTATGACACTATCAACCTATGGGTTAATTGGTTGGTTATAATATATTAACTAGAATGAAACCTGGAGGGATTATGTGAAAATATCCAAGGCATGCCAAAGAATTGCCATTATTTTCTACATAGAAAATGAGAACAGGACAAGAAACTCCAAAGTACAAACAGCGTACCTAGACATTGGTACTCTTTTGTGAAAGCGGCATTGGTGTACTGGGAATGAAGAGGGTGGTTTGTGGAGATTGTAATAGGAAATACAATTTTCACAACAATGGTTAATTGGTTCAGGAAGAAGTTTCTTATACGTCAAGACAATGGGGAATGGCTGCTTCAGCATGGTTATTCTTTTTCTTCCTCTTTTTTTTTATGATGATTCCTCTTATTCACTATAGTATTGAGAATAATATCGTAATCGAATTTGGTTGGATTACTGGTGTGGTGATAGGAGTTTGCTGAAGAGTAAAGGATAATGCTAGAATCTCATCACAGTCAGAATCACCCATCTATCTCCATTTTTCGAAGCACCCCCAATGACTGACAGCCATGGTCACCGTTCCCACCACCGTACATGAAAATGCATAGTGGAAATGCAGTTACTTCAAATTTAAAGATATATCCAGAACATACCTTAAGCAAGATAGGAACCACAGAGTAAAACAAAAACATTGCTACTGCATATCCAATAAATGGTAGCACCTGCATTCAAACAACACACAATGAAAAGAAACTATTTAGAAAATTTGATAAGAAAGAATACATAAATTGACAACATAAATAGTAAAAATTAATCTATTTGCAAAAAATGACAAATGCTTGGCAATGTTTTGAAAGGTTAAACAGTAGTCAATCAACCATGGCTTTTCCAATATCCAAGAGACATAAATTTAGTATATATAATAAATTCAGTACAATTTGAGGGCACATGCACATGTACACAGATAACATATTACTGCTGTCATGTACAGGCCCTACCTCCCACCAACTTGAAAGTAGGACTTTGAGATACATGCTCAACAAAATGAACACAGCACTGGCTTCAACTTGTAGGTCCATCTACTTACATCTACTTTAATAGAAGATTTGATAATATAACATACAGTCCATGTATCCAGGAAAAGAATCAGGAAGGGCACAAAGGTAAATGATCTGATCCAAAATTCAAAATGGTTGATGCATGTTCTGCATACTTGCGGCATGCCACGTCCAAGCTATGCATCAACCTTCACCGAACATATGTGGATATTGGCTGAGCTTTCATCAACTAGACTTTGATACAGTAAAAGTGTATTACACAATAAGGGCCCCTTGGAGGCTCAGATCTGACAGCCTAATTGAACTTAGCTTGCATGGACAAAACCAATAAAGTCACCACATGAGGGCTAACCATCCAATAAGCTCAGAGAGATAAATAACAGAAACAACATGAAACACACACACAGACAAATCAGAGGAAGCAGGGGAGGTACCGCTGTAGTTGTCCAGTGAATTGATCGAAGCTCTTCTCGCTCAAGAATGCTTCTGAAAATATGATTAAGGGAAACTGATAATGGAACATCGTGTGCCTCATTATTTTAAAAAAAAAATGCACCAGCAACAATATAGTTACGAGCAAGTGTACAGTAATTGACATGGACCTGTCTTAAAATGTTTGATGACACTCAAAACATTGCCAAATCAGCCGTATGTTGCCTCTGTGTACTGACTCAAAACACCCCAAGGAAAAATAAATAAATAAATATATGGATGGTAGGTCTGTCAGTGAATTATCAAAAGCAGCAATTTTTTCTTCATGGACTCAAAGAAACTGAACACAGAAGATAAAATAGTTTCTGCATCAAATACTAGTTTTCAGTAGTGGTATATGCATTAAAATATTTGCCAAAAGCTACTAACAAGTCTAAGATAAATGTCAACAGGCATAGAATGATTTCAAGGATACATTTGGCAAGCACTGACAACCGCTCCAAATAAACCCAGCATTGCCACGAGCTCAATTCTATCTCCGCTTTTTACCAGAAACTCCTGCATAATGATACACAAAGCATTTGCAACAATTTTCAAACAAAAATATACAAGAAACATAAACTGGAGAGCACTGGCTGCCCACTCGTTAGAAATCCATGTTATCAATAGCATTATAAAAAAAATCGACATAGTGGGGCATCTCATTCAAATCAAGAATTCAAGGACGTTCATGAAGATTGCATAACCCGAATACCAAAAACCAAGAGTCTCCTGACAATAAGCAAAGGGAAAAAAGGGGGTCCCAGGTCCCATACCTTATTTAGACCTGAGACTGTCACCTTCAGAGAGTACTGTGCTCAGATGTCCATTTCTCAAGCTATAGCTTGCTCTGAATGCCTTTTAAAGTCGAGATAAAAAAAATGGTATTTATAAATACTTTTAAGATATTCTCCTTTTGAGATTCAAAATTTGACAAATTGAAGGTTTTAAGGGGTATTTTATGTGATCAAATTTGGAGAAAGAAATCTATACGTTTGTCCTACATATAGGAAAATTAGATACCATGAGTCCATGACCATGTAAGGTGTATTAAGGACAAAAACGAATGATGTGACAAAGATACATTTTCCTTCTCTTTGAATGGGAGTGTGCTAAAGAAACATGTTGTAGTGACCTACTAAATATAAAGGATTTGGGAGTAGTAGGTCATGAAGGTGAAACAACTAGGCAATAATAAACATATCTGAAACATGAGAAAAGAGAACCTTAGTAAAGATGAAAAAGAACTAAAGAAGCATGTTAGGGCCAGATGGAAAACAATAAAAGCATGGACCTATTAGAGCTAATGGGTCACAGACTTAAAACTGCTATTGTATCTACAAGCCAGATGGATGCATAAAAAACTAGACTCCATAAATAACCCATCTTGACTGGGCCAAGATAAGCACGAAGCTAAACTGCAATGTTATATTTTTGGTTTTTCAAGAGGTCCGACATGAAGGGACTAAGTTCTATAGTTAACCTTACAAACTAAAATTTGGAGATTTGGTTGATCTTTGTTAGCATAATAATTAATAAATGCAACAATTGAAATGCCTTAAAACAGTAAAAGCACAACTCATCTTTCATATAGGCGTTCCCATTAAACACAAATGAAGCATACCTCACTAACATTACTAACTGCATAAAGCATTGATCCACCAATAACAAGTAAATCTCCTTTAATAGGGTTCGGCCCACCTACGACACAAATAATTGAAGCAAATCAGGAAAGCCATAAATCAGTGAAGCTATTAAATTGAATGAAATTAACATTTCCAATTTATCCACAGATTGGATTATAAGAGAACTATAACTGGCGGGCTAAAACTTTGTCTAAAATATATCCTGCATGCCGAGCCAGGCCATCTACATCTGAGCCTCTACATGATCCTTGATTTTTCTTGTCCAAAAAATCCTAGATGGAACATTTAAAAAAAATATATATCACTTCTTTCATTACAAAATAATTTTAAATTGAATCCAATAGTATGGACTAACTAAATCAATTCTGGTCCACCCAATTTGGCACCCAAATCCATTAGTCGGTTGTTTGCCACTGGATTCCTAAATATCTCAGATATGGACGGTTGCATGTCATAGCACAATTAGAAATTAGAAATTAGAAATATTGGATTCTTAATAATGTTTATGGCCCAGTTGATACTAGAAATAGAAGGAACTGAGTAGCAGTAACAAAATTATGTATGTTAAGTTGTTAACTCCCTTATATAGTTGAGGGAGACTTAATTGTTTTTAGATTTCCCTCCAACGTCAAGATTGGGCATGGATTTTGTTCTAAGGTCAATTTTGAGCCAAGCTATTGAGTTATTCCTATATCAACTTTCATGAATAAGCCATTTATTTAATTTTCTTTCTTTTCTTTGTCCTCCTCCTTTCAGCAAGGGATCAAAACTATCCAAAGTCAGCTTAGTTTATATATATGTATATAGGTAATCATTTAGTTTTTTCATTGGTACCAAAAAAAATTAGATGGCCCAATTCCCAAGCACATTTTGACAACTGGAACACAATTCTTCATGCTCTGATTTTCTTCCAAGTATGATCAATACAAGATCAACTTGACTCCCATACCACATTAGCACTTGTAACAGATTGAGTACCACAGCGATTCACAAACAGTCACTTTGGTACTGAGTTTATTCAAACCAAATGCCCAAAACCTCACTTAGTAAAGAAGTAAGAAAAACGGAAAATTAAGGGATAGAGCAAAAACAAGTAAAAAAAAAAAAAAGATAGAAATAAAGAAAATAGTTACAAGTTAGAGGTGTCTAATAGATATCAGAGAAAAAAAATAGGAGAAAGAAGTATAGAAAGAGAAAGAACAGAGAGGGGGTCTAAGAAAAATAGAACTTTAGTGGGGGGGAAATCAATAGATTGCTTGTCATTCTTGATTCCCAGTACACATATATTTCTACAAAGAAAATTAAGGGAGAGAACAAAAGCATGGGAAAAGAAGAATAGACAGAAATAAAGAAAATAGTTACAAATTAGAGAGTAAAGATTTTACACAAAAGGAGAAAGGAACATAGAGATAAAGAAAGAATGATAAGACAGCCATAAAAAAGGAGAACTTGATAAGGAAAAAAAAAAACTCAATAGATCGCTTGTTCATTCTTAACTTCCTCATACACCCATATTTCTATTTCTAAGCAGTCCTAACTTGATATATGACCAAGCCTTCCAAAATCTATTCAAACTCAAAATATATTTCTAATCAATATGTAAATCTAACAAGAAAAACTTCCCAGAAAAGAGAAGCCTGAAAGACCTCAAGATGAGATCTTGAAACTTTCCTAAAAAACGTATCGGTGTCACAGATGGATGCTTCATTCAAAAAAAAAAAAAAAACTTTCCTAAAAAAAATTATCTCATGTCATATGACTGCAAAATGCAAAGCATCCATGACTGAAGCTTAACTAACTCTATTCCCTTCAAAACAACATGATCTTAGACTCAATGGTTAGAATATAAGATGACATAGTCTTTCAATAGCTATATAGTAGAATTCTCCAAATTGATCCTAGCAAGATGAGATGAGGCCAAAATGATGATGGTGATGAGACTCATTGGAAAGGTAGTTCAATGACCTTTCAATTGGAATCAGTTTTGTGGCATTCTGACATCATTCAATTCACACATAAGAGCCGCTATATTGATTCAATGATGCATGATATCGCCACCAATTCTGAGAAGACATTTGCAGATTCTTTTATTAAGTGCATTTGAAGAGTTAGGAAAAAAAGGCTATGGTATATCATATGCATTTCGTTAATTCTAGCAAGTAGTAACAAAAAAAATGAAACAGAAGGAACCTTGTACTTGTGCTAACAACAGAAATGATATGTGGTTCTGCTCTAGGTAGCAATAATTTCTTATAATGGTTACAAAATAAAACAAACAAGGACCACTGTTCACACAGAAGACCTGAAATATCTAAATGGTGTTATAGGTAACAATATCAGAGCGAAGAAAAAAACAATACCAGATGTTATGGTTACCTGATCGATCTTTTGAATGAGCATCTGAAAATACAACCATAACAAGTCCAACAACACAAACAATCACACCAACAAATTTTCTCAATCTGTACTTTGTCTTCAAGAACATCCATGTTAGAAACATGACGGAGGGAATGGTCCAACAGTCCAGCAACATGACACTTGTCAAAGAAGTATACTGATAGGCCTTCACCACTTCAAAAAGAAATGATATAGAGAATTAGTGTTCCTATAAATGGTCTCTGAAAGTAAGATAAGGACACCAATAAAAAAAAGAAGACAAGAACATGATAGCCACTCTCACTGTAGACATAACAGTGACAGAAGCAATTTAACAATAAATAAACACTAATATTGCATCGTTTCTGTTACAAAAAGCGGTTGAAATCATGAAGTGCTTACAAGTAGCATAAAAAGTAAACAGAAGAGCAGACAAGCACGATAAAATTGAAAATTGACCAAATAAGGATTTTGACAAGTTCAGTCTAATATATCTGATACAGTCAATGCTGAAAATGGACTTCAAATAGAGCAAAATTATATCCTAAGTACTGAAAATGAAAAGCATTGTACAGACATAAATTTAAAAAGATTATGCCAAAATGGGAAAAAAATACACAGCACAAAAAATATCTTGAAATGAGGACTTATATCATAAATAATTACTCACCCAGAAAGTTGCCTTCCACATCAACAATGCCAAGAATCAAGTAGTAATACCATTTTTGCTGCACAAATGTGAGAAGACAATAAATTTGTCAATAAAGAATTGTAATCATTTCAAAGTAAACTACTAGGTTCTGCTACTTTTACAGAATATAAATTTTACTGATTAAAATTCATATCTGCATCTGTTTACAGATATACAAATTTATTCAGAAGAGAATAGCCTGCAAATAGAATGATGGGGTCTGGAATGTAGGCCCACATGGGACCATCATCAATACATTTTTCGAAGAACAAGAATTAAAAATGATAGAGAATAGCCAAAGGAAAAAAAAAAAACCTGGAGTGCTCTTCTTCGATAAATTAATATGCTTCCATAAACTATGGCCAAAAGCACATAATTAGAAAATGACTGCGAGGTTGGTGCATTGATCCCTGGAATACACAATCAAAGGGAAAACAAAAAGGAATAAAATACTGAACACCACGAATAAAGCTAACAGAAAGATGAAGTTACTATGGCTAACAACGCCTAGGTGTGTTGGTTAAGCAATCCCTCCTCCATAATAGAGGTACAGGATTCAAACTCTTGTCTCCTCTCCTGATAACCATAAGACTCTCCTGCCAGCCACCAGGACCAAACTAAAAAAAAAAAGAGTAATAATAAAAATGAAAAAACACTGATATAAAAGTAAACTAAAGCAATCCATCTAAAGTCTAAGATAATCTTTGACAGACAAAACAATCAAATTCATTTCAATATCTACATAAGAAAACCCAACTGAACCCAAAATTTAAGAAAAAATCAAACGAAAGCACATGTCACTGCATTCAAACTGGAATCCACATTAATCTAACCATCGGTCAGATGGGCCCCACTAATATTTATCTTGCAGATTCGATGATCCAACCTTCCAACCAGCATATCTTTCCATTTAAATGCTGATCATCCCGGCCCCAATAACCCTTTTTTATTAACCACCCTCCATCTATAAAACCACCCAAACAGTCAGATTTCTATTGTGGGTCTCTGATCAACCATAATCAGAAACGCAACATGAACGACTCATAACACAGACTACAATCCATGCCCCATGTTCAATTTTACTGGTTAGATTTCCTAAAAGAACTCAATAAACAAAATTCTCTTATCATTGAATAAAACTCAGCTCTTTATCATTAAGGGACCAAGAATCAAAATTCAATCTTTCTCAACAAAGGCTAAACAAAATCTGCTACTGCTCACCATTCCTAGAAGAACTCAATAAACAAAATTCTCTTTATCAGTGGATAAAACTCTGCTCTTTATCAATAAAAAAGAAGACCCAGAATCAAAATTCAATCTTTCTCAACAAAAACTAAACAAAATCTGCGACTGCTCACAATTTGAAGCAGAACTGCAAAAAGAATTCCAATCCGAAACTTCACTTCCACCGACCCATACAAACGTCGCCTCAAGTTCAAATCTTTCCGTATCAAATCTCAATCAAATGCTCTCTAACAACTAACAAGACATCCATTGCTACGAAAATCGAAAAAAAAAATGATAGGAAGTGGGATAAAAATGTCACCTTTTCTGTTGAGCTCGGAAGAAGAGAATGCAGTGGAAGTGATGAGAAGCGAAACGAACTGCCCCAGTCCAAGACCAATCAGAGTCTTCTTCGACCAGAATGATTTCAGATTCACCATTCTTTTTCAAATCCAAACGCTCACTCTCAATGAGAGCGGAAAGAAGAGAAGCTGGAGACAAATCGATAAACCCTGGCTCAAAACACCCACACAATCTGGGAAATTTCAGATGATGTTGATATAGGATCTCTCGATCTCTTCTTCTATTTCTGGACTCTGAGTCTGAAATGGAATTTACTCTTAACTGAGTTTCCTAAAAAAACACATCTAGCCAAGAGCGGCAAAAGAGCATTATACAGTCCGCGGACTATGGAGTCCACTTGGTATTATGAGGTGGGCGAGGGTTGTGTGGGACCCACAGGATCCGGTTCCTCGGGGTCCTTGTGGATCCGAAATCGAAACGGTTCCATATATGAGGCGGATCTGAGTCCAGATATATGTAGAGAATAAATAGAAAAAGCTAATTTTTAAGATAAACTTTCAAAAATTGAAATAATATGTTGAGTATCGAGTCAATGCGTTGGAACTAAGGTGGAAATAGGTCCGTACTCATTTAGGTTACGGGTCGCAAAAAAAAAAGAGACCTGGATTCATTTACTCATTGGGGCCTTAATAAGAATCTGAACCCGATTTTTAACGGGTCATAACATCTGAGAATTGAAGAACGAGGAGACTCATTTACATCCCTCCATACCAAGTTAGCTTAATAGTGAGGGGAGAACGAGGAACCCTGCAAATTGAATGAAATAAAAATAACGGTGAAATTAAGAGAATAAGAAAGAAGAGGGAGGTTGGAAAAAAGCGCAAAACTACCATTTTCATCACGTAGAGCCCTCATAGAGTACTTTTTTAGAAATAGTTTGTTTTTTTCTCATTTTGTGCATTTATTTGAGCTCCTTTTTATCTCACTTTCTTTTTATTTGATCCTTATAATTTTATTTTATTTTAGCCCTCGAATAAACAAAAATATTCAATGATCAATCCCCAAGTGAAAGAGAGGGCCATAAGCTTCCCTATCAGATGCCTAGAACTCCATTTTTACAGGCAGTTGCACAAATGCGTCCATATAGATTTTTTTTTTTTTAACCAAAACATTGTTTCGGATGGCCCCCTTGAGTTGCACAAAGTAATATTCAAAATATCTCCTTACTTCTTACCATTCTCTCAAGCTATCCATCCATGGCAGGACCCACTCACCAACCCAATAAACAACAAATTCAGTGGTCCAGCGGATCACGAGCATTAAAAGAGACTTAACTTATCTTTTTTCATGGACCATAGACACGTAGGTCAATAGGTGTGCAATGATTATCATATGCGAATCAAAATGGACGGCCAGGAAGAGTTGAAAGTTTTTTGGGCCGTTGAAAGAGCCTCCTGCATAATGGATGAGGCTTCTGCGAGCCGCGTAAAATGGTGGTATCGGCTTTTGGGTTTCTTCACTTTTTTTATCTGACCTTTTTTTGTTTGGCTTTCCCTATCTTTTTGAATAATTTAGCTTTTCCATGGAATGTGAGTTGGGAGTTGGGGAAAAAAAGGATGGTTTTGGTGAGATGTGGATTGAGTTTGATGGAATCGAAGTCTCTCTTTGACTCTTTCGAATATGAACTAATGACCATGATGATTCCAATGGCACTTAAGTGCCCTTTCGGCAAAGGCTATTTCCAACCTGTCAATTGTGTTGAAATTGGATTCAAAATGCATTTGGAAACCATTTTTGTAATGTTTGTTTCAATTCCCAAAAAATGGCAAAAGTCCAAATTGACTTGCACCACTCAATCTGAAAAATTGGGTGTGGAATGTGAAGAATGTTTCGTGCGGTAGTTTAGTATCACTGTTTTTTATTTGTTTTTTCCTTTTTTATCTGGGACCCTAAAAGATCACTCAATTAGTTTGAAGTATTAATTAAGAAGGCCAAATGTGGGTTATTGGTCAAATTTCAGTCGTTAATTGATTGCGAACCTCAAAATATTTATGAAAAACAACAAAAATATTGATCTTAATTTTTGGCCTTTTGTGGACCCGTAATCACGATCCGAACAATTGATCCTCTTTAGTGGCCAAAAATGGATAAGAGGTCAAAAATTAGAAGTTGTTCCTTATAAATCTCGATGAAGTTACCAAAAACTAATCGACCATTGATGTACTGGGCCAAGCTGACTGGGTTTTGAGCGTATCTAAACATTATCCTTTATGTTATTTTTTTTTTTTGTTTCAATTTTGGGGCCATAAGTTATATTTTGGTACGAATAGACTCATAACAGTACTAAAGCGACCACCATACCAAATTCTGGTCATCGATCATTCACAAGTCTCGAGATATTTGTAAAAAATAAAAAAAAAATCCATTTTGTCTAAATTTCTAGACTTCGCAGGTCCTATATTAAGAACCGAGCCATTGATCCTATTAAGAATACTAACAATGGGCAGAGTAAAAAATCAGCCCCTGATATCATTTTGGACATTGAGAAATTTATGAAAAGTCATGCATCGTCAGATGATAAACTCTTTTTAATTTTTTTTTTCGAAGTTTGAGAATACCTAGCATTTTTTTAAGACCATAATCTCCCAGTCACAATATTATTAAAGTTCGAGCAACTAAAAATTTTGTTGACTGCAACACTGCACCATCCAAAATGGGTCCCACATCTGAAATGGATAACATAACCACTTGCACCAATTTTTTTTTTAAAAAAAAAAAAGCAGTACAAATTCAGTGGTCAGGATGAGCCCTCTTATAGTACTACAAATCCAATGGACGGTGGGGGTGGGGGGGAGTTGGAGAGGTGAAGAAGGGGTTTAAAAATGCAATCTTTCTGGTTTTGGGGAGATGTGATTGAGCTGGAAGAATCGAAGCATCTTTTGACTCGCTTTCTGAGATGCTGAAGATTGAAGATTTTCTGCTAATAACATGGTTGTGATCTTGATGGCGTGTCGCACACCACCCAAATCATGCCAATCACTTGAGGATGATGAATTGGAAAAGGTCATTCTTGATCATCTGGGATGGCCTAGATTTAATCCATGCAATACGAGGATTTGTGATTCTTACGATGGGGGTGAGATTTGCATTGTCGTGGAATAAGAAATGTCATTTCCTCTTCCGCATGCCGCACAAACACATCACATGGTTAGGATGCGTGATTGTTTTAATTTAGTATAACATGTTTTACTTAGAAGAGAAAGAACAAAATTAAAATGAAATGGTTTTCTTGATCAAGAGGATTTTGCGATTTTTTCCTGAAAGTATTGAAATGCAATATACTTTTCTCCAATGAGAAAAGAAATCGACGGAGCACGAAACCATCTCATTATACAAATAAGTCAAATAGTGGGGATGCTTTTCTACAATTGTTCAATGCACCACAACTGAAATTAAATTGCCATACAGACCTACTCTAAATAAATCATTTTTACCACTAAGATCATACCCATGTGAAGCTCATCTTAGGACCTTCCATTTTCATTATATCTCTATCATTGACATAAATGTTATTCAAATCAGATTTTCTCCATTTGAGACCTTTAGCATGCCGGACCACCGTTCAGCCCTTTCTTCACTTTTTTGACAATTTGTATTACTATTTAGGTTATATATTGGGTTAGACTCATACCAGGCATCATACTTAAATCCAAGGCTTTTTTATTTAAATCACATAACTAAAACAAAATGGGTATAAATATTGGACGCAAAATCTGATTTTAAGATTTGTGATAAGTCATAAATATATAATCCTTTTGGTTTCTTTTCATGTATAAAAAAATAAGAAACGCCCACCTATTGAAGATCTAAATCTTTATATTTAAAAATGAATGCCCGCTTTCATAGAGTATGGCCTAGTTCTGCTCTAAAATAAGTGGGCTCTATCATAAGATTGAGCTTGAATGAAATATAAATAAAATATAAAAAGACTTCATGTCTTTTATACATAATCAATTAGAGCTTGTATGAAGTTATTAATAAATTAAAAAGAATTCAGGTCTTTTATGCATAATGATTATATTATTAAAGTAAAACCTGACAACATTAAGCGGATATATATATTGAGGGTTGAGATTCTTTAAGTGGGCCCATGGCAGAGTCTTGAGACTTCACGTAAGCACAGTCTCACGAGGAAAGATATTTGTGATGCCAGTTGTAAATTCGTAGCTATCGCTCTAATAAATCAAATCCTAAGAAACTTTAGAGTCTTGTCTGTATCATCAACATGTATCCTTCCCCTTTCACTTTATTAGAACCCGTTTTAGGATTAGTCTCTACAAACTCGATCCATGCAAACAAGTGTGCCCTAACTATTGCATCACTATTTTTTTTTATTTAATTAGGTTTTAGTGAAGAAATCGCGGGATTTAATATAATTTGCATGTTGTGTTAGCAGCAAAAGCATGTCTTGAACACAAATGCACATCTCCAACCCATGTTTTAAGCAAATTCTACTACTGATTAAAGAAATGGGTTTCAGGGTTTCTACAAAATAAAAGAGAAGCAATTATTGACCAACAGGTGAGGCAATTTCAATCTGATCGATCTGACCCAGGTCATCCCAATTCCCTGATCATGATTTAGAAACTCGTTTCAACTTACTTAAACTCACTCGACTCAGTAAACTTTTTTGTCTAATTAAATTTCTTAGTCTGAAACTATGATTACTCGTAGTAATCCTAGTAATCCAGATCCAAACCCAATTCATTATAGGCAAATGAGAGAGAGAGAGAGAGAGAGAGAGAGAGAGAGAGAGAGTTCTCTTAAGCATCTGGTGATGGAGAAATTGGATAATGGCATCTCTTCGTTTGTGTTGATAAGTGTAATGTGAAAGCAGGAGGATGCCAAAGTTTCCTTTTGTAAGTACACATTGGCTATAATTTTATTAGGTTAATGGAGGATGACTTAAAGATGATGACTTGGAGCATACTGTCCAATGGAAGATGCCAAACTTTCATTTTCTAGTCTTTGACATTGACATAAAAACAGTGTGCAAAAGGGAATTTGGCCCTGGAGTTACAATCATAAGTGGGTCAGTATGTCTTCCTTCTTTATACCATACTTTCTAAATTGCAATGGGGATACCCAAAATTGGTTTCACCACAAAACTTAAGAAAGACTCAATTGACTTGGTCAAATGTTAAATCAAAGCAAAAAGATTATTTATAACCAATTCTATTTTACAACATATCATCTTAACTTTATCACATCTATTTGGGGTCAGCTCAACGAGTCTCCATATCAATTGGTCTAGTAAGTTTTCAAAGATAGGTCATGTTATATGGTTTTATCAATTACATTATTGTTTCAAGTTAATCAACCTTACCTTTTGGTGTAAGTGTCTCATGTTTACAATAAATTCAAATAAATCATTCTCACAGCAATTTTAAATTTGGTATGATCACCATCCCAACTTGAAGTAGACATGGGTGTGATGAAAAAGATGTCTAATCTTACATTGATAATGGTTAAAAATAAATAATTATCTTCAACAGGAAAATTATAGCCATGGAATATCATTTTGCTAAATTGTCATCCAGTCCCTTTCAAGTTTTTATTATATTTCTACCCATGGAAATATTTTCTTTTTTTCTTTTATTTATTTATATTTTACTTGTAACCTCTTTTCCTTTTACTTTTTTGTGTATTTAAACCAATTTATCTCAAGCCTTCCCAACTGTATGTTTTTCCATAATCCATTTGATTAATCATCATCAAAGCCTTATCCCAACCATGTTAATAAATTATGTCTTTTTTTAAAATTCATGTTAAAGTCGTGACAAAAGTTTTATGCTAGGTCTAACGTAAATCCTCCTCTTTTATACAGAATTGGGACCAGCAATTACAAATGGAAAGAGTTTTCATGAAAATTGATTATGGTTTACAAGGGATTTCTGGGGTGTGTATAATCTTATGCCTGATGTAATTATAATTAAGTACTAGTGCAAAAGGCCCGCGCAAATGCAGGCCAGGATAAAATATTTATCTTATTTTAAAATATCTAATTGAGTTGTAAATGAATATTAACATATCATGCATAACAAAACAACAGTTAAAATATTACTTTAAAAATCAAAGGTCTAAAGGATTAAATAAGTTATAAAACAAGTCAATTAAATTATGTAGTATGTGATACTAGAAAAATGGCTTTATCACAAAGGATAACAATGGCACAAAGGATAACAATGGGCTAAAAAATCTGTATTAAAACTTGAACTTTCCCATCTAGGGTAAATGGTGAATGTGATATGGGAGAATTGAAATCATATGTATGAGATAAAAATGATTTTCAAATATAAACAATGATTTTAAAAAATATATTAAACCCCAAATTTGGCCGGTGTTTGTTTATGTGGGTTTAGTGGGGCGCCATGTGGGGGAATTAGTCATGTTGGGTTAAAGACCTCAAAGATATCTTCGTCCTTAAAACAAAGGACAAAAGGCTAAAGATAAGGAAAATAACTTATTTAAATTGGGAATTGGATCCTGCAAGGTTGTCTGCTCCTCATATGATGTTGCTCTTCCTCCCGTCTCCATTACAAAATCTCAATCACTTAATTAGAGAGACAATAAAAAGAAGACATAGTAGAAGAAAATGAAAAAGAGAAAGAGTGAGATTATGTTAGTATTACAAATTCTATATATCATGGCTTCCCATTTAAAAAAGAAAGAATAAATAAACCAAAAGGCTTTATCTAAAGACGAAAGGAGAAAAAATAGATACCTTTTTTCCGATAAGTAATGAACTTTAGTTGTCTTGCTTCTCTTCAAAGCGGCCCAATAAAGATGTAATTAAATTTTAAAATAGAAACATTTAAATGAAAGATATTATTTTCATTCATCATATATCAAGGCGAAATAAGAGAAATAGCTTATGAATATACATATAACACACGGATTAAAATACATGCAAATGAAAAAATGTACAATAAATCATTTTTTAATAGAAAGCAATTGTGGTCATACAATTACAGCATATTAACAACACTAAGCAATTATTTTAATAAAATTACAAATATATTAAATAATTATAAATTAAGAAGCGATCGTAGTGTAATATACAATGCATCAATATTCGTAATTTGTAACTCACTCTTTAAGCTAATAATTTGTCCAACTTTTGAAGCCCTGAATTTCCGATCTTCTTAGACACAAAGAGACTTGAATGCAGAAAAACATAGTGTTGAATTTTATATTCAAGCTTTTAGAAGTTTTATAGGAGCGAAAAGTTTTTCCTCCCTTTAGAAGGGAGGAAAACTTGCAACACTGCCTATGATGGTACGGCTTTCAGAATACAACTTTTTCTCCCTTTAGAATGGAGGAAAACTTGCAAAGTCTCTCGCATGGAAAAGAAAAACTTTATGAGAGTATTGTCTGTTTTCCACCTCTCCTTAGTGAGATTTGAAGATAGTGCAAAATTAGGATATTAATGCCTGATATTTGGGAGATTTGCTGCCATAGTTAAGTTTTTTGGGATTTTAAAAGATTTGAATTCAAAGAGCTCCAACAATTTGAAATTCAGAGAAGGAAACTCATTTGAAAAAAAATATAATTTTTGAAGAAATTTGAATGGGTGTGACATGCCCTTAAATTTAGCCATGATGCCACATGGCATCCACAGCTAAAGCTGGCATGACCTTGCCAAGAATAATATATGAACTATTCTTTTACTTCTTTTCAAGTAAATCTTCCTTGTGGTTCTTTATTTTTCCTTCATTGTTCTAATAACTGATACAAAAATTTCTATAGTTCTTACTTCAGAGCATGTTTGGCAATATGCGAGGAATCCTTAGATTTGATGATTCTTTACTACCACTGGAATAAGGATTCCTCGCTGCGGATTTGTAGTTGATGATTTCACATTGATATTGAAGTGTATCAATGCATATAGATGAGAAAAATAAGGTTCGTGTGCAAATCCACTTAAGTGAGGATTTTCAAAATCTTATAGGGCGTGGTCGGATCTGAAAATCCTAATAAATGAATATTTTCATTCATCAAAATCCTCAGAAATTTACAATTGTCAAACATGAATTTACCACAACTTTAGAAAATCCGAAAATCTTTTTCCCAAAGATTTTATTGTCAAACGTGGCCTCAAGATTTCATCATTTCATTATAGTGATTACAATAATGTCAAATAAAAACACAAAATCATAATTTATTCCGATATTATCACACAAATGATATATGCAACATTGGTGAGACCTCTAGGGAAGATGATAAAACGAATCTTACTTCCCCAAAGTGGGGCCCACTCAATGTACCAATCACAGGGCATCTAATCCTTTCCTTTTCCGGAACTAGATGCTATGTTAATGTGATGGATGCCAAAACATGACAAATATGTACCAGGGAAGAGAGTTGATGCTATTGTAGCATTTAGGTTGGGCCTTTATCATAAGGAAGGTAGCACACTTGCATTTGATTCAAAAAGTTTCCCACTTGATAGGGCCCACCATAGATGGACCTATGAAAGTAATTCATTCATTGATCAAAATCTCATATGGCGGGTTACTTGAAGTAACATTTTGTCTGTAAAAAAATCATAGAAATTGAATACATAAGAATTCATTGTGAAATGAGTGCCATGAGCGATTATTAAGGAAGCGAGAGCGTGAGATATAAGGTTTGGTATTAACTTTCATAAGTACTAAATTATTAGGACGACGGTTGGGTATTCATTTGCATCTTCCCTTTATTTAATTTCCACCAAAAAATTAATTGTTTGATTGTCATTTTTGGTTATTCATCTTGCCCCTTCATTTTTAACTACTTACAAAGATACAATTCTGAGTAATTCAAATATATAAAACAAACCAACCAAAGAGGCTAATATAAACTACTTTGAGAGCCAAGCATCTTTGACTTTTCATTATGAGAGCAAATGGTCTGACATGGGCTCCATCTCTCCTTTGCTTATTCATAGAAGTACAAATCTTCACTCCACATCAAAATGTTTCGCAATCATCTTATTATAAAATAGTAGGAAGCATACAAATACTCAGAGAATTTATTGTATCCCCCTTGACCTTTTGCCATAATTATCTTATAGTTTTTTATTTATATGAAAATTTTAATAATTAGTCTTTAAGATTTAAGAATCTATTAGATGTTGATCAATATAAACCCAACAATGTTATAAAAAAAAAAAACACCCAGCATGAGGTAGTAGACGTGATATGGTCCCTAAAAACTGTGTGGACAAACAATAACTTGGGATAGCAGATAATTAGGAAAACTGAAAGTGAATATATGTAGCATAAAATTTCCTTGATGTTATTCTTTGTGTTTTTTGGTACATCATCCAAGAGGGCTGGGACCCATGAGAGTAACGCTCGACCTACCTACGCTTAAGTATTCCTTTTCCAATGTCTTCCATGCTGCCCGAATATACCTCCTCATCGGGCTAGTACTTTGGCAGGCAAGGGGTCGATCTCTCGTATGAGCCTGTCTACACGCACCGATGGGGAGCCGGGCCACATCCCGGTCTCCCCATCGGTGCATGTAGACAAAATGCTCTCGTATTGTGGTGAGAAGCAACGCCTCTTTACCACCAAGGCATCTCACGCTTCTCTTCCTAGTTATCTATTACTCCAGTAACTCCACATACATTTGAGCTTTAAGTAGTAATTAGGTTGAATGAGATTAAAGAGCTTGTTTGGATGAGATTTTAACAAGAGAAATCAAAGTTTTAGGAACTTTAAAATATTTAATAGATTCCATTTCAAGCGCAACTCAAAACTGAAACTTCACCCAAAATTAAAACGGTACATATACCATAGATCTTATGGTAGAATCCAAATTTTTTTTAGTCAATGGAGAAGTGGGCTTTAGATTTTGGCCCAATAGCTGTAATAGATGAACTTGTGCCAGAACCTTCCTTGCCTATAGTCCCATAGATATCGGCTAGAGGAATGACTACATATGGGCCTATGTTTCATTGTTTGAAGTTCAAGCTGAAACTCTTTTGAGACAAGTGGGTTGGACCAAAACCAAATACTAAATGGGCTGGAGTTGGACTTCCTTTGCCCCAGGTAGGTCACCCTGGGTCGGCAATAGGTCACATATGGTTGATAAATTTATCAGGATTGGAAATGTCAACCTGAAAGGGATGAACCCAACCCTAAATTAGCAAGTCATATACGGCTCGGGTACTTTTTAAGTGTAGGCAAAATCCCAAAACTCATCTTGAGTCTGAGCCGAGCTCGACTCAGCGAGTCATTGAGTCTCACTGAGTAGTATAAGGATGTCAATTATACCCAGAAATATAGGGAACCGATGGATTAAAAAAAAAAAAAAAAAACATTAGGAACATATTTTTGGATCCACTAAATTCGGGTTTGGACCCAGGTCTAACTCATTGATCCAGACTCTGTCCGGTCCAATGAATGACCTCTATACGTCGAGCCCGACCCAAGCCCCTCTCCAATTGGGCTGCATTTGGGATGTATTTTTATGCCTTTGGCTGGCTCAGGGCCTAATTTTATGTCTCCCTAGTTAAATGATCTGGGCCAAGACCAATATTTATTCAAATTCCAGCCCAGCCAACAAACTCGCCCAGGCATGATTTCAGGCCCAATAATCCCTGTCCTTGGACGGTGGAGGAAAAAGTGGGCCAGTATGGGCTCTCCATCATTGATCCTCCTACAAAGTGACTCATAACAGAAAAACAATTGTATTCAATCAGATCAAGAACTAGAACAGGTGGACCAGTCTTCCACTTATCCTGATTGTTCGTCTTGTGGGGCCCATTGTAGATATGTTGCAAATGGATCCGCTACACATGGCTGAAAATTATACAGGTCCAGCATATTGCCTCTTGGGCATTTCAGGTCCAGGCACAGCCCATTAATCTGAGGTGGGCTCAGGATATGCAAAGGAAATTTAGTTATCGTAAAATTAAAAAAAAGGGCCCATGATCACAGTTCTAAAAATCCAGCCTATGGTGGGATGGACTCGATCTGAGAATAACCCATACTGACTCAAATGGCTAAACTGCCGGTGCCAATCAAGTTTGGTATTATATATCATAAAATCAAGTATGAGGTAAGTGATGCGGTGGATCTGGGGTTGGGTATGGATTTACCTAAACTGGTACAAAATCCAGGCCCTTATCATGTCTTGAGAAGGACCTAACCCAATGACAACTTAAATTTGGTAAGGCAAATATTTACCTAATGTGATTGGGGCCCAGTTATTTCAATTGTCTATCCCACAAGATGCCGATATCACACTTAGTGAAATCAAATTTGGACTAACCCAACTTAGGAATCAAGTTGGCTCGCAGTTAGGCTACGACCATGGTTTGCTTCTAAAGGTTAATGGTTCAAAACTGTGCTGCGCTACTACACTGGCCTGCTTTTAGCCCTCGGGACTAGTCTAATGCAAAGGACTAGGACACCATTTGTTATAGAAACAAACAATAAAAATCCTATAAAATGCAAAAAATTTTAAAAATACAGTGCTACAAGTGGTTCTAAGGGTTGTACTTTAGATTTTTAATGATATCACACAATATTGGATTAGTTTATGATATCGTGGAATGGAGGTCCTTTACGTATGGTGGGCCTTCTTACTGATATAAGTGGATTATTTTGATTGATCATAGGTGGTCCCACCCACAACTTCATTCCATTTATCCTTAACCACGTGACCCCAGACCCTCTCACGTGCTAGGTTTTCTTGACCGCCCTTGTATTTTCGTTTTCGTCTCTTCTTCGTACTTCACGTCTCACGAAGTGGAAAGAAACAGAAACAGAAACAGAAGGAGAAACAGAGAAGGCAGAAGAGATAAGAACATGTACGTTTTCTTTCAGTTTTCACCAGTTCCTCTCGTTTTCTTTTGTTTAATTGCCTTATCATCTATCTTTTAGTAGGGGCACCAATGGAAGATGCTGTTATGATTTTTTTTTTTTTTTTTTTGTATGTGTGAAGTTTTTGATGTTTTGAGGTTTTTTGACATCTGGGTTTCATTGATAATGATGTTTTCTGAAATGGGTTCTTGAATTTTTTTGATGTTCTGTCTTTCTACTAATGAATTTTAAGTGTATGTTGAGATAGAACATTTTGTTTGCTCACCCTTTTAATGCAAATTCTATCAGTTATGAGGTTTTTGACTACTGGGTTTCTGTGATACTGTTTTATTTATTTTTTCATGAAATGGGTTTTGGAATCTATAGTTGTTCTATCTTTCTACTGATGACTTTCAAATTCATGTTGATATAGAACCTTTTGCTTCCTCATCCTTTCTATGCAAATCCCCAGTGTTTAATAAAAAATAAAAATCGCATGAGGTTTTGGACAACTGGATTTCTGTGATTTTGGTATTTTTACTTAGGTGATTTTGTGTTGAGATAGAACCTATTGTTTCCTCAGTCCTCACCCAATTTATCCAAATCCCCAGTATCTCTTCTTCTTTAAAATATTTCTTTGGCATGAAGTTTTGGACAACTGGGTTTCTGTTGTTTTGGTCTTTTTTTTTTTTAATGAACTGAATTTTTGAATCTGTTGGTGTCTTATCTTTTCTATTAAGAATTTTCAAGTACATGCGGAGATAGAGCCTTTTTGTTCCCTTCTTCTGCAAATCCTTTTTTTTTTTTTTTTTATGTTGTCTTTCTCATTTTTTTCTCTCTTGCATGGTGATTTCTTGGTCTGGGTTTTGAACTTGATGATTTTGGCTTATAGCTTATAGCTTTTATTTATACTTTTTATTTGAAGTCCTCATCTGAATTTGTGTTTTTCCTTTATATAGATTTCCTGCAAAGGGGGGATATGGTATTGGAAGAAGTTAGGAGGTGAAAAATTATTCTGAGAGTGTTTGATTGGATGGGATTGAGAGGGTTCTCCTTTATTTCTACATACATCTGACTGTGACCGGGAGAGGGGAAGAAAGGAAAGAGATGGGTTACACTTTGTTCTTGCAACAATCAATTGGCACTGTTTCCTTTTCTCATGGATTAAATATATACAATGACCATTTGAATCTTAGATACAATTTGGACCGCAATTCGCCATTCAGACTTTGTTTATCTCAAATTGATTGTTTGATGAAGAGCGAGCCTAAACTTGAAACTTGCTTGCAACGAAATGGTGCATTTGGCATACCGAGGAAAAATGGGTTTTTGGCACAATGTGGAGGCTTCCTGAGAAGTGCATGCATTGATAGAGTTGAGGAGGGTGATGAAAGCATTTATAACTTAGAAACAAGTGTGAATGGTATTGGAGAAACTTATTATAATTCTAGAAGATCACCTTTGCCTCCAGAACTCTTACTTCCAGATGGACCCTTTGTCGAAAACAACGAGGAGTCCAACAATGATATCCTTCGCAGTTTCTGTAAGAGCAGAAATTTAGTTGAAGCTTCTAACATAATCAACACGATGCAGCGTGCTGGTCACATTCCTGATTTCCATGCTTGTATAAACTTAATCCGAGGTCTGGTTAGAAGGGGTCGGGTGGACAAGGCCATCAACGTATTACAGATAATGGTTCTGTCAGGTGGGGTTCCTGATAATATCACATACAACATGTTGATTGGTGGTCTTTGTAAAAAAGGGCAGTTGAACGCTGCGATGGAACTTCTGGACAGCATGAGCTTGAGCGGCTGCCTGCCTGACGTGATTGCATACAACACCATTCTTCGATGTATGTTTGATCATGGTCAGATCGACCAGGCAATTGAGTTTTGGAAGGATCAGTTGAGGAAAGGGTTCCCTTCATATCTGATTACTTCCACTGTGGTTGTTGAACTAGTCTGCAGGAGCTATGGCACTGAAAGAGCCTTGGAGGTATTGAATGATCTGGAGATAGAGGGCTGTAATTCTGACATTGTGACGTATAACTCTCTCCTTAATATGGCTTGCAAAAAAGGAAAATATGAGGATGCAACACTGTTGATATCTGATATTTTCTTACGCGGGTTGGAGCTCAATTCCATCACTTACAACACCATTCTCTTCCGCCTATGCAGTGATGGGAATTGGGTTGAGGTGGATGAGATTCTTTATATAATGTCCCAGACCTCCCATCCTCCTACTGTTGTTACTTACAATATTGTGATCAACAGTCTATGCAAATCTGGCCATTTGGACCGGGCAATAGATTTATTGGGTCAAATGATTTCTCAGGGCTGTTCTCCTGATATTGTGACTTACAATACCCTTTTGTGTGCCGTATGTAAAAAGGGAATGGCAGATGAAGCGCTCAATATACTTCGCTCTTTAGGGGACATTGGGTGTTTCCCTGTTCGGATAAGTTATAATACTGTAATTGATGGATTGGCGAAGAAGGGTAATATGGAGAAAGCAAGGCAGCTGTTTGCTGAGATGCTTAGCCATGGGATTACTCCGGATCACATAACTTATAATTCATTGATCGGGGGCTATTGTAAGAATGGTCTTCTGGAGGAGGCTGTAAATATCTTGAAGGTAATGGGCAGGAAAAATCATAGGACTAGAGTTAGTACTTACACTCTTGTGATCGAGGCATTGTGCAGAAGTAAAAAGGTGGATAGGGCAATTCAAATCCTAGATACAATGATTTTGAATCGATACAAGCCCAATCACTCTATTTACACTGCACTGGTCAAAGGGGTAGCTGCCTCTGGCTTAACTGATGAAGCCGACATGTTACTGAAGAACTTGATCAAACATGGTGTTCTTAGAAAAGAAGAAAAAATAGATTAAAATTAGTTTTAACTTGTACAAGGTGCGAAATATCATAGAATTCTGATCCATTCTGCTTAGAGATTTGCTGGGCAAATATTACAGCTGATTGAATGCTGCTTTCTGCTCCAAGAGGTAATTAGTCTCCAGCGTAGTTTTAACCACCTTTTGATATTAAGATGCAAGCATTTGTATGAGTTTTCTTTCATTGCTCCCTGCTACATGAGAAGAAGCTGTTTGGATTCCAATTTTTTGAAGTCATTTAATGAGTTGAAATGCGATGTCATTAAACTGTGCCAAGAGTTTAGGATCTGATTATCACGAATTTTATGCTTCTAGATTTAAGGGAGCAAATGTTTGTATTTAGAAATTTCCCTCTAGTGGAGAGTTTTTGGTGTTCCATTTTCATTCATTTTGTATAGTTGCAACTTGCAAGTTTTGGCAGATCTAGGCTCAGTGATTGGTATTGTAGTATTTTTTTTTTTTTTTTTTGAAAGGTACTGTAGTTTATCAATGAGACTCTTTATACATTCACTGAACACGAACAAGAGGTCTTTTTTTAGATGGTGAATGATGAATTTGATTCTTTCATATGTTTAACTGACCTCAATTATTTGGGTATGTCTTTAAAATCCTTTTGCGTTTTTGTTCAGATTTTAGATGATTTTTGTTCACTATGATCTATCATAAGCCAAAAAAGATGTTCCCCATTTGAATTATGATCTTGTATATGTTGTTTAATGCTGGGATATGTCTTGTATAAGCTTCAAAACATCAGGCTGAATGTAGCACCGTGTGTATGTTTCAAGCATTTTTTTTTTGTAGTAAAGAGCGAACTGCTGTAAACTAAACGGTCTCTTCCGTCTTTCTTGCTATCCTAGTGAGTTATGTGAATTGGTCACTTTCTCAAAGGGGACTTGTGGTATGTTGGTTAGGGATGGCTGATTAGCTGACTATAAACAAAAAATGTCCCCATTGGTTATTAATGGTTGTCCAATTAAAGTAGGTGAAATTACCCCTCAGAAGCCGAAATAGAAACCTGTAAATGTTTCCCAACCATAGTCTTTGATTTGAATGACTAGCAACTTACATTGGGGCATTTTCCTTGTAGCCTCGTAGGTGCCTAATCACAAGCTTATATTCTTTCTAGTGGGACATGTGGGTCCCACCAACAAGCACCCATTCGACAGGGTCGACAGTTTGTCACGCATAGAGTGGTCATCTTTTACATTTTAAATGCCTAATGGGAGAAAAGGTAAGACGTAAAAAAGAAGGAAAAACTTGTCCATTTAAGGGAAAGAAGAAAGAAATCATATGATGTATTCACTCTATTTAGGATTTTGCTTTAATGGGCAAAAGGTCGATTTGCTTTAATGGTGACACTCACACCATTAGCAATGCTGTGGTAACTATTTAAGAAAAGGAGATCTAATAGTGTTGATTGAGGCAAGATTAGCGTTTTGAGCATCATCTCATATTGAAGAGTTTGGGGGTTGTTGCCCTTCTTGGGAGGGCAGGTAAGGCAAATTTTAGGAGATTTGGAAGCCACCAAGACATGGATGCTTGAAGTTTAATGTCAATGATGTAGCCCAAAGCAAACTTTGTTTGGTAGGGATTAGAGGAATTTAGGAAATAGCTTTTGAGACTGCCCTGGTCATGTTCTTAGGTCCAGGAGTAGGAATTTTGCCGACTTACATTCCATCTTTGAGTTTTTTTTTTTTTTTTTTAATTTTATAGATTGAGTGTAATTGCATTTAATAGTTGAAGGTGACTAAAAAAATGTGGCTTGGTGGACTGAGAGAGAGAATGGAGATCCTTGTAGATTAGCATTTAATATGGAACCTTAACATATGTTTCCGAGGCATCGATTCCCCCGGGTGTTAATCGTCCCACGTCTGTGTGGGTGCGGGTGTGGGGCCCAGGGATTAGTCCTGCCAAAAGGTGGGGATACCCTGAGATATAAAAAAAAAAAATGTTTCCGAGGAGTGGTGCACCTGTCTTAAGGTTTTCAAATGCCTTGTCTTCTAATCAGTGATGCACATGAATGGATTAAATCTATTTATTTAAACCAAAGCACTGCAGTGACCTCTATGTTTACACCACACACACACCACACACACACACACACACATATACATATATATATATAATGGCAAAATAGTGGCATATTTAGTGGTCTCTTTCTTGGAGAAAACAATGCGTATTGCACTGGTCCTTTGTATACCTCCTCATTTTTATTTATTTATTTATTGTCTTGTTCAAGTGTTTCACTTATATGTCCTGCTTGGGCAAGTACCGGTCCCAACCCTGGAAAGAGGGAGGTTGTTATCAAAAAGACAATCTTGAGCAATTGCAAGAATTGGATAATCTCAGTTTTGTCTCTTTTTTTTTTCCCTTTTGTAGTTTTTTTCTTCTTTTTATCCTGTTTTGGCAAACCACCCCCCAACCCACAAATAAATAATAAAATAATTGCCCATTTTTGTTTTTTTCATTTTATTTTATTGAACGGAAGTTCCATTCCTAATCCAAAAATAAATAAATAAATAAATAAAGAAGGAAAGAATGTATTGTACAAAGAATACACACACACCAAGAGTAATGTATGTGCAAAATAGAGGTCTCACTAGAATCAAGGAAAAAGGAAAGGACTTTCACAATAACCTGCAGCAGAAGAAAATGTTTACCATCGGTTTTATGGGTGTTCTCTTAGGCCATGAGCAAAAAAATTTGCTAGTCTCATTAACGGTTTAGATTCAAATTCTCTTGACCGTTATGGGTGACACTAATGCGTGATCTATGACTATTTGTTCTAATCATTCACCTATGCAAAATGTTTGGGATGATTTATTGGACCATTGACTGGGCTGCTCAGACCAAAAAATTTGATTGTGTCGGACCCTTAATGTCATTTGGAGATTCAGATTTATCTTTAACTGATTTTTTTCTTTTTTGGGTTGCATTTGGGCTAGAACTTGCATACTCACACACAGACCCATGTTCCTAACCAGCTCGGTTAAATTACATGGAAGAGAGGGGAATGATGGTTGCATTTGTTCTTTTGGGATTTAGTATACAAATAGCTGTGCGTTAAAGTTTGTTTCCACTTGTTCATTCACTTATTGATTAATCTAACAGTATTTATGGGGACTTGAAATATGAATGGCTCATATCAAACAAAGTTGCAAAACACATGGGTGAATTTTAGTAATGTTCATTGCAATATATTTGTATGTGTCCTTTTTATAGAAATTGCAAGTGACTTACTGGACAGGCCAATGAATATTTGCACCTTATTTGACTCCAGCCAGATGTTCAAAGAGACCAGTGCTATTTCGGTCTTATTTGGAAAGTAGAGATACCTCCTCCCTATCAATAATGCCAGTACTTTCAAATGCAGACCATCAGAAAAAGTTGGCTTAACAGCTCAAGATTGTTCTTCCCGTTCTCATTAATCCAAGTAAAATCTACTTGTATCAAAAGCTAAGACATTGTTGGCATTATTCTATTTCTATCTCACTAGCTTTTTCAGGATGTTACATGGAGAGGTTGAAGAAAGAACAGAAGAATATGCATCAAGGTAGGCATCAGAAAAGCTTTTGGTGGCTACTATTTCCATTGTTCTGAACTCACTGGGCTTTCTGGTATAATTTGGATTAGCTGCATGATGTATGTAGTATGTAAGTTACCCTGCACGCTCCATTCCTGTGGATCCTGGAGATCATTGATTTATTTTATTTAGGCAATATGACTCAAACCTGCAGCCTTGTTGTACCATGTGCACATTCCAACTGTGTTTTAAGATGTTGTCTATTTTGTTTAATGCCATGCCCATTTTATTATATGCTCCATAAGAGAAGCCTATGAAGTGAGGGTGGGAATGGATCACTGATAAATCTGACAATGAATGAACCATCCTAACCAATTGATGTAGACAGGACATCATCACTGCTAGTATAAAACAAATACAACATGCACCAAAATACACTAGCCAAGGATTTCCTTGGCCTGTTTGCCTAACATTCATGGTAGAGTGAGTGTTAAAAGAGTGAAGAGTGTAAGATTGAGTCGCAGATGGAACCCTCACTTCACTGGGATTTGATGACGGATGATAACATTTTCCTACCAGAAAGGAGGACTGGATGGTACATTTTGAGATCTAAGAGCCCTCAGTAAAAGTAACACCATTTTAACAGTGAGCTTCTCTTTTATGCATTCTGTGGAGGTTTTAAAATGGCTATAGGACTTAAAGGTGCCCATAAAGCTGGAGTTTCAGATCAATTTGAGGGGGAAGATATCACGTTTGCCCAAGTTGAAGCAAGGCAGGAAACTGTCCTATGCCCTACAAACAACAAATTCAAGGCTTTAAATCTTGTTACACTTCATCACTACACAATGATTTCTCTGATGGGCACCCTTTTGGGAGAAACAATTAGCCCACAAGTGGGCATGACCCTAGCCATTTAGTTACCCAATGAGTCGAGCCAAACCTTTCTCTGACCTTGAATAGGGCCAACCCACTTGGACTCACCTGGTGCAACCAACCAAGGGTCCTCAGTACTCCTTGGTTCGATGTCATTGCCCAAGCAACATTTGGGTCTGCTTTCCAAGAAAGCAGAGTTCAGTTCATTAATAAAGTTGGTTTTCATGCAAGAAATGAATGTCTCAAACATGAGACTAGATTTTCCTCCAAATTTTCAAGTAGAAAGTCAATTGTTCCAAAAATATTGTCCATGGAGAAGCTTATTAAGATTATAAACAAGCAAGGATACGACTTAACCTTCTAATTCTGCCTACTGGCTTAAAACCATTGAGTAATAAGGGTACAATTGGAGGCTGCACATTTGCACATTGTCAAATGGTTTTAATTGAGATGACATTGAGTCCTCCAGACAATTAGACAACTAGGTTTGATCAAAGTGATATTGTGATACTCGTGGCTTCTATGTGAAATTAACCAGGACCCATGTGCATATGCAAGCGCGCATGGCGCATGCATCGTCCACACCTCTATGTAGTGCATTGTAAGCATGTTATGTGTTATTGGTGTTTCATCCTATATATTAGCAGTGTTTCTTTGCAATAACAGCCAATTGTGAACTTTTGTGTGTAAAACAATAAGAGTGCCATTGATATTGTTACATCTTAGATGGTGCATTCCTTAACTTAGTACGAGGCCTTTTGAGCTCACTCATGGACGTCCAATATAGAGCCTAAAGCGGACAATATCATACCTGGTGGGTTGAGCTGTCAAAGATATTATAATAATATCTTGAATCTAAAATGTGCAGTCAATCCTCATCTGGGCCATGTCAAGTACTCGATTTATGGGACTCAGTTTTAACAATTTCTTAAGTTGACTGAAGGTGCAGATGTCTTGTACTATTCACGACAATTGGTCGGCCCCAGTTGGTCCTCCCTGTGACCAATCCAAACCCATCCTTCTAAATAATGGATCCCTTTGTGTGTGTTTTTGTTACACCAATTTGAACATGAAATAAGAAATAAGAAAAAGATGTATTATAAAATCATTAAACTTGAGCCACACAAATCAAAGTGTCGGGACAATTACATAGACTTAAAATTATGCACACTTATACACTCAAGTGGATCATATTCATATCCCACATCCCCCATGGCAACCGTGCATTAGGTGGGCCTCAAAGGCCAGCCCTGACTTGATGAGGGCTCAAGCTAGGGGTGCACATGGGTGGCTCGGATCGGTTTAGAGGGAAAATCATCAACCAAATCGAACCCATCGATTTTCTATTTTTCAAAACCGAATCGAATCGAATCGAACCAACAAGAAGGAACCGGTTCGGTACGGTTTTTTTTTTTCACCTTCTTCAAATAATTTTTCATATTTCTTTATATATTTTATAAAAAAATATAAATTCATATAATTGGTTTGGATCAGTTCAGTTCGAGCGGTTTAACCGCATCTTCAAATCGAAAATTGAACTGAACTGAACGATTTGAAGGAAATCCGAACCGTGACCAAACCGAACCGATCCGAACTGCCTGGCTCGGGTCGATCCGGATCGGTTTAGCGATTTAGTGGTTTTTTGTGCACCCTTAGCTCAAGCTCATATGTATATGCTTAGAAAATCTCAATTCCCATGCGGGGCCTAAAAAGTCAGGACCATGTCGCACCCAACCCAAGTTGGGTCGAGCCATTATGGTCCAATTGCAATGCCCTAGGCCCTATCCCTACCAATTTCACAACCCTAGCCCAATCCCAAAGCCTCCTAGTCCTCACCTCTTACTTAACTTTCGGTGCCCTACTTCTTCTACTTACTCTACTCAATTCTCGCTCTCTCGTCTTGTATCAAAAACCAAAACCCTAGCAAGCTTCGAGGAGTTTCTCTTCGTCCGTCTGCAGAGACCAAAGCAGGTAAGACGCTCTTTTTTTATCATCTGCTTCTACTGATACAAACCCTAGTTCCATATCTCTCGAATCTCAACTGCAATTTCCTTCTTCTTTCTCACCCTCTGTTTGGATGAGGAGGAAAACCCTCCACACTTCAAGTTCATGCCGTGGAAAGTTTTTTTTTTTTTTTTTTTTATTCTTGTTTTTTGTTTTTCTGCACATCCAAACGACCTCTCAAGGTAGGGCGTGTTTTCGCAGAGAGCATTTTCTGCGAAAAATGAAAACTTTTTCCCAGAAAGAATGATTTTTCTGCCTTTTGTGCTTTGGGGTGAGAGCGTTTTCTGATTTTTTTTGGGGGAAGAGTAGATTCGGATGCGTGTGGTAGAGAAATTTTTTTTTTTCAGTTTTAGAACATATTCCAAACGGTTGAAACCGAAACCCTAGAAAATGAGGTATTCAGTTCCCGCTTTCCACAAAAAAAAAAAATCAACTCAGAGTGGGAATATAATGCCCGGTTGAACTTAAACCGTCTGTGCGTGCGCGAACATGGCCTTAGGGTTTTTGAACAAGAAAAAAGCTTGGTTAGGATTTATTATTTGAATGTTTTCTAACTTTACTCTGCATTTAAATTGTCTGTGTCGTGTGTTTATTCTTATATTTATTTTTGTGGTCTTTGTGTTGGGAATGGAATGGATGTGATCGAAGAAGATTGATTGTGTTGTCCAAGATTGTTTTCTAATTTTAGTCATTAGAAAGCCCTAGTTTTTTTTAAGACTGCTTATATTGTCCAGTATTCTTTTATATATATATATATATTTCTCTTTACTTTTTTTTATCGTGTCAATCTTTTCTATGTGTGGATGGACTGGTTGTGATTTTAGCACGGATGTTCATTTCGGGGTAGCATTTATTTTCTTTCTTCCATTTTGATATGTGATTTTCTTGGAAACCCCGAGCTATGGTGAGGAATAGATCTTCAGTCAAAGAGGATGATAAGGGGAGAAGTAGCAGGATATATGAAGCCTTTATACCACAAATTAAAATCCAATTCCCTTCTTTATTTCATTAAGAACATCTAATAAATACAACCCAAGCAATTCAACGGCTATATTTCTACCCAACTGCTCTCATGATCACATGATCTTAGGAGGTTTTAACAAACTGCCTACATGGCACACAATAGATAACTACCTACATGACACATTCACACAAATACTTATTGATTCCATGCTAGGGTGCACCTCTTCATTTAGAGGTGCCATTTACGATGCCAATGTATTCAATGAGTGCTCCTACTACAAACACTAAGAAAAGAGCTAGTGCAATAGTGTGGACTGTATGCCATATAGCTGATCCTTGTACTGCCTAACTCCTGCTGTTACCATATGAATTGGAGTACTAGCAATTCCAAGGATTCCATCTACTGTACTTTCTTCCTCTTCGCCTTCGTTGCAGTAGCAACACATCTCTGCAATGTCTTGAGAAATGAGCTTTCATCCATCCGATCAACCTTGAGTAGAGCTTTTCCATATTCATCAAGCGAATGGAGTGAAGGCCGATCACTTTGTGCAATTTCTTCTAGCTTACAAGCACTGTTGCAAAAATCGGCGCCTAGGAGGGGATTAATCGGGAATTAATCCCTAGTCCATGCCCACCGCCCAGCGTCCGCCTAGCGATTTTTACAACATTGCTTTCAAGTAGTTGTTATCATAATAATTTGTTGTGCAACGCCAAACAATCTAATAAGTTGCTCATATTTCTTTGTTTGCCCTTCTCCACTGCCTCCCATACCCACTTCAAAGGCACCAACAGATGCAACAGATGCATCTAGAATATGGTCGCATCTGCTTGTGTAGCGCCGGACATCGTAGCACCACCGGATATTATATATGGAACAAAATCTTTATGCCTTGGGTCGAGCACCACAACATGATATTTCTTTGTATAAAAAATGGCAACGACCAGTGTCATGGTCACATCACCCTTTTCCCTTTCTTTGTATATCCAAATGATCCTTTTTATGCATGAGCAAGGGATGAGAGTGCCGAGAAGAGGGAAAAGGGTGTAACCATGACACTGGTCGTTGCCATTTTTTATACAAAGAAATATCATTTTGTGGTGCTCGACCCAAGGCATAAAGATTTTGTTCCATATATGATATCCGGTGGTGCTACGATGTCTGGCACTACACAAGCAGATGCGACCATTCTTTTTATAGATGCATCTGTTGGTGCCTTTGAATTGGGTATGGGAGGCAATGGAGAAGGGCAAACAAATAAATATGTGCAACTTATTAGATTGCCATCACCGCTTGATGAATATGGAAAAGCTCTACTCAAGGTTGATCGGATGCATGAAAGCTCATTTCTCAAGACATTGCAGAGAGGTGTTGCTACTGCAACGAAAGAGGAAGAAAGTATTGTGAGACTTTCAGCTTTGAGGAATGCAGGGCTGTCCACAGTAGATGGAGTCCTTGGAATTGCTAGTGCTCCAATTCATATGGTAACAGCAGGAGTTAGGCAGTTCAAGGATCAGCTATGTCATACAGTCCACACTATTGCACTAGCTCTTTTCTTAGTGTTTGTAGTAGGAGCACTCATTGAAGACATGGGCATCATAAATTGAAGACATGGGCATCATAAATGGCACTGTCTAAATGAAGAGGTGCTGCCTAGCATGGAATCAAAAACAAAACTTAATGATGTAACAACTACTGTTGGGTCCAAAGCTGAGGTGGAGAAAATTGGTCATTATCTTCGACATCTGAAGCATTTCACCCATTTGGGAGGCAAACTCCTAAGAAGTGTTTTGCTGAGAAATTTCCAAACCTTGTGGACAAGGTTTGTCCAAGGGGGGTGGATTGATACGTCTCAATTTCTTGTGCAGCAACTCACATTCAATGCATGGCTTCCTTTTCTAAATAATAGGAGTCTCTTCTCTTTGACTGGGTATTTTCTTCAATAAGTATTTGTGTGAATGTGTCATGTAGGTATTCATCTATTGTGTCATGTAGGCAGTTTGTTAAAACCTCCTAAGATCATGTGATCATGGGAGCAGTTGGTTAGAAATATAGCAGTTGAATTGCTTGGGTTGTATTTATTAAATGTTCTTAATGAAATAAAGAAGGGAATTGGATTTTGTTTGGTGGTATAAAGGCTTCATATACCCTGCTACTTGAGAAATTTTCAAGAGAGAGTGATCAATTCCCATCACTTCCATTCTGGTTGTATTTTGTATTTTTGTAAAATCTAAATCCCAAAGGAGGTTTTATGTTCTTCTAGTCCGTGCTTTGAACTATATATTTGAGTGGTTAAGAGCACTATATTTGCAGTAATTGTTGAACGAATAAGGAGAAAATAAAAAGGAAGCAAATGGAGGAGGTTAGTGGTATTCCTAACAATTACTCTCCCACCCAAGTAAAGATTGTGTGTTTAATGAGAAAATTCACTGGATTGCTACTGTGCACCCTTTTTTGTCTGTGAAATCATCACTTTAAGTGGAGTGGCGTCGTCAATGGAGAAAAAAAGTTAAAGTGTGGAGGAATGCCTGATCATTATTTATGATATATTTCCCTTTTCTTTTCCTCTTATTTCTTAAATGTCATCATCACTGATGTAGAGTATGCCATGTTTGATCACCAATAACACTCATTTGTTTTGAGATTTTCTCATAAATTTAACACACTGTCTCAATCTGCAGTCGGTAGTCCAATGTCCTGTTCCTGCAATAAATATGATGTTTTACATCCCTTATTGATGTTACTGTTTTTGTTTTCTAAGAAATTTTCATTTTCTTTTTTGCATTGTTCAAATGTATTAGACAATTCAAATCCAAACCAAGATAGTGATTTGCTCACTATTTATTATGCCCACCAGTTGAATGATATATTGATGGCGTTTTCCCAATATGTCTTCCTTCCATTTTTTGGTTACCTTTATCCCTAAATTTTTCACTCTTTGCAGGTGAACACATCAAGCACAACAACAAATAGAATGGGAGAAAACGAACCTGTGGTTTCTCAAACAACAACTATGGACTATCCTTCTGTGGGTTATGCTTCAGCAGATTACTCTGCAGCAGATCCTGCTGCTGCTGCTGCAGATGGCAGTGCTTACATGATTGGCACCAGTGGAGATTCGACTTCTTCTGTTGCTCCAACTGAAGCAGTTTATGCATTGCCTGATGGTTCCAGTTTGGGGGATGGAAATGTATACAACATGGATCCAAGTTCAGTTCCACAAGATGGTCCGCTTGCTCAAAATTATGAAACTAAGCTGTCTGTTGGAGCAACTGATTCTAGTGAGAACCTTGTTAGCCATGAAACTTCTGCAGCAGAATCAACTCATGCTGTTGGTTATGAATCTACAAATGGCAATGACATTGATATGAGAAATTTCACACTGGCGGGCAATGCTGAAAATGGAAATGTTTTAAATGATGCTGGCGGACCTGTTGTGGAGCAACAGTTTGAGGAGGGTTCTGGTATTTACTTCTAATTAATGACAGTCTTTCCCCTTTCCCCTATATCACATTTTGGATATATGCTGCTTGCTTGCTTGTACACTGTACATAGACTTCTGAAAGTTTCATGTGCATGCACTAGTTTGGTAGAAATACTTGCATTTAATTTTTGTTGTCGGACTTAGCATGTGGGGTGTTGTTTAGTAAATATGGTGTCATTGTGTACTTTTTTTTGTGTGTGTGTGTGTGTTTTTTTTTTCCTGATATCCAATTTATTCCATTCTTTCTAACCCCTTTTTAGTTGGCAAAGAAAGTGTTTGAGAAACATTCAGGAAAAAGGATTATTGATTGGATGCTTTAACAGCCAATCACTGCCTTTTTTTTTTTCCTTCCAGCTTTTGTTTTAGTATGATACCTAGGGGTTGAAAAAAATGTATGATGATTTAATGGAAAGATATTCATGTGCATTTTGAATTAATTCACATTTGTATTGTGACAGCACACATATTATCACTTCATCCATACTAGCTTACAATTGCATTATGGTGTGTTTTTTTTTTTTCATGTTTTAGCCAATTATATATATGACTTTTTTCTTTTGAGAATAATTCTCACTAATCTGTAAAAGGACCTTTTTTTTTTTGGATGCATCCCAGTCATGGAGGGGGTTGGTAAGATCCATGCTTGGATCTATGGATGTCCCAAAATTTAACATATCCAGATCATTAAAGGTTGGATATTGAGGCTTAAAAGATAAATGGTGAAAACATATGAAAGAAATGGTGTTTTATAATGCGACAACAACATTTGGATGTGTGTCAAGTTAGGGTGAGTGCTGATTCATGGGGTCCTGCTGCATGTGGGGGGTTGAATATTGATCATAATTTAGTCCATTTAGGCCCCCAAAAGTAGTTCTGATTGAATCAAGGAAGATTCTCATTTTAAAGAGAGACACACATATTTAATATGTATATGTATCCACACACAATTATATTTCATAATATAATATAATAATGATACACGTTCTTACCTGAGCTGTTTCCTTTTTGAGTTATGGGTGATCGGCTTTAACCAAAAGATGGAACCATCATTGACTTAGGTCTTTTACTTCATGTCTTTTTATTTATTTCATTTTAGCCAGCTATACTTGAGCCTCAGTTGTGTATTTTGGCCCATCATTTATTCTCTATTTATTATTTATTCGCATTAGCAATTCCTTTCCAACAATAAACTCTCTTTTCTTGAGATAAAGTTTTTTTTTTTTTAAATTTGTGAAGATCGAATTCAACCTGGTGCTTAGTGATTAGTTGGCCTTTTGAATTTAGTTCTGGGCTTGTCATGATTTTATTTCCTGATATAAAAGGAAGTTTGATAAATTGTTCTTTTGCATTAAAATTAGTAGTCGTATTTATTTGATGCTTACTGAGGATCTTTTTGGTCTTTTCCTGATGGATATTTCTTTTATTATTGTATTATACTCAGCAATTTCTACTGAAGAAGATCGGTTATGGAGCATTGTAAGGGCAAATTCTCTGGACTTTAATGCTTGGACCGCCCTCATCCAAGAGACAGAGAAGCTGGCAGAGGTATCTTTTCATTATTCTTCACTGCTAAAGTGATTTTTCCTGGCTTACTATTATTTTTAAATACCCACCCTTGTTCTCTATTGATAACCAAAGGTGACATCAGTACTTTACTTTCAAGTTTCAATACCTTTTCATCTTGTATTGTTGTTGCTGACTTGCTGTGATCGGAAAGCATCCACTACTTTCTTTATGGCTAGGTGTTTCCCATCTTTTTAAACTACCTTGTGTTGGGTTTTGTTTCATTCATTGTGGAGCTGCTCTTTGGTCTCTTTTCAAACTTCTCCAGTTTCTTGTTTATTGCCAAATTATTTGAAAAATGGTAACAAGTAATGTCAGCCTAGGAAATTTGGAAGTGTTACCTAGGAAATCTGTATGGGTTGAAGCAAAAGTTTTTAAAGTAGTGCCTCTTCATCCTTGAAGTCTATTGTAAATATCTTACGAGGGCGGGTTTTAGATGAATATCGACAAAAACTACCTAAATCAACCGAGTGTTGAAATGAACGAGAGTGAATGATGGTGTAAGCATTGATGAGGGAAACAACTCTGGTCAGTCTGGTTACCTGGACTATTCAATAGAAGAATCAGGCTGGAGGACCTGATTACCTACAGCACTCAATACACTAGAAGTATCAGGTGAAGCTCCTGGATTACTTGGAGTCTCCAATAGAAGAAATGTGTGGAGCTAGGGTTGCCTGCAATTTCAAGTTAATTCCTCATGTCACTAAATTGCAGAAATGTCAGAGGAGTGACTTTGGGAGACTTTGAAATCATCCAGAAAATATGATAACTAATAAGAGTTTAACTTTGAATGATGAAATCATGAACCCCAACAGGCTGTTGGATCTGATGCAACAGTCTGTATCAGGAACATGATCTGCGAATCAGAATCTTGCAATTAAAACCAGAATATATATCCTACAAAGTCCTGTAAAAATGAGGTTCTAGAATGGGGCCTTCCCTAACTGAAATTGAGGGATCTTTTAGAAGAAATATTGAGGAAGTGGGATTTTCTGCAAGAAAATGATTAGAACCTGAAAAACCTTCAAACAACTCAAGAAAAATGTGCAGAAGATAACCCAAATAAAGAGAGACTGCCTGGTCACCCTTGGTGGTAGAGGCAGATAAGAAAACAGAAGAACAGAACCAGATTTTGACAAGATGGCAAATGAGGCAAAACAAGGTGAACATGGAGTCCTAAAACCACATTAATCTTGACACTATTATCTCAAGATAAAGTACATCACCTAAATTTCTTAAAACGAAACATAGATTCTCATTTCTGAAGAAAAATTCAGGTGAACATTGGGCCTTGAAACCAAATTAAGAGTGCTGCTACCTGCACACTGCACTTCACTTTGCACACACGCACTTTTTTTAAATGTCCTAAAGTACCCCTCCCTCGACTCCTCCCTGCTCATCGCCGGCCGCTGCTGCAAGCAGGTGGGGAGACAGGGAGAAGGAGGGAAGGGAGAGGGAAAGAGGGAGAGGACGGAAACGAGCAGGGAGAGGGGTCGGTCGCGGCCAGCCAGCAGGGGGAGGGAGCAAGAGGGATGGAGAGGGAGGGATAGTTTAGGAATTAAAAAAAGGGGTGTGTGTGTGCAAAGTGAAAAGCAGTGTGCAGGTAGCAGCTCTCCCAAATCAATCTTAACACCAGTCAATGACTCTCTGCTAAAGAAAAAGCAATTAAAAAAACACAGATTCTCATTTCTGACTAAAAATTCAAAGATTTCTACTCAAATAGCTGGATGCATGACCACAGATTTTCAAAGAAAGACAATGCAACGAGATTCAAGTACGTAGCGAACAGAGTTTCAATAGAAATAAAGAAAACATAGAATGATTGATATGGAGTCTGTAGTCTGCTTCTGTGTATTTGTTATCAGTAAATAACCTCATCAGCAAATATATTTGTTACTTTCTTTTAAAAAGGGTTTGAAAGTCATTCACTCAGAGCTAGTGCTCTGTAGTCATGGTTTGGGAGTTTTAGTTATCATGAGGAGAAACCTTAGGTCTGTATGGTTGTGTGGGATACTGGGATTTGACTATCTGGTTCTCAGTGCTCGCCTTTCCTGCGCTCCTCTGCAGTTCCTTAAGTTGTGTTTTGTAATGGACTGTACCCTCATCAGCTTCCTTTCTCTTGGGCTTATTTTCATTTATCCAAAACTAAGGGAAAAAGTCATTTTTTCAAATATTAAAAAATAAGAAAAATTTATTGACATGGCATTTCTCTGTTTTAAACCTCACATGTATAGGTGATTTTCTTCCTGAAGTTTGGTCTCTCAGGAATAGTGGAGCTAAAATGGGTCTAAATAGATTTCCTCACCAAAACCTCATATCTGTACCATTTAAATGACAATATTTTTCATCAAATTCAGACTTACATGCTGATTATATTGCTATTCTTATGTATGACGCGTCATGCGACTAAACTGGAATTTTCTCTATGGATCAAGATGCTACTAGGAAGCTTTTGATTTTAAGTCAAAAGTTATTTGGCTTCATTTGTTGGCTGCATATTCATTTGCATTTTATTACCTGGTGGTCATATCCACAATAACGTGGGATGTATTATCAAGCAGGGATGTGAATTATTGCTTATTAAGCTTATACATAGAATTATTGCTTACTACTAATATATATACACATAATTTAGTTATTTTCATTTTCTTAAGTATGATCTTGCAGATACTACTTATATATATAAATACATAATTTCATTATTTTCATTTTCTTAAGTATGATCTTGCAGATTGTGGAGTTTTTTGTTGGGGATCTAAAAACATATTTCTCTTGTTTTCAGGACAACATATTAAAAACCCGAAAAGTATATGATGCATTTTTAGCAGAATTCCCGTTGTGCTATGGTTACTGGAAAAAATATGCTGATCATGAGGCACGCTTGGGCACTATTGAAAAAGTCGTGGAGGTGTATGAGCGTTCTGTTCAAGCTGTGACATATTCTGTGGATATTTGGTTGCACTATTGCATGTTTGCGATATCTACATATGGAGATCCAGATACTGTTCGGAGGTAGTTATCATTCACTTGCTTCTCTTGTGGTAGTAGTATTGTAGGTTGAGTGAGTCACACTTGCTTGGTTTTCTCCTTAAATATAGAAAAAATGCGGTTGTGTTTTTCTATGCTTTCTAACCTTGTTTTGGTATGCCTGGAACAGTGTACCTCACATGTATGGCGGAAGGTTTGCAGGGGATGCACTTTAGAAATATTATTTTCTAATTTGCAAACCCTTGATTTTTGTATTTTCCAATTTTCTTTTAGGATTTGATTGCAATGTTATATCCTCATTGTCCCCTTCCTTTTTTCTCCTTTCCAAAAGGCCTGTCTAGTAGTCATGTATTTCTACACGAATTACTGCTGTCTTTAACTTTGGCACTCTTGAGGCCATCATGGGTGCACCACTTTACAAGATTCTGCTGGGAAGATCACGTTCAGTTAATGGCTAAGATGGCCTCTAGGCTCTGCTCCATTTCACGGACAGTATGATTTTTTCAGGAAGGTAAATGCAGCGTATTTGTGCCTTTGGAAGTGTCATGTGCTGTTAAAGTGAAAATTTTCCTTCGTTCAATATTACCAGAATTTGTCTCTCTTCAATGGATGGCTTCACAGCGGTAAAGTTGATATCTATACATTTACTATAACCATCACATGATTTTATGGTGTTCCAGGCTGTTTGAACGAGGATTGGCATATGTTGGAACAGATTACTTATCTTATCCTCTATGGGATAAATACATAGAATATGAATACTCACAGCAAGAGTGGAGTCACCTGGCTATGATATACACAAGGATATTGGAGCATCCTATTCAACAGCTTGATCGCTATTTTAACAGGTACTCTTTTAAGCAATTTGCACCTTTTTCCACATTCAATGCCTGCTGTGATTATACTGTTTTGACTGTTTTCTTTACTTGTATGCTTTGCTTTTACATGCTTTGTTTAATTGCATCCTGAAAACTTATATTGTATCTTATATTATCCCTGTCTTGGCTTTAATGCAGCTTCAAAGAGTTGGCCGGGAGTCGGCCTTTATCAGAAATACGGACTGCAGAGGAAGCTGCCATGTTGACTTCTAGTTTGGAAAGCAGTGGCCAAGGAGTGGAGGGCGAGGTTCATCCTGATGGTGTGGATGAATCTCTTAAACCTGTAAGTGCAGGTTTAACAGAAGCAGAGGAATTGGAGAAGTATGTCGCCATTAGGGAAGAGATGTATAAGAAAGCTAAAGAGTTCGATTCTAAGATCATTGATTTTGAAACAGCTATTAGGAGGCCGTACTTCCACGTAAAGCCCCTTGATGATCCTCAACTTGACAATTGGCATCGTTATCTGGATTTTATTGAAGGAGGAGAGGACTTTAATAAGGTATGTCTAACTGCATTTTAGGAGTTACTACATGGTCTTGGTTGATTATTTTTATTAGTTGTTTTTAGTCATCCTTGTTACATATGTATTCAACACTGCTGAAATGGCTATGAAGTTACAGTTGATCATGTTTGGCTGCATTATATGCCTTAGTTGGCTAAAGTGTTGGATGAAGCAACCTTTTATAACAGGAAATTGTACTGGGCCAGAGCATGGGCTTGTCATTTGGTTTCTATGAGGCTAAGTACTTCAAACTCTCATTTATCAGTGGACATTCAAGGTTAATGATGTGTTGTATAATATGAATGTAATTCCTTTAAAATTGCAATCTCATATATGCAGGTATCTTGTTATCTATTAGTCATCTATCTATCAGGCAAGGAGGGTCCCTCCTCCCATATTGAGGGGCCTCCCTGATCGGTCAACTAAGTACTCCTTATGCATCTCTTTGTTGTTACATTTTTTTTTTTTATACTTGTATGCCACTGTGAATCAGGATTTATAAATTATGTATGCTGCCTCAGGTCATAAAGTTATACGAGAGATGCCTGATTGCATGCGCCAATTATCCTGAGTATTGGATACGTTATGTATTATGCATGGAAGCCAGTGGGAGCATGGAACTTGCAAATAATGCTCTTGCTCGTGCTACCCAAGTATTTGTTAAGGTATGCAATTTTATTTTATTTCTAATTCTTATACTTGTATGTTATTCATTCAGATTCATTATCACCAGTGACTCTATAAAAAAAATTAAAAATAAAATCACGGGTGCATGCATGAGAATGATATCATGAAATGTTATACATGCTTTTATGGTATTCTGTAAAATTGAAGTCATTATTGAAGACTGGTTTGTATTTATAGCTTCCCCCACCCCCCAAAATAATAAAAAAAAAGGACATAAATTTACTGTTTCAACTAGAAGAGTGTTTAGAGCCTATGGCGACTGAATGTATATGACACAACATCCAGTGTTTTTAAAGTCGGACTCGATCTGTGACCTGGTCACCCTCAAATCGTGTATTGTCTGAGTTGGACCATGCTCCACCCAAAGCCCAATTAAAAGCTGGAGATGTTTATGGCTGGACCATGTCCCCCCATTTTTGGATCGTGACCATGTGGTCCATGTCTGTGCTTCCTGTATGTGGCTGCAATTAGGGCGCATGCCTTATCACATGAGTTATGTTTGAGGTATACACCAACGCCAGATGGCTCCAGATATTTAGGAACCTGAATTGCAAGTATTGTTGTTGGACTCAGTTGAATATATGTACTGGTGTTTTTAGAAGCGCAAGGCCTAGAGTTTCAGCCTCAGGATGGGGCGTTTCCGAGGATGTTCTGTGCTTCATGTTTGAGGCATGTCTTGCAATTAGGGTGTATGTCTGGTCACGAGGCATATTTGAGGTATACACCCAGTGCCAGATGGCTCCATATATTTTAGGAACCCCATTACTGATAAAAAAAAAAATAGGAACCCCAATTGCAAGCATAGCAGGACTGGGGTGAATATATGTACGGGTGTTTTTAGGAGCATAAGCTTTATAGACTCGGCCTCTGGACGGGGTGTCCCCAAGAATGTTCTGTGCTTCATGTTTGAGGCATGTCTTGCAATTATAGCAAATTTCTTGTACCATGAGGCATGTTTGAGGTATACACTGTGACGCCTTCGCACAGGGCATTCCAAAACATCCCCTGTACCTTATGTTTGAGGCATTTCTTGCTTTGAGGGCTTGTGTCCCATCGCTTGAGCATATTTGATGTGTACACCCCAGATGCTTTAATCATTCTTCTTATTTGGGAGCGTATGCCCAGTTAGTACATCCTGTTTTAAGAACAAGAGAGTACACTGATTTTAAGAACTTAAAAATCCCTCTTTTTTAAAATTTGTACTGTTGTAACTAGCTTTGATTTAATTCATTAGAAGGCTTAGAAACAACCAGAATGCCTCCTCCCCCACTCCCTCTTATTTTGTAGCATATCTTTTTTAGTGATTATTTATTTACAGAAAAACGCCATTTCAATAGAAGATTGATTTAAAAAAGTGTATTTATGAGGTTTGTACCCTATGTGTTTAGACTTTTGTTCCACTATTGAGCAATTGGAATGCCTCTTGCCTCATTGATGCCGGTTATGTCCTGATGTCTATGACCAATCTCTAGTGCCCTACCATGGCCCTTGGCTTAAGCCTATGTGACTATGTCTGCGAAGCTCTTATGTGTACTCAAAGAGGCTGGAGCCACATGCCACTTTGGCCATGGGCCTTGGCAGAGCTCATTTATTCACCTGTCTTGCATCACTCATGCTTCAATGCTTTAAAACGATGATATATACTGGAGGGACTCCACTGGGTCTTATTATCCGATTCAGTCGGCTATGTTGACTTGGTTGGAACCATGTTAGACCCTAGTGTCTAGTTGGTGTTTGGTAGAACTGTTTAAAAGAAGTGATGATCATGATGATGTTGCTTGGATCATTATCCTTTTTTTTTTTTTTCTTGTCTAACACGTTTCTTAAGATAAATAGAAGCTTGTGTTCAACTTCTGAATGCTTAAGCCAGTAACTCTAGGGCGATCTTGATCTTGATTTTAACTCTTCAAGGTAGTGTTTGATTTTCAAGAGGTAAAGTATGTGGAAAAGTAATCTCAACGGTCGAAAATTTTAGTTTATCCATCCTTGGTTGGTCACAACAAGTGGGAAAGTAACATCCCAGCTTCCAAAAAAACTTTTACTTTGCCAGCAGCCAAAAAATTTCTCCATAAAACACAAGTAGGGCGCTACCTTTACCACCTGTTGACTTAAAACACCTCTTAAGAGGCTTCAGCAAGTGATGAGAGGAGAAAGCTTTTCATTTTTTGATATCTATATTATTCTAATGCAGTGCATCACCATTGTTACATATGCTCAACTTTCTCCGTTGAACCATTTCTCTTTGATGAGATTTTGGCCTTGAGGCCTTGATGGTACCTAAATTTTGCATGCTTGCTGGATTTTTGTTTCCAGTCAAAGGAAATTATTGAGTAGCCAGTTCTCATTTTTTACTGTCGTTCATGCTTTGTTTCAATTCCCTTTACAGAGACAACCAGAGATTCACCTTTTTGCTGCCAGGTTCAAAGAAAGTAGTGGTGATATTTCAGGAGCACGTGCTGAGTATCAGCTTGTGCATTCTGAACTGTCACCTGGTTTGCTAGAAGCCATTATCAAGCATGCAAACATGGAATATAGACTGGTATGATATTTGTACAACCCGCTAGAGATGCCACTGTGATGTTTTCATGAGTTTTAAGTACTTCTCTAAAATTGCAGGGAAATGTGGATGCTGCATTCTCTGTGTATGAAGAGGCCATTGCCACGGAACGAGGAAAAGAACAGTCACAGCCATTGCCGATGCTGTTTGTTCAGTACTCACGATTTCTCTACTTGGTAGGATATCCTTAGCTAAGTTATTAAGGTTACTCAACCAATTGGTTGAACTGGATCCACTGAGGACTTTAAAGCTATTAAATGCGTCATCTTTAAAAATCTTTTATATGGGTATTGTGCTGCGGCGAATCTGTGTTAATTTTGATTTTATTAAACCAATGATTTTAATCTAAGTCATTTTAATGAGTATTGGATTGTCTGAGTATTATATGATTAGAGTTTCCACTAAATGATGAGATGAAGTACATCTTTTGTGCAAAATTGTGTTGGCCTTTCTTTGTCCAGTTATTTATCTTCAGTCATTTGTTCAAAGAGATAACTGGATTGTGCTCTAGCTGTCCATTAAGTGGTTTCTAAGTGTTCTGGTTTGCTCAATGCTGCACTGCATACAAGAGCAGGCTCAGTTAACTTATATATGTTTATGTAGGTTCTTTATCCTTCTTTATTGTAATTAATACCTTCATTAAAGAAGTACATAAGGCAGTCGAAGATCTTCCCTATGACATTGTTTGAACTTTAAACTGTATCAGTTGCCCATGTTTTTAAGGCCCTTTGATCTGGGTAATTTTGTGTAATCAATCTGTCAATGGCAGCATAACACGTGCATATTTTCCCTCTTGTAGGTTGCTGGCAATGCAGAGAAAGCCAGAGATGTTCAAGCTGGAGCCCTTGAGCATGTGCAATTGTCAAAACACTTTCTAGAGGTTAGTATTTTTCTATTTTTTCCCCTGATCTCTAATTCTTGTGTGAGGTATTGTTGGCGTTGTTGATGCTTCTCTATCATAACCAAAGCCTGCTTCTTGATGTTGCCTGTGCAGGCTGTAATCCATCTGGAGTCCATTCAATCCTCTCCAAAAAGAATTGATTATTTGGATGCACTGGTTGAAAAGTTTATTACACCCAACCCCGAAAACCCCAACATGACAAGTGCCACTGAGAGGGAAGAGTTATCTAGCATATTTTTGGAGGTAAATACAAGTCACTGATGTTACCAAACTCATGGATATTTTGTCCTTTCATATCTGATTGGAAATGAATGGATTTGCACCTTTGAATAATAGATACCTACTAGTCTGATCTCCTTGAAAAGGTGAGAGAATACCACTAATCATCCCGAGGAAGAAATACGTACACATGAATAATAGATACTCCATGTTGCTAGTTATCATCGAATATAATTTAACAGTCGAAATAGAGCTCATGTAGCTGACCCCAACATAGTCTAGACAAGGCTTTGATGATGATGATGAATTTAACAAGCAAAAATAGTGATGCTGGTCTTCCCAAGTTCTCTCTTATTCCTCGCCCGTGATGGGGAGTTTGGCTTGAGGCCAATTTTCAGGCAAAAGCCTGACATATCCCTTCCACCCTCCATCTCTCCTCTATCTCTATTGGCCCCGCATCTGGTACCCCATTCCACATCAAATAGTATCTCATTCATTGTTTCAAATAAAACAATGCTTTCCTTGAATTTACATCATTAACCTTTTAATGTTATTTTTGTTTACAGCCTTCTATTTCCTATGTGACCTGATGATCTGTTTCATTTTTTGTTGCAGTTTTTGGATCTTTTTGGTGATACACAGTCGATCAAGAAGGCTGACAACAGGCACGCTAAATTATTTTTGCACCAAAAGAGCATGTCGGAGTCAAAAAAGCGACATGCTGAAGACTATCTTGCTTCTGACAAAGCAAAATTGGCTAAATCCTATTCATCTGTACCTTCTCAAACACCGTCGGTAATGGGTGCCTACCCGAATACACAGAACCAGTGGACGGCTGGTTATGGGCCACAGCCTCAAGCGTGGACACAGGCTTCACAGACCCAGGGACAGCAGTGGAATCCTGCCTATACTCAACAGGTATGAGGGAAAGCACTTCGATGTCCAAAGCCTGTCATGCCAGATGTGGGTGTCAGCATGACAGGCAAGCCCAAAGGTTTAAATATGCTTCATCTACGAAATTTGTATTTTTTTTTCTTTTAACACCTGGGAAGCATACGTGTTTTGTCTTTTTTTTAGTTCCAGTTATTTTGCTTTTATATCAGTAACATAGAAGTAAGTTTGGGCACACAAAATATTGTAGAGAAAGAAAACTTTAGGTGCCTTGGATCTATGGTGCAACAGGATGGAGGGATTGATACTGATAAAAGTCACAGGATTCAGGCCGGGTGGACCAAATGGAGGAGTGCTTCGGGGTCTTGCGTGATCGGAAAGTCCCCCTCAAGGTTAAAGAAAAGTATTATAAGGTGTCGGTACAACCAGCGTTGTTATATGGATCAAAGCATAATCATGTCAAGAAGATGGAAGTTGCAGAGATGAGAATGCTAAGATGGATATGCGGGATCACAAGGAGAGATAGGATTAGGAATGAGGAGATTAGGGGCAAAGTAGGAATAACACCGATTGGAGATAAAATGAGAGTAAATCGACTGAGATGGTTCGGCCATGTTAGAAGGCGTCCAACAGAGGCACCTGTTAAAAGGTGTGAAAGCATGGAAATTGCCAGGAGTAGGAGAGGGAGAGGGAGACCCAAGAGAAGTTGGAAAGAAACTATTAAACATGACCTTGCCTACATCATGCCTACATGGATCTAACGGATGACATGACCCTAAACAGATTTAGTTGGCGTCGTCAAATCCATATAGCCGACCCCACCTAGTGGGAAAAGGCTTGGTTTGGTTTGGTATCAGTAAATACAATGCACCTTTTGCTGGATAGAATAGGAAAAAACCAGACCTCAAAACCTTTTTTTTTTATATATAAAAAATAAAAAAAATGTTGCTATGCTTACTAGTAGGATGAAGATAATGCCATTTGATTTTTCCTATTTCTGGTTAGTAAAACATGAAGTAAACTGGCCGCCACGAACTCGATCCCGGAATCTCTCCAAAAACGAGACTTCTTCTTTACCACTAGGCCAAATGGTTGTTTCGGCAAGGGAATGCTTATTAATAATCTGACAGTTTGTGTTGTTCTGGCTTGAAATTACGCTTATTGGGCCAGGTGGTAATTTGGATTAAGACTGAGTTTTGATCGCTTGGTATATTTTGCCAAGCTGGTTGCCCTTTCCTTGAACAGCTTCACTGGTCCTTTTTTTTTTTTTTTTTTTTTTTCTACTTTTTTTGAATGTTTAGTTAAATGGAGAAAATGAACATTACAGGGTGTGTTTGTGTAATTAGAGGATTCCGTGCTCTGCGGATTTCTGTTTCCACTGAAGAGGAATCCTGCATTCCTAGCCTTTCATAGGAGATCAAAAACCTTGGTATTGAGTTAAATCAATTAATTTTTTCTCTTCTGCATGGAAATTTTTGCACCAAAGGACGGAAGAGTGGACTGCCCTGAAACTCAGAACAATTTCCCTCTCATGGATTCCTTTGGTTACACAAATGTACCCAAGATATAGCTGAGATTGATTGTATTTTACCTTGCATGCCTTTTCTTGTGCCCAGATTGGGTGTTCTTTCACATGAATAGTGCAGCTTTCCACTTGTTTACCCTTGTCGGACTATGATTGAGAACTGTTCAGTTAACTGATAATACGAGTGACAACAATGCTACAAGTGATAAAAATGCCAAAGAAAAAGAATAACATTGCGAGCGATATAAAATGCGATAACAGTACCAAAGAAAATGAAAATTTGCAATTACCATTGTGAACCCTTGTGAACTACTACATTGCTTTGGGATTTTTTCCTGCTGCTATTGGAATTTTATGTTTTTTTTCTCATAAATTGTTAGGCTGCTTATGCGGGCTATGCTGCTTATGGTGGTTATGCACAAATGCCTACTTCAGCTCCTCAAGCTGCTGCTACTGTTGCTGCTACTGCCACTGCTGGTGCTGCTGCTTATAGTGCTTACCCTCCGGCAGCATATCCTCCTGTTCAGGTACCTGTATTTTCCGTCATTACACTTAACATGACCTTTTTTAGTCGTGAATCCCTAGTATTCTGTGGCTGCTTGGTTGATTGGGAATAATTGGGACTAATGTTTTCTTATATGTTTTCTGATTTGTCAGCAGGCATTTCCTCAACAAAGCTATGCCCAGGCCACTCCAGCTTTTACCCCAGCTCAACAAGCAGCTCCAGCTCCCCAAGCTTACTACAGCAGTTACTATTGAGTTATGAAGATCAGTGCCAAATACGACCTCATGTAAACTATTTTTTTTTTTTTTTCTTTTGTTTTGGTTTTTTCCTCAAGTAAGTTAATGAGGTTTACCTCTTATGTTAGGACTAAGGTGTGGTGTTTAGCTACAGTGGGAATGATACCAGAGGCGGTGCTTCTTGATTTTTTACTTGTGTCATGAGAGGTAGAGATGGGGCAGGTTGAGCATTGTGGTTGTAACTAACCAATATTTACGAGTCAGAAATTTTCATTTTGGAACTGTGAAATTTTGTGGGGGCTTGTTTTTTCCATTATCCTAATGTGTAGAATAGATAATGTGCAAAGGTAAACAAGTTATTTTTTCTGTTTTGTCTTTTCATGGGTGGAGTTGTTTACAATCTTTTATTATGTTTTATGGGAAATGCTTTTGCTAGTGTTGCTGTATTATTAAGTCAAATAACAGGTGGTATGTGTTGAAGGCTGTTTTGGGGCAGTTGATCTTCTCCCAAAAATACCTGAATACAGATGCCAGAGAGTTGAAGTTGCAGGTATATTTTTATAAAGGTATTGTAAAGCAAAGCTAATCCAAGCAATGCATTTTATAAGCAGGTTTATTTTATATGGATTATGGACCCTTGGATAAGAATGACCAGAAGCATAAAATCTTCGATACCCTGGGCTAACCCGGACCCTGAAGGAGGGAATTTACATATCAAGTTGGTTCGGTTTGGGTCCAATATGATCTGTTCTTATTTGGATTTGGGTTACCCAACCTCGTCGAGCCAATATCCTACCGGTTCCGTGCCCATTGATTCCAGTTGATGGTCCGGACCTGATCAGGACGGACCCCTACAATTAATCTCTAACCCATGTATGGTGGATTTTGCATAGTAAGGGTCCACCTACGATTAATTCATTCCCTTTCACACATCTATCTCCATGAATTCAGTTTAGTACTTTGCCTTTTTTCAAAGTTCATCATACCATCGTCCATTTGTTGGATTTAATCGTTGTAAAATATGCAGATAGTAATAAACATAAGATGAGAAATATTGCTACTCAAAACCTGGGGTTAGGCATGTTTACTTTAGTGACATCCAAGTCCCACAGACCCACTAGGCCCTGCAGCATAAATGATTAGTGACATAACACTGTTGTACTACTAACCTAAAAGTGGGTTGCGCCATGTTCTGTCATTTACATATATGACTAATTGAAGAGGGTCTAATTTGCATCCAGCGTCTCATGCATAAATGAGCGTAAACGTGATCTCCTTACAGGGTTATACATGTGCATCATTTACATATGTAAATGAGTTATCGATTTGGTCAAGAAGCAGGCCAATTGCATCTCCGAGTTAGAGATGTTCTTGAGCTAGCCAAAGAGTAAGAGACCTGACCCAAAAGGCTGGCCAGTGCTTGGGTCAATGCCATCCAATAGGTATAATCCAAGATATCCGAAGGCCCATCCAAAAAGCTGGGCCCACAGATAACCCTACTCCCATCCTAAGCCTTTCTCCTTCCTGAGTTTTTGACTCAGTCAAAACTCAACCAAGGCACCTCGTCAACTTGAGCCAGTTACTTTTCCACCCGAGCCGAGCCTTCTTCCTATGTTCCTTGGTCTATGACTAGGGATGTAAAAGGTCCATAATTGTTAATGAGAAGATGGAATAAGAACAAGAATTGGTTCTTATATGAGGTGGGTATGAGTTCGGGTGATTTAGAAAAAAAAAAAAATTTTAGGAGGAATTTTTGAAAATTGAGGTAATATGTCGAGTTCTAAGTCCATGGGACGGATGGACCCGGAACCATTTACTTAACGGAACTTAAATAAGGACTCAAATCCGATTATTAACGGGTCAAAACCTACGAGTACCCATCTACATCCCTTTCCAATATCCATAACTCTATGTAATGGACCCTAGTTAAAACAACCTATATGCCATTCCAGAATATGGGCCCCACCAATACAGGCCCGGCCCATTTATTTAAATGACCAAAATACCCCTCACCACTCTGTTTCCTTCCGCTCCTTCTTCCTAGGGTTTATCACAGACAGCAGACCAAAACCTAAGATTGGCGCTAAAACCCTAAAAAAATGCCCTTTTGATCTGCTTCTCCAATGGCAGCTCTTCGACCGTTTCTGCCTTCCGTACCCTTCTCCAATCTCCAAAACCCCCTCATACTCTTCTTTTGTTCCCAAAACACCCCTCAAAACCCAAACCCATCGATCCCAGCAGCATGAGCAGACGATGGGCTGAAGATGGTATTCGCACAATCGCAGGCAGTCCTCAGCTCAATCCAATCCAACCGTCGATTCTCGCCTAAAACCCTTGCAATCTGCCCTTTCTACCCATTCAAAATCACCCATATCGGATTCTGTGAAAACGGTCGAAGCATCTCCACTCAAGATGATTTGATCGGATTGGGCGACCCAGATTTCTGCAATTCGGGAAATGGGGTGCTCTCCGATCGAGATAATCGCCTGGGAGAGTCGGTTTCGATGGAAGATTTCGCCTTTTTGAATGAGAGTGTGGTTGATTACGATGCGGCGGGTTCGCCTGATTCGTCTTCTTGTAAGTACTCTGATGAAGCTGTTTTGATTTCGGATAGAATTAGGGGTTGTAATGGGGTTGATTTTGATGATAAAACCCAGAAACTTCTTAGGCAATTCAGGGGGAAATTGGATGAGAGTTTAGTAATTAATGTCTTGAAGCTGCTTGGCAAAAGTCCCAAATCAGGCGTTCGGTTTTTCATGTGGGCGGGCCGTCAAATCGGGTATCAGCATACGGGTTCCACTTACCATGCCTTGCTAGACATTCTGGGATTCAGTAAGAGGAGCAGAATTCCTGAGCATTTTCTTCGTGAGATCAGGGATGAAGACGCTGAAGCTCTTGGAAAATTGCTTAATGTTTTGATTAGGAAGTGCTGCTGGAATGGGTTTTGGAATGAGGCATTGGAGGAGCTTGGGAGGCTCAAGGACTTCGGGTACAAGCCGTCCAGGACGACCTATAGTGCATTGATTCAGGTCCTTTTGAAGGCAGATCGATTAGACTCTGCTTTTCTAGTTCATCGGGAGATGTCGGATTCAGGTTTTAATATGGATGGGTTTACGCTTGGTTGCTTTGCACGTTCGTTGTGCAAAGCAGGGAGGTGGAGGGAAGCACTTTGTATCATTGAGAAGGAGGAATTTGTGCCCGATACTGTTATTTATACAAAAATGATAAGTGGGTTATGTGAAGCTTCTCTTTTCGAAGAAGCTATGGCATTTCTGCATAGAATGCGTGCAAATGCTTGTATCCCAAATGTGGTAACATATAGAACACTGCTCTCGGCATTTCTAAAGAAAAGGCAGCTTGGTAGGTGTAAGAGAATTTTAAGTATGATGGTTACAGAGGGTTGTAGTCCAAGTCCTTCAATGTTTAATTCCCTTGTTCATGCATTCTGCAACTCGGGGGATTACGCCTATGCCTACAAGCTTCTCAAGAAGATGGTGGATTGCGGTTGCCGACCTGGCTATGTAACATACAATATCTTAATTGGGGGTATTTGTGGGAATGAGGAATTGCCAAGCCCTGATGCATTGGAGTTAGCTGAGAAAGCATACGCTGAAATGCTGGATGCTGGGGTTGTGCTTAATAAAGTGAATGTGGGTCATTTTGCTCGGTGCCTTTGTGCTGTGGCGAAGTATGAGAAGGCATTTATGGTGATTCGAGAGATGATGGGTAGAGGATTCATTCCTGATACCAGTACCTATGGGAAGGTGATTGCTTTTCTATGTCAGGCATATAAAGTGGAAAATGCCTTTCTTTTATTAGAAGACATGAAGAAGAATGAAATTGTTCCTGATGTTTTTACATACACAATTTTGATTGATAGTTTTTGTAAAGTTGGACTTATTCAACAGGCTCGTAACTTGTTAAATGAGATGGTTAGAGATGGGTGTGCTCCAAACGTGGTGACTTATACTGCACTTATACATGCTTACCTCAAGGCAAGGAAAGTGTCAGAGGCAAATGAGCTTTTTGAGACCATGCTTACTTTGGGCTGCGTACCAACTATTGTCACATACACTGCTCTGATTGATGGACATTGTAAGGCTGGTGACGTTGAGAAGGCTTGCCAGATTTATTCTAGGATGAGAGGGAGCGGAAATGTTCCGGATGTTGATATGTACTTTGAATGTGATAGTAATGGCACCATGGAACCCAATGTTTTTACTTATGGTGCTCTGGTAGATGGTTTGTGTAAATCCCACAAAGTAATTGAGGCTCGTGACCTGTTGGATGCGATGGTGGTGGCTGGTTGTGAGCCAAATCATGTGGTGTATGATGCTCTTATTGATGGGTTCTGCAAGGTTGGGAAGTTAGACGAAGCACAGGAGGTTTTTGTCAAAATGTCTGAACGCGGGTATAGCCCAAATGTGTACACTTATAGCTCATTGATAGATAGATTGTTTAAGGATAAACGGCTTGATCTCGCTCTGAAGGTTTTATCTAAAATGCTTGAAAACTCTTGTGCCCCGAATGTTGTCACATACACAGAAATGATTGATGGACTCTGTAAAGTAGGAAAAACCGACGAGGCATACAAGCTTTTAGCAATGATGGAAGAAAAGGGATGCCGTCCCAATGTTGTGACTTATACTGCTATGATAGATGGATTTGGAAAAGTGGGCAAAGTTGACATGTGTCTTGAACTCTTTAGACAAATGACTGAAAAGGGTTGTGCTCCAAATTTTGTCACATATAGGGTATTAATAAACCATTGCTGTGTTGCGGGTCTTTTGGATGAAGCTCACATGCTTCTAGAGGAAATGAAACAAACATATTGGCCAAAACATGTACCAGGTTATCGTAATGTGATCCATGGGTTCAGTAGAGAGTTCATAGTCTCTCTGGGCCTCTTAGAAGAGATAACAAAGTATGAATCAGTGCCACTTGTTCCTGTTTACAGCATTCTTATTGATAGCTTTTGCAAGGCTGGGAAGTTGGACTTGGCCTTAGAGTTGCATAAAGAGAGATGCACATACCCTTCAGGAGGTTCGAGTGTTGCAATATATAATTTATTGATTGAGAGCCTCTGCCTGGCATGTAAGACTCAGATGGCTTTTGAATTGTTTGGTGACATGACGAGGAGAGGCCACATACCTGATTTGGATCTCTTCTTCTGCCTTGTGAAAGGGCTCATAAGGGTGAACCGGTGGGATGAAGCACTTCAGCTTTCACATAGCTTGTGCCACATGGTTGGTTTCTGTCCCTCTCACATGCATTCCCTTACAAATGAAAATAACATGATCCTGTTATCACATGATTTTTTTTTTCTTATGTTTATGCATATTCCAACTTAAGCATGTTAGGATTCCTTTTTTTCTCTTTTTTTATTTATGAAAAGATAGCATGTTAGGATTCCTGCGTCTTAGAATTGTAAATAAGTTTAACTCTGTTTTCCTGAGGCCTTCTGGTGCAGTGCAACTTCAGTCTTCCTCTTACACATAAGAGGCTGCCTAGAAAAATAAAAGAGTAACGTTTTTTTCCCCCTGACAGTAGCTTTTAGACTCCTTTTAGTGGTTGATAATAGGAATTTTTTACGTACCCTATCTTAGTGTTCTTTCTTGCTTCATGGACAGTAGCTTTAGACCTAGCATATTTTAGAGTTTAATGGGAGAACTTGTAAAGCCAACCCTAGACTGAAGCGGTGGGGCTGGAATGATAACAATGATGGCGGTGTTGTTAGTTTTGATGGGATTCATTCAGCTGCTATGCCTTCATCAATTGTGATTTTTTGTGATAATGTGATTGAATTCCAATTGTTAATCAGTTTTGAATTCGTGAACCATCATTTGTAGTGTTTGTTATTCCCTTTTAACACCGTATTAAGACTTAAGTTGTCGATAGGTTATTTGTATGCAATTATTAATATTTTTTTTTGAATGGTTAAAAAGAAAAAAAACTAATAAATGGATGTGTACGTGTTTATTGATTGTATATGGAAGACCCATTAATCAATTAGTAACCAAAAAAAAAACAGACGTCAAGTTCTTGTTTATGTTAATCTTTTCATCTAACAGCCAAGGTTTGCAGCACCTAGCTTCGATGGTCTATGATACTGGATCTTTCAAATCTATTGAGGCGTATCTGCCAGACCAGACTTGGCTTGTCCATATCTGAAAAGTTCATACTACAAATAATTAAACTCACAAAACATTAGTAAGATTTTTTCTGGAAGATATTTTAGTAGTGTAAACTGTATCATACTCATAACTGTACTTGTTTGAGAGTAATATAGCGGGTTGAAACTTATAATCTTAGCGTTGTGTTGCAAAGGCAGATACATTCATTCCTACCCGAGAAAACACACTCAAATGCGCACACATACTTTTCGGTGTGCTGAGAACTGGAAGCTAAATGGGAAATGAAATTAAAATTTGTGTTTCTCTGTATGACTGTATCCATCAAAGAATTCACTGTTAGTCTCTGTAGCCAAATTGTAAGATGGACTCTGTGTTCTGAATTGAAGTATTTCTCAGTTATCCCGTTACATTTTTGAGAATTTTCCTTTTTTTTTTTTCTCTTGAGATGGATAATGCTCTATTCATTTCAGTGCTGGAATTATTTTTTTCAAGTTTCTAATTGAACCAAAGTTTATATATGCTACTTTCATGTTCTTGCCATCTATTCAAAATAATTGAAAATTCATAGGCTTTGACAGAACTTCTAACTTGTTATGAATTTCCAGTGCATATATGGACAGTTGATAATCATTCAGCTTGTTTTCATTTTTTCTCTCTTAAATCTTAGAAACTTGTCTCGATCTCTAACATTCTTAAAGTAAATCTACATGGATTTCTTTGATGGTCATGTCCTATGTGGTTTTCCATAACTATTCACGATTGCCAGATGCACTTCTTTTATTGCCTGTTTGTTTGCATTAAAATACAGAGGAATAAAATTACTAGGGTGATGGCTGAGTATTCATTTCCCATCTTCTTTTGATTCTATGATGCTCTTATTGACCACAGGGGTAAGGGCCTGATTTTATTCACATTCCAAAAAAAAAAAGAAGCTGATTTGATTCTATTTCCTTAAAGGAAAAGTTATTTGATGCTCATTTTAGGAAATTCACCTTTGATCTTCACTTTTAACCACTTATGGAATGAACTACGTATCAATTTCTATGTATTCTAAATTTCTAATGCAAACAAACAGCACCTCGCCCCCCGCCCCCCTCTTCTTTTCTTGCTGGTACTTAGTGTCTCATCCAAGAGATAGTGTTATGGTAGCTTAGATTCTTGTTTGGGTTTGGAAACTGGAAAATTTTGGTACCGATATTTTTGTTACTGATAAATACTCCAGATTTTCTTTGGAAGGTCTCAGTTGTATCTATCCTTTGATACCTGAGGAGGAATGTGATTGTTGTTTCTTCAAGGACATGGAAACGGACTGTGGAGGGATGTGGCCGAAGTGGTAGAAGTTTGTGGGGTCCTTTCTTGTAAGGGGTTCATGTGTCATACAAGAAACAGTCTATGAGAGAGGTCTAGTCATGGTCATTAAACCACTTGTACCTTATTTCTCCATCTTTATCAGGCTTCACGTAAGTGCTTCTAGCTTTGGTTAGCAGGCTAGTTAGGCCCCTGAGATCGCTCCAGCACATGTTGCTCTAGGATCAAACTCTAAGGCGCATATATGTTGAAGAGAATCTGTTCTGTCCTGGATTTGGATGGTTACTCTTGGAATCCTAGTCTGAGTGGCAATGTGGCACATTTTTATTTTCCTGACACTTGCTGGAATTTACAGTTCTAAAAAACCAAGATGACCTTTCTTATTGCAATATAGCTTTTGCTTCCCTTGGTATCTGAGTCTCTGTGGTAGAAGGCAGCTCATAAGCAGTATCATATGGGCTATGTTGAGAGGGAAATCCCAATGGTAGTTGGCTAACTGGTTTAAATGAATTAGGTGGTTGCACTTATATTGTTATTGTTGAGTTGTGTTTCCTCATTTCCCTTAAGAATTCAATTTCATGGCAAATCCTCTTGGCAGATTTTGTTTCTATCTCCCTTTCCCTCCTGTGTAATTTGTACTTGGTCTGTTCTTGGTAAATTATCTGTATTGATTAAAAGAAAAGGGTTGTGGTCTGATTATTTTCTGATTTTACTTTTGATCTCAAAATGCTTTTTAAATATTTTCTTTTAGTAAATCTCTTTCGTCTCTCTATATATACTTACATACATATATGTTCATCTCTCTCTCTCTCTCTCTCTCTCTCTCTCTCTCTCTCTCTCTACATGTATGTGTACATATACTCACCACTCATCTGATGGATGATTTCCTTTGCAATGCAGGACATCAACTGGCATTCTAGGGAACAGACCTTTGATGGGAGCTAGGAGAAATTTGCTTATCTATGATTATCCTCATTTAAAATGACAAGCTGGACATGAGTTCTTATTGCTTGCATCCTGTACATGTGGCTTCACCAATCTAAAGGTTAAGCCTACAGCCTGAAGTGGCATTGCCAGGTTGGAACAAGTTTTGAGAAGTCTGTACAATGTAAAGAAAGTTGTCGAGCCAATCGGAGGGCATTATGCTGCTCTCCTGAAGTAGTCAAATCAGGTATTGAATTTTTTTATTGGTTAATCAGGTTTAATTTTGGTCTCCGTATAGCAACTTATGTCGTATCTACATTGTACATTAATCGATGCCCATTGTAGATAACCTATCCCACATATCGGGCTAGTCTCCACTAGTTATTAATGGTATATTTTTTCTTTCCTTTTCTGACTGGCAACGGCAATCTTAGTTGTTACAAAACATGTTTTAAACCTAGCCATGTTAGAGAACACAATACAATTCCATCTTTTAATGGATGCATTTCCTTAAACATACAAAACATTTTGTATTAATAATTTCTAATCTAATATATCTAAAACTTGTCTCGTGACTCTATTAAGGTAGCCAACTGCCTTTTATTGAGATTCATTTGGCTACTGAGGAACATCCTCTTTCAATGGTCCTCTTATTGATGACGATGACTCTGAGCAACTTTGGGTGAGGGGTACATGATGCTTGTTTATGATCCCATTCTAGTTTCCGTTTTGGCTTATTCTGTTTTGGGGGAGGGGTACATAATGCTTGTTTATGTTCCCTCTGAGCAACTTTGGGTTGTGTTGGGGTTAGTTTCAACTGATTTTGTCTGTGCTGTTGTCGGAAGCAGCAGTACAACCTTTTGTTTTCATTTACTTTCTGCAGTTAGGACCGGCATTCCTCCATATGCTGGTCCCAAGCCTGGAGAAAGCATGGTTTGGTCAGAATGGCAGTCTGCTATAAGATACTTGCCCATCCAATTTTAGAATAGTTTTAGATAAATTGCTCTCAGATAACCCCTGCTAGGTGGGAGTTGTACCAGCAAATGAAGAATTGATAATTTCTGAAACTAGTAGCTCCCTTTCTTCCACATTTCATTATGGCCATCACGGTTGTATAAAACACCTTGGTCCTTCTCTACTGTATTTTGTGTTCCCTTTATCAAATGCTTTTGGTGGACTGTTTCAGTTAACCTGTTCGCATAGTTATTAACTGCCACCATAAGTAGTGGATTCTTGGAACTACATTCTCAGAGTTTTTCCTTCTGTAATTTTTAGTTGCCAGAAGCTACGAGCATCGAGCATGGGAGGAGCGGCAAAGTAGAGAGAAGCTATTTAATGACCTGAAGCATCTAGGAAGTGAAAGACTCCTATACAGGAAAGGCACCCAAGTGGAATATGGGAGAAACCATAAAGCAAAAGAAGGTTACATCTGACTTCCAACAGTGCTGGAAATCATTTCTCTCTGTGTCTGTCTCTCATACAATCATGCTATGTTATTAGTTTTATGCAGATCTAAAAGAATAAGTAAATGATACAGTTCAGGCAGCCCGCACGTAGGAGCCTCCTGTAGAGCCCACATGTGGCCAGTCCAATCCCTTCAGAGTCATCTACTCCCAACATTGATCACATCATCAATTGAATAGGTTTGGGCAAAGGAGGGGGTCTTCGTCAAACATCAATTACAGTGAGACTTTTCATCCCATCTCCAACGGTGATGGGTGGTGTCTTAAGTGGCCCCCATCATGAGGCCTGCACCTTGTTGCAGTGCAGGCGGTTTGGTTTGTGCAATTGTATGACATCCATTTCAAAGAATTGTATATGTATGCACAGTGAGCAGTTCTTAAGTGCGTCGTTGCTCTGGTGTTTAGATATAAGACATGCTATTTTATTCAGATCACAAGGATTTGTTCTTCATATTGACAATGTTGTTGTCGACATCATTTGTTCTTGCAGTCACTATGTCCTTTTCTTGCCAAGTGCTGGAAGTTTATAGAAATTGTTGCTCCTGCAAAAGCATGTGTTCTATTCATTGATTAATAGAGGTAACTCTGCTTTTAATAACTTGATTTTAACTTGTAAGATACCAGTATGAATCTTCCTTTTCTTTCTTTTTTTTAATTTTTTTTGGTGAACGCAGAGGAAGTATTCAATGGCATTCCTCTTTCTTTCTGATTTACCCTCTCCCTTACAGAGAGAGAGAGAGAGAGAGAGTCATGTTAGCTTTATCTAACATTTTTAGGCATGACTATGCATGGTTCTCAATCACCTAACATTTTTAGGCATGACAATGCATGGTTCTCAATCACCGCTTTAGATCTAACGGTGAGAAATGTAAATGATTTTTGGTAGGTGATTAATTTAGAACTCCCTATTCTTAGTTGGCATGATCATCAACATGGACCCATCAACATGGCATGAATTGACATTAGACATTGTTTGGGAGACTCTCCTTCGATGGCCTATTGAAAGTTTTGAACGGTTAGAATTATTTGGTCAACATGGCATAGTAAAAAATGGGAGTTGAACGGACTGGGTCCCGCCCACTCATAAGAGGAAATGGGTGGTCAACCCATTGGTCCAATTTGGACCCAACTCGTATACAATCAGTCAACCTGACCAAACCTGTTTAAATCCTTTTCATTTTAAATATTTCCCGTTGGCAAGGGCAGCTTTGAAGGTCCACACTCCACAGGGCTACATGCCAAAAGAAAAAAGGGTCACTTGAAAAATATTTATAGATACGAATTTGATAATTTTGGCATTTTTTTTTTTGTAGATAATTAGTTTTTTTCTAAAGCCCTATTTGTCTAATTGTGAGGATTCCAATTTGGATGATGTTGCCTAGAAGCCTCCATTTTCCAACAGCTACAACTTTCCTGCAATACTCTTGTGCAATCTCATAAAAAATCCTTTCTTAGGTTGGAGGGGTCAGACTCTCTTTCCCACAGTTACATGGGAATAGATTTTTTGCATAAGCTGAAACCCCAATATTATTCAATATTATATATAAAGCTCACGTTTGGCAATAGGTTAGGAATCTATGGATATGAAGATTTTACCTTTTCTCTTTTAGTTGAGGGTCTCCACATCCTATAAGAGCATTGCACTTAAAAATCCTAAGAAAATTACATTCTTAAATGGTCTAAATCCTTGGCCGTTTGGTAATTTACTGACAGGAATTGAGTGAAGTAATTGGTCAAATTAAGAGAGAAAAATAATAGGAGGTCTAAAGTAAAAGTGATAAATGACATGAAAACACCCGTTCTTTTTCATTCCACGATATTAATTTGGGATGTTGGGGATTTTTGGACATAATGTGACATCTTATTTCATGAAGTTTGAAATGCTATGTTTTCTTTTACTAGAATCTCAAACTCCAACCTCCTAAAAGGTTTCAAATAACCTTTTGAAATTCCTAGAATTCCACTTTCTATATATTTTGTTGAAATTTCAAATGCTCAATAAGAGGTGTGATTTAAAATTCCAACTAAAGGGTACAACTTTTTGAGAATTTGAAATTCTCCATATATGAATTATTGAAATTCTGATAAAGAAACATGACCTAAATGACAAAAGATTATTACATGAGGATGAGCAATTTTTTGTCATTTATCACTTTTACTTTTAATCTATAATATTTTATTATCTTTTGATTTAATTATTTACTGTCAAAGTAATCTTACCCAATAACAATGGAGTTTATAATTGTCACATATTGGTATTTTCATTACTTCAGTAAAATGAAATTTTTTTCCAAAAATTTGGGGATGGCCAAACATAACTAGAAGTGATCCAAATAAAAAAAAATTCTTTCACTTGGAGAATTTTGTTCTCTTCCTCTCACTACTTTTCTTATATCCAAATGAGCCTCATTTTCCCCTTTCAAATAGGACCTTACACGTGGCAGTTGTGAGGATTAAAGGCCGTAGGATCACCACGTGTACAACCATAAAAAGGGCCCCGAAGTAGTTTCTCTTCCTTTCGCGGTCTCACTGAAAGCCATCGAAAGGAAAACGAACACATCAAACTGCAGAGCCGACGACAGCGAAAAGGGCATCTCAAAACCCTAATTTCGTCAGAGTCGGTGAGAATCTCCATCTGATTCTTCTTCTGTAATTCATTTTCAGATATCTATTCGATTCGTTTCCATAGACCCTAGATTCCGAATTTTCATTTCGTGAGCTGCTACTGAATGCAACGAAACTGAGAATTAGGGTTTCTTAGCTGAATTCTCGCATTTCATTTGTTGATTACTTAAGAAACACGCGATCTTCTGTTTAAAGATTGAATTTTTTTAGGATTACTGTTACGCAGATCCACGGCATGCTTTGTTTTTTCCCTTTAATTGAAGTTTTGCAATGTTTCAGTTTTTCTTCTTCTGATACTTGTCATTTTATGATGGAAGTTCTTAGATTTCACCATTGATTCTGAAAACTCAAGTTGGGGTGATTGGGTTTTCCTAGCTGAACCGTTGGTAATATAGTTTGAAGTAATTTGTTTGTCAGAATCTCTAATTCGTTAATGGCAGTGTGAATTTCCATCTTATTCTATCTGTTTGATTTTTGTTTAAATCTTTTGAAGATGTTGACTTTGATCGGTTCTATGAGCCCGAGAATCTGAAGTTTCATTCGCTGAACCTGAATTTGAGGATCTTAAAGTTGTTGGGAATTAGGGTTTCTTAGCTGAATTGTTTATCTGAATAGGTTTGAGTTTTTTTTTTTTTTTTTTTTGATACAATTAGAGATGCATTTGGAGTTAGAAGTTTATTGAATTTCTATATTATGGAACCATGTCATATCTTGATGAGTAGGGTTAAGATTATACATCTGTGCGCACTCGCAGGTCTCTGCATGTGTGAATGTTGAAGGGTTCTCAATGCTGACACTGATGTTATCTTGGGATGTTTTTTGCAGATGGAAAGCTCTACAGCATCATTAACATTCAAAGGTTCCATTCCTGAAGCGATTGTTGAAGCAAAAAATAAGAGGAAACTTTTTTTAGTATATATTTCAGGTAAATTAGACTCAGCATCTATTACTCAATTTTTTCTTAGGAATTCTGGGAAGCAGTGTGCTGTGGTCACCTAGTGGTCATTTTGAACTCCATTTATTTCATTCTATTTTGGTACAATGCAATCAGCAAAGATAAGATGTATTCTTTATTATGTGACTTCTGAGTTTACATGCTTGTTCCTACTGTCATTGTTTGCAAATATGGAGTCAGTTGAACTCATACCCATTTGGCTGGGTCAGAAACATCAGTTGTTTTGGTATTTCACTTCTTGACTCAGTAATTAGTAAGTGAAAAATAACGAGGTAAAAACTTGGCAGAAGATTGATGAGATCCTGTAGCTTAGTTGGAAGGTGCTCCAATTGTTGCAACCATGGGGTTGCAGGTTCAAGAAAGGAAACAAATTTCTTAACATATGAAACTTTATAGTACAGGAGAGCTATAATGAACAGGTTTGCCAAGCCCAAGGCTTGAGAAAAGAATGCCCCATGGCCAGCTGCCCCTAGAGTGAGAATGTAAAAGACAATAAGTGATTTAGGAAACACATTCGGAGTTTATGCCTTGTGTTATATTTTTATATATTTATTTTTGAAGTGAAATGACTTGTTGACCTCAAAATCTTCTCTAATATAACATCCCCTCTCTCTCTCTCTCAGGTCAAGATGAGAATTCACTTCTTTTGGAGCAGTCCACATGGAAGGATGAAAATGTGAATATGCTCTTTCATGATCCCTTTTTCCTTTTCCCATAGTCTTACTGTACGCATTCCGAGTTAGGATCTTATACTAAGTTTTCATGTACCTTGTCAGGTGGCAGAATCAATCTCAAGGCATTGTGTCCTTTTGCATCTCATAGCTGGAAGTGTCGATGCAACTCAATTTTCTGCCATTTGTATCCTTGACTCAATGCCATTGTGCAGTCTATGCCATAAAGTGGGTTCGGATGAAAATGTTACGATCCCAGTTTCACTTTTGCAGCACAAGCAATCATTTAAGTTGCTGTTTCATGAGATGGAATACAGTTCTTATCTCTCTCCTTTTTTTTATTTTTATTTTTATGCCAAAGTTCAATTTTTGTTTTTAGTTTATCTGTTAATTAGCAACATGGATTAGTTTTGCTGGTGAACTTTAGAATGTTATCTTTACATTGGACTTGAACAGATCCGCAGAAATCTGTTCCAAGTATATCAGCTGTTGGATATAATGGTGGCACAGTGCTGTTACATTATGGTATGGAAAATGGGAATTCAGTTATTTCTTGATGAGGAAGACATGTAATGGTATCTTTGCTGATGCCTTTTGGTTATCTGCATTCTTGTTAATTTATGCAGAAGGCTATGTTAGTGCTGAAATACTTGTAGCTGATATTGAGAAGACATGGGCCAGTCTCCATCTGCAGGTGCACTGGTGCACTTTTTGTTTAGTTTGTAAATTTCAGACTGTCGTACAAGTATGTTTGAATTAACTTGTGGAAGGGATTACAGGAAACAGCTGCAACTTTTCTGACTGCAGCAGCACTTGCTTCGAATACACCTGCACCTCCAAGTTCTAGCTGCTCCTAATGTTACCTTGATTGAGAAAGGTAGTTCTTCAAACTCTAATGCTCCAACTTCAGCAGACAACCCTCTTCAAGGCTCAGAACCTGCTAGACTGGTTGCTTCCGAGTTAGAAGGGGAAACCAAAGTTTGTGAACCAATTGCGGAGGTAAGCTCTATTTAAACTTGAGGAATTACTGGGACCTGATATTTCAGAGCATGCATAATACACCCTTGGCCATGTAATGTGTGGATCTTGTCTTTCGATGGTCCAGAATCATTAATCTGATGGACCTGCACAAAAGTCTCAAGTCTAAAACCTCTTCCTGATTGGAAGACCCTAGGCTTCTAGTCTTTGGCCAGCAAACCGATGGATGAAAAGAGTACAGCAGTTTTGCGAAGGACAAAGATTAGATAGCCAATATCTTGCAGTCTGAAAGATATTTGGTGAATATCCAGTCTGTGGTGCGTTTATCTAAGCATTTATCTGGATCACAAGTGACTAAACCCTGTAGTTCCTGATGCATTGGACCTTATATTTCCTCTTTAAGTGGCCCTTCAAAACTTAAAATTTTTATTTTAGGCAATGGATGCTTATAACATTCCATTTTTATGCAACAGAAATGTACCATTAGTGAAGAAACATCGTCACATTCCGTTCGTGGCAATCGGTTAGAATTCGGCACTGATGAACTGTCAATTCCACCAAGTGATACTGCTGATGCATCAGTTAGTCCTTTAGTAGTTGATGCAGAAACTTCTGAAGTTGAAGCTAGGTTTTTAGATGCCGAAGATGGTCCTATCGTACCACAAGTTAACAGTACTTTGAATGTTGACTACACTAGCACTCTACATCCTTCTGATGAGGTGGTAACTGCTAACAAGGAGGAAGATAGTGTGAAAGAGATGAAATCTAATGGCTCAGTATATAATGCTAATGAGGTGGAAGGCAATGTTCAGGACAAGAAGTCTGATGGGTCAATAAAGGTTACTGCTAATGAGATGGAAGATGGTGCCAAAGTTATGAAGTCAGATGAGTCTGTTAGTTCTGCAAATATCTCTAGATCTAGTGATGTTCACCTTAATATCCGTTTGCCGGATGGTTCCAGCATTCAGGCGAAGTTTTCAGTGACAGACACTTTGAGATTGGTGAAAGACTACGTCGATGAGAATGATAGGGGTGGAATGGGTTCATATGATCTAGCAATACCTTATCCTCGAAAAGTATTCAGTGATCAAGGTGAATTTTTTAACTTCATTTTGCTGATTTTTTTTCCGCTTTTTTTGGCTTACTGACAATTCATTCCAGGACACACACAAATAAAAAGGAAAAAAAAAACCCAAAGGAGCTGTTAAGAGGTATCAAAGCAGTGCAGCATACAAGAAGATATGAACTTTCCTGATATAAATGAAATGATTTCTTTCTTCTCTCTTATTTATGAGTCACTAGTCTCATTCTTCATTTACTCACTCGATTTACTTTCCAAAAAAAGGAAAAAGAAACAAGAAAAAGAAAGAAAAAGATTACTTGAGTGCAGGAAGCCAAAGATGAAGGTATCTCCATGGCTTGTTGAAGCCTAATCCTTGTAGGCTTTTGGATGCCTTTATTCTGAGAGAATCAATAGGGTGAGAACCAGAGAAGCCCTCTAGCTTTGAATTGGGTATAGAACCAATAGTCCAATAGGGAATGTTGGGTTACATATTGAATCCATAGTTAATGTTGAAGTGGTCTATCTTTTATCTTATCCATGTGCAGCAAGTCATTTTCAATTTGTTGAGTGTGTGTACTTGTAGAACCATTTATCATATCCTTATTGCTGCTCGTTACACTCATATATATACAAAAGGCAAGTTATAACCTTTTCCTCTTAAAACTGCCTCTTGTGCCATTTGTGGGTTGATAACATTAAGTTTACCTGGGCATCTATTGCAAATTGACACTTGGAGCTCACTTTATTTTGCAAGTGCATCTTATACGTGTGAGGTGCGTATAAGCCCAGACCATGAGTCTAGGGCCTAGCGTCACCTTTGACAATTGTGGGGTACTTAAGTGCAAATGCTGCTTATGAGGAGCAAATTGAGCAGTGCAGTACTTTTGGAAGCTGAAACCCTAGATTTAAAGGTTCAACCCCATTTCAGATCCAGTTTCCAAGCTACTTGAAAATCAGAGCATCCTCAATACCTGCAGGCTGCAGTCCAGCTGGACACCCATAACGACATGTGGTCAAGAAGCTTTTGAATGTTTCCAAGATTGCTTTAATATTTACCCCTTAAGCTGTTGCGTATTAAATTTTGGTTGTTGAATTTCATATGTTGGTCGAATAGTCAAATTCCTTAACATTCTCATTTCATTCCTGTTGATGAGTTTCATATGCCTTTTGATAGGAATTTACTGCTTAACTCTTTGAGCTAATGACATTTCTCTGACATTTCACAGATATGAGGAAAGCTTTGTCAGAACTAGGATTTGTTAACCGGGAAACATTAATTGTTGTTCCACGCTCCTCAGTAGCTGGATTATACAAAGGGAAGTCATCATCCCATGAGAACACCAGAACCACTGCAGGTGATTCTGATCCTTCGAGTAACAATGGTGGAGGCCTGTTTGGATACTTGAGGAGGATATTATCAGCCATGAACCCCTTCTCCTATTCTGGCAGTACTAGTAGTCCATCAAGTTCAGTATCATCATCAAGCAACGGTCTTTGGGAATACCGTGAGTCCATCACTCTCTTGCATACATTCTGTACTTCACTTTGGAATAAGGTTACTCCATTTTCTGAAAATTGTCATGACCAACACTATCTGTGTGAGACCCTCAGATACACATCAATGCTTCAAATGAGAAAAAATCCTTAATTTGTTTTCTATCCTTATCTTTTAGTTGCATTTATGTGTTTTGTATTTAGTTTTAATGGAAGATTGTCCAGAATGATCTGGCCGTTATTAAACAAATAATGGCCAGGCCTATTGGGCCCTATGATGCTCAGATATGGATATGTGTACGAACACGGATACGTGGATACAACTCTGCACTCTTGAAGATCTAGGACACAGATAGAAAATTGAGGAAAAACGCAAAAAAAAATGAGCTTTATTGTCGGACTTGGCAATATCCACGGAACCAGGATTTTGTAGTGCTGAAGAAACGTACCCTTAGTGTTTTGAGTATCCTTTGGGGGGCGGAGGGGCGGACTTGGTGTTTTCCACAGAAATGGGATTCAGTAGCCCTGTGTGTTTTGAGTATCCTTTTTCTTCCTCAATGAGCTTAACAGAGTCATTTGGATTTTCAAGCATGATTGTCTTATATTTCTCGTAGTTTTCAAATATTACTGAAGTAATTATGTATGAGATTTACTCTTCCATTTTTAGAAAACATCTATTCGTTTAAGATTTCTCATAGATTTGATATTCTGAGAATAACATTTTTCTAGCATTTTCAGAAATTATATATCTAGTTGATATATTTTTCACATGATAATGTACTGATTTGTTAGCCATCAGGGCATTGTATATTTACCGGGGAAAAATGTTTGAAAACTCTTTTCAGACTGTAAATAAACATGAATTATTGTGGTCAATTATGTAAAGAAATTTTAGATCTTCCAATTTTCTCCTCAGAATCCCCTCTTAAGGCTATTTCTTTTGTTGGTTGTCTTTCATAGGTCCGAACCCTGGCCTTCAGAATTCTTTAGCTGGAAGACCCTATGATCCCCGCTCTCCAAATCTTGATTCCCCTGCATCTGGTGAAAATGTTAGCAAGGATAAGAAAGGGACACCTGCACGATTCGGCAGCAACATCCACACTCTGAAACATGATGAAGATGATGGACCATTCGGTGATAGAAACGCCTTCTGGAACTGGGAATTCCACTCAGTACGGTGGTGACAATAACAAGTAACAATCAAAGTGCACCTGTCAAGGTATAATGCTCCTTGCTACTTCCAAGCAACATATCATGTGAATAATAACTTTTCAGTTGGTCTGCATGTCCATACCATCCTCTGTGGAAAAGCGGGCCTTCGGTATAAAAAAGAAGAAATAATACTCAGAAACTGCTTATTCTAGTCCTTTAAGCCGAGGCTCTTGATTAAGGTGCTCATCAAAGCTGGTCTCAGATAATTTTTCTTTTAGGTAAATTGATGCAGACATCCCTCTGACATATCTCCTATTGGTGTGAGTTCCAAACAATATTTAGAGTTCCAAAGTATATTACTGAAAATTTTCTTGGTCCCTGCTAATTTCCACTTGCTTAAAGTAGAAAAATTGCTGCTCAATGATCGGCTCTATTGCAGTAAGTCCTAGTTGAAAATGGGGCACCACAGAACTGTTGGTTCCACGTCCCATGTGGACCAATCATGGAGTTGGTGGCGCCCTTTTCTTGAATCGGAGTCTTGATTTCTGTACTAGAACATTTTATGCTGATTTGGGTCTCAGTTGCAACTGTGAGGAACCTCTTTATATTTCTTGTATAGAACTAGCAAATAACTTTAGTGATCTGTATGCAAACTAGAAAAATATCTGAATCATTCTATATCAGACCAACGGTCAGATATAATTATGGGATAGTGACCGTACGGCAACCCTCAAACCCGACAATCGCCTCAGAACTGTTGGCAAACACATAATTCCCGCAAAGTTGTTCGTACTCAAAAGGATGTTGTGAAAGTGGCAATTTTACTTACCCTTATTCGTGCGATATCCTAGGGCTAAGGATATCGCATCGTGCGGTATATCATGTCTGTAGGATACCGCGGTCTTCAGAAAACTTTCAGTCTTTCTTTCTACCAAAGTAAAACAGAGAAATGGAGAAAAGCGAGGTAAAAACCATTTTCATTGAGTTCATCGTCTTCGATTCTCTAATGAGTTTCCCTCCATTTTCATCTTATCATCTTGCTTTGGATATGGCAGGAATACATCCTCCCACCCCATTCTCCTTCTTCATTCTTTGCAACTTCTTGGATCTTCAATGGCTTAGGGTTTTTGAGCGAAAAATCTACTCATTTGTGCTTAGGGCTGTGATGACTGATATGTATAAACTCTGAATGATAGAAGATGGTATAGTAAGATTCCACAGAAACCCACAAGAAGTAGAAACGAAGAAGATAATTAGACAGAGTTTTGAATTCGTGGTGAAAATGTGCTTTGTGTTTGGGCGGGAAGGGGTAATCTTGCGATATCCTATGGCCATGGCATAACACGATATCCTACAGCTATAGGATATCGAACGATTAAGGGTAAAATCGCCACTTTCACACCATCTTTTGTGTACGAAGAGCTCTGTAGGAATTATGTGTTTGCCAACTGTTATGGGGCAATTGTCGGGTTTAATGACCGTCGTACGGTCATTATCCCTATAATTATTATCCCTGCTAGTGGTTTGGTAGTACTTCTGTCATGTTGTCAGTCACATTGATAATTGGTTTATGGGAATAATCCGCTTAAAAGGATGTTCATGAGCTGTAAAGAAATATTGTGTTGTCAGTTTTCAGATTTTTTGGGCTAAATCTAGTGCTTATGCAAGTTAATCATGAAAAGAAAAAAGAAAAAAAAAGAAAGAACCCTTCATCTATTGCTTATAGTTAATCACGCAAAAATCTTTCCAAAAACATGGGTTTTTGAAGACCTCATTTCAACTTTTCTTGTTGTCTCTGGGGCTTTTTTTTTTTTTATATCTAGAGTCCTACATGGGTAAGTGTTTGAAAATAAACTGTCATTTATTAGTGTTTCCTTAACTGTCTGTCTTAAGTTGGCTTGTTTGGACCCTTGTCCATGTGGAGGCCTTCATCTTGCAATTTTTTGGGCTTGACCTGGGTTAGCGGAGTCATTACTTGGGCGAAGTCTGATTGCTTTCAGCCAGGTAGGAATAGTCATTATGGGATTGGAGGCTGTTATGGGTGGTTACTGATCGCTAGTGGTAGTTGCTAGGTGTTGCTGTTCAAAGGGATACCAATTGTAGCCCCTCCGACCAATGGTCATCATGACAAATCCACTCCTCTCAACAGATAATGGCTTCGGGTTGCAAACCAGTGGGGGCCTATATATTACAAGTCAATGATCTGTGTCATTTCACTTTGAATAGAGCAAATCTAACAATCTAAGGTAACGTTTGGTTCGCTGTAATGAAGGTCGGAATGGAATGGTCATTCTGTCATTACCGCGTTTGGTTCGCAAAAAGTGACGGAATAACTATTACCTCCGGAATCATCATTCCTTTATGTGAGGGAATCATCATTCCATTGGGGAGGGGATGAAATTGCCATTCCATTCCTTTCTAACTTTTCGTTGAGACCAAAATACCCTTGTTTCACATCTACCACTATTTAAAATAGAGTAAGATGCACTTTTTTTTCACTACACACCTAGCCAATCAAATGCAAGATGTGGGCCTCACTTATTTTTTATACTTTATTATAATAATAATATAATCTATACATTATTATTATTATAATATTAAGATTATCAGAGAGAAGAACTTGTGTGGGCGCCACCTATATAATAATAATATAATCTATACATTATTATTATTATTATTAAGAACAAAATGACATAACTTGTATGGGCCCCACTTAGATAATAATAATATAATTTATATATTATTATTATCCTTAAAAAAGAGAAGAACTTGTGTGGGCCCCACCTATATAATAATAATATAATTTATACATTATTATTATTATTATTATAAGATTATAAAAGAGAAGAACTTGTGTGGGTTTCATCTATATAATAATTATATAATCTATACATTATTATTATTATTATTAAGAACAAAAAGATATAAATTGGGTGTAGTACTGCAACTTTGACTAAGCCAAAGATAAAAGTTTAATAAGGGTATTTTGGTTAGTCTTATGTAAATTTTATTCCATTTTGGGACTCATTCCAGCGTACCAAACGCAAGGAACATGAATCAAAATTTTATTATTGGGTTGATTCCTCAGCGTACCAAACGTTGGAATGAAAATGACTATTCCTGCCTCATTTCATTTCAGATTGATTCCGGTCTCCATTCCATTCCCGCCTACAACCATTCCAGCGAACCAAACGCTATCTAAGCTATTAACCAAAATATTTCGGGTGCAATCATCCGGTGTTTAAGTATGGTTTATAGTTGTGCAAAATGCAGTCCAACACACACGGGATCTGTGCTTGTTTTATTTGGGAGGCTAAGTTGCCTTCTGGTTGCGAGAACATCGGTTGTGAAGGTATTTATTGTCTTAAAGAAGGTGTGACTTGCCAGTAAGGTGTGACATTCCATCCAATCTCATGCATCTCTTCTACGACATTCTTTTTTTTTGGTAAAATCTTCTACCACATTTAACATCATAAGGCGCTAATTGAGATGGATTCAGTCTTAGTTCAATCCATGTTGATGAAGAATCAGAGTCTTGGATGGGACTAGTTGATGGCAAAAAGATTCGTGTCCTGGCATTGGCATGCTTACAGTTGTCACAATAACAATCTTAACACGATTTTTCGACTCTCTCTGTGATGTCTATTAGATGATCAAGAGGTCAAAAGTGCCAGAATCTTCATGTTGCAGAGTTGCAGATGATCAATGAGAAGAAGAAGAAGAAGAAGAAGAAGAAGAAGAAGAAGATGACTTGCTGAAGAAGAAAACTCAAAAACAGAGTTGTATTCATTTCACAGCAGATTACAAATATATAGGAACGATGGAATCATCCCATCGTTTACCGACAATTAACAGTCTGTAACAGACTAGTGTTGTTGTGACTGACAGGTGTCACTATGGTAGTTACATTTGAACTGAGTTCAACTCAGTAAGAGTTACACTAGACTTCTGAGTGGGCTTATGACTTACATCCCCCCTCAAGCTCTGAGTTACACTAGACTTCTGAGTGGGCTTATGGCTAACATCCCCCCTCAAGCTGATGGGTCGATCAGAGACAAGCAGCTTGGAACGGAGAAAGTGAAATCTCTTTGGATGAATGCCTTTGGTGAAAATGTCAGCGACATTATCCTGAGTGGAAACATGATGAACAGAGATGTCTTTGCGAAGCACCTTTTCCCGGATGAAATGATAATCAACTTCAACATGCTTAGTGCGAGCGTGAAACACCGGGTTGGAAGCCAAGGCAATAGCTGAAATGTTATCACACCAGATGGAAGGACAAGTAGAAAGACAGATGCGAAGATCTTTGAGCAAGGTCCGAATCCAGGATAACTCAGCTGCAGTATGAGCTAAGGATCGATATTCGGCTTCTGTAGAGGAACGAGCAACAGTATTTTGTTTCTTGGCAGACCAAGAGACAGGAGTTGTGCCAAGATAAACGCAGAAGCCTGTGGTGGAACGACGATCAAGAGAATCTCCTGCCCAGTCTGCATCCGAAAAGGCAGTAAGTTGAAGACGACCGCGTTGAATGTGAAGCCCGCACAGCAAGGAGCCTTTCAAATAGCGCAAGATGCGTTTCAAGGACTGAAAATTATGTTCAGTAGGGCAATGCATATGCTGGCAGGCTTGATTAACAGCGAAAGCAAGATCTGGACGAGTAAGAGTTAGATATTGAAGGGCACCTGCAATGCTCCGATAGAGTGTAGGATCAGGTAAGACAGAGGAGGAGCCAGCTGGGACAGAATCTTTATAACAGCAGGGAGAACCAACAGCTTTACACTCAAGCATGGATGTGCGCTGCAAAAGATCCTTGATGTACTTAGTCTGGGACAGAAATAAACCAGCTGAAGTAGAGGAGACCTCAACGCCCAAAAAATGGTGAAGACGGCCCAGATCCTTCATCTCAAACACTAGATTGAGTTGAGAAATCAGTTTGGAAATATAGTGATTGTCATTCCCAGTGATGATAAGATCATCAACATAAAGAAGAATAACAGTGATAGAATTTGGGCGATGACGAATGAACAGAGAAGGATCATCATAGGTAGCCATAAACCCCAGACCAAGAAGATAGGAAGAGAATCGTTCAAACCAAGCTCGTGGCGCCTGCTTAAGTCCATATAATGATTTGTGCAGCTTGCAAACGTAGTTTGGAACTACAGGATCAACAAACCCAGGAGGTTGATCCATGTAGATATCTTCATGAAGAATGCCATGGAGAAAGGCATTGGTGACATCAAGCTGTTGGAGATGCCACTTATAATGCACAGCAAGAGATAGAATAATTCGAATGGTGGAATGCTTGACAACAGGGCTGAATGTCTCTGTGTAGTCCAGACCATGTTGTTGATGAAATCCTTTGGCAACAAGACGAGCCTTATGCCTAGAGACAGAGCCATCAGGATGATGCTTCAGTTTAAAAACTCATTTACATCCAACTACATGCTTAGCAGTGGATGGTGGAACCAGCGACCATGTACCTTGGCGCTGAAGAGCTGAAAATTCCTCAGACATAGCAGCACGCCAGGATGAGGATTTAGAAGCTTCAGTGAAGGAAGTTGGTTCAGTGCTCTCATAATAGGGATGAGAAGGAAGCTGGACTGGATGTTTGGTAGCTAGAAAAATCTTATTTTTGCTGATGCCTGTTTTTGACCGAGTCACCATATGATGAGCATTGGAAGTAGTAACACTTGTGGGAGGAGCAAGGGAATGTGTTGGAGGGGGCTGTTGTGCTGGTTGGACAGGTGATGGGGTAACAGGGGTGTGTGGGAGGATAGCTACTGGAGTAGAGGGATGGTTGGGTATATCCACAGGAGGAGTGTAGGATGGGGAAGAAGGAGTGGAAGAAGAAATGGGAACTGAGACAGGAAAAGGGCAAATGTGTGGTGCTGGACCAAGAAGAGAAGAAGAAACAGAAGAGCGAAAGGGACCAAGGACAGAGGAAGGAGTCACAGAGTTGAGTCACTGAAAAGGAGTAAATAAGGTTAGAGCAGGAGAGACTGGTAGGGTGGGTGAAGGACAAGAGAAAGGGAAGAAATCTTCATTGAAGACGACGTGCCGAGAAAGAAAAATACGACCTGATTCCATATCAAGACAGCGGTATCCTTTGTGATTGAGACTATAGCCAAGGAAGACACAGCGTTTGGATTTTGGTTCTAACTTGTGGAGGGTATAAGGTTTGAGCCAGGGGTAACAAGCAGACCCAAAGACACGAAGGTAAGAGTAAAGAGGGCGCTGGTGAAAGAGTAATTCCCATGGTGAAGTATGAGTGAGACGCTTAACAGGGAGTCTGTTAATAAGATAGATGGATGTTGCAAAAGCATCAGCCCAGAATTTTAGAGGCATTCCTGCATTGAAAAGTAGAGTAAGTCCTGTTTCCACCAAGTGCCTATGTTTGCGTTCAGCACAACCATTCTATTCAGGTGTGTAGGGACAAGAAACTTGATGAAGGATTCCATTTTTGCGCAGGAAAGATTGGAAAAGAGAGCTCATAAACTCACCACCCCCATCGGAGCGAAAACACTTGATTTTCAAAGAAAGTAAATTTTCAATGTACAACTTAAAGGTAACAAAAACAGTATAAGCATCAGATTTATTCATTAAAGGATAAAACCATGTGTAACGTGTAAAATCATCCACAAAAATGATGTAGTATCTAAAACCAGCAGTAGATACAACCGGAGCAGGACCCCAGAGGTCGCTATGAATCAGGTCTAATGGTTTATGAGAAACAGAAAGAGAAGCAGAAAAAGGTAATTTGCATCGTTTGCCAAATTGACAAAATTCACAAAAAGAAGGTATGGATGACCCGCGAACAGGTAGTTGAGGAAGAAGATTGCGCAGCACCACAGCAGATGGATGTCCCAAACGTTTGTGCCAGACATCGGAGGAGGTTGATTCACCAAGCAAAGCAAATGGTGTAGAAGAAGTGGACGAGCAATGTGTAGCAGGAAATGGGTAGAGACCATTGTTAGTCGACCCTTGGAAAAGAGTCTTCCCCAATTGATCCTGAATAGTGAAGCCAAAAGCATCAAAAACAAAAATGCAGTTATTGTCCTTAGCAAACTGATAAACAGAAAGGAGATTCTTTGAAATGGAAGGAACATGAAGGATATTATTTAGCTGAAATCGTCCAAATTTAGTGGTAACAGCAGAGGAACCAATGGTAGAGATTGGCAGACCTTGTCCATTTCCGACTGAGACTTTGTCTTTCCCAAGATAGTCACTGTGAACTGAAAGATTCTGCAGGTCATTTGTAATGTGGTTTGTGGCACCAGAGTCGACATACCAATTTTGATCTGGAGCAGGATTATAGGAAGCGGCCATTGCAGCAAGCTGAGAAGGAGGATGACGACCCTGGTAACTGTAGTCCATGCGATGAAAGCAGTCAAGAGCAGTGTGACCAGACCTGTTGCAAATCTGACAGGTAGGCCGGTTTGAGGATGGCTGGGAGAAAGTACCACGCCCAGGAGAAGGTCTAGATGATCCAGAGCCACGGCCTCCTCTGTAGGTCTGTCGACCACCCCTGTTACTACCTCCTTTGTAATTATTAGACCGACTATACCCGCGGCCAGAAGAGAATTCAGTGGAGCGGCTGTCACCAGTGGACTTGGAGACATTAAATGCAGAGACTGTAGAGTCTGTGAGCTGTGTCTGATGAACATCAACATTGAGCTCTTCAACCAAAAGCAACACATGAAGTTCTTCAATGGAGATGGCAGAAGAGCGCGTGCGTATTGCGGTTTTGAAGGAATTATACTCAGCAGGAAGGCCATTCAATGTATAAAGAACAAGATCATCAGTGTCAACAGGGCTAGAAACCACAGCAAGGCTATCAGACAAATGTTTGATGCGTTGGAGATATTCTGAGATTGTCTGCGATCCTTTTTTGATGTTTTGCAACTGTGTTTTCAGCTGGATAATGTGAGAGCGAGAGAGTGATGCAAATCGTCGCTCTAATGCAAGCCACACTTCACGAGCAGATTGAAGACCAACAACATGAGAGAGAACGGCTTCGGTTAGTGTAGCATTGATCCAACACAAGACTTGTTGATCTTGTTGAAACCAGGCAGAAAATGCCGGATTGATTTCATCAGACACTCTGCCATCAGAACCAATGATGAACTGTGATGGACAAGATAAAGTACCATCAACAAAGCAGAGCATTCCACTTGCACGCAGTACAGGCAAGAACTGTGATTTCCACAGTAGATAGTTTTGTGCATCCAGTTTCACAGAGATTAGACTACCGATGTTGGAAATCAAGAATGTGGAACTTTGTGTGATAGACGATGATGCAGACATGTTTGCAGTCAAGAAACAAACACAAAGAAATTCAACAGATCTCAACAGATCTCAAGGTTCTCAACAGATTTCCACAGATCGAAAACAAGAAATCTCAAAGATCTCAACAGATCGAAACAAAAAGCAGCAGATCAAACAGAAATAGAATGATCAGATCGATCAACAGATCTTTCAACAGAAGCAAATTCGCCAAGATACACCTTCAGAACCTAGACATTGCAGAGAAAAGAGGAACTTAGCTAGAAAATTCGAAAGAAGTTGTGTAGGAGGATCGTCTGACGTTAGTCTCCGCTCTGATACCATGTTTGAATCTTCATGTTGCAGAGTTGCAGATGATCAATAAGAAGATGAACTGAGAAGAAGAAGAAGAAGAAGAAGAAGAAGAAGAAGAAGAAGAAGAAGACTAAGAAGAAGAAGATGACTTGCTGAAGAAGAAAACTCAAGAACAAAATTGTTATTCATTTCACAGCAGATTACAAATATATAGGAACGATGGAATCATCCCATCGTTTACCGACAATTAACTGTCTGTAACAGACTAGTGTTGTTGTGACTGACAGGTGTCACTATGGTAGTTACATTTGGACTGAGTTCAACTCAGTAAGAGTTACACTAGACTTCTGAGTGGGCTTATGACTTACAAAAAGAGCTTGGAAATGCATTGGTGCAGGAATACCATTAAGAATATTGGCAACTAAGTAGAAATATTTGATTCTGCTTTAGTTGCTGAAAGTAGGGATTTTTGTCATCATTTTTTAAAATTTAAAACATTGAGGATGCCAATCTGATTTTGGGCATTGAGGTAGTGAGACGAGAAATGGTATTCTCTTCTCCTACTCAGTCTCAATATATAGAAAGCATACTTCATAAATATGGTATCTTTGATTGCAAGATGGCTGCTGCTCTCGCAGATGCTAGTATAAAATTAATGATGACAAATCCATTTCTTATGCTAGTGTAGTTGATAGCTTAATGTATGTTGTGCATTGCAGTTGTTCTAACATAATTTAGTGGGGGTTTGATTAGATTAAGCAGTAGCCCTAGACCCATGCATTGGAATACTATCTGAAGGGTCTTAATCTATTAAAAAAGACTGTTTTTCCATACATAATATTATAGTGGGAAATTAGTTGTACTGATGCAAGTTGGATTATAGGTTTTGATATCGCTCAATCAACAAGTAATTTTTTAAAAACCATTACAGGACTCATCTTTTGATGGGCTTTAATGGGATTTTAAGAAGCGAACATGCAGAATTCATTCAACAATGGAATAAGTGTTTTTTGCATTCGTTGTGGTGGGCAAAGAGGCAAAGGAGTTTCAGTACATTTTATGTTTCATACTGTAAACATGAAATTGGCATGTGTTATGGCTAAAACAAGGGTACATTTTTTGTGGCGGCATGGAAAATTAGTTCCGTAGATTACCTTTTCTGCATTTTGTGGAAAACCAAGTCCCCCAATCAAAACAGCCTTATGCAAAATCACAAAAGTTAGTTTAATTTTTACTCTTCCTTATCGAAAAGAGGTTGCACCAAACGTAAAAAGGTTTTACTCTCTACACCTTTTTATTGGAAATGTAGCCAGTAGCCACACAAACATGCCCTTATGTATTGGACCGACAACTTAGGTTTTGGGCCATATTATAAACCACGCTCATTTGAGACCTAGTCTATATGGGTGTTCATAGACCGGGCTGGGCTGAGGCATATTATGGCCCGGCCTGACTTTAGAAAACGAGCCAGTGTTTGGGCCAAGCCTGACATGGGTCATAAATGTCAGACCTAAAGGGCCAAAGTGTTTTTTTAATCAAATTTTCAGACTTTCTAATAATTATCTATAAATTAAATTATAAGTTGGCTGGGGTGGTAGGGGTTTGAGCTTTATATCACTGAATCCAAGCTTAATCCAAATCTTAAATGGCCTATATCATGTATCACAGCCTCACCCAAAAAGGACTTGGCCTAGATCGGGCTCGGCTGTCCCGGCCCATGAGCACACCTACTAGCCTTCACTTACTGAGACTCCATTACAGGAAAAAGTAAAGAGGATTTTACCAAAAAAAAAAAAAACAACTTCGATGTCCGGTGGGCTTAAAAGGTAATTTTAACCTCCATTGCACCAGATCAATCATTTTTCACGAAATGATATTTTTTTAGCACTTTCAACTAGCGTCCCTAGTGACCCTAGTTTATAACGTTAAGGGTCGCTAGAGAACCTGCTGTGTACACAGAGTAGAACAAAATGGGCGTGTTTCGTTTAGCACTTTCAACTAGCGTCCCTATCGACCTTAGTTTTATGACGTTAAGGGTCCCTAGGGACCCTGGGGTGTACACAAATTAGAACAATCGATCTCTTCCCCACTTCTCAGCAGCAGGCCTTCCAATTCCAGTTACAGTGTTGTTTGTGTATTTTTTTTAATCGAAATTACCCATGTTGAAGATATAGTTAACCTCCTGATTCTTCCTTTGTCTTCTTTAATTGTTTTAGGATTTAGAGGTCAGATCAAAGTATCTTGTTTTTTTCTTGGGGATGGATATAAGGAGGGGAAGGTTCCCCTCTGATGAGGAGGTGATGGCTCTGATGAGTGCATTTCATGATTCATGCAAAACACCTTCAACATCTTCACCTTTCATCACCATCCTCCAAACTCATAAATCTACCTCTGCTTAATCCCCCTAACCAAACTGGGGCCTCTACCTCACCCGCAGAACCAGCCAACCGTCCTTTCTCTGCTACCTCTCATCTCATTTGTTCAGAATACAGAGTAATCTGTATTCAGAATTAAGAAAATCACCTTAAAATCAGTAAAAGAGAACATAAAAACATGATAGTCTTGTCTTTAGAACTAGGAAAAAGCCTAAAATCAGACCATTGCTAACCAAAAAGGTAAACCTAGATGACAAGATCTCTCAAACAATCTCATTTCCTTCCACATCACCAAAACCATCGAAATCAATATAGTTATAGGAAGCCCAAGGCAGAATCGTTTAAAAAAAGTAAGGTTCAAGTTATGCTCACGATTAAGGGAAATATCCTATGACTGGACCCAATCTAATTTTTTTCCAGTTTCATTAGAAATTAGTTTCTTAGGATGGGGTCTTTGCTCATATTTGATATAGAAGTCAGGTAAAAACTACATTTCAAACTCTCCATTTTCACTCATTGACGAGATGAAAGGAAAGGAACAAGAGTGGGTTGGCTTCCAAATATTTTTTATTATCCAGATTCTGCAAACAAAGGCATACTAAGTGCTAACAACTCCTATTTCTACTTCTGCCCACCAAAAGATTGTCAACCTTGGACAGATGTCCTTCCACCAAACCTGTTTTTTTCTTGAAAATGACAAATGAAATTAGAAGGCGAGATCGAGATCGAGATCGAATTCTAGGGTTTCGGCAGCCATGAATGGAGGAGAAGAGAGGAGGAGGAGGATGGTGGTTGTTGGTAGAGGAGAGAGGCGGCTATGGACTTCCTGCAACTGAAATTGGAAGGTGAGATCGAGATTGGATTGGCGAAGAAGATGTGGACAGCGAAAGAGAGAAAAAACCCTCTTTTGTTCTACTTTTCGCATACACCGCAGGGTCCCTTAGCGACTCCTTAACGTTATAAAACTAGGGTCGCTAGGGACGGTAGTTGAAAGTGCTAAAAAAAATATCATTTCGTGAAAAATGACTGATTTGGTGCAATGAAAGTTAAAATTATCTTTTGAGCCCACTGGACATCTAAGCTGTTTTTTTTTTTTTTTTTGATAAAATCTCCAAAAGTAAAAGAGTGCAAAATTTTTAATTTACATCATTCACAAAAACAAGACTCCTAGATTGAAAGGAATCATCAAAATTTATGCACACCAATTTAAAATATAATTCAGCTGTTTAGAATCAAGTGTCCTTTAAATTTAGGGTTAAAGGCTTCTGGGCTCGGCCTGACGGGAGAAATCCTGAGTTATTAGAAGAAAAATATAATAATTGGGATCCGATAATAAATAGGTGCACCCTCTCTCCAATTAATAAGCTAGGTTCAGGTCGGGGTCCACTAGCTATATTATTATTATTATTACCCCCGACACCTTTGTCATTTCATTTCGTTCCTCAATTTCTCTACCTTGGGAAAGTCGGGAAAGTGCGAGAGAAACGAGAAGGAAGAGCCGAACATCTGTTTGGGAAAAAACAACAAGGTCCGTTTTCTGTCGGTTTTTAGCAAAAAGTACATACATGGAATTCCAGCGAGGAAAAACTCTCCATTCGCTTTCCCCAAATGACATTTCTGCCCTTGAGATTCATAGCCTTCGATACCTTCCTCCTACGTATTAAAATCCATCTCTCTACCTCTCTCCTCCTCTTCTCTCTCCTCCTGTCTTCGAAATCCCACCCTTTGAAACCCTAGAATCGGGAGATCCCCCCATATACACCGAGACCAGGTATCTCTTCTCTTTCCCTCTCTCTTTCTCTCCATCTCATCTTTGTAATTCTCTTTCTCTCGTCTTCGAATTCTATATCGTTTTGATTTGGTTATGTTGCTTTTCGATTCGTAGTTTTTTTTTTTTGAACTTTGGGGTTTGTTTATATGTGAATTTGGATCAGGGAGGGGATAAACGTTCTGTGATTACGTTTTCTTAATTTCAGGAGAGAATTGCGTTTTGTTCGAGAATTGTATGTGGGTCCATTTGTTTGCGTGGAATTGAATACGTAGAAATTAATGGGCTCCAAAGAAAGATTAGTAAAGAGGTGGAGAGTGAAGTATATAAAGATGGAAACTTGACTTTTCTAGGATTTGAATTAGAGGGGGTGATGGCTGGATATTCATTTCCATCTCTCCTTGATTTATTTTTCATTAAGGGGGAGATTATTTGGTTGTCTTTTTTGGATATTCACCTTTTGTTCCTTCAATTTTAACTACATTAGAGAAACCTAGAATTATAATTTCTGGGAATTCAATTGCATGAAACAAACGGGCCTAAATGCCTGAATGGAATTCTCCTAGGTGGCAGTGTATTGAGGACGTGGTGATGACGTCCTTTGGTTGATAGAATGGAATTTGACGAATGTTGTTGATTAGAGAGGGTGTGGTTTTACTTTGTGTCTGCCTCAATTGTGGAATTGGTTTGTTGAGGTTTTGATGTCATGGTGGAATTTATTCAGCAAGAAGTTTTCAATTTCTTGCTACATTGTATAATTCCATTCCATTCCATACTTCCATTCATTCCTCAACCAAATGGGCAGCCCATTGGTTGGTTTAGGAATTAGTAGGAATTGAATGGAATCAGAGCATCCTAATTCCTATGGCATTATTGGTTGAGCGATTATATGAATTCATTGAATGGATTTAGTCCTGCATGGTAAGAAATTGGGGATGCTTTTATACTTGAGTTTTTCCTTGACGACGACACAATATCCTAATAGATTGATTCCACTCTTAATTCCCTATTTCTCACCCGTTCCGATGACTCAATTCCATTTTATTCCCTCGGAGATTCCTTGGTAATTATGTGTGGAACTCCATCAGGATGTCATATCATCATCTAATTAATTCAGAAATGAGACAAAATCTCAAGCAAAAGGGCATTTTTGCGGAATCTAAAAAAAAATTCTTAGAATGGCGTTCAGTCAATGAAACATGGAATGGTGAGATAGAAAAACCCACATCAACATATAGCGCCATTTCTTACCGTGTAGGACAGTAGGATTTCAAGAATTCATACGAGTCTTGAACCAACCATGCTCTTAGAAGGTTGTTTTATAGTGAAGTGGACACAGGCTCTTAGAATGATTCTATATGTTGATGTTGAGATCTATTTAGAACTCAGCCATTCTCTTTGTCCATTCGGTCTTATGAATTTTTCATGTTAAAGAAAGCCTGAGTTGAGTTAGTTCTAATCATCTTACTTGAGGAGCGAGTGTTGGATTTGAGGTATCTTTATAATGGAATAAGATATCCAACTCTGACAGTCATTTAGGGTGCATTTGTGCATTTTAGGGCCAGCTGACTTTTAGAATCAATTCTTTTATTTCGGGGATACTTTTAAAAAAAACCTAGAACCTGTTTTATACCAAAGAAATGCCCCTAGTAGGTACATCCACACAGGTTTCCTCCTTTTGCACTGAAAGGGCTGCTATATGAATATTCCAACAATTCAACAAAATATTGGTGGTAATGCACCCAGTCAAGTTAAAGATGTTCATAAAATAAGAACTTCATGGTAACTGGGGATAACATTTATTATGTGGCTTCCTTTCTTACGGTTCATTGGTCTTTTATCAAGTTATTCCCCCAACCTTCTTTTTTTCATTTTTGGGTGAACAGTCTACTGGCTTGCGTGCAGGGTTTAACTACCACCACCAACACAATATCAATTTAGGCAGGACCGGAAGCAGTAGGTCCTCCTGTACCTCAGTCTCGAGGCCTGTCCGCAATATGCCTTACCACTGCCAAGTGCTTGTTTGACTACCACTTGTTTGTTTATTGTGATTGCCCTTTAGATTAATTCCACAAACTAATTGTACTTGTTATGGTATCTACATTGATTGAATGGTTAATTTCGTCACATTGAGTTTGTTTAGCAAATGGCTTCTTTTCCATTATTCCTTTTCTAGCTGTCTTTGTTGACCGTTGAAGCTGGTCATTTGTGATGATAATGTAATATAATATTCAATAATATTTTAAGTTATGTGACATATTGCGGTTAGACAGGTACATGCGCATTCTTCTTGTTACTTTGCATGTCCGAGGGATCGGTGTATAAAATATAGAAGAGGTTTCAATGGGGGGCAGGATGAAGCGGTGGCTCTGTTGTTATTGTCAAACAGAAGATTCCAAGCAGGCAAATAATTATGAAAATCAGAAATTCCCAAAGGAACGTGCAGAAAGTATGTTTCTCTATCCTCTTTGTTGACTTTCATATGAAAATTGAGCTCTGATAGCTTGGATTTCTGCTTCAGTAACACCACTTATTGATTCAAAATTATTGTTTCAAAAGATTTGCATCAATAGATTGATTCCTGTCTTTTCATATGCTTGTTCTTTTTCTTATCCTTCTCTTTGATCCATAAAACTTTGACAATTCTAAAAAAGAAAAGAAAATATTTTCTGCAGAAATAACCAAAATGTATCCTAAGAGTTCTTCTGTTTTTTCCAAGTCCTAAGCCTGTATTCTATTTGGCGAGAATTCATTCTGTTTGCAGCTTCTGTTGCTCACTGAGTTTTTTAAGTAACGACTTTACTGAGAGACTACTAACAATTGCTTCTTCATACTTGTTCTGAAGATGACACGTTTATTATTAATTTTGCAAATAGCTGACCATTAGAAAAGAAGGGAAAATTTTGCAAAAACTGGTTGAAAGTGGTGGGCATCAATACTTCCAAACAGTGGTGGACAGTGGACCCAGAAAATTTCCTTTGGGAGGGCCAACTTGTAATTTTTGTTCTTCTTCTGAGGTGGTCATTTGTAAAGGAGAAGGGAATATTCTTGTTGTTCTTGTTGTGTTTTTTCTTTTTTTTTTTGGGTGGGGTCGCAGGGGGGGGGGTGGGTGCTGGTTCCGCCTCTAATTCCAAATCAGTAGAGCCACAAGTCCCATCTGTTCTGTCAGTATTTGTGGGATCATTGTCTTTTTACCCCTACTTCCGAACCAGCAGAGCCCCGTCAACATCTGTGGGATCAGTTTTTCCTTAATAATACAAAGGAAAGATGCAGCACCAGTACAACTTTGGGTTTGTGATAATTCGACAATTGGGTTTGTAACCATTCGACAATTCAACAATTGTGTGTGCGTGTTCAATTTTTTTTCTCTTTGTGAATACATGTGTGTTCAATTTATTTTTCACTGTGAATACGCATGTGTGTTCTATTTTTTTTATTTGTGAATGTGTGTGTGTGTGTTCAAATTGTTTTTTCTTTGTGAATACGTTTTTACAACGTTGCATATAAGTGGGTTTTTATTCCATTCTTTTTTTTTTTTTTATTCCACTCAGGTAACCAAAAAGGCTCAAAGTTTCCTGCAGCCAATAATGAACCACCAAAAGCACCACCAACAATTGATGTACCTGCACTATCCTTAGATGAATTGAAGGAAAAAACTGACAATTTTGGATCAAAGTCTTTGATTGGTGAAGGGTCCTATGGAAGAGTATATTATGCGAATTTGAAGAGTGGAAAAGCTGTGGCAATTAAAAAGCTTGATGTTTCTTCTGACCCTGAACCTAATGCTGAGTTCTTGACCCAGGTGTGTGCAATTTTTGTAGTATAATCATCCTTAATCTGTTTCTTTGACCTCAAACATGTAATGTTTACTAATTCTTTCATGAACAAGGCTTCATTTTGTTTATGCTTGTTCTCTTTCCTTTAACCTTCACCCTTGCAAAACCTACTATATGGGTCTTGTTGATTACAGGTTTCAATAGTGTCAAGGCTGAAGCATGAAAACCTTGTCGAGTTGCTAGGTTACTGTGTGGAAGGAAATGAACGTGTCTTAGCATATGAGTTTGCAACCATGGGTTCTTTGCATGACATTTTGCATGGTATGGTATTTATACTATAGTTGATTGGTTGCCTTCTGTGCATAAACCCTTGTGACTACTACTACTACTTTTAGAGAGCTTTTATATTAATGGCAGCACTTTCTTCGTTTTTTGGTTTGGAATCCCGCAGGTAGAAAAGGAGTCCAAGGTGCACAACCCGGCCCTACTCTTGACTGGATGCAAAGAGTGAGAATTGCTGTCGATGGAGCAAAGGGATTGGAGTATCTGCATGAGAAGGTTCAACCTTCTGTAATACACAGGGATGTCAGATCAAGCAATGTTCTCTTATTTGAGGACTTCAGAGCTAAAATTGCAGATTTTAACATTTCAAATCAGGCTCCTGACATGGCTGCCCGTCTCCATTCTACCCGAGTCTTGGGGACCTTCGGTTATCATGCCCCAGAGTAATGCCTCGTGACCTTATATCACATTTATTGCTGCACATGGCTAAAAGCATCTCCACTCACACAAGCTATGCGGCACCACATGTGCTAACATGCGACACTTGTGCAAGATCAAGGCAATTTATTGGAGGACCAGCCATGTGCACTCTGGCTTAAGCTTCAGGCTCCTGCTTGTCGGCTGGTTGTGTAGTCTTTTGAATTATCTGTGCATCTAATGAGCAGCCTGCCTGATTTTTAGGCCAGGGAACATATAACAAATAGCCATGATCACTTGCTTGCTGGTTATTTTCCTTCATAGTTATGTTGGTTCTTAAGAAGGGTCATCTTAAAAAATATGTTGTTGTTTATGCAATTTTTCTGCAACATTGGAGAAATCATTTGTCTGCGATAAGCTGTCGCCAGTTTGATCTTAAGAAGTCAACCACTTGAATCATAACTTACATTGAAAGCTAACTGAATTCAAATTATGCTGAAAGCTAACTGGTGAGATTTCCATGCCTGAATTCATACCTCAAGTAAAATGACCTGGAATGTTCTGGATATTGACGTGTGGAAATGCTGAGAAATGGTGGCTTGCTCCCTTTATTTTCTCATTCCTGTGCAACACAAAATAGACAACTGAATGGGTGGTTTTCTATTCAGCTTAAAATTGATTCCTACTAGCAATCTGACGTCCAAGCATATGCCTTAAGTACATAATTGCTTAGATAAAGGAAGAAAGCTGGAATATATATATATAAGGCGTTTTTTTCAAAGAATGGAATTTGGGTTGGGGGGGAAGCTGGATTGGACTCTTTACCAGTGCTCATATGGAAAACAAAATAAACAACAGAATGGGTGGTTTCGTATTCAGCTGAAAATCGATTCCTACTAGCAATCTGGCAGCCAGACATGCCTTTAGTATATATTTGCTTACATAAAGAAAGGAATGCTCGAGCTGGAGCATATCAGGCACTTTTTTTTTTTCCTTTTTTTTTTTTTTTAAGAATTGGAATGCGGGTGAGTGGGGGGAGTTGGATTGGAGTTTTACTAGTGTTCTTGTTCCATTGTGTTGTTAGTCAATTTCCTTTTTCATATTTTTATTTATATGGTGAGATCTATATCTATTTTGTGCTTGTGCGGGAAAATTAGGGCTTGCTTGATGATTTTGGGCCCTGGTGGAGTTTATGGAAGACCCTAGGTGCTCTATATTGACATTGGGCTGCATCACTGTTGAAGGTCTTGATTTGCATGATATGACTGCTGTACATTGACTTTTCTGGGGTTTTTTGACGTGAGAATCCCGAAAAGCCTTTCATACTTTGGGTCCTTCCATTATATTACTTGTACAACTATTTCACTTGAATTGGTTTCAGTTTTTCTTAAACCTGAATATGATATCTTGTGTTTACTTGCTTCAGTGAACTTGTTTGTAAGTTGCAACAGAACTTATTTAACTGGTTTTGTATAGAGAATTGTCATAACTTGCACACCCTCTTATGCAGGTACGCCATGACTGGTCAGTTGACACAGAAAAGTGATGTCTACAGTTTCGGGGTTGTTCTTCTGGAGCTACTGACCGGCAGGAAACCTGTGGATCATACAATGCCTCGTGGGCAGCAGAGTCTTGTTACTTGGGTGAGCTTCAAATAATGCTGCCATTTATTTTTATCTTGAAACTTTGAGAGCAGCAGATAAAAATGATTTTTGTTGGAAAAAAAATAATGACTTTTGTTTTTTCTTGGCTAGGCAACTCCAAGACTAAGTGAGGATAAGGTTAAGCAGTGTGTAGATCCAAAGTTAAAGGGGGAGTATCCACCAAAAGGAGTTGCTAAGGTTTGTGTCTCTCAGTCACTTTCATTTGATAACGAAAGCAACCTAATTTCATGTCTACTGAAGCATATGCACGATAGGTGGAAAGAAATCAGGTTGAAAACAATCACCTTGAAAATTTTGACGACTCTTTAATGTGTGTGTGCCTGTAGTAGTATGTATAGTGTCTGTACTTGGTAGGGATGTGTAAGCAGATGTGTAAGCAGATTTCTCATGGGGTGATTTTGTTTCTGCAGCTGGCTGCTGTAGCGGCATTGTGCGTGCAATATGAATCTGAATTCCGGCCTAACATGAGCATCGTTGTGAAGGCACTCCAACCACTACTCACACAGAAGCCACCTGCTCCAACTCCCGATCCTGCTCCTGAGATCTAAACTGCCATATCAGCACTCAAGCATCGGCTAACTGACATTTGAACTTGGTGGTTTCACTTTCCACATGGTTTCCTGGTTGACATTGCATTGTTTTTTCATTGCTTACAAGAATGATAGATAAGTGGCTTTTGGTTTGGCAAATGCTTTTCCAATCTCTTAACGTGCATTCATGATTGACCAAGCAGCAGACAAAATGGTGTGGTGCTGAAGTGGGGAAGTGGTCACAGTTCTAAGAATGGCATGAAAGTTGGGAAAAAAGGCTTTTCTGGTGTATATTGCCTGTGTATTTTACTTGTTCTCTCATGTTGATGTCGACCTCCACCTGTTTTCATATCTATTACACAAATATAAATAGTCTTCCAAGCTGTGTCATATGTTTGTTTTTCGGCCTGTTGCTTCATTTGTGGATGGATGAAAACTTCAGAAGATTGGTGTCTTAGCCGGTTTGGATGTACTATGAGATGATGATTCTAAAAAAACTGATTCAGAATCCGAACATATTATGTGAATCTGGTGCACTGTTATGCGGCCCATATCACCAGTATCCTATGATGCCCAGATACGGCACGGATACGACAGGGACACGCCATAGACACGCCATAGACACGGCAGGGACACGGGTTTTACATATAAAAAGTGAAGTATCGGATACGATACGACACGATACGTTGTCCATTTTGAAGTATCCGTGCATCATAGCCAGTATCATTACTCAGATTCATGCCTGTACAATACATATCGCTGACATTGGTGCTTGCATTTTACCTTTCCAGCTGAAAATGGAACTGCACTGATATGGCGGATACGCTGGTACATATTGGTGATATATGTAGGGGATTCAATCCAGCCAATATGGATCCAGGATCTAATACCGATAGTTGATCATAGTGTGTAACCCTGTTTTGTTGTTGTTGACTGGGTTGATCCATTGATCAATGAAGTTATTAATGGCAGATGAACAGTTCATTTCTACTTGGTGGGAAATCAGAGTGGCATTGAAGGGGATGTTTGTCATATATTTTTATGCAGGAAAGTGGCATTGATCAAAGTGGGAAAGGGTGGACCCTGACTGATCAGTATAACATGTACTATATTCATTTATCCTTCCCCTAATTCCCTTGCTATGTTGGTAAATGGTTCCCTCTAGTAATATTATTCTTCCCACTCCATCCTTGTGAAAATTTGATGTCTTTGCTGTTAGTCCTTCACCCTCTTTACTTTTCCATGCAAATCATAGGAAAATACTAAATGTCATCTGAAATTGTGGATCATTTTCTATTTAGAAATCTACAAATAACCACCTTTATTTTTGAATAATTACAAAGAGACATGACTTCTTATTATAACGAATGACCAACCTCAAATTTTAACTAATTGTGGAGTCCATTGTATTTTGTTGCTTTAAATTGATAATAATAATATTAGAACTTGCTAGGCTTGGATTAAGTCTAGGGAACTAGGGAACTAGTGGAAGATCATCATTAAATCCAAAAACCAAGGTTAACAACAGTTGAAAGCTATGGGTGACGTTTGGTTGAGATGTGCCTTGGAAGGCTCATTAGATGCAAAATCTGAGCCCCTTGTGGGACTCGCCCACTTGGATACATACCAATCACGAGAGGATAGTGGGACAAATCCTTTGAGGGCAAAAACTATCTCATTTAGATCATCATCATAGCCTTGTTCCAACTAAGTTGAGGTTGGCTACATGACAAATCCTATGAGAGGTTTCTTTTTCAAATCCAACATTGCTATTTTCATCCATGTCCTTTTGGACTATCATTTTTCTGGGTGAGCCATCAATTTACATAATATTCTTCCTTACCAACACCTTTGGTGGCCTATGTTGGACTTGCTGAAGCAAGTCTATCTCAATCGGATCATCACGACCAAGTATTTAGGGCTTTAGATGAAATCCAAATGGCGAGTATAACTCAGATTAGTGTAAAATAAGAGTGAGTATTGATTTAGGGTGGGGATGCAAGTCGTGAGATGTAGGGACCCCTCTACCGGTCTACCCATTAGTCAAGGTATTTGTTTAAGAAGCTCAACTGAAACGCAAATATATAGTTGTTTGCATATGCAATGCAAAAAATTGTGGCCATAGGGTATGAAGAAATCTCAAGAGAGGAGAATTGAAATTTAAATTCAAATTCTAATTCAAATTTGTACCAAATATCCCCTAGATTTTCATTGCTTATCTATAGCATAAGAGCGGTTTGGTGAGGCAACAACTCACCTATCAGATTATGCTGTTTGTTGCAGGGCACTATTTTTTTTTAAGTATCGATTTTTGAAAAATTATATGGGGTTTGATGGAATTCTTAGGAAATTAAAAAAAAAAAGAAGAAGAAGAGATAATTTAATAAAAACCTATTACACCCTCTATTATAGTGTCACCTGAAATTTTTGGGCAAGGCCCCATGATTCAAGTTGCTAACTCATTATTCCTATTTCATCTATTTGTGTCCCAATTTGGGATTGTTTGTTCTTTTGGGCATTATTGTTTCATCAATATTGGATTCCTAGGAATTTGTTGTAAATCCTAGGAGGGAGATGTAATGGGACCCCAACTTTCCTAAATTTGAATTTTTAGGAACTGCTTGTTTGCATGGAAGCGGATTCCTAGGAATTCAAAAGAATGTCCCACATTGGCTGAAACTCCAGAAAAAAAAAAAAAAAAAAGGTAAAGGTCCCAAATATTTGGAAAATAAATACTCAGCCATCACCCTAATAAATAATAAATCAAATTTAGGAAAGTCAAGGTTCCATCTGCATCTCTAGAATATCATTCCCTCCTCACCTTCTTTAATATTCATACATTGGATCCCCATTTCACAATGGATTCCTTGGTTAGGATCATCCATATCAGTATTAGACTAAATCTGAACCTTAATGGTCCATGAAGCTTAAGCGCACTTAGTACAAGTCCAACCCATCAACTACTATGAGGCTTGGGTTGGGTTCCGTGAGGAGAGGCCATTTTTCAACTGACAAATATCAGCTGTTTCCTGTAAATTTGGATGGAGCCATGAATATTTGGGTGAAGATTTTCACAAAGGACCATTCTTTTAGTGCTAATTCATGCAATAATATACCTTCAAAACCTTTTAAAGGGGAAAAAGGAAGGGGGTGTACCAACAAAACTAGTCCAGGATCCAGCACATTTAATCAAAATTGCAAGTAAAAAATTGGCCAGAGGGAGACCTTACTGACAAACAGGCCTTGGGGTTTGCTTGGCCAGATCAGGTCTAGGTCAGCCTCAGATTCCAATTGAGCTTGCCAATTTACATTCCCAAAAATAAGGACAATATTTTCTTTGAACTTACAATCATTTGGGACAGTTTATTTGTAGAAGAATTGAATACATAGGAATCCATGGTAAAATGGGCTTCTACAGAGCATTATTAAAGAGGAGATGGGTGAAGGATATAAGATAGAGAAGTAGATGGGACGATCTTGACTTTCCTAGGACTTGAATTACTAGGATGATGGCAGGGTATTCATTTCCCAACTCCCCTTATCAATTCTATTTAAGGGACATTATTTGATGACCATTTTTGACTGTTGACCTTTGTTTCTTTACTTCTAACCATTTTTAGAATTACAAGCCTTACAATTCCTAGGAATTCAATTACATGAAACAAACAGGTCCTGGTGTTTTCAATCAAGCATTTACACACCAGCTTGGCACTACTAAGGCGGCGCAAAGTATTGCACAGAACATTAAGAGAAACCATAAGATCCCACACAAATTAAGATAAAAATAAAAGCATACACAATTTGAGACGAAATATCCAGACCAGTCACATTAAACCAAGTGTTTCTTTCTTCCTTCCTTTCACATTATTTTTATACCTTAGGAATTGTCTCACTTCTGATTTCATCATAGTGAGTTGTGACGACTTGACCATAGTCGCCTTTCGGATCATCCTCGTCCAAGTAGTCAGCTCTGGCATTGAGTGTCAGCATTTGGCAAACCAACCAGAAGAGAGCAGCATCAAGGGCCAAGAAGGCTGCACCACCAAAGAGGCCTGTTTTGGCAGTGGGGCATGTAGTGTTGAGGTTGTGGTGAACATTTCGGGCAAGGTGAAGGCCTTCTGTGACTGTAGCCCATATCATCATAGCCTCGGCCAGCAGAGACACACTCCTGATGATAGAGAACATAATACACATATGCTCAAGACAAATACATTTTCTGAAATTTCTTGTTCTTCTTCTTACACATTTTCATCAACTCAAGCCAATTCAAACTTTGAACTTTGAAGTGAAAGATTGAATAATGAATATACCTACTGACTGGTGTTTTTTTTTATAATAAAAGAACACCTCTCAAATATTCAGCAACTTGAGTTTATATACAGAAGATTAATGGCTTTGAAAGCAAAGCTAAGAAGTAATGGAGATGGTCAAAGCTTTCTAATCATATAATAAGAACAGAGAGGATGAGGATACTTACGTTGCAATGGCAAAGAACACTGCCAAGGTAGTGCTACGGAACAAGCCTTCGGTGGGAACAGATTTGCCTTTGTAAGGGTAGAACACAGATACCAACCCAACAATGACAGTAGCAAAGAGAAAAACAGCAGATAAGCTTCCCAATGCCACAGTTGGGTCAGATGGATATTTACATATTACCACACCTTTTCCAGAAATTGGAATTCCAGCCGCGGGCTGCCATATTACAAGATATCAGAGGCACTTAAAGTAAAACAGAAGTTACCAACAGGTAAATAGTAATGGTATTCAGAATCAAAAGTAACAAGTCATTAACCAATGCCAACATAATCTCATGCCAAGTACTCGTTAAGACACATCAAAGCTACTTTTTCTATTACAAGTTTTAGACATCACATGATTCTTACTTAGTTCCTGATTTAGTTTGTTTCATCTTTGTCTGCATCATTAATTGCAAGGTTGACTTAAATTTCTATGACAGTAGGTTAATCTCCAGTTTTAATTGATGTGTTGTCCATTGTTCCTTCAAAACAGACCAGACACTGGTTCCAAACCCGATCAAACCAAATAATCTTCTAGTTCTTCTCAAAACAAGTTCAACCAAACATTCCATTCAGGTTTCACAACACATCAACAAAGTTTACCAACTTATGAACAAATATTAGGTCATGTTCTACCTTCAATTAGGAAAAAAATGTCAGCAAGCTGAAGTTCCACAATATGTATTCTCAACTCTTTAGTTTTGTTTTTGATATCTACACCATACATGCTGTAATGTCATCTAGTATCTCTCTCTCAGAGGAAATAAATTACATGTATTTTAGGTCCTTTTTTTCTTTTTTCTTGATAGCTAACAAGAATTGAACCTGCAATCTCACTGTTGAGACAATGAGTACCTCTTTTCCAACTGTGCTACTAGCTGCTGTCCATGTATTTTGGCAATATTGGATACTTCATGCGCGTATCAAAGTATCATTCGAATCAAGATCCATTAAGCAACTAGAACAGCTCCGTAGCTTATCATTGAAACTGTTTGCATATTTTCCCAATTTTCCATTTTTCCATAGCCTATGTGCATTGGAATTATCTTACTGGTGATCTACACCTTATGCTATGCAGCCACACAAGAGTGTTCAGGATGTAGCTTCTTTCAATTGGGATTCAAGAGGCAAAGAAAAGATCATTGAGTAGGCATGATACAAAGGCATGAAATTAAGATAATATTTCTAAAAGCACATCTTTCTTCAAAATATTATTGATTGCTTTATAGCCCTTACCTTTTTGTTTTCAGCAACTACTCCTAATATGAAGGATATTGAGCCCAATGCTGCCGTAATAAGAGCAATCTTTGCAGTTTGACTAATAGCCATTGCTGCAACAAATTAACGCGGCAACCTTAAAGCAGACCCCTCTGTAACAAAAAAAAAAAAGAAGCAACAATAATAAATCACATAGATTTAGAAAAGGAGGATTGAACTGCATAGTTGATAGGGACATGTTTAATAGCATATGTCCCTTAACTTTTCTTTTCATCAGTATACTTTTCACTTAAATTTTGGTTTGAAATAAAAGCTGCAAACATTTCTAAGACCCACAACCTGGGATTTCACTCATACAATCATACCTCTATCTGCTCTGCACCATTACTCAAGACATGAAAATTTGAACTTCCTTTAAGTTTGGGCAACTTGGTTGAGCAGATTGGCTCAGGATGCAATTCTAAGGGCATAGAGGGGTTCTGAAATAAAAGTTTCTAATCTAGTAAATATATGATCTTGCAAATGTTCGACGCTAGATAATGCATTAAAATTGAATATGATTGTTTTGGGCACCACAAATCCTCAAGTTATTTGAAGTGATGCACTGTATCAATATACACATGTATCCCCTTCTAACTATTTCAATTTCTAAAATAGTTTAAAAAGGCAATTGTTTAAAAACACAATTGCCGTTTATGCACCAAACTAGTATAGCCTTCAATGTTTAATTCCTATATATAATGCAAATTTATAGTGATAAAATCTATCGCAGCAGTGTTAAGTTAAAACTAACAAAGTTGAAAAGGTATTACATGAAGGGATTGAATTGATCTGAGGTAGACCCCAATCTATCTAAACAAGATGTGCTTCTACAATAAAGATTACCACTACAAAAATAAAAAATAAAAAATGGAATGATGAAACATAATAAAACATCAAATATATCCATCAATCAAACTCAAAACTGCCTAAAATCTCACACCCAAAAAAAGTGAAAATAAAGAAGAACCAATGGTCAATGGGAGAAAACAGCCAATTGCAGTTAAAGCAGATTCACTTTTAGGGAAAGAAAACTTCTGCAAGCTCTATCTACTAATTAACCTTCAAATATAGAAAAGAGGACGATCCAAAACCCAAGAAACTCAACAATTTCTATCCAAAACCCAAGAAACTCAACAATTTCTATCCAAAACTATTTATAAAAGAGCGAGAAAGAGAGATTCTAATAACCAAAACCTTGTAAAAACTAAACAATTTCTCGTAAAATCTCTGAACAGTTTGTCTATCCGAAATTCCAATAACTTGAGAAACACTGTGAGCAAAGTATACAAAAAAAAACCAAAACCCAATGATTTCTTAAGAAATATTATACATACATACATACATACATCTATCTATCTATGTATAGAGGGAAAACCTTTGAAATTAAACTGCATCATCTTTTCCAGACAAAAAAAAAAAAATCAACACCAATTGACAGACTAAAAAGGTAGTATCACTAGTACTAGCTAATACAACTAGGAAAAGAACACAAAAGAAAAAGAGAAAAGTGATGCAACTCACAATAAACACAAAGTGAATAGAGGTCAAGAAGATTAAAGGGTGTTAAAAAAAAAACCCTACTATCTCTATACAACTAACCTTTCAAGAAAGAGATCTGCCAAAACCATGTTAAAAAATCCAACAATTTTCTAATAAAATTTCTTCTCGACAGTGTCTTGTATTCGAAATCCCAACAACTTGAGAAACCCCACAAAACCCATTGAAACCAAACTCCATCATCTTCTACCAAAAAAAAAAAAAAAAACTACAATGTAGAGAAAGGTGGTGCAACTCACAATGACAGCAAGTATAGAGAGAGGTCGTAGAACTCAAATGCAATGTAATAAAAGAGAAATATATATTACAACAAGAAGAAGGAGATTGTTGTTTTTACATTTGCTTTTTAGTGCTTGTGCCGGCTCTTTTTGATACTGCTTGTAACGTAAAGTCAAGCGTTTGGAAGATACGTAGTATATAAAAGGAAGTGAGAAAAAAGAGGTCGGAAAAGATGGAAAGTTGGGATTCTTTAGCAGAATCCTGATGGGATGAGAATCTCCTTTTTTTTCTATTTTTAGATTACTAGTAGCTGTCACCTCGTCATATAGGAGTTCTGGGATTTAAGGAGTTCAACACTTTACTTGGGCCATCTATTTAAAATCCTAGCCGTTTAAAATTAGTTGGATTCTAAAATTTTAGTTGATTATGAGTTGGTCCCACCGCAAGATTGACTTTATGATTAATATTCATCATATAATCAATGTTGCTGTGGGTCTAACTCCTATTTGAGTAACTTTGGCTACATCCCCGTCGGATTTTCAAAAGACGGGTCCCACTTTATAAGGCTCGAATTCATGGAAATTTATGAGGTTGGACAATGATCTCTGTCAGTCAAAAATTTTGACTTACAAAAATAAATGCCTCTCTTGCATGGCCCCTTGCTAAATTTCACTCTTAACCGGAGATGAACATGTATTCAAGATGAAGATCCGGTACTGTGTATGCAATTTGAAGACTGCATTAGCAGTTGCTAGTAATTATGTTAGGGAAAGAAAATACATTAACATCGATTTATTGCCCTGCAATTTAGGAGAATCAAATCTTTCGGGTTCTTTCAAAATTAGAAAGATAGGATATTTTGGGATCTAGCACGTCATCTTCCCTGTTCCTTTCCTTTTAATGACTTCTTAGCTTCTCCAGAATTTTAGGATTTCTCCCTCTCCCTCTCCCTAGGGTTGTAAACGGGTCGGTTCCGGTCCGGGTCCAGGGTGGAACCGGGCGGAACCGGAACCGTTTTCTAAGAAGTGGAACCGGAACCGGAACGATAAGAATAATGGGAACCGGAACCGGAACCGTTTGTGAGGCGGTTCCGGTTCCGGGTCTAGACTAATACCTGTATTTTTCTTTAAAAAAATTATGCTTTTTTCACATTTCAATTGGATCACGTACCTACAAACACTAATGTGACATTTTGTCTATCAATAACAAACACTTTTAACCAAAAACTCAGAAATCACATCCAAACCGGCAATGAGATATAGAAAAGTAGAAAACCATAATGTAGAAAAGTAGAAAAGTAAAAAGGGTTCTGTTCTCACATAATAAAGTTACCTTATGTTAGTATATTTTGGATCGGGTCTCGGGTCCACGGGTCTGAGCCACTGTGAATCCGGAACCAGAACCGTTTAGGTATCGGTTCCAAAAAAAGGATCCGGAACCGGAACCATTTTCTTATCGGTACCAAAATAAGGACCCAGACCCGGATCCTAACGGGTCGGAACCTTCGGGTAATCGGAGAATCGGGTACCCGTTTACAACCCTACCTCTCCCTCTCCCTCTCTCCTAATAGTATCATTAAAGTTTATGCATTTGTTTTCCATCAATATGGGACACCCACACTGACATTGTTCACCTATACTTAAATTGTTCAAGTGGGTAGGAAGTCGAGTAATGAGCTAGACGTCCTGGCTTCGAACTGTTTGGGGCCTTACTCAATCTTGATGAGTCCACATCCCCTGTTTTTAAAAATACTGTTTCATCCAATCCTAAATTGCCAACCGAGTGTTAATGCACCCACTCAATTGTTTTCTTGAAATAATTTCTAGGAAATAGTAAGCACTAGGCTTTGCTAATCCAAGATTGCGGTGGGGCATCATACTGTTCAATGTAGATAGGGACAGGGTTCGATCTATGGTTCAGATTAAAGGGTTATTGTTTTTCAGAGACATACAAGGTGGGCCCTTCCTACATGTACATCATATGTCTCACTTGCCCCACTCAAGCACCAACTCTATATCTATATAAAACCCTCTACACAATGTGAGATTGTAGTGTGTGATCCGTCGAAGTAATATTTGGCTCCCATTCATCCGAGTACTTCTTAGTGGTTCTGCCTGGATACATACATGCATATATCCCTGCAGTAGAGGGTCTTGGAAGGTCTGTCCATACATCACATGGTTAAGATATTATCAGTTGGTAACCCTGTGGGGGCGAACTTTAATCCATAAATAGACCTTTTACTCCCTCCCAACTCAGTGATTTGCATGCATCTTGGTGGGCCTTGCATCCAACTTTGCAAAATTATTGATATTTCATGGCAAGCTAGAGTTTAGAACATATTAGTAGTAGCAATTGTGATCCAAACCACCATCCTAACTTGAACCAACTTAAAGTTATAGTCGATCGTTTTTTATTTTTCTAAAAGGTCTGAGTTAATATTTTTAACCCAATTAATCATGTTGGAGTTAAGTCAATATACAGTGTTGATACACATTATTCTATTGATTATGTTATTTAGATGAAAATTATTATAATGTTACCAAACAAGTTCGGCACAACCTGATTAAAGTACAATCCGATTTCAGCACAGAATTAGGAACAGTACAAGAATGATACCAAATAGGACATTAGTTTCCTAGTATTTGATTTACTAGCCATGGCGGTGCCCAGCATCCATTTGTCATCTCTCCTTAATTCATTTTCCATTAAAAGAGAAATCATTTGATGATCATTTATAGATCTTCAATCACCATTTTTTTTTATATACAATTTTAACCAGTAACCACATTTAGCAATACATTTTTTAGAATTCATAGGAATTCAACTCCACCCAACAGCTATCAAAGTTGACTATTGTAGATGGCCCCTTCATTAAAGGAAGTTTATTGTATTAAGCACTTTTTAGATTTTTTATAAGTGAGCCCTGCTGAGAGCTTGGTGAATTTCCCATAATTCCGAGCATACAACGATCCAAATCAAAGATCCAAAGCCTCCTGAGTTCGAGCCATTGATCACAAGTTTCCCTTAGATAGAAGAACTAATAATGTTGGACAGATCTTCAAACCCTTAGATTTTTTTAATAGGTGGGCCTGATGGATATCTTCTAGCCATGCAATCAGATAGATCCTTCTATGCTCCAGACTAATGAAAAAGTTCACAAAGGCTGTTCAGTCGGATCCGCCTGTTAAAAATCTAAACTCTCCAAAATAAATGTCTTTATCTTTTTCTTGGGCTCTTCCCATATTTCACTTTGATTGGAAATGGACATTTACTCAAGATGAAGATTCAGTGTGTATGCCATTTGAAGAGTACTTGGTATTCATTAGAAAGACAAGGAAGCTAAGTAAAGTTAGAGAAACACATTATAAATTAAAGGAGCCAAGAATTAGAAGAACAAAGATAAAATATATGGATTGCAAGTTCAGAGAATTTAAGGTGGTAAGAGTCAACTTAGCACTATACTATGATAAGATTTAGATGTCTATGATCAATTATAGAATAAAGCAGAGATTTGAATTTGCCAAAGTAAGAGTTAGCATAGCATTGGCAAAAGGGTAGACAAACTAGTGCAGTGTCATGTGATCACCGAGACCTGAGTGCTTGCTTCTTCATTTGAGGAGGTTTTTTTTATTTTTTATTTTTTAGTTTTTTAATTTTAACAAAGCAGTTAAGACTTACTCCACTGTGTTAGGTTTAGAAAGTCAAAGCTTCTGGCAGTGTGATTGATATGCCATGGGAATCGTGCACAGCAAAGATGAGTACTTCGCTCGAGCCATTGTTGGTTCGCTCGAGCGAACGAAGACAGTAAGTGATTCGCTCGAGCGCACGTTTAATTCGCTCGAGCGATCAGGCGCGCCCAGTTTCGGAAAAGTCTTCTATTTTTGCACGAACTTATTTCCCATTGAGGCTATGTTTCCCAAGTTTAAGTCCTACTTGTGCACTAACACTTATGCACGAATTTGGGGCTATTTATAGGGTATTACTCTCAACCCTAAAAGAGACCACCACTCTCATTAATCTAAGTCAGAGAGATCATAAGAGAGAGTTTATTCTCTAGAGCCATTGAGAGATCATTCTGAAGGCTGCTCTAGAAAGTTGCTGCTGCTTCTACTTTTCGAAGGAGAAGATTGTTCATCTTGTGCTTGCAAGGTGTGAGGAGATCAAGTAAGGAGAACGGGGCACGTGGATTTCGTGTCAGTGGATACTTTACAAGAATAACTATAGTCCTGAGGTCGAGGTACTGACTGAGGTACAGGAGCTAGTGAGTATATCTTGTAACTGTTCGTGAACTCTTGATTTCTGATTCGTGGTTTTTCTCCCTGGATAGGGTTTCCACGCTATATTTTGTGTCTGTCTTCTTGTGGTGATTGCTTGGTAGATTTAATTGCTAGTTCGTCTGATTGGTTTATTTCCGCTGTGCATTGATTGTTAATTTGAGAACTAGTAGTAATTCATTCTAGTGGGTCCTAAAAAAAACCTTCAATTGGTATCAGAGCGGGTTACACTATTTTATTGTGTTGATCCATATTTGCTAGAATGGATATCTACCGCGAAGGCACTTCAACCAATAAGCCTCCTTTGTTGGATGGTAGCAATTATGCTTATTGGAAAGTCCGGATGATTGCCTTCTTGAAAGCCATAGATCTGAAAGTTTGGAAATCTGTTGTGAATGGCTATTCCTTGCCCACTATTACTGTTGATGGGGTATCTGATCTCAAACCTGAAGATAAGTGGACTAAGGAAGAAGAGTTGGCCGCCACTTATAACTCTAAAGCATTGAATGCTATTTATAATGGAGTTAATATGTCTGAGTTTCGTAGAATTTCTACTTGCACTACTGCGAAAGAAGCATGGGATATTCTGCAGACTGTGCATGAAGGCACTGAAACTGTTAAACAGTCGAAACTTCAGAAATTGTATACAGCATTCGAAACCATAAAGATGGAAGAAGATGAAACTTTTGATGATTTCAATTCGAAGCTGAATGCAATCGTGAATGATACCTTTACTCTGGAAGAGCCAATTCCTGAAAATAGGATTGTGAAAAAGATTTTGCGGTCTCTTCCCGAAAGGTTTGATGCAAAGGTTGTGGCTATTGAGGAGAATAAAAACTTGAATATTCTCAAAGCTGAGGAATTAGTTGGCAACCTTCAGACTTTTGAAGCAAACCTAAGGACTAATGTGAAGACAAAATCTCAAGGCATTGCTTTGAAAGCGTTCAAAGAACCATTCAAGAAAGCGTCCAATGAATCATATAAGAAAGCTGCAAGTGATTCAGATTCCGATTCAGAGGAAATTGATCCCCAAGTTGCTGTACAATTCATGAAGCAATTCAAGCTTTTTATGAAGGGGCAGAAAACCAATGTGAAGATCCCTAAAAATTCTGGAAAGAAGAAATCTTTTAAAGGGATTCAATGCTATGAGTGTCAAGGCTATGGACATATTGCTAATGATTGCGGAAACAAAAAATCTCAAAAGAAGGCCTTGAATACTACTTGGGAAGATGACACTTCTGATGAGAATGATGAAAATCCTGAGTCTGACAAGTCTGACATTGGCAAGGGGAAGTTTATTGCTTTTATGGCAACTTCTAGTTCTGTTGCTTCCCATGTTTCTTCTGAAGCTGAGACTGATCATGATAGTGAGTCAGAAACAGAACATGATTGGCAAGCTGAATATCAGATTTTGTTTGCAAAGACCATGAAGATGTTGAAAGTGAATGAAAAAGTTGCTATTAATTGGCAAATGTCTGAAGAGCAGAATTCCTCCTTGAAAGCTGAACTTGCAGATTCTCTTGCAAAAGTACAAAAATTGGAGGATGAAAATAACAAGTTGGCTGACAAACTGACTGCAGAATCACAAAAGTGTATCTTACTTGATTCTGATGTGAAGACTCTGAAAGCAGAGAATTCTGATCTGAATGGTAGACTCAAGATAGTTCTATCAGAGTTAGACACTGCTAAAGCATCATTGAATAGGATGAACACTGGATCGAGAAAATTAGATGACATCCTGTGCAGTCAAAAGGCAAACACTGATAAGCATGGTATTGGCTACGCTGACGGAGCATCCACTTCTAATGCCAAAGGTAAAAATTGTTTTGTTAAAAATTCAGTTATTATTAATCCGGTTGTTAGTGTTGCAAAGAAAGCTCCAAAGAAGCAGAATGTGTTACATCCTGAACGAATCCCCTCTTGTCATTATTGTGGAATTAAAGGACACATTCGACCACATTGCAACAAGCTGCGAAGTTTACCGAATCAAAAGCAATGGAAAACACAGAAGACTGAGCTGACAAAGAAGAATACCAAAGCTGTCTGGGTCAAGAAAGCAGACGTCTCTTCTGTATTGGTACACACTTTGCTGAAATATTTAAATTTACAAGTGTGTGTGCCTAAGTTTCATCACCCCTGATCTGCAAGATCAAGCCCCCACCCCAGTGCTGATTCGAAGATCTTTTTGAGGGGGAGTCAATATTGAGGGGGAGCTACTGCATCCAGGTTGACAGAAGCTGCATGATATTATTTGTTTGTCAATTATGGACAAAAATAGGGGGAGAAGAATGGAGGTAGGGGGAGCTTTACAAGGCAAGGCAATTCAAGATCTGAAAGTTCAAGCAAGCAAAGGCAATACAAGATCTACAGTACTGGATTTTTTTAAATTCAATATATTTTGGGTTTTAATTTTGGGTAGATCAAATTGTATTTTTCTAGGGGATTTTGTCCAAGAATTGCCAAAAGGGGGAGATTGTTAGGTTTAGAAAGTCAAAGCTTCTGGCAGTGTGATTGATATGCCATGGGAATCGTGCACAGCAAAGATGAGTACTTCGCTCGAGCCATTGTTGGTTCGCTCGAGCGAACGAAGACAGTAAGTGATTCGCTCGAGCGCACGTTTAATTCGCTCGAGCGATCAGGCGCGCCCAGTTTCGGAAAAGTCTTCTATTTTTGCACGAACTTATTTCCCATTGAGGCTATGTTTCCCAAGTTTAAGTCCTACTTGTGCACTAACACTTATGCACGAATTTGGGGCTATTTATAGGGTATTACTCTCAACCCTAAAAGAGACCACCACTCTCATTAATCTAAGTCAGAGAGATCATAAGAGAGAGTTTATTCTCTAGAGCCATTGAGAGATCATTCTGAAGGCTGCTCTAGAAAGTTGCTGCTGCTTCTACTTTTCGAAGGAGAAGATTGTTCATCTTGTGCTTGCAAGGTGTGAGGAGATCAAGTAAGGAGAACGGGGCACGTGGATTTCGTGTCAGTGGATACTTTACAAGAATAACTATAGTCCTGAGGTCGAGGGTACTGACTGAGGTACAGGAGCTAGTGAGTATATCTTGTAACTGTTCGTGAACTCTTGATTTCTGATTCGTGGTTTTTTCTCCCTGGATAGGGTTTCCACGCTATATTTTGTGTCTGTCTTCTTGTGGTGATTGCTTGGTAGATTTAATTGCTAGTTCGTCTGATTGGTTTATTTCCGCTGTGCATTGATTGTTAATTTGAGAACTAGTAGTAATTCATTCTAGTGGGTCCTAAAAAAACCTTCACACTGTGGAGCTAAAAGTTGGTCAATAATGAAACAAGATTGAAACCTAAGTTCATGTGGTTGAAATGCGAATGCTAAGTCAAAAATTTGTGTAGTCACAAGAGGGATAGAATTAAAGATTTAAGAGATAGCAAAATATATATATATATATATATAACTAGCTTCGATGTAGTTAAAAAACTAAATTTGTTTGAGATGGTTTGGACATGTATACGGCCATATCGGCCCCCATTCAAGATAACCAAAAAGGAATGGTTTCTATTAGGGTTGAGTGAAAAAGGCATGACTCAAGGAAACTTTAAATAGTTAGTTAAGTTCAGTTTGTAACTGATCACAAAGTTGTACACCACTTCTGCCTTCAATCATTCCACCAACTATTCTGCCAGACTTACATGAGTGAAACACCTTGGCTTTGCCCTTTTCCTTCTTTTTTTTCCACAGAAAGCTCTACTTTCATGGTTTGGTGCCAACAAAATCCAGAGGGTGAGGAGAGGGAATGTGGAAAGAAAGAATAAGTTTATTATTTTGTGGGCCAAATATTCAACCTTAGAAATTGATATTTTGAATAGGGTGAAGATAAAGATGGGACCTGAATTTCCTAAGATTTGTTTTTATACAGTGATGGCTGGGTATTTATTTGCGATCTCTTTTTAATTCCATTTTCCATTGAATGTTTCACCAATTTTAACTAGAACCCATATTTAGGAATCCATTTGTTAGAATTCCCAGGAATTCAACTCCACACAAACAAGTAGGCCCGTAATGGTTGTCTTGTTCATGATGAACAAAAGAAAAATAAACAAAGTGCAACAAGAAGCTAATATCCCATCTTCCTTCTCTTCCTTTTCTTTCACAGCATCATATTTTAGGCATCTTCAGAAACTGGATGAACCTTGTTACTATCAATTCTCTGTAACAAAATGACAATCCAAATAAGATGAGAGTGGCAGGATTACAGGAACAGCATGTGCGCGCTACTAGGCCAACTAAGGATGAGTTGGATCACACTGTGCATCCTATTCATACAAGATAAGGACTACTGACCATTCTTCAATCAGATCCTATTCTTTTGGATCTTGTACTGATGACTGCTACAATTTTGGGATTCATTACAGCTACACTTTCCTTTATTGTATAGCAATTGTATATATAAATACAATGTACAAACACACAGAATATCAATGAAAGAAAAGAAGGAAACAAATATTCTCTAATACTGTTTCCACTCCCTTTGCATCTTTTCGTCTCAATAATATCCTTCATGTGCCTAACATCTCAACAAATCTTCTTTCTGTGCATAGTTTTGCCAATGACAATAACTGCTTATTTATTTTTGACTCATCTGGTTTTTGTATTAAGGACAAAGCTACGGGGAAGATGCTTTTCTGCGGGTAGAGTAAAAATGGTCTATATCCTTTTCCAATTCATAGGACTACCACAAATAAAATAAGTCCAACGGCCTATGTTGGTAAACGTGTCTCAACTTCAATTTGGCATTTGCGCCTTGGACATCCAGCGTTTCTGGTTTTTCAACATTTAGCCTCTGCCTCTTTGTTACCTGTCACTGGCACTACTAAACTTCCTTCTGTATGAACCGAATGTCAGATGGGAAAAAGTAAAAAATTGCCTTTTTCGATTTCTTCTTTTATTTCCTCACAACCTTTGGATTTAATACATTGTGATCTCTGGGGGCCTTCTCCTAAACTTTCTATTAGCGGTTTCAGTTATTATATTTCTTTTATTGATGATTGCACTAAATATGTGTGGTTTTATCCCATGACAACTAAAGCTCAAGCCTTTGTTACTTTTCTTAAATTCAAAACATATGTTGAAAATATGCTTTCTCTTAAGATAAAGGCTTTCCAATCTGATGGGGGCGGGGAGTTCACTAGTACAAGATTTAAAATTTTTTTAGACAATCATGGCATTCAACATCGGATTTCATGCCCACACACCCCTGAACAAAATGGTGTTGCTGATCGCAAACACCGCCATATTGTTGAAATGGGCCTTACATTGTTAGCTACTTCTCATATGCCATTAAAATATAGGGTTGAGGCCTTTAATACTGCGGTTTTTCTCATTAATCGCTTACCCACAAAAGTACTTTAAAACAAGTCTCCTTGGGAATGTTTGTTCAAAAGAGTGCCAGATTACGGGTTTCTTCGTACTTTTGGTTGTCTTTGTTTTTCATGGTTAAGGCCCTATACCAAAAACAAATTGGAATTTCGCTCGCGGCCTTGTATTTTTCTTGGGTATAGCATGAATCATCTTGGGTATCGCTGTTTAGATGTTGTCACTAGCCGAGTATTTCTTTCTCGTCATGTGGTGTTCAATGAGACTATTTTTCCCTCTCAACAAACAGTACCACTCATCTAGGGTTGTAAACGGGTCGGTTCCGGTCCGGGTCCAGGGTGGAACCGGAACCGGAACCGTTTTCTAAGAAGGGGAACCGGAACCGGAACCGTTAAGAATAATGGGAACCAGAACCGGAACCGGAACCGTTTGTGAGGCGGGTCTGGTTCCGGTTCTGGGTCTAGACTAATACCTGTATTTTTCTTTAAGAAAATTATATTTTTTTCACATTTCAATTGGATCACGTACCTACAAACACTAATGTGACATTTTGTTTATCAATAACAGACACTTTTAACCAAAAACTCAGAAATCACATCCAAACAGGCAATGAGATGTAGAAAAGTAGAAAACCCTAATGTAAAAAAGTAGAAAGGGTTCTGTTCTCACATAATAAAGTTACCTTATGTTAGTATATATTGGGTCGGGTCCCGGGTCCACGGGTCTGAGCCACTGTGGACCCGGAACCGGAACCGTTTAGGTATCGGTTCCAAAAAAAGGATCCGGAACCGGAACCATTTTCTTATCGGGACCAAAATAAGGATCCAGACCCGGATCCTAACGGGTCGAAACCTTCGGGTAATCGGAGAATCGGGTACCCATTTACAACCCTACACTCATCAGTTCTAATACGGCTGCCCCGGTAAGCTCCGACCTCATGCTTCTACTTAAGCATAAACCAGTGGTCTCTGACAATGTCCCAACTGGGCCACTCCCTAGTGAGCTGAATGGAATCACTACAACTACCTCTCCACATTATACCATTCATGACACATTATTTCAACCAATCATCACATCTACTGATACCCATAATGATAACCTTGACCCACCTATCACATACCACCAACCAAGTCAACATGAGAGACATACAAATTTGCCCACTGCACCACCGGTTCCTACAGATCGGAGTTCGACTGATGAGCACCCTGTACAACTGCCATGCTCTACTGGTGTGCCTACTTTAATGTCTACAATGCCGAGCACAACAGTTTCTAGCAACAACATGCACACTACTTTAAATGGTTCTGCCCAGCCCATGGATAATTTGGCTCAACCCACTGTCTCTCGTCGTTTGAAGCATTTAGTTAAGGCATCTACTAACATCTCTGGGTCCTCCCATTCTATGGTGCCCACTGCCTCACGTCACTCGACCCCTTCATTCAAGAGGTCAGCAAAGACTTCTAGGCCCGCCCATCCCATGGTGACTCGCTTAAAAGATGGCATTCGTAGGCCTAAAAGTCTTTACTCCACTCGCCATCCATTGCCTGCTGCCCTGACTGCCTGCACAACTCCTATGGAACCCACATGTTTCACAATGGCTGCCAAGAGCCCTGAATGGAGAGCTGCCATGGCACTCGAATTTGATGCACTCCAGCGCAATGGGACATGGTCCCTTGTTCCTGCAAAGCCTAATATGAATATTGTGGGTTGCTGATGGATCTATTAACCGCTACAAAGCTCGCTTGGTTGCCAAAGGCTTTCATCAACAAGAGGGGGTTGATTTTACAGAGACTTTTTGTGACGTTTTGATTATTTATTATATATATTATTTATTTTATTATTATTTAATTGATTGTATATTAATTAAATACGCGATTAGTCTAAGTGGGGACCACGCTAGACTTAAGTTTGGTGAGTTAGGCTTGTTGGATAGGTGTCCTAACCCATAGCTAACCCAGGCCCAATTTAGTGGTATAATTCTTTTCTAATCCAAACTCCTATCTTTTTAGAAAAGAAACCCTATTATTTTTAGACTTTAAGTCAGATTACAATTCCTATTCCTATTTCCTATTTATACACCACACTCTTTTAGTTTCACACACAATTCTCTCTTCTAATTTTTCTCTGGATTAGCACCTTTGGCTTTGGCAATAGAGATTCTAGACCGTCTCCGTCAACCGCGGACCTCAGTCAAGTACTTAATCATAATGTGACGTTTTGATTATTTATTATATATATTATTTATTTTATTATTATTTAATTGATTATATATTAATTAAATACGCGATTAGTCTAAGTGGGGACCACGCTAGACTTAAGTTTGGTGAGTTAGGTTTGTTGGATAGGTGTCCTAACCCATAGCTAAACCAGGCCCAATTTAGTGGTATAATTCTTTTCTAATTCAAACTCCTATCTTTTTAGAAAAGAAACTCTATTATTTTTAGACTTTAAGTCAGATTACAATTCCTATTCCTATTTCCTATTTATACACCACACTCTTTTATTTTCACACACAATTCTCTCTTCTAATTTTTCTCTGGATTAGCACCTTTGGCTTTGGCAATAGAGATTCTAGACCGTCTCCGTCAACCGCGGACCTAAGGCAAGTACTTAATCATAATGTGACGTTTTGATTATTTATTATATATATTATTTATTTTATTATTATTTAATTGATTGTATATTAATTAAATACGCTATTAGTCTAAGTGGGGACCACGTTAGACTTAAGTTTGGTGAGTTAGGCTTGTTGGATAGGTGTCCTAACCCATAGCTAACCCAGGCCCAATTTAGTGGTATAATTCTTTTCTAATCCAAACTCCTATCTTTTTAGAAAAGAAACTCTATTATTTTTAGACTTTAAGTCAGATTACAATTCCTATTCCTATTTCCTATTTATACACCACACTCTTTTATTTTCACACACAATTCTCTCTTCTAATTTTTCTCTGGATTAGCACATTTGGCTTTGGCAATAGAGATTTTAGACCGTCTCCGTCAACCGCGGACCTCAGTCAAGTACTTAATCATAATTTGTAGATTTAATACTTGTGTTCTTCCTTGATTTGCGTGTTGATGCATGTAGAAACCCCTTTGATGCCCTTTTCATATGATAATGCTAATATGTTATTTTGACCCATGATGTAATCGGAGACTGTGATTTCATTGATTGTTCTTATTTTAGTGTCACCGTGCAGTGCTTCCAAAATTTTATAAATTGTGTGTCAAAACCATTGTACCCGTGTTTGATCGGTGAGGCTCACTGTCCAGATCACCATGATGCGTTGGACCAAGTTGGGTTTCTGTGGGTGGTTATTTTAAGCTACTATTATGGAAAAGAAGTTCTGTGCATGAGGTCTGAACAGGACCTCTTTTTGGAAAAGAACTCCCATGTGACTTAACTTTAACACTTGTCAGAGCTTTCCCATGCAACCCATTAGTTTTTAAAATTTTAAAGGAAAGGTTCTGTGTTGTTGGTTTTCTACTTGGACATGAATTGGAAAGAATGGTTTTGTGTGGAATGAAGTAGGAAACGTCTTGGACCCATAGGAATAGGAATGACCTAGTGATGATGTCATCTCATATAACATGAGTAGAGAACCTGATGTGGTGGGATTATAGGAGAGAGAATGGTGATGATGTCATCCCATGTGACCATAGGTTTTATAAATTAGAAATAAAGGCCCTGGTTTATTTATAAACCCAACTTAGACCTTTTGGTTTATTTTGAATGTGAAAAATGTTTTGGATGAGATCCTCATATTTTTCTAAAATTATAAATTAAGATTGTGATATATCATTATTATTTGCAAATTAAATATTAAATGATATCTTTGATTTTTAATATGTTAAATTATATTTTTGTACCTTATTAATTGGATCATTGGACCTGAGTAAATATCGTCTGGGCACACGGTATATTACTAACGTGAGGTTTAGTACTTCGTATGACCTCGGGGAAATCCTAGTGGATTCGAGCTCAACCCATCTTTATTGGAAAACCCTTAATTGGCTCTATGCACCATTGATTGAGAAAGGATGTGTTGGTCTTTTATCTATTTAGAGATTACTGTGGTTGTTGGGTACGAGACCTTATGTTTGACCTTAGGATTGGCTTGTGATTATTCCCTGACCTTCGGGTTTGCAATATGATTGTGATTGATGCTGGTTTATTAGCTACATACCCTATGTTGATTGGATATGGACCGTGGTGTGGCTTGGTATTTGATTGAGATATTGTGGACGTTTATTCGAATGATTTGATTGGTATTCGATTGTGGATTATTGTAAGATCCCGACCCCAGTTCTTTTGTTTAGCATTGTTTTAATCGTGGTTTAGCTTTTTAAGTGAGATTTGATTTAGTTTGATTTTGTTTTCGAGCTTGACCGGATTTTTCCTTGCCTTGGAGACTTTGTAGACCGTTGACTTTAGTTTGACCCGGTCTTTAGGATTTGTATTTTTATGGGAAATTACTTCGGATTTCTAAAAATTCTGGATTTGGTGTATTTCGACTTATTTTATGAAGTTTAACAACTTTCATGTTTTAATCATTTTGGTTTGATACTCAGAAATCACGCTTTTCGAGGAAAAAGGGCAAAACTGACTTTTCACCCTAAATCTGTCCATGAATTTCGAAAATTCCAGAAATTGGGGAAATTATACTTTTTGGAAAGTAGATATTTCGCCGATCGTTTTTGTCTTCTTCGTCGTTTTCATTCGGGACCCGCAAACATTAGTTTCAGCCTTGGTGAGTTTGGGGCCCATGGGGCCCAGCCCATTTTCTCTATAAAACCCATGGATCTCTCTTCTCTTCTCCCATTCTTCATTTCCTGCAACAAGAAAAGGGGAGTTAGGGTTTCTCCCAGCCCCCTTCCTCTCTCCTCATGTATCCCTTCTCCTTTGATGCTAAATGGAGATTTGAGCTCCTCTTCTTCTTCCCCATCTTTCAAGCTTCCCCTAGATGCCATTTTTGAGATGATTGAGCTAGAGAAGACCCCTCATTCAAGCCTCTCTTCTTTGTTAGGACTTCTCAAGGTTAGCAATGGTTTTCTTTCCCTTAGATCTTTGTTTTCCTCCTCATTTGGAGTGTCTTATTCCGACATGCATTGGGTTTTCATGAAGTTTGGAAAATGGTGGATTTCTAGGGTTTATTCATGAGCCATTTGGGGGTTTTGTGATTTTGGAGCTTGAGGCCATTAGAGGACTTCATGGAGTGTTTTTACATCTTCTCTTGACCAAGGCAAGTGGATTTTCAATTAATGTGATGTTTTCATGTTTTTGTTGGGTTTTATGGTTTTTCCTCATGTTAATCTAATCCTTTATTAATTATGGATTTACTTTGATTGAATGAACCATTGTTATTTTGATTTCAATATAGGTTATTGCTTTACAATGCATGGGAGGTTTGCTTTCACTTGGTCATTTAGAAAGAAAATTGGACTATCTTGTGTTTGGTGTTCAAAGAGAAACTTTGTTTTGAAAAGGCTTGTGTTTGATCAATTGGATGGATTTATGGATGGTGATTGATGAGTTTGGAAGGTCAAGAAGGGCCCAAAGAATCTATGAAATTTGTATGAAAGGTTGGAAATGGAAAATGATCAGAAAAATCAGAGAAAATGCAAAGGAAATGGAGGTTTTCTGCACTCGGGCCGGACTGGGCAGGCCCAGTCCGCTCGAGCGACCCACTGGGTCGCTCGAGCGACCCAGCTTCTGTCTGGGTCCGCTCGAGCGGGCCTGGGTCCGCTCGAGCGGGCCTGGGTCCGCTCGAGCGAGCCCAGCTCAGTCTGGGCTGGGTTGAGGTCCGTTTATGGATCAGTTTTGGGCCTGTTCTTTGGGACTTCTTTGGGCTTGTCTTTGGGCCTGTTTCAAGTTTAGTTTTGGGCTATTTTAAAACTGTTTATTGGGCCAGTTCAGATCTGATGTTGGGTCATCTTTGGGCCTGACATTTGACTGTTTTTAATGACTGTTAGTGGACTGTTTTAGAATTTGGTTGGTGGGCCTGTTTTATGGTTAGTTTGGATTGGTTTTAAAACTTGTTCCTTAGGCCATTTAAGGACTAGTTGTGGACTGTTTTTAAGACTGTTTGTGGGCCTGTTCAAGGCCAGTTTGGGCGGTTTTAAAAACTGTGTATTGGGCCTTTCAAAGTTTTGTTTTGGGCTGCCTTAAAAATCAGTTTTTGTGGGCTCGGTTAAAGTTCAGTTTTGGGTTGTTTTAAAAATATGTTTTGTGGGCCAATCAATGTTTAGCTTTGGGCTGTTTTTGAAATGTGTTTTGTGGCCCAATCAAGCTTAGTGTTTGGACTGTTTTAATAATGGTTTAGGCCTTGTTTAAAAAGGGATATTTTGAGCTAAATAAGTAGGCTATTTTGGACTTGAATTAGGGCCAGCTATGGGCCTGTTTTGAAGAGTTTTGACATTACTTTGATACTCGGAAATTTGTGAAATGGGAATGATGTGAGAATGAGTGCATGTGAAATTACCTGGGAACCGTTCGGGTCTTAATGCGCACTTATCATTTAAATATTATGGATTTTCATTGGCATCAAACGCGCTTTGTATTAATTAATGTTTAAAGGTTAAATGTGCATTGAGGTGGTTCCTTGGTAAGTCATTAAGTCATTCTCCACTGTCCATTCCATTTCAAGTCAGAAAAATGTATTTGTATTTGCATTTGAATTTGAATTTGTTTTCTTTGGTGAACTAATTTAAATAGCATCGATGATTTGTTATAAAATCATGTGTCTTCCCATGTTCGAAAGGGTTGCTCGTATGATTTTATACAAATCACCTCGATGCGTATTTGAACGGTTACCATAGATATTCGTATGTTTTCTCCGATTCGATTTGAAAAGAGATTTGGAGTATGTTCGTCACGTTCGGGATTTCTTCGATGAGATTATTGTTTTGATAAGACTCGTATTTGAAAATAAAACCCTCGAGGCAAGACTGGGCCAGAGCTATGTGGTGCGAGCCCATGAGCCAAAGAGGCTATGACTTCGAAAACAAAACCCTGAGGCAAGACGGGGCCAGAGCTATGTGGTGCGAGCCCCTGAGCCAAAGGGATTAGTATTATGTTAGATTTGCATCTGTTTGAGTTTGAAAACTAAAGGCACCACTAGGCTTAGGTCACCTTGTCGGGCTGATCACCCGGCTTGGGATCTTTACTCTGTCCGCCAGCTGCAGCTTGGATTCCGTCTGTACCGACCATGGCAACGGTAATGATCTGCCGGTCCCATTTGTATGGCTACGGTTCTGATCCTCTGTTTAGTACCACGTTTAGTGGCTACGCTCTGTTTGCTCTTATTACTTCGGTGATAGGAGGATTTAGCTATTTGTGGTCGCCTAGGTTTTATTCACATATTACTTTAGTTTATGATTCTTGTCGGTTATGCTTTTTATGCTTTGATTTGTTTAATGTTACGATATCGACCTTTATCGTATTGTTTCTACTGTTCAGTTTTAAATGTACTTCCAATTATTAAATGCTTCGCTTAAGTGGTTATCTTTTCGAGATAATTATGCTTTAGAGTCTGTCCGTTTATTTGTCTCGATATTTATGTTCGGACTTTCGACCGTTTTAGCGTGTTTTATTGTCATTATTGTTTAGATCATTTATCCGGTTTTACGATGATTTCGTCTGGTTTTATTTATGTTCTTTCATTCATATCATTTGTTTATTTGCTTGCCAGACCGTCGTGTCTGACCCCTTTTGTTTGGTGCCAGTTTCTTCTCTTTTCTGTTTGTAGGTGTTTGATCAGAGGAGGCGGTGGGACCGCCGGTCTGACGTGAGAGGCTGCCCGTTGATATCATCTAGATGTCAAGTTTGGCACCGGAGTTCGTATCAAACCTTTGGGGGTAGTATTTCTGTTTAGTTGGTTATATTGTTGTATGGCTTTATCAGCCTTTTTCTTTTGGGTTTGTAATTAAGACATTTGTTAATTGTAATCTGAATATGCGGGAAATAATAGATTTGTTACTACCAGCTCAGTGTGTTGTGATGTATGATTTATGCCAGTCTGTTTATGATGGCTTTATGACATTGGTTGAGTACGACACGGAACCCGATGGCCACGGATTCCGAGTCGTAACACCATGGTTAGCTTCCGCGAAAAATATACTCTGATTGTGTTGGCTTGTGATTATCCTCATTCACGCGGATCTTGGGAACTATAACAAAAAGTTTCAAATTATTCCAAAATTTCGCACCCCGAGATCAGTTCGCTGCAGGTCCCGGTTTCGGGGCGTGACAATTATTGTGCAGCCAGCCCTTCACTTTGACTTAGATTTCTGTGTCAGAGCTTTACAAGATCATTAGGTATATTCTACTATGATATGTATATGTATATTGATTGGGTCATATTCGAACAACTGCAGTTGTAATTGGACGGTTGATCATCGATGTATACGGACACTGTAATATCTGAATTTCGAACCGGTTTATCCGGCCTACGATTACGAACCGGTTTATGACCGCCGGCCTTCGAACGGGTTTTCCCGCTTTATAGTTAGGGCTGACCACCCAAAGCAGTGGCTTTGCTTCTGTGTGTTTATTGTATTGCTCTATTGTGTAGATTGGATTTAATAACTACACTTGGTAGTTAAAACTTCCATTGAACTCTTGGCCCTCCAACTCCAACCTGCCCCATTAGAAGTCTGACTTGGCCCAATAAATGATCGGGTCAACTTGGCCCAAAAGCAACCCAACTCAGCCCAATAAGGGATTAGGTCAATCCGAATCAGGCCCAATAACATACAAAATAAAACATCCTCATTACAAGCCCAAGCCCAACACCAAGGCCAAACCTTTCCACGCCAACTTGATAGATTTACTCAAAGAAACATATATAATTAATGCAATTCTCTCTTCAACAATACCCAAGGTGGGACTCTAGTAATGAAGCTGTCTTTCCTATTTTGAAAATTTGCAACATAAATACTCATGAAAAACAAGCATTTTGAACATGACAATTGAGTGAAAGTGGTTAATACATATCTCAAATAATGCCCCATCTTACGTCATCTTCATATGAAAGGAAAAGGATGGAGAGGCATGTTTTAACTAATAAGATCTATTTGGTTAAAAATATCTCTTCAATCGTGAACATTCTTGGGCTTGAATGGATATGGCTCAACTGAATGATGGATGGGATGATTAAAATGATTATTTTGAGAAGAGAAAGAAAGCTGAGGTGATTGGGTTATTTTGAGAGAGAGAGGTGAGTTTCAGACCTGTCATTGTGAGCTGATACTGGCAATACTTCTGAGCTCGGAAGAGTGCAAAGAGGAGAAAGGAGAGAAGCTGATTGTTGTGGCCTGAATGTCTACCCAGGTGATCCCCATGCAAGTAGGCCCCTATTGATTTTTGCCACCCTACCTTGTTGGTGTGAAAAGTTCAAAAATGTATTATATAGTGAATGGCCCAAATGCTATAGGTAAAATAGAAATTTAATTTTCTCTCATCTTGATGGGAATTATTATGGAAGAGGTGGCCATTTTACTGGTTTGCTCTTTCGTTTCCGGATAGCCTTCGTTTTGGCTATAGCATTTCTCTATTTAATATATGTTTTTTTACAGTCATCTCCCTATATCCCATCAAGTTCCAAATTTAATTTTCTCTCATCTTGATGGGAATTATTATGGAAGAGGTGGCCATTTTACTGGTTTGCTTTTTCGTTTCCAGATAGCCTTCGTTTTGGCTATAGCATTTCTCTATTTAATATATATATTTTTTTACAGTCATCTCCCTATATCCCATCAAGTACCAAAATCTTGTGGATTGGTCCATCCAGAGCCTGTTATCAACTCATTATCTAGTAGTAACTGAAAAGCACATACAACAAAGGTTAACATGAAAAACAAGAGTCTTTTATTATCAAATTTTTTAGGTTCATGAACACCACCGTGCTCATTGGTGCAAACACAAAGTGACACTTAAATGGATTAAAATCAACACACATGCAAACACACACACGTACATACGACTTAACATAAGTCGTACACGATATGAAAATAAAAATATAATTCAAAACCCATGGTGATTGATGGAAGCAAACAGGGAGGCTCCTCCGTAGAACAGCCTCCTTTATTATGATGACGATAAGACACACAACAGTAGTAGCACCGGCCAAAGTAGGAGGGGTCTTCAAGGTAAAGTCAGATTGTTCCAACCGAAGACAAAAGCTCCTAGGTGCTTCCATCCTTCATCAACCCCCACCAGCCATTCCTCATCAAATGCACTCCAAAGGAAGGTTTCAATAATTCTGTTCTTGTTCTTGGGAGTCCCATTTTCAATGTGACTTTTCAGATTGGTGTTGTAGGTCTTGGCGTTTTGGACCGTTGCCTTTGTATCGCCTGGGTTAGCTTGACGTGGCCACCCACTTGCTACCACAATTTTTGTATCTTCAAAGCCCAAGTCCTTCATAGCACCAAAGAAGCTGTCCACCATGGCATCAAATACAAACTTGTATTCGGTGTTGTCTTGATCAGTAAGGAACTTGTTAGCGGTGGCACTAAGAAGGAAGTTGTCATCGTCTACCTTAATTGAAATAGGGATGTTAGCCATTTCAAAGTAGGGCATTGCTTTTATGAAGAGTGGGGAATCCTTCTCTTTAAGGAATTTAAGGATATCACCAAATAAGTCTTTCGATTCGAACCGGCACTTGGAGGGAAGATTCCCGATGTCGTATGTGGAGGCGAAGCTGGAATTGTCTGCAAGCGTGGACACCTTGATTTCGTGATGCCCTTTGAGAGCGGCATATAAGTTTTCCATTGCCTTAACTAAGTCCATACAATCATCAGTGCTCATATTGGACAGGTCACCCACGCAAACATGAGTGAAACCAACGGATTGATGAGAGGATATGTTATTTTCAACCCAATGATTTGCAGCATAAACGTCGGAGGAGAAGCCCTTGATCATTGAGTTTGGAATGCCCAAGACGACTTTGATTCCGTGATTGTTAAGGGCTGTCAGAAGCTCACTGTCCGCCTCAGAAACCCACATCTTCGAGTAGTCGTTTTCTTTGAACATCTTCACAACTTCCGCTGCACTAGGTGAGTTGCTCGTTTGTCGCCCATAATAAAGACCAATTCCAGACCCTACATTAGTTATAGATACACGAGTAAATGGATAGCAAAAACAAGATAAAATATAGGAGATTTGACATATTAATTTCCCTTAAAACATATTTCCCCAATTTCATGACTAAAAACCTATTAATGTCACAAGACTCTTATTCATAATTTTTTTTTTTTTTTTTTTACTTTTCGGCCCGAAACCCATGATAACATGGGAGTTTAAAAACCCATGATATCATGGGTTTTTAAACTCGATCCCATGATATAATGAGATCCAGGGAAAAAAAGTAGAAAAGAAAATGTCTACCAGGGTTGACATTATTAAATGTTCAGTCATGAAATTGGCGATGCAGGATTTAAGGGGGATTGATATGTCCAATCCCATAAAATATATGCGCTTGATATGGATTGCCTATGATATACGGGTCACGCTTTTCTAAAATAATAAATGGCCCTATGCCAGATTGAATTTTTGCAATTGGGTTACCTTTGTCTTTAGGATAAAACTCCTTACCACTCTCTAGTTGAGACTTTCATAGCACCCCTAATTTTTTGGACCTCCAAAAATATGGAAGCACTTCCAAGATTATGTATCTAATCACTCCTAGATTGGAATCATCTAAACAAATGTTCCGAAAATCATTGTCGTATCCTTCTAGAACCATTATATATATTAAAGCAATGTTGAGGGTGGTTAGAGAGGGAGCCACATCAGCACTAAAAAAAACTCTCCTTTCGAAAAAAAATACCCAAGAAAAAAAAAAGCAAAGCGTTCAGCCACTAGACTCCTCCCAAACAAGTCTCTTCTCTTACTCGACCCAAACAAATCTCCTCCCTTACTCCTAATAATAGTTATAATCTTAAATATACCCTTAAATCTAGATCAGCAGCAAAACTCCTCTTATATATTTAAAGAACTGAGGACAATCAAATTCATATTCTCTTCTATCGTCAGGAAACTTCAATCCACTCTCATCCCTTTCATGACTGACTTCATCCTTGGGAGATCTTTGAACCCCAGTTTCTGCAAAACAACTCAACTTGCATGTAGTGAGTAGCAACATGTGTCCATACACATAGGCGACATATTTATGCTCAGTGAGAATGCAGATCTCTCAATCTAGTTTCTTCAAAACAACTAAACTTTTTATGCTTGCAGTTAGTAGCAACATGTGACCACAGGCGACATTTATGCTTTGTAAGTACGCATTTGTTCATAGGCATAAGGATTACAGTGTCATTATATTAGACATTGATAGATGATTTATGGGAGAAAGTCTACAATCATAATGTATCAATCTGATCAACAATCCTTTTACCAAAAAAAAAAAAAAACCGTATCAACAATCATAATGTATTTAAAAAAAATCATAATGATTGGACTTACCTACTAATTTCTTCCCATTCAGACTGTGTCATTTCTAATTTATCTTGTGAATGAAGTGCAGTATGTCTTTGAGCCTGATAAGTCACTTTTTTATTGGACTCAACTTTAATGATACAAATTTTCTACTTGTGAGGAACTCTTACCAATAATTTGCAACACATTTTTTACTATTTGCATCATTTTTATTTATTTCTGTTTCTGCTGGTTCGATGTGCAAATCCACTTAAGTGAGGATTTATAAATTTTATGGGGGTTGGTCAGATTTGAAAATCCTAATAAATGAAAATTTTTATTCGTCCAAATCCTCAGAAATTTACAATTGCCAAACATGGATTTACAACAACTTTAAAGAAACCAAAAAACCTTTCCCCAAATATTTAATTGCCAAGCGTGACCTTTGTATAAGTTTGCCGTGACCTAATTAGTATAAGTTTGACGTGATCAAACGGTGTATTGATTCTTTGGAATCCTGAAAACGGCATGTAATTTGTAAGGTGTAAATGATTGTTGGGATGATAAGTATATCAATCTGAATATTAGGCACTAAGGCAATAACTAACACTTGGTAGTTAAAACTTCCATAGCCAACTCTTGGCCCACCAACTCTAACCTGCCCCATTAGAAGTCTGACTTGGCCCAATAAATGATTGGGTCAACTCATCCCAAAAGCAACCCAACTCAGCCCAATAAGGGATTAGGTCAATCCAATCAGGCCCAATAACTTGCAAAATAAAACCTCCTCATTACAAGCCCAAGCTCAAGGCCAAGCCCAAGACAAAGGCCAAACCTTTTCAAACCAACTTGATAGATTTACTCAAAGAAGCATATATATATATATATATATATAAATGTAATTTCTTTCCAACGATATCCAAGGTGGGATTCTGGTAATGAGGCTAAGGGTTCTTTCCTATTTTGAAAATTTGTGACATAATTAAAAATTGCACTACCACAATAGGGCCGCAAGGGATTTACCCGGCTCCCCCCGGGCCCGTAGGGATTAGTTCGGCCCAAAGGGCTGGAACATCCTTCGATATCAAAAAAAATAAAATAAAAATGCAACGTATATACTTTTGAAAAAACAAACATTTTGAATGCGACTATTGAGTGAATGCGGTTAATACATATCTCAATTAATGCCCCATCTTACGTCATCAATTGGACTGATAGGTTTCTATTCCTTTCATATGAATGGAAAAGGATGGAGAGGCATGTTTTTTTTTTTTGTGTGTGTGTGTGAGAGAGAGAGAAGGGGGGGGGGGGGGGGGGGGTTTTTTTTTTTTTCAGACCTGTCATTGTGAGCTGATAATGGCAATGCTTTTGACCTCGGATTTCGGAAGAGTGCAAAAAAGAGAAAGGTTTAAAGCTGATTCCTATGGCCTGCTGAATGTTTGCTGCTTAAATAGAGAAAAAAAACGGAGGGCAGGAGTAGGACCCTCGTCGTGTCACTATATTACATCAGCCCGTTGATTGAGTGAGCTACACGGCAGCCCGTTGTAAATTGTAATAGCAACTTGCAAGCGCATTTTCCAAATCTCTTTTCAAATGTGCATTTTGCAAGTTAGTAGTATTTTTTGCAAAATGCCCTTTCACAAACTTTTAACAAGACTTTCCAAGATTACCCTTATGCTTTTGACAATTTTCTCCAACGGTCTCTCTAAAATGCTGCCACACTAGATGATTTCTCTCGCGGTAGCTAGCCATATTAAGTCCTGGCATCTTGAATTTTAACCCCTACTTGTCTATATCTCCAAAGCACTGAAGCAGGTAAAGGTTTAAAACATAAAGGCCTATTTTTTTTACTATAATTTCTTACATAAATTTATAATATTTGGTTTTTTAGAAATGCATGCTGTGACAGTCACATTATGTCTCATTGCATTTGCTAATACCATATTTCTTTACAAGCATTTCAAAATCCTAGTTATATGCAAGGTCTCAAATGACCTTTGACAATTTAAGAATTTCATCTCCTTTGTCTTTTGGTAAAATTTTTTTTATACTTAAGTACAAGGGAGCATCCAGGATTTCCACTATGTCTGAGAATTTAGAAATTCTCCAAACAGGAATTTCTTGATATTCTAACAAATAAAAGACTATGTCTGAGAATTTAGAAATTCTCCAAACAGGAATCTCTTGATATTCTAGCAAATAAAAGAGCGTCTAACACACATATTTACTCTTTGCCCTATACCCACTATATAGAAGTAGAGGCGGAGGTTGTCATGTGAACATTGATTTGGGCATCCTCATGGCGTAGTCCTTTTTTTTTTTTTGTTTTAAATTCTAATGGAGTAAATCAAGATCCTAACTGTTGGATAAACTCAGAAGGTTAAACACGGTTATAAGTCCAAATTCCAGTCGGTGGATCATCGTATATTCTGAGATATTTACAACAACATTTCAGATATTTAGATCTACATTGTTTTTTTACATCTACGTTTATTTATTTTCTTTTTATACTTTTGTGGGCCTCAAGCACATGATCCAAACTCCTAATCCTCTTAGGAATGTTAAACACGGCCAAGGGTAAAACCTCAAGGCTTGATTCCTCATGGATCTTGAGAAAGTTGCAAAACAGCTCAACCGTTAAATGTAACTTGCATTCATTGCTGGGTTGTAGACATGTCCTTGGGCAATCTGGTTTTTTACTCTCTTTTTTCTTAAATTCTAGGACCATAAATCATCATCCAAGCTGTTGGACAGATTAAGAAGGTGAAACACAACTATGGTCCAAACTTCATCGGTTGGATCATTATATATTTTGAGATATTGGTAAAAAAGAAAACTCCAGGCATTTATATTTATTTTTTTGACATATGTGGGCCACAAAAGTAAGAATTGGACCGTTACTTCTCTTTATAAGGCTAAAGACGGATATGGAGGGTCAATTTTCAAAGTCTTATTCTTTATGGATCTCAAAAAAATTATAAAAAAAAAACTTTCAACCACTTATTTGAAAAAGTTTATTTCAATCAATTTTATTGTGCTACGAAACAACTATTTCTAAGGCATCTATTTCTAACAAGTCCATTTGAAACATATCTATTTCATTTATATGATATTTTCCAAAAAGGGCCTAAGCCAACCAATGGAATCACCACGTGGAGTTGTTCTTTTGTGCATATGTGATTTGGCTATCCAAGGATCAATCACTAGGTATGCCAATTTTTCCACATTTGTTGTCTCCTTTCCACTTATGTAGTCCAGTTTGAGGCTGGGGTAAAAAAAATACTTAGAAATGTGAGGGTATTTTTGGAGGGAAAAAAATGCCGACTTAGTTAATTAATCATTAATGCGAAACATCATAGAAGAGAATTTGGGAAATCCTGTTCCAACTTGTGGGCTGATGTGGAGCACCATCATTGGTGAGGGCAAGTTGCTGCACCATACCGACACTGCACCAAGTCCTGCCAAAACACTTAAATGTACACACGATGATTTTGGATCGTGTTACTGTGTGGTACTGGTTCCTCAGCAATTCTAACACATTGGGTTTTGTCGTTATTTTAAGAGTGAGGCTATTGGCACCACATTTTCTTCTCTTCCCACCGCACTACAAGACAAAAAAAAAAAAATTTCCTAAACTACCCTTCCTCCCTCCTCCCTCTCTTCCCTTCCTCCTCCTCCCTCCTCCTTCTTCCTTCCTCCCTCTCCCAGCCTCCACCCTCATCCCCCTCCCCTCCCCCTCCCAGTCGCCGGCGGGGAGGGAGATCGGCCGGCAGCCGGCTCCGGAAGCCCCCGGCCGGCTGGCCTCCCTCCCCCTCTCTCCCTCTCCCTCTTTCTTCCTCTCTCCCTCTTCTTTCCCTCTTCTCCCTCTCTCCCTCCCTCTCCTTCCCTCCCTTACTTTCTTCTCCCTCCCCCTCCCCCTCCCCCTCCCCCTCCCAGTCGCCGGCCGGGGGGGGAGATCGGGCTGCAGCAGGTCGCCTGCTGCAGCGCCTGTTGCAGCGCCTGCTGCAGCGCCTGCTGCAGCCCGATCTCCCCCCCCCGGCCGGCGACTGGGAGGGGGAGGGGGAGGGGGAGGGGGAGGGAGAAGAAAGTAGGGGAGGGAAGGAGAGGGAGGGAGAGAGGAAGAAGAGGGAAAGAAGAGGGAGAGAGGAAGAAAGAGGGAGAGGGAGAGAGGGGGAGGGAGGCCAGCCGGCCGGGGCTCCCTCCCCGCCGGCGACTGGGGGGAGGGGAGGGGGAGGGAGAAGAAGAGTAGGGGAGGGAAGGAGAGGGAAAGAAGGAGGGGGAGGGAGAAGAAGAGTAGGGGAGGGAGGGAGAGGGAAAGGAGAGGGAGAGAGGGAGAAAGAGGGAGAGAGGGAAAGGGGGAGGGAGGCCAGCCGGCTGCCGGCCGGGGCTCCCTCCCCGCCGGCGGCTGGGGGGGGTGAGGGGGGAGGCTGGGAGAGGAAGGGTGGAGGCTGGGAGAGGAAGGGTGGGTTGAGGGAGGAGGAGGAGGAGGGAGAAGGAGGAGGAGGGAAAAAAGGGGGAGGGGTAGTTTAGGAAAAGGTTTTTTTTTTTTTTTTTCGCGGTGGGAAGAGAAGAAAGTGTGGTGCCAATAGCCACCCTCTTATTTTAATTTGTTTTGCTTTCTCGGGTCCTCTATATTTATTCGATTTTAGTCAGGTGTAGTTTCTTTTTAAAATGCCAAGGACTCAAGACTTTATAGGGTCGGTCGTCTTTAATTTTTTCAGGCTGTCATTGTTTTTCAAACTTTTAGACTTAGGTAGATACTGATGACTGACATTATTGGGGTTTTCATAATTTTATGATTTTTTTTTCTTCAGAAAACTATTATATTTTTATGGAATCTTAAAAATACTCTTATATTGTGTTTTTACTTAAAAAAACTCTTGACTGATGGTCAATCCCAATAAAAAGCAATGCCTTTCGCACTTTCTCTTTGTATTTTCTGTTTTTTCCATTTTATCCCTTACATTTATTGAAAAGTTGAAATGACACTTTTTATTACAAAGAGAATAAAGCAAGGATTTGGCAAAAAAAAAAAAAAAGAGAGAGAAAAGTAAATGTTAAAAATGTTATTTCAACATCCTAATAAATGCAAAGGGCAGGGGTGTTTTTGAGATTTCATGAAATACAAGGGCCCTCTTATTTTATTTTATTTTTCTTGTGTCGGCTTTTCTTAATTTCCAAATTTGGACAACCAATCAGAACATGTTTTTTTTCCTCGGGTCCTTTCTATTTACTCTATTTTAGTTAGGTCCGCTTCCTTTTTAAGATTTTTAAGATAGACTTATAGTCGTCTTTATTATTTTGGGTTGTCAATGTTGTCCAAATTTTTAGTCAACTTTGCCGGCTCTTCTTTATTTTTGGGTAGTCTCCCTCCCTTCATTTTATTATTTTTAAAAGATGATACTATTCCGAAGATAAAAGACTCCCACTGGAAATGGATGTCTTCATGAGTTGGCGCCAAATATACTATACCACTTTGCCAACCTAACCCCAAAAAAATAAAAATATAAAAACTTAGGGTCCACTATGTTTTTCTTTTAGGTTTAATTTTAATTTTTGTGATCCTCATCACTCCAATGTTTATTTATTTATTTATTTATATTGTTCATCTCCATGGACATCCTACTTGGCTATGGCTGGCAGAGGCGTTCATGGCTTAGTCGGGCCAGACTGAGGTTATCCAAATCCGGCCCGACTTTAGAAACATAAGCACATATCCGTCCCAAGTCCAACATTGGTTGTAAATGTCGGACCCAAGTCAGCGATTTACTCAATCAAGCCGGCCGAAACAGCCTTTCTTCATGTATAGGGTTTTTTAGCAATTATTTTGACAAAATATCACTAAATTACATGAACTTATTATTCGAGATGGGTTGGATTGCGTTTTGAACTTTCTATCACTTAATTTAAGCCTACCAAAATACTAAACAGGTCAAGATTATATATCCAAGCTTGACCCACAGCAGGCTGGCCCTGCCCATGAGCACCCTAATGGCTGGTATTTTGTGCTTTTATTTATCCAAGCCCAGTCCTATTGGTTTGGCCCTCCTCATGAGCACCCTCGAAGTATTGGTGTATTCTAAGTCTCGCTAAGAGCGTGAAGAGAATTTAAGAGCACTTTTATAGTTGTTGAGAGAGTTAATAAATTATATGTCAAGCCGAATAAGTACAAATTTTGGCGAGGCCAAATCGTTTATCTTGGCCACATCATCTCCAAGGATGGACTAGTGGTGGATCCTGCCAAGATTGAGGTCATTGTTAGCTGGAAAGTCCCGAAAAATGCGGTAGAAATACGGAGTTATCTAGGCCTTGCTGCCATGTTTACGAAATTGATTTGGAAGAATGTGACTTTTACATGTTCAGAAAATTGTGAAGCAGGTTTTCAATAACTAAGGAAAAGGTTGACTACAACTCTTATTCGATCCCACTCTTACCTTCTAAAAATTATGGTTTTGTTAGGTTTAGTCATGCATTGGGAGTTGTTGATCGCTCACCCCAAGTGGATGGTTGCCAAGTAGTAATATATATCCCAGTGAGAACGGGGTCAATCCACAAGGAATTAACTTGTAGATGTCCTAGAATTATCTAAAACTAACCTAAAAGAATCCATACAACCAACCAACTACTTTTCTGAAAATTAATTACAAATGTTAAAAACTTTAAAAATAATCCTAATCTAAAAACCTTAAACTAGTAAACTGCATCAATAATAAGCATGATCAAACAACCAATTTCAGAAAATTAAATTTAAAATTTAAAATTAAGAAATAAAGTAAATAGCAATTAAATAAAAGATCCCGGGGTCTGGGGATCAATTCTCCTCCTAATAATTTGAAGTGGAGTAGCTTCAAACCTCTTTTTCAATATGTGTCATCAATCCAAGTTAGAAAAAGAACAAAATAAGTTATTTTAAACAACTAACTTCTACAATGGCTATTCAAACATTTCATGCTCAATAGATCTTTTTGCGCAAATCCTACATTGATTCTAGGCATGCCATATATATCGAATATAAGACACTATAGAATTGATAGATTTAAACAACTATCACCAAAACCATTCCTTTATATTACAATTGCTAAATAAATCCAGTTTTAGTTCTATCTATGTACAAGACCAATAAAATTACATAAAACACCACATTTTTTGCTTAAAAATAAAAACTAGCATGTCGTGGTCTTCGTCTTCAACGTACTTGAGAATCCAGCATTACTGACTTTTACGGGACACGACGAAGAGGCCTTGAACGAGGACTAGAAGGTAGTAATCGTGGTGGAATGGGTCCAAAGTGGTGGTAGACCAAGTTGGGTGAAGAGCATAAGGTATAATGGTAGAAAGAGATCGAGAGGTGGAGAAGGGTGAAAAAATAGGGCGATAAATAGTGACGTAAATAGTGCTCAATGAATAGTGCATGCCCCTTTTTTGTGTATTTATGGTTTTTGCTTGCTTGTTATGCAAGTTTGAGTGGGTTTATAAAGGTGGGTTGGCTCGGGTTCCAAGTTTGAGAGAGTTTTGAAAGGTTAAGAATAAAGGGATTCTTGAATTAGTTTCCAACTTGGATTTCTTGGTGAGCAAGAACCTTCTAATTTAAGGCCTCTTTTGTCACTTGGAATCTCTTTGCTTGGTTCCCACTTTGTTTTGAAGACTCTTTTAATAATCTGAAATTTAAAATTGTAGCAAACTTGGAATTGAAGGTGAGCTCCATTTTTTTTTTTTTTTTGCTAAATTGCAAATTGAATTAAGAAAGAGAGATTATAGCCAAAGAAAGAAAAAACAGAGAAAGAAAATCAACATAAGAAAGAAAGAACAGAGCTCTATCTCATGTAAGGATAGGGCTGGTTACAAAGGACCGCGAGAAAGAAAGAGGCTAATGTGTTACTGTTAAAGGAAGAAGACATATTGCTTAGGGACAAGGCAATTAGGATATTCGTTCTTTTCGTCATTGATATATTGTTATTCTCTTATGATAATTACCTGTCATTACTCACTTTGTTCTTGTGTTTTATTTATGAATTATGCTTTCGTGCTTGCTGTTTACTTTGTTTATTGGTGCATAGGTACGAATCCCTACCCTACCAAGGAGACGGTGGAGGGTCAAACGTTTCAAGCGTTTGAGCCAGTTGACGAACCCGAGTGGAGAGCCGATGATGGCCAAAGAGCCGTCTGAGTCTGTGTCAGAGTGACTTTTATCATAGAGACATTTTTTACTAGCAAATTATTCATAATGAACCTAATTTTATTTAGTTGTTTTATTTAGGTTATTTTGGAAACTTTAACCTTAAATATTCAGTTAGTTATGTGTTGGTTTGATTTTGAAGATTGATACCAATTGATTTAATGCTTCCGCAAATGTTTTATTATGACTCACCATGTTTCGAAATTTTTGTGGGTCCATATTTGGGAGCTTGTGTTGCATTAAACACAGGAAATTGAATATTTATTCTTATTTTTCATGTTTTCCCCTGGTTGTATTTTGGGGACGTGACACTTTTAGCCCTGTAGCCAAACCTACAACAATTCGCATTGTTCTCTCCCTTGCAGTTCGGTTTGCCTGGCCACTATGTCACTCAATGGTGACCTGAAAGAGGAAGTTTACATGCATCAACCTCAAGGATTTGTGGATAACCAACATCCTGACTATGTTTGTCGCCTACATAAATCCTTATATGGGCTCAAACAAGCCCCACAGGCCTGGTTTGAAAGGTTTCCCTCACATCTTCAATCTCTTGGATTTATTGCATCGTCTACAGACCCTTCATTATTTGTCAGGCATTATGGCAATAATTTCATCATTTTGCTACTGTATGTTGATGATATAATTATCATCGAGAATAATACTACTGCAGCTCATTCCTTCATTCAGCAATTGGCCAAGGCCTTTGCAATGAAAGATCTTGGCCCACTTCACTACTTTTTAGGCCTAGAGGTCTCTCGTTCAAAGGATTGTCTCTTCCTTTCACAGACAAAATATGCGGTGGACCTATTAAAAAAATATAAAATGGATGGTGCCAAACCATTATCATCTCCCGTTACAAAAGGTGTCCAGCTCAGTCTATTAGATGGAGACCCTTTACCAAATCCCTCAGAGTATCGTAGTGCAGTTGGAGCTCTGCAATATCTCACATGGACAAGACCGGACATTGCCTTTGCTGTCAATCAGGTTTTGCCAATTAATGCATAGTCCTTCCACTGCTCACTGGACAACCGTCAAACGAATTTTTTGATACATTAAAGGATCCATCACTCATGGGCTCGCTTTCAACCGATCATCCAATTTAGCATTGACATGCTACTCTGACGCGGACTGGGCAGGGAATCCCGATGATCGCCGATCAACTTCTGGACTATGTATATTTCTTGGAAACCATTTAATTTCATGGAGTGCAAAGAAACAGCCTACAGTTGCTAAATCTAGCACCGAGTCTGAGTACCGGTCTCTTGCACACTCGACAGCTGAGTTATCATGGATTCTATACCTCCTAAAGGATCTCCATATTCCCATCTACCACACTCCAATTCTTTGGTGTGATAATGTAGGTGCCATTTCTTTATCCTCCAATCCTATTTTCCATGCTAGGACCAAGCACATCGAAGTTGACTACCATTACATTCGGAAAAAAGTGCTGCGCAAAGAACTAATTGTTTGCTTCATCTCTACCATTGATTAGTTGGCCGATATTTTCACAAAAGGGTTGACTTCATCACGGTTCTCTCTACTTAAAGACAAGCTCATGGTTCGTAGACCTCCCATCAGCTTGCAGGGGTATATCTATATTACTAAAGGGATGTATACACTTCCTGGAGGAGGACACTTGGCATGTCTTGGAGATGGACACGTGGCAGCAGCCAGCCTAAAATGGTATTATGCTAATATCTCATTCTCCATCTCTCCCTCCCTAAAATCTCTCCTTCCCTAAAATCTCTCATTCTCTATCTAAAATTTCACTTCCAAGACAACCACACAAAATGGGGAAGAGGAAAATCCCAAATTGTAAAGGATTGAAATATAATCCTTAATTCCATAGAAGAAATTTGTGCTCTCTGTGGGGCCTACATCACTGTCAAGGTTGGGACCCACTGATCATCCTAACCAATTCAACAGGAACCCACAAATTTTAATGGCTTAAAAAAAAAAAAACAAATAGAGTGGTCGATTGTGGGCTCAATTGGTCAAAATGGGTGCAAACCTACATGGATCCATTGTGATTCAGGGGAGATCTCTGTTTTTTATCCATTTGGATATCATCTACACATCTAGCAAGACATTTCTGTCACACCCTCGTGATTTGATTAAAATTATTTTATCAATCAATTCATGGTCCCGGCCCGCATCATTTGATTTTATGGACGGTTAGAATAAAGACGGCGGACCCCATTCATCTGGGTCCCACTTAAAAATATTTGGTCAATTTTTGAGGTCTACGATCATTTGATCCTTTGATCTTTTTAAATCAATTCATGGGTCCCATCCCGCATAATATGCTTTTTTGGACGGTTAGAATAGAGATGGTGGGCCCCATTCATCTGGGGGGTTCCACTTAAATAGGTTATGTTTGGTCAATTTGTGAGGTATATGATTATTTGATCATTTGATCTTTATCAAGCAATTCATGGGTCCATCCCGCATCATATTGTTTCATGGATGGTTAGAATATAGATGGTGGACCCCATTCATCTTGAGGGTCCCACTTAAATAGGTTAGGTTTGGTCAATTTGAGAGGTCTATGATCATTTGATCTTTATCAATCAATTCATGGGTCTCGGCCCGCATCATTTGATTTTATGGACGGTTAGAATAAAGATGGTGGACCCCATTCATCTGGGTCCCACTTAAAAATATTTGGTCAATTTGTTAGGTCTATGATCATTTGATCCTTTGATCTTTCTTAATCGATTCATGGGTCCCATCCCACATAATATGATTTTATGGACGATTAGAATAGAGATAGTGGACCCCATTCATTTGGGGGGTTCCACTTAAATATGTTAGGTTTGGTCAATTTGTGCGGTCTATGATCATTTGATCATTTGACCTTTATCAAGCAATTCATGGGTCCCAGCCCGCATCATATGGTTTCATGAATGGTTAGAATATAGATGGTGGACTCCATTCATCTTTGGGGTCCCACTTAAATAAATTAGATTTGGTCAATTTATGAGGTCTATAATCATTTGATCTTTTTCAATCAATTCATGGGTCCCGGCCCACATCATATGATTTTATGGACGATTAGAATAGAGATGGTGGACCCCATTTATCTGGGTCTCACTTAAACATATTTGATCAATTTGATAGGTCTACGATTATTTGATCCTTTGATCTTTTTAAATAAATTCATGGGTCATATCCCGCATAATATGGTTTTATAGACGGTTATAATAAAGATGGTGGACCCCATTCCTTTGGGGGGTTCCACTTAAATATGTTAGGTTTGGTCAATTTGTGAGGTCTATGATCATTTGATCCTTTGACCTTTATCAAGCAATTCATGGGTCCCAGCCCGCATCATATGGTTTCATGAATGGTTAGAATATAGATGGTGGACTCCATTCATCTTTGGGGTCCCACTTAAATAAATTAGATTTGGTCAATTTATGAGGTCTATGATCATTTGATCTTTTTCAATCAATTCATGGGTCCCGGCCCACATCATATGATTTTATGGACGATTAGAATAGAGATGGTGGACCCCATTTATCTGGGTCTCACTTAAACATATTTGATCAATTTGATAGGTCTACGATTATTTGATCCTTTGATCTTTTTAAATAAATTCATGGGTCATATCCCGCATAATATGGTTTTATGGACGGTTATAATAAAGATGGTGGACCCCATTCATTTGGGGAGTTCCACTTAAATATGTTAGGTTTGGTCAATTTGTGAGGTCTATGATCATTTGATCCTTTGACCTTTATCAAGCAATTCATGGGTCCCAGCCCGCATCATATGGTTTCATGAATGGTTAGAATATAGATGGTGGACTCCATTCATCTTTGGGGTCCCACTTAAATAAATTAGATTTGGTCAATTTATGAGGTCTATGATCATTTGATCTTTTTCAATCAATTAATGGGTCCCGGCCCACATCATATGATTTTATGGACGATTAGAATAGAGATGGTGGACCCCATTTATCTGGGTCTCACTTAAACATATTTGATCAATTTGTTAGGTCTACGATTATTTGATCCTTTGATCTTTTTAAATAAATTCATGGGTCATATCCCGCATAATATGGTTTTATGGACGGTAATAATAAAGATGGTGGACCCCATTCATTTGGGGGGTTCCACTTAAATATGTTAGGTTTGGTCAATTTGTGAGGTCTATAATCATTTGATCCTTTGACCTTTATCAAGCAATTCATGGGTCCCAGCCCGCATCATATGGTTTCATGAATGGTTAGAATATAGATGGTGGACTCCATTCATCTTTGGGGTCCCACTTAAATAAATTAGATTTGGTCAATTTATGAGGTCTATGATCATTTGATCTTTTTCAATCAATTCATGGGTCCCGGCCCACATCATATTATTTTATGGACGATTAGAATAGAGATGGTGGACCCCATTTATCTGGGTCTCACTTAAACATATTTGATCAATTTGATAGGTCTACGATTATTTGATCCTTTGATCTTTTTAAATAAATTCATGGGTCATATCCCGCATAATATGGTTTTATGGACGGTTATAATAAAGATGGTGGACCCCATTCCTTTGGGGGGTTCCACTTAAATATGTTAGGTTTGGTCAATTTGTGAGGTCTATGATCATTTGATCCTTTGACCTTTATCAAGCAATTCATGGGTCCCAGCCCGCATCATATGGTTTCATGAATGGTTAGAATATAGATGGTGGACTCCATTCATCTTTGGGGTCCCACTTAAATAAATTAGATTTGGTCAATTTATGAGGTCTATGATCATTTGATTTTTTTCAATCAATTCATGGGTCCCGGCCCACATCATATGATTTTATGGACGATTAGAATAGAGATGGTGGACCCCATTTATCTGGGTCTCACTTAAACATATTTGATCAATTTGTTAGGTCTACGATTATTTGATCCTTTGATCTTTTTAAATAAATTCATGGGTCATATCCCGCATAATATGGTTTTATGGACGGTAATAATAAAGATGGTGGACCCCATTCATTTGGGGGGTTCCACTTAAATATGTTAGGTTTGGTCAATTTGTGAGGTCTATAATCATTTGATCCTTTGACCTTTATCAAGCAATTCATGGGTCCCAGCCCGCATCATATGGTTTCATGAATGGTTAGAATATAGATGGTGGACTCCATTCATCTTTGGGGTCCCACTTAAATAAATTAGATTTGGTCAATTTATGAGGTCTATGATCATTTGATATTTTTCAATCAATTCATGGGTCCCGGCCCACATCATATTATTTTATGGACGATTAGAATAGAGATGGTGGACCCCATTTATCTGGGTCTCACTTAAACATATTTTATCAATTTGTTAGGTCTACGATTATTTGATCCTTTGATCTTTTTAAATAAATTCATGGGTCATATCCCGCATAATATGGTTTTATGGACGGTAATAATAAAGATGGTGGACCCCATTCATTTGGGGGGTTCCACTTAAATATGTTAGGTTTGGTCAATTTGTGAGGTCTATAATCATTTGATCCTTTGACCTTTATCAAGCAATTCATGGGTCCCAGCCCGCATCATATGGTTTCATGAATGGTTAGAATATAGATGGTGGACTCCATTCATCTTTGGGGTCCCACTTAAATAAATTAGATTTGGTCAATTTATGAAGTCTATGATCATTTGATCTTTTTCAATCAATTCATGGGTCCCGGCCCACATCATATTATTTTATGGACGATTAGAATAGAGATGGTGGACCCCATTTATCTGGGTCTCACTTAAACATATTTGATCAATTTGTTAGGTCTACGATTATTTGATCCTTTGATCTTTTTAAATAAATTCATGGGTCATATCGCGCATAATATGGTTTTATGGACGGTTATAATAAAGATGGTGGACCCCATTCATCTTAGGGGTCCCACTTAAATAGGTTATGTTGGGCCAATTTGTGAGGTCTATGATCATTTAATCCTTTGATCTTTATCAAGCAATTCATGGGTCCCAGCCCGCATCATATGGTTTCATGAATGGTTAGAATATAGATGGTGGACTCCATTCATCTTTGGGGTCCCACTTAAATAAATTAGATTTGGTCAATTTATGAGGTCTATGATCATTTGATATTTTTCAATCAATTCATGGGTCCCGGCCCACATCATATTATTTTATGGACGATTAGAATAGAGATGGTGGACCCCATTCATCTGGGTCCCACTTAAAAATATTTGGTCAATTTGTTAGGTCTACGATCATTTGATCATTTGATCTTTTTAAATCAATTCATGGGTCCCATCCCGCATAATATGATTTTATGGACGGTTAGAATATAGATGGTAGACCCCATTCATCTGAGGTCCCATTTAAATAGGTCAGGTTTGGTCAATTTGAGAGGTCTATATATGATCATTTGATCTTTATCAATAAATTCATGGGTCCCGGCCCGCATCATTTGATTTTATGGACGGTTAGAATAAAGATGGTGGACCCCATTCATCTGGGTCCCACTTAAAAATATATGGTCAATTTGTTAGGTTTACGATCATTTGATCATTTGATCTTTTTTAATCAATTCATGGGTCTCATCCCGCATATTATGGTTTTATGGACGGTTAGAATAGAGATGGTGGTCTCCATTCATCTGGGGGGTTCCACTTAAATAGGTTAGGTTTGGTCAATTTGTGAGGTTTATGATCATTTGATCTTTATCAAGCAATTCATGGGTCCCATCCCGCATCATATGTTTTTATGGACGGTTAGAATATAGATGGTGGTCTCCATTCATCTGGGGGGTTCCACTTAAATAGGTTAGGTTTGGTCAATTTGAGAGGTCTATGATCATTTGATCATTTGATCTTTATCAATCAATTTATGGATCCCGGCCCGCATCATTTGATTTTATGGACGGTTAGAATAAAGATGGTGGATCCCATTCATCTGGGTCTCACTTAAATACATTAGGTCAATTTGTTAGGTCTACGATCATTTGATCATTTGATCTTTCTTAATCAATTCATGGGTCCCATCCCCCATAATATGGTTTTATGGACGGTTAAAATATAGATGGTGGACCCCATTCATCTTGAGGGTCCCACTTAAATAGGTTAGGTTTGGTTAATTTGAAAGGTCTATGATCATTTGATCTTTATCAATCAATTAATGGGTCCCAGCTCGCATCATATGATTTTATGAACGGTTCGAATAGAGATCATGGGCCCCATTCATCTTGGTCCCACTTAAATATATTATGTCAATTTGTTAGGTCTATGATCATTTGATCTTTCTTAATCAATTCATGCCTCACCTAAAGAATATAACATTTGGAAAAAAACATAAAGATCAAATTAGCAACAAAAAAAAGGACTCACAAGTTTGCTAATTAATAAATTTATTAAAAATAATTGATATCAGTCCGTGCATTTGGTGGTTTCGTGGTTATCCACGGGGTTTTGCTAGTTAGGCCAACTAAGGATGAGTTGGATCACACTGTGCATCCTACTCATACAAGATAAGGACTGCTGACCATTCTTCAATCAGATCCTATTCTTTTTGATCTTGTACTGATGACTGCTACAATTTTGGGATTCATTACATCTACACTTTCCTTTCTTGTATAGCAATTGTATCTATAAATACAATGTACAAACACACAGAATATCAATGAAAGAAAAGAAGGAAACAAATATTTTTCTATTATCATTTTACACACACGTATATCATTATCATCATCATCCTCAAAGCATTGTCCCCACTATGTCAGAGGCCGGCATCAAACATAATATTAAAGGTGTAAAACTCTTCGATATGTAACACAGAATTTTGAAATTGAAATTACTGACGAACCTATTATCTGTGAGAGAAATTTACACAATTTACTCAGAGACCTATTCTTCACATCAGAGTGCAATTTACTTGTGCCGGACTTCAAAATTTGGCACAGAGTATCCATGTTTTTAATAATGAATTCCTAAGAATTTATAGTAAATTGAGGTTAAGGAAGGCAACACAAAGATATAAGGTAAAGATGTAACTGGGATTCTCACTTTTCTCTAGATAAAAATTGGCCAGATGGAGACGTTATAGCAAACAGACTTCAGATTCAACCTGAGCTACCCCATTTACAGTCCTTAAAAAAAGGGTAGTATCTTCTTTAGACTTGCAATCAATAAGGACCCATCTGTTTGTGTATGGTAGAAAAAGTGTATGGTAGAAAAAGTGTATGGTATAAAAAATGAGAATTCATGGTCAAATGAACTTAAAACAAAGGATTATCATAGAGGAGAAGGGTGAAGAATATAAGGAAGGGAAGTCGATGGGGTCTTGACTTTCCTAGAATTTGAATGAATAGGGTGATGTCAAGGTATTCATTTCCCATCTCCCCTTGATTCATTTTCTACAAAGGGAAGATTATTTAATGGTCATATTTGGATATTCACCATGGCTTCTTCATTTCTAGCCACTTTTAGGAATACAAAATGTAAGAATTCGACGAATTCAATTACATGAAACAAACATGCTTTAGCTGTTTTTAATCAAGCATTTAACACCAGCTTGGCACTAGTAAAAAGGAGCAACAAGTGTCAGAACATTAAGAGAAGCCATAAGAAATCACACATACTAAGAAAATGGAATCATACAATCCAAGTCATGTTTAATCAAGTCTTCTTTCATATTATTTTGTACCTCTGGGGGAGTTCTCTCATTTCTGTCTCCACCTGGCCGGTAGTGAGGGTCACCTTGTAAGTCATCAGCTCTGTCTTTGAGAATCGTGCCTGCACAACCCCACCAGAAAATGACATCAGTCAGGACCAACCAGCCTGACTGATCAAAGTGACTTTTTTTAGCAGTGGGGCATGTAGTTTCAAGGTTGTGGTGAACATTTCGGGAGAAAAAGATCTAATGTGAGAGAGAGAGAGGCTCAATTTACCAACATAATATGCATATGCTCAACACAAATACTTAATAAATGAAACGTAATGTTGCATTAGAAGCATGCATTAGAAACTTGCATCTTGTTCTATTTTGTGTGGTAGTATTATACACATCACACTGTGCGCAATGTGTAGGAACACAGATATCTTAAACAAAGAAAATCTCCTCCAAAAAAAGTCCTACTGAGTTTTTTTTTTTTTTTTTTTAAGTACCTTCTTTCCCTTAGATCTTTGCCGTTACGAACTTAATGCGTTAAGTATATTTTTCTAACCATCATGTTCACAAATTACTGTTTGCAGCAGTATTATACAAGTCACATTTGTGCAGATTCTCTCAAACAAGAAAGTCTTGTGCCCAAAAAATCCTATTGAAAATACAAATTTTAAGTACCTTCTTTCATCTAGATCTTTGCTATAGGATCTTATAAATGTGTTCGAAATGCTTAATTACTAGTATATCTTTCTAACCATCATTTACTAGTATATCTTTCTAACCATCATACTTAAAACCTAAGGTTTAAAATCTAGAGAATGAGATGGATCATGATCAATTTTAGTTCTAGAAGGAAAAAAAGGTTAGACCATTCTCCAAAATCAGATGTGAAGATGAAAATTATGATGTTAGAACTCTGAAAGATTTTAAAGAGAGATCTATGAGGATAGCTGGAACAGAAAAATGTGAATGGCCAAGACAACAGATCCTACTGGCCATTCACAAACTGTGAGAAGTGATTAACACTCTGCCTCTGTACCTTTCCCAGTTTGCCATTGTAGCCTTTTGCCACGACCCGAGCCCGAGATTATGATAAACATCGAGTTAACCCCGAGTCGTGCTACATACTTACTCCCGTGAATTTCAATCATTTAAAACTCACAAGGGATATCACAACATACATTATGCGGAACATCAACTTATAAACAATTGTACATTGTTCAAATTTAAAAACAAAACATATTTACATCTTCATTTGCATATTTACATACAATGCAAAGATTCAAAAGTATGAAACGTTTTTCTCAAATCAACTCTCATAAAATTTATTTCCACTCTACGAGTCCTCCTGGAGGAACCTGACCGGTCTCCTCCTTTGTCGTTGTGGTCTTGGGACAGGTAGAGGCAACTGGGCCTGTAATGCCATTAATAACACAATGTGAATTTAACAATTCAGCAAAGTATAAACAATTCCATGATTACACATCCTAACCATTTTATATGTTTATTCCAATGATAGATTAAATCAATAACATTAGCATTAACAATATGAGTTTTATTAAAAGTTTGGCAACTCACATAACATTTCTAATCAATACCATCTTCCTAAACAGGAAGGATTACCGTCTTCCATATGGAAGGATTAGTGGAAATTATCAGTGACCGGGCCAGAAACTACTGACATCACCACGGAGTTCCGGAACACTCCCAAATAACTGCTGCAGCCAGTATCAGCTCAATGAGCTTATCGAAATCATTATGTAGTGCCAAACTCAATACACAATATAATGTCATTTAATTTAATTACAATGAACGAATATAATCCAATACCAACCAAATAAGTGAAATCTTTGGTTATTTAATGTACTTGTATTATTCTCGATAGACATTACAATTTATGTACATTAAAATCCCCTTAATTAACACCTATAGAGTATAAACAGTGCAAACTTCTTTGATTAATTAATAGGCTTTAATTTAGAATTTATCTTTAAAATATCACTTTATCGGTTTGTTCTTCGGTTGACTTGTCGGTCAACCAATACATACTTGTCGGCTGACCGTCATGTGTCGGTCAGGGTCGGTTTGAAAACCAGAGACGAGATTTCCTTCCATTTTATAACATCGGTCAGGTTGTCGGTCAGCTGACCGACACTACCCAAAAATTTCGACAAACTCCGTTTCAAAATTCTGTTTCTCTTCAAATCAATTCCAACACTGCACAAAATTATGGAACCTCCTGTTCCCTTCCTCAAACACCATTTCAACACAATTTCAACATATCTATTCCATTTCATTTATTCCAATTCAAAGTAATTCTACTTCCATCACAAAATGGTTAACTCTCACAACATGAAATTGAAACTACAATAATTAACATATTAAACATAAAGAACCGTTTATACTTACCTGATACTTGATTCAACTACACTAATCCTCTTTCTTTTGAACTTGGAATTGAAAGAACCCAATATCCAACCTTGTACTCGATTGTCAGCCTATATACAAGGAAATCTGAATTCCTGTCATCTCAATCTCCAAAGAAAATCAACAAGTCGATGAAGGAGCTGACGACAATAATTCTCGTTTTCAAATCTCAGTTATGAACTCCCAACATAAATGAACAAAATAAGAAAAGACGAATGAAGAAAGCTCAGGAACTGTTTCTTCTGACTTATCAAACGAATTTTATGTTGGGACATATATATGATGACATGTGGTTTCTTCTCTGGCATGTTGTACTATTGCCAACTCTTACTTCTTTGTGTACATTTATATTTCAACCCCATGTATTCTATATAATTTCATTGAGTCAATTCAAAGCCCACTTGATTCTTCTTAAGTCAAATATAATCAAGTGTATTATGAAATTTCATGTACTCATCGAGATACACACGATGGTATCAAATTTTACTACATTCGATGAAATACGTATAAACTAGTATTTACGTAAAAGTCCTCAAAACCACTAATTTAAGTCTCAAACCCAAATTAATTCACTTAATCTCTTCCAACGTATCTCATTAAACTTAATCCATTTAGTTGTGACTAATTTGATCCATTTCAATCTTTAATTACACTTAAATCAACTAATCACACTTAATCCCTATTAATCGATATTAATTAGAGTTAATCGTGATTAACTCGGGACGAGGTGTAACACCTTTGTCAGTTTGCCAACATCTATGTTCTTCATTCCCCCTCGATTTTTCTCTACATTATCCATGTCTTCATACTAATTCCTTAAATTTATCATTAAAAAAAATACTGTTTCTAAAATATCCTTTTTATTATTTTTCTTTTTTGCATTTCATCAACTCAGCCAAGTTAGGTTTGGAAGTGAGATTTTTATTAATTTATATATTTATTTGCTAGAGGTCATACTGTTGATTTTTTAAAGACACCTTTCAGGTATTCAGAGACTTGAATTTCCATACGAAGAAGATTAACAACTTAAGAAAGGCAAAGGGAAGATGTAACTAAAGCAGTCCAATCTAACCTATCATATATTAAGGGTAGAAACAGGATAAGAATACTCACACTGTGTGTCACCCCGGTCCCGAATCACCTGGGCTAGGATAATCCCCGAGGTGAGACACACGTACTCCTGTGTGATTATACTTGTCGCGAGTCAAATACAACCACACGAAGGAGAAATAGCTATTGAACTCGTGAGTTTAACTCACTAAAATTCTATAATCAACATTTAAATATAGCGGAAGCTGTAATTCATTCACAAAATGAATATCATTTCCCCCATCTAGTCCAATTACAATATTCAGGTTTAATACAAAAGAATTATACAATTATATACTAAATGAAATCTAAGTGTGACCGACACAAAAAGAAGTTAGTCACACTCTATCTATAAGCTCTCAAAATAATTCCTGACGCTCTCCGAATGAGGAGTATCTACATTGGCCCTACACCCGGCCACTCCTCTAGTCCTGAAGGAACCTCTTGGGTCTCCTCCTCTCCCGTCTGGGCCTCTTCAAGGCCGGGAGCTGTATCTATGCCTGTGACACCAAGAATAGTACCTCAAATACAACGAAATGGCAAGCATAGGCAATAAAAAGGAAATACAAAATTCTTCAAGATGAGTTAAAATAAAAATTGATTTATAAGATATCAATGCATGAGAATAACTAAACAATGGTATTAAAATAATTTAATTCATGTCTCTTGAAATCAGACAAATAATATATAACACTATTTGGCAACTACATGAAGCTCATCCTCTCAAAGAGAGCAAATCTAGTTGGGATGTCACCAGCAACCCGGCCAAAGGCTAGCTGGCTACCCGGTCCTGCAGTTCCAGTACTCCAGACGACATACTGCAATAGTCTCGAATAGTCTAAACGAAGTTTATCCCCGTCGGGCAACACAAGGTCGAAGCTAAGTAGTGCCGACTAAATCAAATCAAATAATAATCGAATTTGAATAAAGTTCTCATTGAGTGCATTCTTAACCAAATCAAATTGAATCATAATCATTCCAAAATATACAAATATATGTAAGGCATTGATTGTAGAATTCAGGTAATTATTAATTAATCTAAACCAATTATCTAATATTCATCACCATCCAATTCGATATAAATTCAGCGAATACACATTTTACTATTCTATTTAGTGTCACATTTTAATAAAAGATTCACTAAATTAATATCCATGGTATGGTGATAAAATCTCAAATTCTAAGAGTATTCGCTTTCTTAGATTTTATTTGGGGCATAATATAATTCAGAGTATCAAAACATAGCTTTAAAAGGTCCTTTGAAAATTTAAGAAAACTTGTGGTTTTTCATGATTTCAGTCAGCTGGCGATTACCGCCACGCCAGTTCTATAGGAAAAATTGTTGCATTCTAGAAAACTGACCGCCAGTGGGGCGGCTAGCCACTGGGTGGTCATGCGGCTAACCGCCAGGTGATCGCCTGTCGACCGCGCTCCACTGCCAGAATTGCAAGCTTCTGGAATTCTGACCGCCAAATTTGGCTAGCCGCCAGTTAGTCATGCGGCTAACCGCCAGGTGACCGCCAACTTGCGGCAGAGTTCTGAACCGAATTTTTTACACATTTTCTGAAGCTCTCTCTTTACTTCTCTCCTTCCACCACAAAATCTATAAAAAGGAGTCTCCTTGTTCCCATATTAAAATGCATAATCCTTCCATCCGCTCCATTCAACCAATCCATAAAATATAACCAAAACCATGCATTCATTAGGAAAAAAATCATTATAACTAAAATCTTGTAAATCATTGAAAGAGATACACTATATACATCCAATTAAAAGCTTATACTTGCCTCAAATAGAGCTTTTCCAAGCTTCCACACTAAACCCTTGCTTAATGGACCAAAACCCCCAAACTTACAAACCCTAAGAAGAGAAATCCCAAGGAAAAGAGATGAGAATGCAATGCATGTGTACTCATGAGTCTCCTTGACTCAAATGGAACCCAAAAATCATAATTAGAGGGTTTGTTGCTTACCTCTTGACAATGATTCCAAATTTGGAGAAAAATAGAGGAGGGTGGAGGTGAGTTCTTGTCAATCCACTAGTAGGAGGAGATGAAGAAGATAAACATGAGTTCAAGCCTTAGCTTCCAAGACATATGTGCTCACTCTTGTAGTGATTGAAAGTAGAGAAGAAAAGGAGTGAGGAAGAAGAAGAGTAGAGAGGAGAGGAAGGAAAAAGGAATGGAAATGAGAGGTTAGTTTATATTTATAAGGGGATAAGGTTGCACATGTTTTAGAAAATCCTTTGCAATTCTAGTATTTTCATTTCAAGTCAAATGAAGGCCCGCTAATACAACGGTTGGTCAAATGTGGTCAGGTCAATTACGAAAATTGGCGTGCTCGACAAGATACAAGCGTTGGTGCTAAAATGATGCGCAAATGATGTAAAATAGAAAAATTGATAATTACGAAAAAGCCCTTAATTACACTAAACGAGTCAATTCGGTCTTAACTCATCTATACAAAATCTAAGACTCAACTAACTCAACTCAAAAGACTAATTAACACTAATTTATCATAATTAGTAACTAAGCATAATTAATTTAGCTAAAACACAATTTAATTAGTATTAAACATGATTAATTAGGGTCGGGGAGTAACACTGTGCAAGCAAATAAGAAGTAAGCGAGCCAGCTCAAGGCTTTGATGGGAATAGGTTGGCCATTGTAAAAGTAGAACAGATATACCAACTCGATACTTAAAAAAGAAAAGATAGAAACAGCACATAAGCCTCCCCATATTATAGAATGATCAGATGGATACTTGCATATTACCACATCTTTCACAGAAATTGGAGTTCCAGATGCAGGCTGCCATATAACAAGATATCAGAGGTTATTAATAGTAAAACAGAAGCAACCAACACATAATAGTAATTGTTCAGAATCAAAATTAACAAGCATTTAACCAAAGCCAACATAATCTCATTCCAAGTACTCACTTGAGACTTGTGAAAACTACATTTTCTATTATTAGCTTTGTCCATCACAGGATTCTTAGTGCGTGTGTTTAGTTTGTTTCATCTTTCTTTGCGTCATTATACATGGTTGATTTTAATTTCCATTGACACTAGGTTAATCTCCAGTTTTAATAGATGTGTGGTCCATTGTTCCTTGAAACCAGACTGGGCACTGAACCATTGGAGCAACAATTTGGTTCAAACTTTGGATCAACTGCTGTTTTGAACCTGTTCAACTAGTGTGGACATTGATTTTAGAGGATCTTGCTGCATTTGACCAGTTTCATGGTTCCAAACCTGATCGAACCAAACAATCTCTTAGTTCTGCTCAAACCAAGTTCAACCAGCCAGTCAAGTCAGGTTTCACAACACATCAACATAGGTCACCAGCTTATGAACAAATATTATACTATGTTCTAGCTTTCAATTAGAACAAATGTCAGTAAGCTGAAGTTCCACAATATGCATTCTCAGGTCTTCATTTTTGTTTTCGATATCTACACAATACATGTTGCAATGTCATATAGTAACCAGTTACTTTTGGGGGGCAAAATGTGATCTTTTTACTGAACACAATACATGTTGCAATGTCATATAGTAACCAGTTACTTTTGGGGGGCAAAAAGTTTTCTTTTTACTGAACAGATAAATTTAGGCTTTTCCCCCTTCCTGAGAGGTAACAAGAATTGAACCTGCAATCTCATAGTTAAGGCAATGAGGATTTTTTTTTTTTTTTCCAAATGTGCTATAGGCTCTTGGCACTGTTAGATACTTCATGAGTGACCCTAGTGTCACTGGAGCTAAGATCCATTAAGCAATTAGTGGTCAGTAGCTTTTCATTGAAATATTTCTGCGTCTTTCCCAATTTACATTTTTGCATAGCTTATGATCATTGTAATTATCTTACTGATGATCTCCTCCTTATGCTATGCTTCCACAGAGTGTGTTCGGGATGTAGCTCCTTTCAATTGGGATTCAAGAGACAGAAAAGATCATTGAGTAGGCATGACACAATTGTTCTTGGAGCACGCCTTTCTTCAACAAATGCTTGATTAATGGTTTATAATATATTACCATTGTGAGTTTGGACACAAGGCAAAATGCGTTGGAAAGTACCGCCGACGTCAGCACAGCAAAATAAGCAGTTGTTACTTGTTTATCATCCATTGCTCCAACAAATTAGTATTGCAATTTAAACACAGACCCCTCTGCAACAACAAAAGTGTAACACTAATAAATCACATTGATATAATCAGGAGGATTCAGCTGCATAGTTGACAGGGATGTGATTAATAGCATATGTCCCTTGTTATTATTCTTATTATTTATTATCAGTATTTTTTACTTAAGTTATGGTTTGAAATAAGCAGATAACATTTTTAAGACCCATAACCTGGAGTTTCACCTATACTCAAGAGTGAAGACATGAAATTTTCATACAGTTGTTCCAACTTCCATCGAGTTTGGGCAACTTGGGTTAGCAGATTGATCATGCAAATGATTGATGCAAGATAATGTAGATTAGAATTGTTTTGAATTTTGATCACCACAAATCCTTAAGTTTTTTCAATTAATTATAAAGACTGATGCATTGTATCAGGTGGATGAAAAAAAAAAAAAAAAACTCCTGCAAGTACACTAGCCTTCTTAACTATAGAAAATAGGAAGAAAACTGCATAAATTACCAAGATATCTAAGGGGATTGAAAACACTAGAAACCCAACAATTTCTATAACTGAGAGAGAGAGATCCCAATTCCATAAAACCATGTAAAAAATCAATAATTCTATTAAAAAAACGTATAGTGTCTGTATCCAAAATTCCAACAACCTGAGAAACTCCGCTGAGCAGAGTGTAAAAAAAAAATTCCAATGATTGCTAAGAAAAATAAAAAAGAGAGAAATATGAAGAGAGTGAAAGCCTTTGAAATTAAACTCCATCATCACCACAATTCACAGACTAAAATGGTAGTGTACTAGTATTAGTATGCTAATGCAGCTAAGAGGAACACAAAAGAAAAGCAGAGAAAGATGGTGCAACTCACAAATCACAATAACCGCAAAGTAGAGAGAGGGAGAGAGAAGTACTAAAAATCAAATGAAATGCATCAGTAAAGGGAAATTATAGAGAGAGAAGAAGAAGTGAAGAAAGAGAAAAGAAATGAGATTTTTTTGGTTTCTTCTACTTTGTTTTGTCGGCTGGTTTAAACCAAGAACTAAAAATTTGGATTCTTAGGTTTTACCAAAAATATATATATGTTGGATTCTTAGGAGGATTTGTCTTGTGATGTGATGGGATGGGAATCTTTTTTCTGTTGGTTTTGATGTATGGCTGCCACAGAGGTATTTGTGCGATATCCTAGGGTCATGGGAGTCGCATACGTCACCGTATGCAATATCCTACATCCATAAGATTGAACTGTTGACAAGCAAATATCAGGTCTAAAGGTAGCCGTACAGTCAAAAATCCTTTTTTTTTTTTTTTAAATTTCTACCTCAGCAATGGCTTTCATATTTGTTATGATGATCTTATGATTTGTCAGGCAAATCGCTGTGATATGATCATCTCTTATCCAACGGTTAGGATGGACGACACCCACTATATCTTATTTATTTTGAAGGGATCAGTTCTAAATCTAAGCCAGTTCCATTGCCAATGCCATGTTGCCTGTTTGGATCAGTGGTCCTAACAACTATCAAAGTGGTCCCAACACTATCTCAGGGACTATTATAGAGGGCTACTTCATGAAGGGCAATTTATTATATTAAGTGATTTTTAGATTTTTCATAAGTAAGCCCTACTGAGAGCTTGATGGATTTCCCATGATTCCGAGCATACTACCATCTCGAAGATCCAAGTTCATTGAGTTTTTGCGCAATTGGTCATAAATCTCCCCTAGATTGAAAGACTAACAATGTTGGGCAGATCCTCAAATCCTTAATTTTTTTAATTGATGGGCCCTGATGGATAGTTTTTTAGCCATGAAATCAGATAGATTCTGATGCTTGAAACTAATGGGAAATTCATAAGGCTGTACAATGGAATCTACCTATTAAAAAACATGAACAGCTCAAAATCAATTCCTCCCTCTTGCATGGGCTCTTGCGTTCTGATTGGAGATGGACATTTATTCAAGATGAAGATCCGGTGCGTGTGCCATTTGAAGAGCACTTGGTATTCATTAGTAAGACAAGGAAACTAAGTAAATGTTAGAGAAACACATTATAAGTTAAAAGAGCGAAGAAGAACAAAGAAAAAAAATATGGAGTGCAAATTCATAGAATTCGAGGTGGTAAAAGTCAGCTTAGCACTATAATAGGAAAAAGACAAGACAAGCTTGTAGAGGGCTATATGATCATAGATTCTTTTTACGAGTGAAATGCCTCGGATGGCCCAGATCAATGCCAATCTGGAAAAAAAAAAGTGAAATGATGATGATAAAAGAACGAAAATCCAACTTAATAAAAAAAAATAAACAAGAAGCATTACTTAAGGGCTTGTCTTTGCAAGTGGATTCTAGCAACAAGTTACAGTTGATTTTTGCAACATGGTATAAAACACAACAGTTTGCGGTATATGACAAGTGGATTTTTGCTGAACCTACTATATATGGCTCATGACTGATCTTTTTTCCGCATCACATTGTGAACACTTCAGATAAGGTAAACACCCTCATTGTTAATGGCCTCTGGGTTGTTCCAGATTATGCCCCTCAGGACATTAGCAGCTGCCCTTTGGACGGTTTAAACTCCCTGCTGCGCCCTTACCTGACCAAAGCTGACTCCATTGCCTGGGTCAATTCATGCAGAGGGTATTTTTCATTTCAAGAGGCCTGGAAGTTAGTTACATTGAGAGGCCTTAGCAGACCATGGTATCAGCTGGTTTGGAACAAGTTCATGAAACCTTCTACTGTGTGCTTTTCTTGGAGAAATTTTCATAGAAAAACTCCAACCTCCCTATGGGTTAAAAGCATCGGGACTCTTTATGGATGTATCGCATCGGGATACTTCACTTTTTATGTGTAAAATCCGTGTACCTATCATATCCATGTGGTACCCCTGCTGTATCTATCCTGTATACGTGCATCATAGTCTGCAAGCTCTTTATGGATGGCCCTTACTGCAGCTGGATGTCGGTCATCCATCCTTATCATCGGTGCTCTCATGTTAGCCCCCATCCATGTCATCTGGGAGTCTAGGAATTCCCTTGTCCACAGAACCTCTCCCCCATCTATTGACAAGTCTATTCATGCTTTTAAAGAAGAGGCAGCTTTGATAACCAATAGAATTTCCACACCTTTTATCCATGTAGCCTTGGACAATTTAGTGACAAGCTTCAACTCCAGCTAGCACAGCTAGGTGCTGTGCTAAGCTTCAGCTTTGTGATCAGCTCTCTCTCTCTCTCTCTCTCTCTCTCTCTCTCTCTCTCTCTCTCTCTCTCTCTCTCTCTCTCTCTCTCTCTCTCTTCATTGTATTCTATTTGGGATGCTTTTTCTTGATTGCCCCTTCCCCCTCTTAATATATTTCTTTTGCAACTTAGCAAAAGCAACGCACTTTCATGTTAGTTTTTGAAAGAAAAAAAATTCGCTGTAGAAAAGCTCCATTTCCATGATTTGGATCCTACAAAATCCACAAGGTGAGGAGAGGCAACGTGTAAAGGCGGCTTATGTTTACTTTCTTTCAAGGGTCAAATATTCAACCCTGGAAATTGAATTTTTATATAAAGGTAAGAGATGTAGATGGAACCTGAGATTCCTAGTATTTGATTTACTATGGTGATGGCGGAGTATTCATTTGCCATCTCTCCTTAAGTCATTTTCCATTAAAAGGGAGATCAGTTGATGGCCATTTATAGATCTTCTCTGTTTCTACAGTTTTAACCAGTAACCACATTTAGGAATACATTTCTTAGAATTCCTAGGAATTCAACTCCATACAAGCAAACATGCCCTTAATGCTTGTTTTGTTTCATGATGGGCAAAAGAAAAAATAGACCACAGCAAAAAGGTTTTCCCTGTCTCAATAAGAAACAACAACAGAGGTAAAAAACAAAGACAATACAACAAGAAGCTACTGTTATATCCCATCTTCCTTCTCTTCCTTCTTGTTCACAGCATCATATTTTATGCATCTTCAGATAAAACTGGATGAATCTTGTTACAATCAAGCCCCTGTAACAAATTGAAAATGCAAATAAGATGACGGTGGCAAGATTACAGGATCAGCATCAAACAAAATATTATCATCATCATCAAAGCCTCGTCCAAACTATGTTAAAAGGCCATAGAATTCTTTGGTATGTAACACCAAATTTTACACATAAATTACTCACAATTCACAAACCTATTATTAGCTGCAAGAGAATTGTACACCGGAATTACTCAGAAACCTATTCTTTGCATCAGAGTGCCTGTCTTTTTGAAATTTACTTGTGCCTGACTTCGAAATTTACCCCCGAGTGTCATGTTCGGCACGCCTTCCCCGGAGGACAGCATTATTGTTACACAAAATGTTTTCGAGATAAAAAAATGGATTAAAGTATTGAATGTATCTGTTGATAGCCCATTATGATTCAAGTTGCTAATTAGTTAGTCCTATTTCATATGTTTTTTGTTAGGACCTGGTTGTTTACTCAATATTGAACTCAAAGGAATTTATTGTAAACTGAGGTTAAGGAAGGAAACACTGTCCTAAAAAATAATGGTGGTATCTCTTTTGAACTTGCAATCATTAAGGACCCATCTGTATGTATGGGAATTGATACATAGGAATTCATTGTCAAATGAACTTGAATGAAGGATTATTATTAGGGGGAGGGGTGAAGGATATAAGCTAGAGATGTAGATGGGGTCTTGACTTTCCTAGGAATTGAATTACAAGGTGATGGAAACCTTTCCGTTTTCCATCTCCTCTTGATTCATTTTCTACGGAAGGGAAATTATCTGATGGTCACTTTGGATATTCGCCTTGATTTCTTCATTTCTAACCACTTTCAGGAAGACAAAGGTCTTAGAATTCAGATGAATTCAATTACATGAAACAAACAGGCTTTAGCTGTTTTTAATCAAGCATTTAACACCAGCTTGGCACTAGTAAGAAGGCACAACTGAGTGTTAAACAGAACATTATGCAATGGAAGCATACAATCTTAAGTCACGTAGAAGCAAGTATTCTTTCTTTCTTTCTGGTTAGTTTATACCTTAGTTGTCTCATTTCTGTTTCCACCTGGCCGGTAGTGAGGGTCACCTCGCAAGTAGTCAGCATGGGCTCTGAGCAACGTGATTAAGCAACCATACCAGCAAAGGACAGCAACCAGGGCCGAAATGGATGCACCTCTAAAGAGGAGTTTTTGAGCAGGGGGACATGTTTCAAGGTTGTGAACATTTTGGGCATGGTGAATGCCTTCAGTGATTGTAGCCCATATCACCATTGGTTCCGCCAGCAGAGACCCAATGCTAATGAGAGAGAGAGAGAGAGAGAGAGAGAGAGAGAGAGAGAGAGGCCAAGTTACCAACATAGTACGCATACGCTCAACACACATACTTATTAAAAGAAATGTAATGTTGCATTAGAAGCATGCAGTAGAAACTTGCATCGTGTTCTATTTCAGGTAGTAGTATCATACATGTCACATTTTTGCATATTTTGTAAGAACATAAATTCTCTTAAACAAGAAAGTCTCGTGTCAAAAGAAAAAAAAAAACCTGCTGAAAAACATTTTGTTGGCATCTTCTTTCCTCTTCGTTTGCTATTATGAACTCAGTACATTAAATAATAATTAACTATTAGTGTATCTTTCTAACCATCATGCTCAAACAACAAAGTCTCATGTTCACAAGCTTTTTATCCATCACAGTAATCACCTACATAAGGTTTAAAATCTACAAAATGAGATGGATCAAGATCACTTTTTTGTTCTAAAAGAAAAAAAAAGTCCAAAATAAGATGTGAAGATGAAAATTATGATCTTAAAACTCTGAAAGATTTAAAAGAGAGATTTATGAGGATAGCTGAATGGGAAAATGACAAGAAAAAGGTGAATAGCCAGGCCAAAAGATCCTACTGGCCATTCACAAACTGTGAGAAATAATTTACACTCTGCTTTGGTATCTTAATTCCTACACCACAAGCCCATTATAGCCTTTGACCACATTTTTTATCTCTGTTCTCTCTGCATTCTTCTCTGCATTGTCCATGTCTTTATCCTATTCTTACATTTATCATTCAAAACAACACCGTTTCTAAAATTCCCTTTCTATTTTTTTTCTTATTTACATTTCAACAACTCAGCAAAGTCAGACTTGGAAGTGAAAGATTTATTTTATTTTATTGCTATGGGAACTGAAAGGTTGAATATACATTCATACTGTTGATTTTTTAAAGACACCTCTCAAGTATTCAGAGACTAGAATCTATAGAACAAAAACATAAACAACTTAAAAGTCAAAGGGTAGATGTAATGGAGGCAGGCCAATCATGCCTATCATATAATAGCAGTAGAAACAGGATGAGGATACTTTGTATTACTTACACTGTGAAGGCAAAAAATAAGTTAGTGCCCCAGGTCAAGGCTTTGATGGGAACGCCATTGTAAATGTAGAACAGACATACCAAGCCAAGAATGAAAAAACCAAGGAAAGAAACAGCGCATAAGCCTCCCAACACTATAGAATCAAATTGTGGATATGTACATGTTCCCACACCTTCTCCAGAAATTGGAGTTCCAGACGCTGGCTGCCATATAACAAGATAGCAGAGGTACTTAGAGAGTAAAACAGAAAAAACCAACACATTAACAGTAATTGTTCAGAATCAAAATTTACAAGTATTTAATAACCAAAGGCAACATAATCTCATGCCAATACTCACTTAAGACTTGTGAAAGCTACATTTTCTTTCATTAGTTTTGTCCATTACATGATTCTTTGTTAGTAACTGTGTTAAGCTTTTTTCATTTTGTCTGCATCATTAATTGGATGGCTGACGTTTAATTTCCATTAACAGTAGGTTAATCTCCAGTTTTAAGAGATGTGCTGTCCACTGTTCCTTGAAACCAGACTGGGTACTGAACCATTGGACAGACAGTTTGGTTTGAACTGGCTCAACTGCTGTTTTGAACCTGTTCAACTGTTATGACCATGGATATTGGTGATTCTGGCTACTTTTGATCAGTTTCATGGTGCTGAACCTGATCCAACCAAACAATCTCCTAGTTCTGCCCAAACCAAGTTCAACCAGCCAGTCCAATCGGGTTTCACAACACATCAGTATAGGTTACCACCTTATGAACAAATATTATATCATGTTCTAGCTTTCAATTAGAACAAATGTCAGTAAGCTAAATTTCCATAATATGGATTCTCGGCTCTTCACTTGTTTTTGATATCTACACAATACATGCTGTAATGTCATCTCCTAAATTGTTATTTTTTTCTGCTGTTGTGTGTGTGTGTGTGTGTGTGTGTGTGTGTGTGTGTGTGTGTGTGACTTGAACAGATGTCTTTAGGCCTTTTTTCTTTTTTGGATAGGTAACAAGAATTGAACCCGCAATTTCCTGGTTGAGGCAATGAGAATCTTTTTTCCAACCATGCTACATGATCTTGGCAATGTTGGATACTTAATGACCGTACCAACTACCAAGTATCATTGAAACTAATATCCATTAAGCAACTAGTGGTTAGTGGTTTTTCATTCAAATATTTTGCATCTTTTCCCAATTTTACTAGATGATCTACTCCTTATAATATGCTGCCACAGAGAATGTTCAGGATCTAGCTCCTTTCAATTGGGATTCAAGAGACAGAGAAAAGATCAGAGTAGGCATGATGCAAAGGTACAAAATGAAGGTAATATTTCTTGGTGCGCATCTTTCTTGAAAATATTCTTGACTGGTTTATAACATTTTACCTTTGAGATTTCAGCACCAAAACCCAAAAAGAAGGCAATAATGCCCAATGCTAGCACAACCCGAGCAAGATTTATTGCTTTCTTAGCATCCATTGCTCCAACAAATTAGCACTGCAATCTAAACACAGACCCCTCTGAAACAACAAAAGTGTAATACTAATAAAATCACATTGATATTACCAGGAGGATTCAGATGCATAGTTGACAAGGACATGGACATGATTAACATCATATGTCCCCTTTTCCATCAGTATTCTTTTGACTTAAATTTTGCTTTTGAAATAAGCAGATAACATTTTAAAGACCCATAACCTGGAGACGGCTGGAGTTCCACCCATACAATCACGTCACTATCATCCATGCACCCATACTCAAGACATGAAATTTTCCTACAGTTGTTTCAACGTCCCTCAAATTTGGGCAACTTCGGTTAGCAGATTGATCATGCGAACACGATTGATGCAAGATAATGAAGTAAAACTAAATATAATTGTGTTGGTCACCACAAATCCTTAAGTTTTTGTAAGTAATTATAAAAAAATGATGTACTGTATCAGGTGAAGAGAGTGGGAAAAAAAAAGACTCCTTCAATCTCTGTACATTATAGCCTTTTAACTATAGAAAATAGGAAGAAAACTGCCTAAATTACCAAGATATCCGAGGGCGATTGAAAATGCTAGAAACTCAACGATTTCTATCCAATACTATTTCTTAAACTGCGACAAAGAGAGATCCCAATTCCCAAAACCATGTAAAAATCCAATACTTCTATATACAAAAAAAAAAATCTTACAAGTGCCTGTATCCGAAATTGCAACAACTTGGGAAACTCCACTGAGCCAAGTAAAAAAATAAAAATAAATAAAATGATTTCTAAAAAAGGAAAGAAATCTGAAGAGAATGAAAACCTTTGAAATTAAACACCATCATCTTTTTACAGAAAAAAAAACCGACTACCACCACCAATGCACAGACTAAAATGGTAGTAGACTACTATTAGTATGCTGATACAACTAAGAAAATAGAACAACAGAAAATGAGAGAAAGGTTGTGCAACTCACAATAACCACAGAGTTCAGAGTTCAGAGTTGAGAGAGAGAGAGGTAGTAGAAATAAAATGAAATGCAGTAAAAGAAAAATATATAAAGAGAAGAAGTGAAGAACAAGAAAATAAATGAGCTTGTTGGTTTCTTGTACTTGGTTTTGTAGTTGGTTTAAACTTAGAACTAGAAAATTGGATCCTTAGGTTTTACCCAAAAAACAAAAAAATAAAAAAAAATGTTGCATTCTTAGGAGGATTCGTCTTGTGATGTGATGTGATGTGATGGGAATCTTCTATTTTTCTATTTCTATCTCATCGTTGGCTGGTGCTTTCATTCCTGTTAAAGCTTAAGGAATGATCTCATGATACTATATCTTTTTATTTATTTATTTTGCTGAGAAGAGAGATATATATAAAGGAAAGGGAAAGGAAGTCATAAGTTCGAGTACAGACCTGGGACAGACATAGATACAACTGAAACTAAAGAGAGAGTACTAACAGTAACACTTACAAACAAACCTTCAAAGAGTTCAGAGAAGAGAAGCTACAACTACTAAGAAGCATATTTAAGTATTTCTATTCTGATCTGAAGATTCAACATCAGGAACCTGATGAAGAATGGATGGTCTTGTAAAGCCTACTGCTCTGCTGCTGGGTCCACTTTCTCTGCTGGTGCTCTTCCTGTATCATCCAAAGACTGCATGATGTCCTTCCTACAAGCTGCGAGAATATGAATGGGCAGTTCATCATTAAAGATTGTACTTGTAGGAAAGTTAAGATAGCCATAACTTATGCTGTTTTAGCATTTTTTTTATTCTCTTCCAAGTATGCATAAGGTGCAGAGACATGTACTCCATTGATATAATGTACCCATTATGTAAGAACGGTCCCCCTTCACTAATCAGTTCATTAAACCATACCTATCTGTCAATATTAATCCATCATGAAGTGTCATAATCTCTGCTGCTACTGCAGGTAATGCATTGATCTGACCTGCATATGGCATAAGATGTTGCCCAACATGATTTCTCATAATTGCCTTATGGTCAACAAATCGTCACCATGTATGAATGCGCCATTAAAGTTCAATTTGAAGCAATCTGTTGGTGGGGAAAACCAATGAGCAGTGGCGGACCCACCCGCGAGATTCAAGAAACTCTTTAGATAATAACTTTTAAGTTTCTATATTATTGTTTAACTTTTTCACTTGGCAATTGCCTGCACCACCCAAATGAAAATCCTGGGTCCAATACTGGCAATGAGGGGAGGGTAAACCCATGGCAGTGTTAACATCATCCTTAAACCAATGAGACGTCCACCATTGGGTTAAATGGGGAAAAAAAGTAGAAATAATTTGTTTGGGATATAGAGGGCTGTCATTAAAAATATAATTGTTCCTGGCCTTCCATATATACCATGTGAGGGTAATTCCTACAATTCTATCATAAACAGGAGCCGAACAAAACCAATGGGAATATCTTGAAAAAGATGTGGGTGAATGAAGTTTGATAATAATAAAAAATTCTGCCCCACAAGTTTTATAAAAAGGACAAGTAATGAAAAGGTGACCTGCAATTTCCATGGCCAAACTACAACAAACACAGCGGGGGATAATATGAGGCATACAATGATGAAGATGATCAGCCATGGGTAATTTATTATTCAAAAGTCTCCATAAAAACATTTTTAGTTTGGGTGTTAGTTGAAGAGACCATATAAGGGTTGTCAAAGGAAATTGGGGTCCAATTGGTTGGGAATGAAGAGATCTATAAACTGCCCGTAAAGTGGAAGGCCCCACTGCTCATCTCCCCAGCAAAGGAGATCCTCACCACCTATTGGAATTCGTAGAAGTTTTGAAAGCCATGCTCCCAACAGTCTCTGATTTTATCCTGATTCTATCTTACCAATACCTTGTTTTGTTTGGGAAAGAGGTTGAACAACAGGGATTTAGCATCCATCTATAAAGACATCTATGGGAGATCCATCCCCCAAATATGTTGTCCCAATGAGTGTCCCTTTATTTGAGGATAGACTTCCAAATTTGAGAATCAGTTGGTTTGGGCACACAAAATCTGAAAGAATTATTGTGCAAGACTCGTATAAATCACCCATACTGATAACTAATCACCCATACTGATAACTGAGTCCTGCTATATGGACTAACTCATGGACAGAACCATGGACTAACTCCATGGTTCCCATTCAAATATTGGATGTTCATCCAATATTTGAATGGGAACCATGGAGTGGACTAACTCCATGAGTTAGTCCATGTAGACTTTTTGTAACTGATATGGGTGTCCCTGAGAAAACAGCGAGCCATGTTAATAAGCGAAGTCATTTCTTACCCCAGAGTGCCCACTATATCTTATTTTCTTGAAGGTATTGCCAATATGCCATGTTACCTGTTTGGATCAGTGGGCCCAACACCTATCGAAGAAACTATTACAGAGGGCCCCTTCATGAAGGGCAATTTGTTATATTAAGTGATTTTAGATTATTCATAAGTGCCCCGTCTGAGAGCTTGGTGAGTGTCCTATGATTCAAGGATCCGAGCCGAAGATCCAAGCCCACCGAGTTTGAACCGCTGGTCACAAACTTTCCTTCGTTTAAGGACCAATAATGTTAAGACAGATCCTCAAACCCTGAGATTTTTTGTAATAGGTGGGCCCCAATCAATTTTTTAAGCTTTGCAATCAGATAGAACCTCTGAGGCTCAAATATTGAAGCCTAGAAATTACTATCTTAAATAGGGTGGAGACTTGGTACAGATACCCTGGATTATCAAAAAAAAAAAAAAAGAGGGAGACCGTTTGATAGCCATTTCTAGATATTGATATTTGTTTATACAATCTTGACCAGTAACCACATTTAGGAATATATTTCTTAGAATTCCTAAAAATTCAATTCCTTGCAAACAAAACAAACAGGCAGTAAAAATACTTTTTCTTGTTTCATGATGAACAAAGAAAGAATAGAGCTGCCTACAAAATATCTGGTATTTCATTTTTGATAATGTTATATAACAGCCGCCATGAACAATAAGGTTTTCATTTCTCAGTGTCTAAGAAACAAGACATACAAGAAGCTATGATGCCCAACTACATCATAGATAGGCAAGGAACACATCAAGGATAAGACAAGGGCACGGATTTTACACAAAGCGAGAAGTAGAAGTGTCCGGGCATCATAGAAAACAAAAGGCTAAACACTGTTATATCCAATCTCCTATTCAGCTGTAAAGATAGAGAGATGCATCCAAGGCAGCATCTCTCTCTCTCTCTCTCTCTCTCTCTCTCTCTCTCTCTTCTCTCTCTCTCTCTCTCTTTATGCATATAGAAGCTGTAGTAAGAAAAAAAATTAAAAACTGAAGAATTCCCCTTTTCCTATTTTTTCCCTTCCTTTTTTCACAGAATCATATTTTATTCATCTCGAGTAAGAACTGGCTCATCTCTATACGACACAATTGAGTCCAGCCAAAAGAATCTTCTTACTAGCATTTTCCTGTAACAAATTACAATGCAAATAAGATGACAGCAGGATTACAGGATCAGCATCAAACATAATATAAAAGGTATGAAAAAAAATTCTTAGGTATTTAACAGTTTGGGAGTCAGAGCAGGCAGGAGTAGGGGAGAAAAACTTTTCAGTTCCTGAGTTGTTTTCTATAAGTTCACATTTGCAGATTGAAAACCTGCTACGTGAGACGCTTCACAAGTTTCCATAATGGTTTCATGTCTTTACACAGGAAAGAGGATTTCTTGAACCGTAACGTATTCCTCTCCAATTTTGCCAAACAAAGCCTTACCATCTGCAATCAACCTCCAGGGCATGGGAGGGAAATGGTCAAAAGGCAGTCACACCAACACAATCTTTCAATTGAAGATCTTGAGCTCTTGGAGTATTTAGGATCACATGCATGTGAAGAAAATAGGTGGTGAAAACAAGTGAATAAAATTGTCTAGAGTAAAATTTTTAACTGAGATCGGTTTTCTCCACCTCCATTTTCTCCTCATCCAAACAGACCCTTGGTGTTCTGAAAGAACCAAAAAGTCCATTTGACCAAACTAGGTCTAATGTAGTCCACTGTTAGTTAAAGTGATCATTTGAAACACATGTAGGCTTAAAAAAGAAAAGAAAAAATAATGCATTTGAGTATCTCAGTTAATGTTAAGTGGCATGCCTCACGAGTAACATTATTTAGGGAGTAGCAGTTCTCTGTCATCAGCGCCAACACGGTGGGCAGCCTGAAATGGAACAAAAATAGTTTGGAAGGTTATTCAACACATAGTTAAAGTTGTTAACTAATATAATTAAGAGTCAGAAATATATGTTTCTTACATCCTCAGTCGCACCAGCCGTCATATTGATGAAGGATGGGTCAGACCTGAAAATATGTATTCCCATGTTAGTTGTAAATCAACATGCAGTGAGTCAAATGAAACAAGGAAAATAACTTGGAACATTGCAAGCATCCATCTTAACAAGAATGATTTACAAATACAGAACATAGAAAATATATGTATGTATGTATGTACATAAGTCTGAGCATGAAATATTATCTGTGATAGTACTATGTTTGGTCCCATGCAATGAAGTTAAATATCAGATCTGTGATAGTACTATGTTTGGTCCCATGCAATGAAGTTAAATATCAGATTTTGAATACCATCCAATACCTTCTGAATCAGTTTTAATCAACAGAAGTATGTAGATTTGATACATTTAGCCTCTAAAATTACATAACGAATGGATATGTCATATCAAAAGACAGAATGCATATGTGCATGTTTGGGTGCAACAGTTTTCCACATCATCACATTGCCACAGTGATTTCATTTTTCTGCAGAAAATGACCAAGGACTTCATTTCTTACAGTTTCAATTTTTGCAGTTTGTCGTGGCGAAAAAATCTGTAGCAAAGATGAGAATATTAAGATGGATGTGTGGTAAAACTGGGAAATATAGAATTAGAATTGAGTGCATTTGGGCGCATCTAGGGTTAGCATTAATGGGTGATAAATTAAAAGATTTGTTTGAGATTGTCAGGACATGTCCAATGCATTTCAACAACGCCGGTGAGGAAAAAATTTTCTATGCAGGTTGATGGCCCCTCAAGGAAATGAGGCAAGCCGAAGAGGACATAGATGAAAGTAATGAGGATGGATATGAAGAAATGCACCTAACCGAGGACTTGCACAGAATAGACTGGAAGGTCAAAACATAGTTCAAGTAGCTGACACCAACATTGTTGGGACAAGGCATTGATGATAACGGCATAGCAAAACAATTTCCACGGTGGAATGTGTTTCTACTTTCTACCTTGAAGTGTAAGACAGTAAAAAACGGTTCTCTGTCTCAATCAAAATCCACTTTTGCAACAAAAAAAAAAACCCACAAAAAATCCTCTCATCTTAGAAACTGAAAAACCATGGAAAATTTACATGGAACAACCAGAAAATTGTTTCAGAAATCAATTTCCACAGAAAATGGTCCACAGAAACATACTCTAGAACTTAATAAAATGGTGGTGTTAATATCACTATTGAATACCAAAAACTATAAAGAACTAAAAATATGGAAATCCATGCATGCACACATCTGTACAAAAATGTGTACATATATAAAGATTAAAGGCTGGAGATAGAGATACAACAAATTATTATTATTTTTTTCTTTATTAATGAAAAATATCCATAGTACAACAACAAGATCAACCTACTACTACACTAACTTGCACCGGTAAGGAGACCGGCTATACCAAAGTATATGGTGCACAGTGCAAACAAACTCAACCTAGCCCACGGCCCGGGCACAAGCAAACCTAAGCCCACGACCTGGGCACAGGTTAAGAGGTACTAGCCAGATCATTACACAACCCCACCATCTTGTCTGCAAAATAATGATTCTGTGTGTCGCAGGGGTTTGGGGGGCGGGCGGGGGGGGGGGGGGGGGGGCGCAATTAAGATGCCAATAAACAGATTTTATTATTTGCTCAGAAATATTATAAATACCAAAGACAGGTACATTATAAAACTGCCCTAAATTGTAAGTAACAATAACTATAGAATTTGTTGCAATTTCACTGATCCATTCCTACAATACCTCAAACAAGTTATAATCAGTACCGAAAGGAAATAAAGGACAGACCTGTGATTATTCTGAACACTCTTCGTTTCTGATATCTCATTTTGTTCTTCACTTTTCACCTTTGCAAGAGGTGAAAAGAACTGAAAGGCAAAGAAGGAAATACCTTTATTGTATATTTCAAGAAAAAAAAAAATTAAATTTCAAACGACAATGCTTACCTGGTGCATTGAGATAAAAACAATAGATATTCCCAAAATAAAGTTTATAGTCAGAGAGTGGCCAAACAATGCCGCAGATGCTATGCCAGTAAAGATTGTTGCAACAGTCGATGAGTATTTCTTTAAGATTGTGTCTGCAAGCATAACAAAATATGCATGTTAAACTTTTGCAGGCACGACAGTCAATTTTTGTGACACCATACCGTCTATCCTACCTAAGAAGCTAAATAAAAACAAATGCACGCCTTAGAATATAAAAAAAAAAACATCAAAAGATGTATAATTGTTTAACCTGCATATTTAAAGAAGAAAGATGACAGAATGCCTTGTGCTGCATTGTTGCATATAAGAAGCATGGTAGCCTTCGAGTGGCCTTGCAGGATATCAAAGCTGCCTGGCCCTGGAGACACAGAAAGTAACAAAAACCAATATCAGATGACGTAACCTATCATCAAATGCAACCCAAAAAAAAAAAGAAAAAGAAAAATAAAAACAGCCAATAGCATATAAGAGGCATAAGCATCAGACACAAGATAAAATAAGGCTTCGATAATGAGATGACTATTCATATGCAGTATAAATAAAACATGTTAAACCATCAATATCAAATCATTAGATTCATTTCCATACAACTATCATTGCCTTCTCATCTTTAGCAAAGAAACTCTATCTACTCCTATTTATGACAACTGTTTAGTAGCATTGGTGGAAATGTTCAAGTTTTTAGATAAATTGCTCAAACAGGCACTGCATACATCAGTCTTTTTTAACACTAAAAAGAAACAACAGCAACCTAAACTTATTGAAAACAATGTAGCTTATTATATTGCAAGGATTCACTGTGTCTCATGGTGAACGGATAGCCTTATCCATATGCCAAAGAAAAAGCCTAATTGAACAAATGTAATGATTAGTAAAAGAAACTCGCAATCAGAAATACACCAGAATTTACATGAGAAATAAAAGCACTTCATTGAATGGAAAAGCAAAACATCATGTATGACAGTTAACTGGGAACAGCATGTGTGATAGAGTCCATTACTCCATTACATACAGATCTTCCCTTGAGAGGCCCCATTTTCAGTGTCTTTGCACTGCCAGTGCCACCAAAACCTGGATTAGCAAGATCTTTTCAAGTGTCACATCTAGTGCCAGGGCTGCAATTGGTTGCATTTTTTTAACAACACTAAGATACCAATAACTGCTGAAGTTCAGTGCCTGAATTGATACCAGAATGGCAAACTTGTACCAGAGGAGCTAGTTTCAAAGTTAATGGTCCACCTAAATTACCTCTGAACTTGAGGTGCGTCTGTGTCACACTAAACAGCCACCAAAACCCATAGTTATCTTACTCTAGGAGGCAATGAACAAATAGTTGGTTTATGTGATGGACTGTAGAATAAATTACATGTGTCACTTATGAGGAATGGCGCACTCAAAATAAGAAAAGTGTGCTTCTAGGTTGACTCATATAGCATGAACAAGGTTACACAGATCCAAACGAACTTTAAGTTCGTGATATTCAGGACTATATGTGAGAGTTAAGAGCACTTGCAGGATTGCACCTAAAAAAAGGCATTTCTGAATTGAAATTATGACCTAAAATAAAACAAAGATACATGCTGCATAGAAAACATGGCCACTAAACATCGCTTAGGTATAGATGTTTAAAGCATAAACGAGGTTACATAGATCCAAAAGAACTTTAAGTTAGTGAAGTAAAGGAATATTTGCGAGGTTAATTGCAGGATTGAACCTAAAAAGAGTCACTTCTGAACCTTGAAATTATGACCTAAAATAAAACAGAAAAAAGATACATGCTGCATTCAAAAACAGTCACTGAACATCACTTCCTAAAGTATACATGTTTTGTGCAATGTCCTCTATATCAATATAGAATTCAAATGGGAAAGAAAGGTGATTGAACTCGTATAGAAATTGGTATCTCATACCTTTAATAATAGCAGTCAAGATAATCCCAAGAAAATTGAATATAGCACCATAGCCATAAAGAAATAAGTTCTGCAAAATAAATAATTTGAAGTTTAGTAGGAAGCTTAAACAATTGAGAAATCCAACAATTCAACAGATGAAAATTGACACAAAATTATCCAGAACTTGGACTCTTCAGTACTGCATTAAATTATTACCTGAAGGTAGATGCTCGTCTCGAACTGGCTCTTTAAAGCATACTCATTGAAAACAGAGGCCAGAGAGGGAACCGTTACCTGCAATTTCATCTCTGTAAGCAATCGAATAAACGTAAATAGTTTTTATCGAGAAGTGAAATGTGCAGTAATGAGAGATTGTTTTGACTCGAACTACTAGGACAGTCCAATTTTTAGAATTAAATTTATAGGTTCATTAGGTCCTTGTGTACAGCTCCGTGCCTCAACATCCACAACAATTTGAAGGTTATACTGAATAAACACTGAACACCAAGATTCATGTTAATTTCGAAGGGGAGAAAAAACAGCCCACCATCTAACGGTTAAAAAAATTGTCAATAAGGTGAAGAAAGCAACAGTGGCCGTTGGACTTTCACCAATTGCCTCTTCTGCTTCTGGATAGGCCTGGGAATCTCACATAGGGAGTTCTTCGGTCACACCAAGGGAAATCATGGAGTCTGCTGTACCACACCAAAAAGGAGGTACATCTTTCTCATGTAAAAAGAAATCTGAGTATTCCCATGTTGGTCAAACATGCACGTTTAAAAGCCTTCTCAAATAAGCCACATTCTATTATTGAGAAATCCTATTTACAATAAAATTTGGTCATATCCTTTTACCTTTCTAAAGAGTAAAGCACAAAAGACCTGTTCAACTAACACCTTGTAATAAAAACTGCTAATTAAAATAGGACCTCTAACAATTGACTTCAACAACTTTAATAGCTTAGAAACACAGCAACCTAACTTTGAAAACAAATCCCTATAAACACTAGATAAAAGGACCTTAAGACAATGAAAATTCATCAAACTTAATCAAGAGTTCATGCAAAAGACACAACCCCTTTATGTTATTTGGACACACCTGTGGCACCCTTTTTAGGATTTAGAGATAACTCGTGTTTTTCTAAGCCGTAACAAATCTGCATCATGTGGGAACTTGGTCCTGCGAAGGTGGAATATATACCAAGGGACTTTCATCTATCATATATGGGCTTCACCTTTCAAAGACTTGTACTTCAAAAACCTCAAATTGAAGGCAGTTGGCAGCCAAAATATTTGGGTAGCAGATTCACAAGCTAAAGGAGTTTCTGGAGATATACATCTCGTAGATACCATGCATCTCTAATCTTAGCTTCTTCTTCTTCTTCCTTTTCTTCTTTTGAATGGCAACTTAGATATATACTGACAAGCAAACAAAAAGGAACCTGGAACACTAATACTAGCGAACCAAAAAAGAAACAAATACCCCAAAAGGAAAAGGGTAAAAAGCCTAATGAATGGCCACTTCCTTCCAGCTTGTCAAAATGAGAACAAAAGATAAGACTAGAAACTGTGAGAGGACGGAGACCCACGAGGCAACAGTGAATCCTATATTCCTATTCTATCAGTCAATCTGAGATAGTACAACGATTTTCCATCAAAACATCTTAGATTCCTTTCCTTCCAAATTGCCCAAAATGACCACTAGGAAAAAGTATTATAAGACTTTAGTGTGAGTAAGTGACCTAAGTGAAGTTCACGATACATTTTCACATTATACAATATGGTCGAGCATCCATATTTTTCATGCCACGCTATTTCACAGGCCATGCGCTAGTACTGGTCTTAGCGAATGCTCTAGAGTCTTACTGACAAAACCCATAGGAGGCGGCCATAATCTCCACGTCTGCAAAGGCAAATCCATCAGGAATGCTTTCGCTCACTCCGCACTAAGCCATGAGTCTGTTAAGGACTAAAAAGCTCAACCCAACATAGCGAAAGCTAAACGGCGCACAAACCTCAGAGATAGGCAAATTTGGGAACACATCAATTTCCCTCGTTAGTTCCAAATATATATGCACTACGAGGAACATCTCAATACACCCTCTGGTGGACAGTACATCTGACAAAATTCCTTTAAACTCTAACGCATAATTGTTCTTCTCGCTGTCCCCAACCCTAATTTCAGGCATCAAAAAGGTCACTAATGGATCGTGGGAAGATCCAACTACACTCAAACCAGCTAAGAACTGCATTCCAAATGGCTTGTGGCACCGTGCAATTGAGGAACAGGTGATCCACAGATTCTTCGGCCAAGAGGTGCCAAAAAGCAAGCGTTGACTGCCACCAAACCACGCCGACAAAGATTATCCAATGTCAGAATAGTTCCTTGGAGAGACAGCTATCCAAAGGCTATCAACCTAGGCAGAGCCTAAGACTTTCACAAGAAGCTCGCCGACCAAGCTCAGGATTCAGACATAGTAACTTAAAGCTTTTTTTCATCAGTAATGACTTAAAAGCTAATTTGAACATACTTCTTCTCCTAACTTGGAACTATAAAGAAGCAACAAATATAAACAAAATGAAAACTATCCAAATAATAAACATGCCTAGCATTTCCAAGTACAGCTACTATCAAGCATCCAAAGACCCTTGCCCAAAGGGCAAGCCTGGTGGCTGTGAGCCAGTGACTACATTACATCTGGGTATGACAGTAAATGCACTTGGTTCTAACTAAACGACCATCAACCCAGGGACGAAATATAATCACTCATAATGAATGGTTAGTTACTATAAATGGTTAAGTACCGAGACTACATAAGCCCATCACTAACCAAGATTCCAAGAAAAAGAATAAAATGCATCAATACTTACAAAGACCAATGTATATAAGTATGCACCGGTTGCGACTGGAAGGCCCATAGCAGTGGTACCCTCCGGTACTGACTTGAGCTGGTTCACGCTAATTCCAATAAGCAATAAAACAAGAGCCTCCCACTGCTCCAAAATCAAGCACATGGATTCAATAACTTTGCTAATTAAAAACAATGTAAAATAAATAAATCATCCTTGATTACATCATTCATAGACATGTCAAGCCCACGAAACATATAAGCCATTCATGAAAGTACAAATGTGACAATATGTAATTTAGATGAACCAAACCCCTATTGTTTCCCTCCAGGAACTGTATGCCACTTAAATATAAACGCGATTTAAAAACAAATTAACCTGGATGATGGAAAACCGCCGTCTCATCACAAGCTTTAATAAAACAGCGATTACCAAAACCTGCATGAGTTCACAGTTTGAAAACAAAAAATTAATAGCATATTATGAACAAATCTAAACGTTGTCACCAAGGGAAAATATACTATTTCTTTTCTATCAGTAAAACAATAATCTATCAATGCAAGTAGAAATTTCCCGCGTTGCATTTGTGTGTGTGTGTGTGTGTGTGTGTGTGTGTGTGTGTGTGTGTGTGTGTGAGAGAGAGAGAGAGAGAGAGAGAGAGAGAGAGAGAGAGAGAGAGAGAGAGAGAGAGAGAGAGAGAGAGAGAGAGAGAGAGAGAGAGAGAGAGAGGTTTTCAACTTTACTACATTTTATCCAAGACCATCTAAACTATAAGAATCAAAATAACAAATTAGCAGACATATGAACAAGCAATAAGTACCAGCAAATATCCAGAATATGACAAATTCTTGGATCAACTTCAGCATACTAGGATGGAGAGGAAGCTCCAGAGTAGTGTTCTATAGGTGAAAAAAAAAAACCACCTACTCACAAAGGAATAGAACATGCAGCAACCATGTTGTATATGAAACAAAACACTTTCAAATGACCAAACTAGACATTTGTGGACCATCGTCTCGTCTGATACTATCTTATTGTATATTCTTTCACAAGCCTAGTATGGAGTCCCATTGCATCTGCTCGAACTCACACAAAAGATATGAAAAAGAAACTATGGGTTAACCATCCAGGCTTGGAGTACGATTACCACCCATCTTGACCACTACCTTCTTCACTTCAACTTCTTAAACCTTCTTTCAAGCCAGTATGCTCACTCCTATCCTATCAAATTAGGAATTATCCAAAACACATACCTGCTTTGTCTATTTAATTTAAGAGAATGCGAATAGTGCTGATATCTAAAGCAATTAAAATCCAACCTTCTTAGAGAAGAATAAACGATCACTTCATTTCCATCACCCTAGAACTTTGAATCTCAGATATTCGTTAAATTCATAAAATTACAACTAAAGAAAAATATGAAAAAATAGGGAGATAATCATCTTCCTCAGAGACTTATCCCATTTATCTGGGGTCAGCTCTGTGGGTTCTACTTCTCCACTCAACTCAAAATAGGGAGATCATCAACTTCATCAGAGCTTCTCCGCTCAACTCTTTCAAGTGATAAGTTCTTTGTTGATCCACAATTTAAAATTTTGCTTCTAACTGTGCATTCATTGGCCTCCCCCTTCCCCTTGTACTTTGCACTTGCAACACTTAATACTTTCTCGAGAAAGACACTTCTAGTTCTCATGTCCACAACATATCAGATGTATATGTATACTAATTCATTAGGATTCATATTTCAATTCCAATCCACTAATCTCAATAATATTTCTTTGGAAGTTGTTTCCATCTCTGTTTTGTTAGTTATTCAGCTTCTAGTGCAAACATCAAAAATCAACTAATATGTATTGCGCTCTGAGGCTCTCCCTTGGAATAGCTTTACAATATTACAGGGTGAGCATTCAATACATCATATGAAAAATGGTACAATGAAGCAATTAAAATAAATAACCAAAATTGAAGAATAATTTCATTGGTATTGACAAATAATTGCATATTATATGAATATGGTCTTTAAAGGAAACTTATACCAGTACTAGAATTGAAAAATGAACTTGAAAATTAAAGGTAGACTTGAAAATAGGCATTCAAAAAAAAAAAAAATTAAAGGTAGACTTTACAGATTGCAGACAATAAAAAGAAAGGGCAATAATAGGCTCAGGCACAAAATATTGATAATGTCAATTGTTCAACACATGAATAGTCCTTCTAGCTTTCATTTGAAAAACTGTGGATTGGTAAATGAATGAATAGAGCTAATACCATCACCAATTAGTAATTACCCAAAAAATCAAATTTTCAAACGCAACGATACCTTCAAGTTGCTCAGCATCTTCACAGTAGCAGGATTAAAATATAGCTGCATGGAAGGTAAATCAGATTAAGACACAGCATAATAAATAAGATCACACTTACCTCAAAAAAAAAAGCTCAGTGCAGGCATTAGTCACTAAAGGATAATTCTTGTTAACTCAATTCCATGTTTTCAATAACAAAAGAATATGCAAGGAATTCTCTAAAGTACAGAGAGAACGGATTATTAGCTGCATTTGAGCAGATGCAGAAAAAGATGTACCTGCATAATAAACTTTAGATAGTTATTGATCGCATACAGGAGTGCTGGAACAGCAAGAAGGACATTGTTATGAGCAGCCTGAAAGAAAATAAAGTCATGAAAGCTTCAGGATCAAAAGGTCTCAAGTCTGCAATATGAAAAAATAGAAAGAAAATAGATGGATGAGCAGCACTCATTAATTTCAACAAAAATGGTTGTCAACATTTCATGAGCTAGATTGCATCACAACAATAAGAAACAAATGCAATGCAACCACTCAAAAAATAATAAATAAATAAGAAACAAATGCAAATAGAAGAGTTGAGAAATTAATACATACTTCATGAGGGCCAAAAATATAATCACAAGCTCGACCCTATGAATGGATTGGGTTCACGTCAATTCATGGATGGCCAAAGCCCATGCAAAGAATGAAACCTTTGCCCCTACGATTCATGCAACATGCACTAAAGGACTATAATGCCCATTTCCAGATGGCTCAAAATGTCCACGTAGAATTAGTGAAGATCAGTCAATTTCCATATTTATCAACAACACCATGTTTTGCTGAAAAGGTAGAATGGAATAATTTGAAATGGAGATGTGTGCTTTCTTCATGTAGGGGCCAACACAGCAAGGCAAACCTCATGTGGATCCCCTCACGGACGCGCTTTGTCAGTGCACGCTGAAAGATACGCAATGAAACCATGGAACTCTGCACCTCAACTAGCACAAATATCAGTTTTGGAAATCACCTTTATTTGCTTACTATTTTATTTAAACTCTTATGATTCTTTTTTATGTAATTTATTTAGCTTAGGAATAAGCGCTTTAATTGTTACGGGCTTGGATTATATGATGACAGATTAACGGCTAGGATTATTAGTAGGGTTTTACTTATTTAAATGAATGCAATGGCCTGCGGCCAAGGGGGTATTAATAGGTTGATACTTTTGGTGACTTTAAGAGTATACAAATTGGGGTCTCTTTGAGAAAGCTTGTTTCAATTGCTTCCCACGTAATTACTAGGATGCTAGCACATTTTCCTTTTGGACCAGTTCCAAAGGTGAATCTGAGACCTATCTATCTTCATTTTCTTGCTTCCATCATCATCATCTCCTTCATTCAATCTTCTTTTTATTTCTTTTATCATATTTTTACTTGGTAACATGCCTCAAAAGTCAAACCACAACTTTGTGGTTACGACAATGAGCACCTTCCAACTGTGCTACAGGTCTTCTCCATAACGTCCCTCTTTTTCTATTATTTTTCAAAAGATTGTTGCTGAAAGGGTGCTGATTTGAAAGACAATCAGAGATTGTTATACAAACAATAGTTGTCAATTTCGCTATGGAGGCCATAATGGTTAGCCTCTAAAATGGAATACTTTGTATTTTGGTTAATCCAGTGTTTTGTTTTGAAACATGCAGGGGAAAAAATAAAAATTTATATGAAGTACAACAATAGGAAAAAATAATCTTAAAAAAACCATGAAAGCGCTTTTTTATAGCAATGTATTGGCTTCAATTGTTTCAATCTGTTTATCCTGAAACAGACCAAATTATGGCCAACTAATTGGTGCAGCCCAGCCACGAACTCGTTGAAGATCTACACCTCCGAAGGTGAGATCGAGTCTTCCGACTCAAACCCAAAGGCCAATTAGGAGAGATTACCCAAAAGGAACTCATGAGAACATTTCTCAATTTTTTTATCAATATAGCATGCTTACAATCAAACATCCCTCTCTATTTATAACAGAGGAACGGTCTAATAAGGAAACTATAATTATTCAGTGATTCCTAAAATCACTCCTTAAAATCTCTAATTAAATCAAATCACTAAATCTCTCTGATTAGGTCAAATCAGAGATTACATCAAATTACTAAACTATTTAAAAGAAGCATCCTTGTAGGGTCCTTGGTGGGGCCCATTAGCGGGGCCTCTTTTTCTTGGATCACAATGCATCACTAATTAATAGTTCATTTCATTTCGGATTCCATACAAAAATGAACACTCAGCTATTTCGGCTGAATTGAAACAAATTAAAAAGTATGACTTAATATCAAGGCTAAATCGCTGCTGAATGCCCAGCAAAATCTGAAGTGGTTGCTAATTGCTATAGAGTTCTACACTGCACGCTCAAATAAGTGACAAGGTTTAACCTAATTGCACGCAGATTTTATGCTAGTATTGCACAGACCTTTAAAAAAAATTGATCCCAGTTTGGGGGCATTTGGTACATGGATTTCATCCCCAAGAACCAAATGCCCGATGTCATGACAGTGCATTATATGTATGTTAAGTATATTATATAAGTGTTTAGCCTTCGATTCATGCCAGGGTCACCTTTTTCAGGTCTGTGTGCATGTCTGAGGGTAATTTCATTCAAATTCAAATGTCGTAAAGGTTCTGTAAACTGGGCACAATCAGGTAAGAGTCCAGATCGGATCTCCTATTGATAACTCAGGATTGGTCCAGCTACCCTATAACCTCTGACCCAAATTCAATAGATTTCATCCCTGTGTGTTGCCTTTTTGCTTGGCCAACTGATTGTCATGGGAAGCTAAACTTTCTGTGAACCATACTGATCAGATACTTCATCACTTGTTTTCAGTTGTTCAACGAAAAATGAGATAACCCATACCAGTATAATCACATTCCACACCTCACAAAATGACAGGTAAGCAGGAAGAGGTAAATATGCATCTCTCAGGATCCCTATGAAGTCCTTGAAACAGGGACACTGTAAAAAGTATTTCTTCTAGATCACTTCTCACCAATGACTCCCCAAGAAACAACTTTTTCTCAACAAGTAAAAATGTTCTCATCAGCAAGCTATAGCAACTAGGGAATTTAGATGCGAAGGAGTATAATCTCCTGGCATATATCCAACCAAAGATTTATACAAAAGAATACACTGGTCTGCTCCTCAAAAATTAAACCATTCAATAATTAATGATGAAGACAAATAGAACTAACAGTGTCAAATATAGAAGAATAATAATGAAAATACAACTGGTAACAGAAGTAAAAAGATCAGTAATGCCATAGTTATGGCTAAAAGACCAACTAGGCTTTGAGGTAACATCAAGAAACTGCAAAAGCACTAGTTATGTTAAATCAAAACATATTACTATTATTTTCCCTTGATGAGAATCTCTTACCTGCACAAATGTAGAAACTGAAAGAAGTGGTTTTTCCCCAACCTTTTGATGCCTAGCCTGCCATGCAAATCAATAAAATCATAACGTTAAATGGAGCAATCAACTCTCTCCTTTGTTTCCCATTTTAGTACAAGCAATCCTATTCATTGGGTGGTGACATCCAAGATAAGGAAGGCCCTCAAAAAATAATATAGATATACACACAAATATGGATGGTGCTCCAGTGAGGATGTCTCGCGCAGGAGACTGTGAGAGAAAGAGCCTGTGAGGCCCAACTGGGGCCCCACCAATCACGATCGAGGTGGGGGATCAAAAGATCCAGATGGGAGTCCCCATGTATAAATTTTCAAGTCAACCCCATCATCCTAACCCCTTGATCTGTGGCCCTCAAATTAATGGTTTTAAAATGACCCATTTTATTTCATTTCAATAAAATGGTCCAATCCATTCTGATCGGTGTATAGAGCGTGGGATCCATGACATAGGATGACAGGCTTCAATTGATCACATGGGGGCCCAAGTAAGCCTCACTGGTTGTCTTGTACTGGGCACAGGAGCAAAACGCAATATAATACACATAAACCCTAGGGTCATAAGACAAGAAATTCATGAAACAACTAGAACATAAAAGGCTTTCCCTGCAATAAAGGAAGCAATGCAGCAACACCCTATCACAGTGGAAAGTAGCAAGGGTTCCTACATCAATCTGAATGAGTGAGTGTAAAGAAATTAGTCCCATGGAAGAGGAGGATTCAACTTGCTACTTGGAATATAGAAACTTTGACAATTGATTGATACCATGAAAAGAAGAAAAGTTAATGTAGCCTATCTACAAGGAAACAAAGGGAAAAGGGGATAAAGCTCAGGAGCTCGTTGATGGCTACAAACTCTACTACATGGGCAAGAACAATGCCAGAGATGGATTGGGTATAGCAGTAGACACGGATTTCAAAGAAAAGATTTTAGGGGTAAAGAGAGATTGGTTCACAGACATAGGATATGCTAAACTTGTACCCTAAAAGTATCGATGCACATTCATACAAAAAAAAAAAAAAAATGAACAGATAGAAATAGATACTTAGAAAGTAAACAAACCTGTAACAAAAGCATGATGACCGCAAAGAGAACCTTTGCAACCTCTGTCAAAAAGTTAACACTGACGGGACTAAACTTGAAACTCCCATCCACCTTAGACATAAATACCAGAATGGGCTGCATGAAAGAACAAATTGTTTAAAATGTTAAATATGTAAAAGGATAGTAAATTTTCCATTCTTCAAATATGATGCTAGGGCCATGTTGTTAAACACAAAAGTAAGAAATTTCTATCCTGCCAAAAAAAAAAAAAGAATAAAGAAAAATAAACTGAATCAGCCACTTGAACCCACCAGCCCAGGTCATGATGATTGAGAGAGAGAGAGAGAGAGAGAGAGAGAGAGAGAGAGCAGGAGTCTAAATATGTTTCCCCATACAAACTATGGAGAGCTAAACGTTGGGTTGAAAATAAATTAGTAGGGTGAAATTATATTGTACAGAGATACTCCTACTTTTACATGAATATACATCAAAAAATGGGTTAAGATTGAGAATCGGTTACCTGAAGACCAACCAACATGCAATCGCCAACAACCAAAAGGACTTTGAGAGCACGATGTTTTGACGATATTTTACTCTTATGTCGATCATATTCATATGCCCTCACCACAGTTTTATTCTGTGTAGTAGACAACTTAGAATGGCAGACACTGCATTCTACCATTCCGTTATTCATCGGCTCAACCACAAGTCCTCACCAAGACAACTCTATATGCACAGCGCACAAAGCGTTCAAAATTCCAAGCAGCAGCAACAAATAGAAGTACCTCGAGGCAACTGAAAACATGAGAACACAAAGTTTTTTAGAATCCCTAGAAATTGACAAGGCATGGGAAATAAGCACTTTGACAGTACACGAAATCTATAGACATAGTCTGCCATCACGACATAAGCAAACCACAACTCAAACGATGCAAGCACCCCGGGACCAACAAAAAGATTTTGCTGAACCAACCCACTAAAGAAGTTCCTTTGATTTGAAAAAAAGTGGCATAGAAAAGCGTCTTCATCAAAGGGCGATGAGAGAGAAAGAAAATAGGCACAAAGCATAAAACAAAGGGACAGCAGCGAGCAATTCCAAAACAGAATCATTCAATAAAACCATCACAAATTCTAATCACAGAAAGAAACCCATAGCCTCAACGGCCTGTCTGTTTAAACAGAATTGAATTACGAGGATTTCAAAGCAATGCCTTATCAGATTCAAGTTAAAGATCCACAAGTCCATCCAAAATCTCTACTTTTACAGTAAACAATTACTAAACAACAACCCCATTATATCAAATCCTAAAAAACTGATGATCCACTCCACATCTTCACCTGTAACTTCCACTCTCCTCTTAAATCCACCTTCCCTAAAACCCCACATTACATAAAAATTCCTACAAATTTAATACAAAGCAGGCAAACGAGCCCTAATCAACAGAACTCAAGGAAAAAATACCAAACTTGAAAACTAACTGCATTTGATTTTACCACCAAACACTAGATCTGATCACCAGATCTTCAAAACCGAACCTTCTCTATCAAGACTCCTCAGCTTTCTGGAGTCCGATCCAATCAGCTAGAAACTCTGATCGTACCACGTCGGAATTCAGGGCCGCAGATCGCCGGTATCCGCCGCCCTCGAACTGAACTCGAGCTGCTCCGGCATCGAATTTCGGCTCCTTCCGATCCGGTCCGAGCGGTTAGAGGAAGGAATCGGGTTCGGTGGAGAGATTTCTAGGGCAGAAATCGAGAGAAAGAGGGAGATTTCTAGGGCACGAAAAATGCGTGTTCTTGAGAGAGAGAAAGAGAGCTCTAAAAGGAATACGCAGAGAAAGGGGAAGTATTTATAGGAAGTGTATCTGTTGCTTGTCTCTTGCCCGTTTTTCTCAACACGTTTATTGGTGGGAGAGTGGCAACGGAAATCTTTGTGCAATTTGTGTGGGGCACACCTTCCACTTTGGTGGGCCAGATCACAAGTTTTTGGGAGGAAGATGGGGTAGGATGTGGTGACTTTGATTAGATCAATTCAGCCGTTGATTTTAGTTAGGGCCTCGATTTTATTTTTTTTGAAGTGCTTGCTTTATCACGATTTGATCGTGTGGTGGATGATGGTGGATCGGGGTAGGGCAAATGTTGTGATGGTAAGATCATCCTAACCGTTGATTGTATATCTCGAAATTTCAAGGGTTTTGTGGTTTTTGTTAATTATCATGATTTAGTTGAAGAGTGGGTGATGGTGGAGTCGGTGTCAAATTGGTATGAGTGTCCGATGGCCATAATCCAGGAGTTTGGTGCGTGTTGGAGGGTTCAGATTAGCGGGGTTTTACTGTACAGTCCAACATAGGCCCACTTGAGGATATTTTTGATCAGTACAAGCCCTTTCACACACAACCCATTTCACTAGCTAAGGCCCTAATTTTACTCTCATCAAATCTTTATTATTGACCTAAATATCTAAGAATTCTAACTTTAGGACCTTTAAATTAAGGGCCTGGATGATTTGACAGGATTAGATTTTTTTTTCCCCTTCTCAATGAGGTATTAGAGAATTCTAACTTTTTTTCCCTTGTCCCCGATCTTTGAAAATCAAAACTTACTTTAATTTTCTAATAAACTTGCTATAGTTCGGATCCTAAAAGTATTATTGCTTTTCTAAAATTAGACAGTAGGCACCGAACCAAAATCTATTTTTGTAACTTACCCTTTTGATAATCAAATAGAAGATTGTATGTGTGTTTTGCCACAGCTTCTAAGATACTAGAGAATATATTAGAAAAATTAAAAAAATTATAATAGAAAAAACAAAAAGGTGAAAAAAAGGCTCAACAGTGCTAACCTTCAGTAAGTGAGAGTGCATTAGTTTGATTCGACCCCAACAAAAAAATAAAGGGAAGTCACATATCCTGATAATCGTAGCGGGTCTAGAATTTTCATTTGAAGGGGCAGACCCAAACTGGTAATTCAATTTGTTGCCTGTCAAGGATTTACATGTGGGATTTGGGGGTGAGCCCGAAAGTTTCATGTACTTTTGGGAGGGGGACATAAATTTTATGTGAGTTTTAGAGGCAAACCAAATTCTGACGGGGTGACTGACTGCCTCATATCTTTATATGTGGGTACAATCCGTCAATAATAAAAATCGAATCATTCTTTACCCATTGTAGTTTTCACGCCATCATATGTGTCATTTAAATCCAAACCTAGAGGTGTCAAATGGGCCATGCCACCTAGGCCTAGTACGACACGGCATGACCCGCTTGGCACGGTCATGTTGAAAAACCTTCAATAGAAAATATCTAAATGATCATCTTTTTAATAGAGTAGGTTGAGTTTGACCGAATCACTTAAATTTATGTGTCCTACTCTTTTCTGTGTGTATATTTTAAAAATTTTAGCCTAAGACCCTAAAAATGGAAGCACGACATGAAAGCCCGACACAAAGGCCAGAATGGCATGGCCCAGGCCCAGACACGATTGAGGCACCATACGAGTCGTGCCCGTGCCGTGCTTTGCTGACTGACCGTACCGGGCCAAGCCGTGCCGTCCATGTGCCACCTCTATTCAAACCTGAGTTACACAAGCCCAGATCCACAAACACCACCATATCGTCACCTGTTTCTACAGCCTCGCTACAATACAATTATACTAATCCCTCATTTCTTTCATCAATTAAGCTATAATAATAATAACCTAACCTCACATTTAATAATCTTATAATAACTAACTGGTTGATCATATTTCAAAGGGTCCCAACATGCAATCCGAACATTGACCAATCATTGAGACTTTGAAGTTGTTAAATCTAGAGTTGGAATTATTTGATTAGACTAACATGGGACCAATCAATGACCCATAAATGCACTCTTACGTCCAATTTGAACTTATAATCGGATTAATCTATTTGGGCAATTGGGCCTCATGTGACAAGAGTGTAAATTTGAGAAATGGAGTTGGGGTTTTTTGTCACCCACATTTTTCTCATCTTCACAAATGGAAACACAAGATTCAGAAAGAGGGGAAAAAAATACCAGCCTTGTTGTCTATATCATACTTTTAGCAAAGTGAAAACCATTTGAGAGAAATTTGAACTCTGGAACATGGCAGTCCGGTGAACTAATAAGTTTGACACTGATTCAACCATCTAACACAGTTGGATCGAATCATAATAAAATATGCAATTGTGAAATCAATGAATAGCTTGTATTTTCACACTCGCTGAACCTATGATTAGATGCATCCATGTAGACCCATCAAAAACATGTATGTAATTCTCAGTTACAATTATGATCCCAACAGCACCCTTGCTTTTGATAAAAAAATCACCTACATATCCTAACTTAAGATTATGAAACCCAAAAATCCTTCATGAAACACCAAATGTGCAAGGACATGGGTGTACAAGTGGGAGTCTCCAATGTGGGGCAAAAATAAAAGGGTAGCCTTTTATAAACCCAATAGATTACTTTGCCCACACAAAACTAAAGTTCTAAACAGAAGAGCTACAATTAGGAATTGGTCTTTGTTGTTTCTTCATAAAGAAAATGCCTAACTATTGAGCTATCAATGGATGGGTGTGAAACTTCCACATATTAAACCTAAAATAACGAAGTTTGGATAATTTTTATTGATTGTTTCATCTATAATAGTGGGTTTTTCTATCTCATGCCCAATTGAGTTTAACCCCGAGGCATAGCTCAATTGCCTAAAGACCACAGTTTGTACTCGGAGGTCTGCGGGTTTGAAATTGCACTATAGGGATTATTCCAGCCCAACGGGCTAGGACATCCTCCGTTATAAAAAAAATAAAATAAAGCTTAACTGAGTCAAATGTGAATAAGCTTGAGCCATATAAGGCCCAAATCAAAATAAAAGATTTTTTTTTTTGAATGGTAAAAAAAAACTTTTTTATTAAAAGAGAATCGCAAAAACAAGAGAAGAGAGAGAGAGAGAGAATTGGAAAAGTGCACACCTCTCACTCACACATGCACAACTCTTTTATGTGAATCTCTCTATATGTACCATCTTGCCTCAGCTCTCCTCCACCTATAGGTCTTGTTATTTTAAGCAGTTTAATTTTTACAGGAACCCCTGCCAACTAGATGTAATCATTTTGAATTTTGATTATGAACCTCTGATTAAGTGGGCCGCACTGTGGGTCCACTCGCTTTGACCACTTGATGCACGTGGGTCGTAACCCATTACAAAAGCAGTCAAGAAAATCAAAGCAGCAGATAAAGAAGAAAAAGAAAGGAAAGTGAAGAAATTAAAGAAAGAAATTAACCGCTAATCCTCAATCCCCATTCTATAAATCTGAGACACAACTCAGATATCTGAAACACTAATTCCTATTTCCTATAACGGATGCTTTCCAAACCAAATAATGCACTTAAGATTGTAACTTTGAGCCAATAAAACACTGTAAATCAGTATAACAGATGCTTAAACAGAGTCAGTCAGTTTAGTTTAAAAAATATGGTTAAAATTTTACCTTATTCAAGATGGTTAATAGCAGCTGTAATGAATTGGAGGGGAGACGGATAGGAATAGGAAGACCCTTTAATGGAGAATGAAGAGAAATATACTTAGAGTTTGGGTGGTTGCATTTTTATAGGAAATAAGGAATCCTGCTTAGTTGGAGAAACCTACTTGCTGTATAGTAGTCCGACCAAAATGAGAATTCCTTTTAGAAATCGGAGAACTCCTTTCCCATTCTAACTTCCTGCATGATCCATCCTGGAATTTCATGTCGTAGAATTCAATCTAGTATGGATTCTAGAAATTCTGTGCTTGATAATTTGAATTCTAAACAAGAAATAGACTAATACAATCATCATCTATATATAGAATGTAATTCCCCATTTGTTTGTTCTCTTGTTTGGGATATTGTCCGTACAATGGTTCTTAGAGCAGGCATTCGCCATAAAATGTCGAAATTTAAGTATTTTCTACAGAATTGTTCACGTGATATTTTAAGATCATGCGATATCGCACACATCGGACCGTGCGATATCCTAGAACAGTGCAATGTATCGCTCGGTACGTATCGCTCGATACAATATCCTAGGGCTTTACGATATCACATCAGTTTTTTTACAAAAAGTTCTGCAAAAAACCGTTTCAACTTCACATGTTTTGGGGCAAATGTCAAATTTAAAAGCTGTTGTACGTGCAATATCCTTTTTATTTTTAAATTTAGTTTAATTCCATTCATCTAATCTCAGCCCTTTTTTCCTCTAATGTAGGTTGATTCCATTTTTAAATGTAGGCTTTTGGGTAGGGCATCTTGCACTATCTGATCCCATTAAGCACCTGGTTCTAATCCGAGCATCCAAACATGGATAGCTTCCACATCGTCTAATGCCTCCCATCATAGTAACCAGGCATCTTGATGTTGCTCCTATGCACATGGCCCACCTTCATCGCTGTCAACAAAGATTAAGATGCATTTAATGGAGCAGGCGGCTAGTATAATAATTCTGACCATCCATCTAGGGTCTGATTGTCAAATCACAGTGAATTCTGTTCCATGGTTTATTTGGACTCATTTTGAGGAACAGTTAGATTTTTTAGCCCAGATGTAATTGGATCAACCCCAGTTACTATTGGTCCAATCTAAGAAGATTTACACTCCCACATAAACACCCCCTTGACAATCTATGAGACAATTCTGATTAGAAAAATGAAACCAAAACCTGTTCTCTCAAACTGGTTCAAATATGTGGAAGTGTAAGAACATAAAATTTGTTGTCTCAGAACGGCTCAAAGCTTCTCCCTCATTGTCTTAAAACCAGCTCTAACCTGCCATATGACCCTTGTGCAATATCATCAATATTTATTTGTTGAAAATCATGTATGGAATAGATGTGAAATGGCTAAATTTTTAGGTTTCGACCGAATGGAGTCCTGTGTATGCTTATTATTTTTCTTATTGAATTTTCTTGATTTTCATTTGTTGGATGCCTCCATTTATAAATTCTATCTTTCTCGAGTCTAAGGGTACTCAGCTAGTGCTCGACCTGGGCTCAACCCACTTTGGGTCAGGCTTGGGCCTTAGATTTTATAACTCAGGCTGGGTTTGGATTTAATATTTGAGCAGGGCCGGCCCTGAAGGGGGGCGGTAAGTGCGCTTGCCCTGGGCCCATTTTTCAGGGGGGCCCAAAAACGAGATTGACGAGATTCACTGGAAAATAAAATTAATATTAAAATTATTAGATGAGTATACTCAATTTTAATTTTTCATAATTAGGCCCACTGAAAAAATTTGATGCTCAGTTTACTGTTACACAATTCCTTGTCCAACACAATTTTATTTTTTCATAATTAGGCCCACTGAAAAATGTGATATGTTATATGCAAAATTAACTGATTTTGATTTATCATAATTGGGCCCACTTAAAATTTTTATGGCCAGTTAGCATTTAGCTTTGTTAAAAAAGTTCCTGGCTCACCCTGAATGCAACAATATTACTCTTGATTTGGAACTAAACAAAAAGTTTATGAAACCTTATAGCCATAGATTTATTTTTTTAACTTCTATGGGCCCCATAATCAACATCTGAACCTTTAATTCATTTAATTATCTAAACCTTTTGCAAATTATAAGTATTTGTCTTGTAAAAGAACTATTGAATTTTTACAACTTACAAGTATTTATCTTGTTTATACATTATAGCATTTTATTTTGAATGTTTATATATTGAAGTTTGAATTTATATACTTTGAATGTTAAATTTTTAGTTAATTTTGTTAGGTTAGATATTAGTTGAAAAATCAATGAGGCCATCACTAAGTTTATATATATATGCCTAATTTTTACTCTTACCCTGGGCCCTGAAAAATTCAGAACCGGCCCTGTATTTGAGCCAATATATATATATATATATATATTTTGGTAGCCCAGCGAAGAGGGTGAGACCTAGACTCATGACACAACTCACACAAGTGAGGTAATGAAAACTCACACATGAGAGGACACGTAGACACAACCCACACACAACTCACACATGTGAGGTAACATGCGAGAAGAATAACCACAACCAACACATGTGAGGTAAAAAACTCACATATGAAAAGGGGGAGGAGGCCGGCGGGTTCAAACATAAGATCTCCCAATGAGAACTAGGACTCCTCACTACTAAGATAAGGAGTTGTTCTTAATATTTGAACCCATATGATAAATGGCTTGTGCTTAGATTTAATCATTGAGAGCCGAAGTCTGGCCCGAACAAGTACTAAGCAGCACGTAATAATGCTTACCCAAGGTTTTGAAGTAGGGATGACAATGGGTCGGGTTTAAACAGGGGCTACTCTCAATAGGGACGGGTTTATTTGTAAATTTTTAAAACGGGGCGTATTTGGGTTTTGTTGATGTAACCCGATCTACTCCATATATATAATATATAATTATTCATTACTAAAAGTATAAATTAAATCCATATTGTATTAGTGGTATCGGGGCATTAACTTAAGGCATCCTTGAAGATAGGATTGTGTGTTTGAATTCTATCACACCATTTCCCATGTATTTATATATTTTAAAATTTTTAATATTTAGATTTGACCTTAACCCTGCTCAAATGGGGTAGGTTTGGTATAACATGACAGTGACCCGTCACAAGGGCATTTGGGTTTGGATGTGACAAACTTGAGACGGAGTGGGTTTGGATTTACCCCAAACCCGCCCCGTTGCCATCCCTTTGAGATATCTTGAGAAGACACCAAATTATATATATATATATATATTATATAATGAAAGCAACCCTCTTCGTGGGAGAGCGACACGTGGCATTCACTTTTGGGCTTTCAGAATTATGAGTTACATCTCATCTCTTATAACCCCATCTCTATAAATCATAATCCCTACATTATCTTTCATGTTCAATTTTAAATTTTCTTTAACTAATCGTTTTCTTTTCCTTTTTTTTTATCATTTCCTTTTTTTTATCATCTCTTATGATTCCAAATCCGATCCAATGTGGCCCTTATAAGCAAGTGAAGGTTGGTGTTTTCCACCAAGCAATATCCACTGATTCATTTAGGAGAGGTAACATTATTTTTGTAAATCTTCTCTATTTGCTATAATTAGTTTTAGATAATTTATTTAGCCCATCATTATTGATGCATGCCTTTTTATTTATGTGTGGCTTGACACCTAGTGAGCCAACTCTATCACAATACTTCAAAGATATTCACAAATCTTGATGTTGTTCTAAATTACGAAATGTAGAGGTAAGCTTCGGGCTTACTGCCATATACATAGGTGGTATACTTTATTTTGTAAGATTTCCTCTTTTCTGAAGGGATAAAAACTTGTACGCCGTATATTTTCCAATGTGCTTATTTTACAAGATTTCCTCCATTCTAAAGGGAGGAAAAGTTGTATGACTTGATTTTTCAAATTTTCCTCTGTTCTAAAGGGAGGAAAAGTTGTTCACTCCTATAAGACTTCTCGAAGCTTGAATATGAAAATTCAACACTAATTTATTTTATTTTTCTGCATTCAAGTTTAAAGAGCTAAATTCAACTTTAAAAGTTCAACAAATTATTAACCTGAAGAGTGAGTTACAAATTATTAATATTGATACATTGTATATTATACTACACTCACTTCTTAATTATAGATATTCAATATATTTGTAATTTCATTAAAATAATTACTTACTATTGTTAATATGCTGTAATTGCATGGCTGCATCTTTTCCTATTAAAAAAATGATCTACAATACTTTTTTTGTTATTTGAATTTATTTTATTTCTTGTGTTATTCGTATATTCATAAGCTATTCGGCTTATTTCACCTTGATATCTAAAGAATAGAGACAATATCTTTCATTTAAATGTTTCTATTTTAAAATTTAATAGCATTTTTATTAAGCCGCTTTGAAGACTTCTCGGGAAAAAGGTATCGAATTTTTTCTCCGTTGTCTTTAGTTAAAAAAGACTATTTGTGTCATTTCTTCTTTCTTTTGAGGTTGTAATACTACATTATCTCTCACTGCACTCTCACTCTCTTTCTCATTTTCTTCTACTTACTCTCACTCTATTTTTCTCATTTTCTTCTACTAAATCTTCTTTTTGTTATCTTTCGAATTAAGTGATTGACATTTTAAAATGGAGACAGGAGGAGGAGCAAGATCATATGAGACACGAACAGCCTTGCAGGATTCAATTCCCAATTTGAATATTTTTTTTATTTTATTTTTTTGTCTTTAACCTTTTATATATCCATTGTTTTAATGACATACGTATATATATGAGGTCTTTGGCCCAATAGGACTATGTCCTCCATCGCGACTCTTGCTAAACCCATACAAACGACACACCAAGCAAATATAGGGTGGTTTCAAACAAGATGCGAGGAGCAAATCCAGGCCTCATGCCACCACCAACTATTGAGAGAGTAACAATTTTCTGCATTTGCAGAGAGTGATACATTTTATAATATTTCATATGTACACATATATTTCTTTAAAAAGAATACTTATTTTTTTAAGTTTTTTGTTTTCTTTCGTTCTTATCTTGTAGTCTTAATCTTTTAAGTATGTTATACATACTTAAATGATTTCTCCAAATGTCTATGAGGAAGGCTGTGAGTGATAAAAATGAGGAATCCTATTTTGAAGGTCCTAAAATCTCTCTCACTACTCTTTAATTCTTTTTTTCCCCAAAGCCCGGCCCGGATAAATACCAATCTGCAAGTAACCTTGCAAGCCCCTCTTAGTTTGATAATTTCGTTTCTTCCTCCCCTTTATAAAGGAAAAGATTTCCAATGTCTTTACTATATCTCTTTTTTTTTTTTTTTGGGGGTAAAAATTCTCTACTACATCTTGAAAAGGCACCCATCTTTCATAGAGACGAGTAACCTGTCCTTTTGGACGTGAATCTGGCCACATCAAACACCCCTTGACAAAAGAAGAAAGAAATCAAGGAGAGTGAGCAAAAGAAGGGAATGTCTCTGTATTATCAATATAATTGATTGAACCCATTTGAAATGATATCAACAAGGTAGATCAAATAAAGGCGGACTGGACCCTTCTACATTTTAAATCAGGTCCTAGTTGTAGTGTTTTTTTTCTTCCCTATGTTTGGACTAGTGGTTACCTCGGTGATACTTAACTTGAAGATCCAGGAATTAAGGATATTTTCTTAGAGATGTATGTGTTATTAAGTTGCCAACACCACTCAACCAAAAGTGTATTGGCAGTCCTAATTCTAGTTTCTAGGAACCAAGAGCTGAACCAAGCTAAGGTAATTATGTGAAACCTTCAGAGAAGGGGTCATTTATCAAAGGTCAACTCCCATTTGGGGATCCAAATTGAACCCAACTTTCTATCAGTTCCTATGACCCAGTGCCTTGTGTCTTTTTGGGGTTTTAGTGAGTTTCAGCTCTGCTGGCAGACTGGCAGAGTCTCTGGATGTTAGGTTCTTCTGGGTAGCTTTGTTGGCTTCGTGGGTTTGGTTTGTCTGCTGCGTCTCTGTGGTTTGCTGTTTGGGTGCTCCTCTATTGTATTTCTTGGTTGTTGTTATGTTTTTTTTTTTCAGAGTGCTGGCATAGTTGTTGGTTTAATGTAATCATCCTCCTTCCCATTAAAAAAAGAAAGAAAGAAGGGTATTCTAATCGATATCAGGTCCTACCTGTAATCTCTAAAGTGGGCTCAAAAGGATTTATCTAACATGTTATTCATCCCACGTCTCCACTTATATTGCTCGTCCAGGAACTACTTTCTCCACTTATATCTCTCGTCTAGGAACTACTTGTATTCTATACAAGGGTAAAAAACTTGTGACTAGGCCTTGACTCGTCTAAAGGAAAAAAAATAACTCAGATAGAGTCAATGCGGAGACTCAAAACAATCATGTTTTTCTTAATATTTTTTGAAAAATATTAAAAAATAATTTATTATAAAAATATATATATATATATATATATTTATTTATATTTATTCATAATAATAAATTTATATATGCAAGTAAGGAAAATACAAGAAGAAATATTGCATGTCACATAATTTGCTAGTCCAAAATTTGAATGTAAATATAAGTTTCAAATTACATTTTAGTCGTTATTTTAAATTTATGACTCCAAACCTCTGCATAATTATTTAAAAGTAAATATTAATTATTTAGAAATATATCTACATATGATATGGTTTAGAATGTAAATAACTTATTAAAATTAGACGACTCGGCCGACTCTTCCCTATATTTGATTTGGTCTTCTATCAACTGAGATGGCTCGGAAGAGTCAAAAGACAATTCGAAGAGTTTTTCAATCACAATTCTATATGCGTCGGGTTCAATGGGTCAAAAGCCGGCCGGTCAAGTTTTGTCACCCCTACGCCGGTGCTAAGTTCCGAGGTCTAACCCTTGTTCTTTTTTTTTTTTTTTTTTTCTAAAGAAAGAAGTGCCTAACCATTTAGTTAACAAGGGATTGGCAAGTGGGCACGACCTAAAATGGTTCTGTCAGTTTATAATCAATGATTTTAATTTTTCATGGAGCACGAACACCGTCTACTTTTCTCTCCTATCTTCAGTGGAAGGAGGAAAATATCATATCTTGTGGCTCACAACACATGTTCTTTGGCGGAAAGTTCTTCACCTACAAGAAGATGGCATACATCTCAGCCCTTCAAGATTTCAATGGTCACTGTGACCTTTAAGCCAGTCAATCTCAACCGTCCAATAGTTTCATTGACCCAAGACTTGCGTTGACCTCTAGCTATATGAGCAATCTCAGTGTCCTTGTATAACGCACAAGACGAGGAAATCACCACCCATCAGCTGAAGAATCTCAAGTCTTATCTTGTTCAATCTTCCTACTGCCAAGCATCAGGTATGTGATCATCTCAATCCTGGATAAATTTTATTTCATTACTTATTATGATGTGAGAGCTTCTGGCTTTTCTTTCATTTTTTTCCTTTGTTATTGTTAAATTTTGAGAACTCATACTTTCCTTTTGAAAGGATTAAGATTTTGGTTTTTTTTCCCCCTTCAATCCTAATATACCCTCTAAGTTGCCCTATGACAACTCAAAACCTCAAAATCTTCGATTCAACAGAAAAATTCACCTATACCAAGAGGTTGCCCAGTTGGTTAGGCATCTCGTATCTCACCTAATTGCCCGAAGTTCGATCTCTGGGTAGTCTTCCTCAGGCTTCCTTTCCCATAGTCAGAGCTTGTAATGGGTCCCAAGTCCTTGTTTGGGTACCAAAATTAAAAAAAAAAGACAAAAAAAGACAAAAAAGAAAACTTTACTCCAAAACAAGGAGAAAAACAGATCTCTCATCAACGATCATCATGTATTAATGTTGATTATTCAATCCTTGTAGAGTGTCTTCAAACTTTAGGACAAAGCTGAAACTGGTACTTAATTCATTACAATAGTCTATAATATATAATAAATCCTTAATTACAAGAGTCCGCCTCGCCCTTAAAAAAGGAAAAAAAGAACTTGCCAAAAAAGTGAAAAACAAAAAACAGTCCTACTCTAATTGGTCATGATGCCACTAGGGGTGGGAGTGTGTGTTCATTACTCACTGAATTTAGTGCACGTTTGTATAGCCGGTTTTTCGTGGAAAAATTGAGAATTGTGGAAATGATTTTCTGCACTATAATAACATCCACATTTAGTGTGGCCATTTTCCTTCATGGAAAAACGCAAAAAATATACTATTTTTTTTCAATTCCTCATAAACTAAATTTCAGTGGGGTGGTTGGGAAAAATACTTCCACTGAAAAGGAAAAACCCGAAGTACTGTTTTTTTATTACTTGTATACCAATGCGTGCGTTGTAGTGAGAGACATTCAAAGGATTCAGAATCTTGAACTTTGCATTAACATACAATTTATACCCTATGGTCTTATATGACTTGGTGAATTGCTTTATATGTTGCCCTCTAAATCACCTGCATTGGGGGCCATCAAATGATTACAAATAACCAATAAATGAATTTTTAATTAATGGTGAGTCAATTAATTTTCATCCGATCAATCCGGTATGAGTACTACTTTGAATAGAGTAAGAAACAACTCTCCGTGCTAAAAGAAGAAAAAGTCATTATTTGAAAGCAGTTTGAATTCATTATAGCCGTCGTGTCATCATCATCCAAGACTTGTTCTAACAATTAGGGGTGTGCATAAATCCATCTGACCCGACAAAACCGACTGACCCGACCCGAACCGTGCAAACGGGTCGGTTATCCAATTAGGGTCGGTTCAGATCAGTTAAAAAAACTGTTAACCCGACTGGGTTGGTTCGGTTGGCGGTTTTAACCTAAAATCGACCCGAACTGATCCATGCACACCCCTAGCAAATTGGGTATTGGTATCATATTATTGTTTAAGTTAATGCTTCATATGGTTTGCCTTTTGTTTTTCTGAATAGGTGCTTTATTTGCAAGAGATTATGTCGGATGTCTTTGGACACTTAAAAACTTTAAAATGCATCAACAATTTCCTTTTAATTGTCTTGTTCCATCTTTGTAAATGTGATGAGTAATAGCCACTTTATTATATTATATTATTACAACTCTAAAACTATTTATTAGTATTTGGTGGTTTTCAATTAATATATTTTTTTCACTCTAAACAGGGGATCATGTTTTGTCAAAGTGCTTATGTAGAAGTGTTTGAGCGTAGGTAACAACACTATGTATCTGGACCGACTATGTATTTGGTGCTTGGTGGATACTAGTAGGATTGGTGGATAGCTGGATCGGGTGGTTGATATCCATGAAAAAATCGGGTTGGATCGGGTGGTGGATATGATGGACACTAGTGGGGTTGGTTGCGGATCGGATAAATCCATTGTCGGTTTGGTTCGGTTCACATAATATACAAACCGACATGGTCGGTTCGGTTGGCAGTTTTAACCCACAACCGACCTGAACCGATCCATGCACACCCCTACTAACAATATTGGGTCAATTACATTAAATCTTTGTCTCTCTCATTTAAAATAATTATAGTGAGCGTTTGTCTCATTTGAATAACCATATTGTGTTCATATTCTAACCTATTTAATAAAGTTTTCAGAAATTATGTCTTAAGAATATTAGAGTACTTTTCAAATTTAAGAGTTTTCTTTGAATATTAAAAAAATGTAAAAATTTTATTTTAAAATGTAATGAAAATCAAAGATTAAAAAATATAATCAGTCGTCCATCACTTGCCCTCCATAAAAAAAAAAACAAAAAAAAAAAAAAAAAATAAAACCCTCCGCCACTGATTCTAAATGGGGATAAACTAACTGCTCCCAATGGAATACTTTAATGTGCCTTATCAATTGAACTAGTAGCTAATAAAATGAAATTTGTTATTTGGTATTGTTGTTTTTGTGATGTGTGTGCACCCATTCTCTATATATATATCTATATAATATGGGAGAGCAGGCTTTGAATCCTAGGACATTTTGGACCCTTGAAGCTATGTACATAAATCCAAGGAATATTTTGGACCCTTGAATTTAAGAGGGGAAAACAAAATGGGGAAGTTAGAGTTATTTGCAGGTATTGCCATCCTTTTTTCATTTAAAATAAAATGGGCTAAAAGTTGGAGAAATTTACAAGTTTTTACCATCCCCATCAAAAGTAAAAAGGGTCAGCAAGTTTGAGTTATTTATAGGTATTTCCATCCATTCTTCATTTTAAAAAAAAAAGCACTACTTCATTGATGATGAGATGGGACCAAGCTAAGAAGATGAGATGAGCAAATTGGGTGAAAGATTTCATGATTCAGTTTTGTTAAGAATAAATGAATGAATGGAATTATATCATTTAGCAATCAATTGGATTTTTTTTTGGTGGAATCCATTTTATGGTTGGACTTGCTTTCGAGACGCATGGAACCTAGGTTCGGTCGGTTTGAGGCATATCCAGGTCCGGTAGTGCGTCGTGCCTTCATACACGAGAAATTTCTAGTATATATATAGGGAGGCGGTCCTGTAAGTATGTATATATATGTGTGTATGTATGTATGTATATATGTACATATATATATATATATACATGCATATGTATGTATATATACATATGTACATGTATATGTGTATGTATACATATATCTAGATATATATGTATGTATATGTATGTGTATGTGTATGTGTACATGTATGTATGTGTACACATGCATACATATAAATATATACATATACACATAGGGAGATGGTCATGTGAGAGTTACTCTCACTGTACTATGAGAGTAAGGGGTGATGATCCTCACATCTAGGTTGTTGGCATTGGATATGGATTTGAGGGCCCCCGCCCTTGCTCTCCTAGTACCGTGAGAATATATATATCTATATAATAAGGGAGAACAGATTTTGAGTCTGGGACATTTTGAACCCTTGGATCTATGTATATAAATCCAATGGATATTTTAGACCCTTGGATTTAAGAGGGGGATGCAAAAGGGGGCAGCAAGTTAGAGTTATTTATAGGTATTGCCATCCCTTTTTCATTTAAAAGAAAAGGGGCTAAAAGTTGGAGAAATTTATAAGTTTTTGCCATCCTCATCAAAAGCAAAAAGGGTCAGCAAGTTTGAGTTATTTACAGATATTGCCATCCCTTTTTCATTTAAAAAAAAACACTACTTCATTGATGATGAGATGGGACCAAGATAAGAAGATGAGATGAGCAAATTGGGTGAAAGATTTCATGATTCAGTTTTGTTAAGAATAAATGAATGAATGGAATTATATCATTTGGCAATCAATTGAATTTTTTTTTTGTTGAATCCATTTTATGGTTGGACTTGCTTTCGAGACGCATGGAACTTATGTTCGGTCGGTCTAAGGCATATCCAAGTTCGGTGGTGCGTTGTGCCTTCAGGCACGGAAAATTTCTAGTATATATATATATATATATATATGGAGATACTCTTATGAGAGATGCTCTCACCTTACTGTAAGAGCTAGGGTGGGGCCCCTCATATTTAAGTTGTTGACATTGGATACGAATGTGAGGGACCCGACCCTAGCTCTCATTGTAAGGTGAGAGATAAGGTGGGGGGCCTCACATTTAAGTTGTTGGCATTGGATATGGATGTGAGGCCCCCCACACAATCTCTCATTTAAGGTGAGAGATACCTCTCATAGGAGCATCTCCCATATATATATATATATATATATGGAAAATATTCAAATGAGAACTAGTTCTCACCTATTATATGAGAACTTTTTTGCGGGGCCCAACTAGCAACCCATCCAAACCATATATATATATATATATAAGAGGAATGTTTATATGCATCCATCCCTCACCATAGGGTTAGAGACCATCTCTCTTGAAACAAAAAAAGAGTAACGGAGATTTTAAAGTGCCTCCACTCATGGGTTTAGTGGGAAAATTATTGCTTTCTACTAATAATTATTTGGGTCATTTGTTATTTAATGCTTGAGATATGTAAATCAAATTTATTTACATATTAAGTTTTAAATATTGAAACATGACAATGTGTTATTGCAAACACAAACTTCATATCATTCTCAATAGTCATTCATTGTACTACATTTGTTTAAACTAGATGTGTATATATAATGTATGAGGTGGGAAGAGGAAGAAGAGATGATTTCTAGTTTCTGTATAATTTAGTGGGCTCCAGGACCCCAAAACTTTACTACAAATAAACAGTGCATTCTAGGCATAGACAAGATTTGGATCATGAACTTGGGGCCTACAAGATTGCGAAGAAATAAAAAAGGGATTGAGCTGTTTTTTCTAAAAAGGAAAAATAGGTTTCGCGCCCATTATAGTGTAGGGGTGTACATCGGGTCGGGTCCCGGGTTAACGGACCGGGTTTAACCCGACCCAATTATTTTATGCACACTGGGAACCCGACCGAATGCCCAGTAATCTATAGTCGGGTTTGCCGGGTTCGGGTACTGGGTTTGCTGGGTTACCGGGTCGGGTTACCGGGTAAACCGATTACAATTGAATAAAACACTGTTTTACAGGAAAAGAGAAAAGAAAGGAAGAAAATAGAGAAAGAAAGAGAGAAACAGGGAAGGAAAGAAGAAAGGAAAAATGGAGAAAAAGAGAGAGATGGGGCTGCCGTGAGCTGGGAAGAGGGAGAGAGAGATGAGAGAGGCGAAGGAGAGCTTAACGGTGGTGGTGACCGGTGACGGCGTCCGGTGACAGTGGCAGTGAGGAGAGGGAGTGGAGAACGAGAGAGCGTGATGAGAAATGAGAGGAACCGAGGAAGAAAGAGAATGAGAGGGATGACCGGATGAGGGATGCTGTGTTGGGAAGTGAGAAGAGAGGGGAAGGGGTTTGAGTGTTTGACCTAGCAGGGAATGGGGAAAAGGGAAATGGGTGAGGGCTTGCACGTGGGTTAAGGTGGGGAGGTGGGGAACTTACCAAATGGGCATTAGGAGGTGGGGATAAGTTTATTTTGTTTGTTTAGTTTAAGTTAACTAATTAATTAGTTTATAAAATTTATTTTTTTAATGTTTTTTTTATAACCTGGTTATTGGGTGACCTGATAACCCTATTAACAAAACTTTCTTAACCCGGGACTCGGTCCGGATTAGTATGTACCGGGTCGGGTGAGATCCGACCCGGTTTAAAACCATGTTCCACCCGCCCGAATACATCCGGGCCGGGTCGGGTTTGGTTACCGGGTTGGACCGGGTTTCCATACCCGGTGTACACCCCTATTATAGTGTGCATTAGAGCCATATATATATATATATATATAGAGAGAAAAAGAATGAGAAAGACCGCAGGGACCACTCTGGTTTTAAAATATCTATTGGGGTCTTTTTGGTTTAAGGGCCATAAATGGTGATTTTGTCGAGTAAATTTCTCATTATTTTATTTTTAAAATTTTTTTTCATGACATAACAAAGTCAAAACATTAAAAACCAATTTAAACAATTATTACAAAATTTGAAATCCACTGAAATAAATCAATAAAAAACTATAAGAATATCTGAAAATTTGATGTGCCCATTGAAATAATATCTTGCTTTTAAAAAAATTGAAGGTGAAATTTGCAATTGGTTTTAAACAAATTCTGATACTTTCTAGATTAATGGTTTTGACCCTCATATATTCTTGATCCTAGATTTCCTCCTTTCTATCAATGTTTCTTTTCTCTAGAACACATATAAAGGGTGGTTGATATACTTGATGATCTTGATCTCTAACCACACCCGGCCCCTAGATTCAAGTATCATTCAAATTTAATGAATTAATGCATTCCTTGAAAGCGTTGTATATGTAATTATATATCATTTAAAATTTTCAACAATTATTATAGAATATCATTTAAAATTCTCAGAAATTTGTGATAGAATATTTTAAAATTTTCAAAAAGCGACTCCTCACATTCCAAACAGCTCATTTTAGATTTAGAAATCACTTATATTCTGACAATAAAGTCAATCGTAGCAGGCCGTAAGACTAAAATTTTACTGCAACTTTATAGTGATCCAGTTGATTTGCCAGCACATGAATTATTATTTCAGTGGTGGGCCTCATATTTTTCTCCATCTATTTTCTTAAAACTATGCGACTCTTCTATTTAATTATATGTTGGTTTTTGTTCATTCGGTTTTTTTTTTCTTTTTTTTTTTTTTTTGGGGGGGGGGGGGGGGGTGGTTTATTAGTACAGTGAAAGCCAGGGGTCTTGGGCTCAAGGGTTTTTGGTAGGGAATATAAAAGATATGAGGGCTGATTGAGTCAGGGGGGGTGGGTTATTAGTACAGTGATTTGGTTGTGGGCTGCGGCTTTCTGCCTATAATCCATGAAGCCAGGGGTCTTGGGCTCAAGGGTTTTTGGTAGGGAATATAAAAGATATGAGGGCTGATTGAGTCAGGTTACAGCAACTACTGAACCTGGGTTGTTGCTCGGGCAAAGAGGTCAGTTTAAAAGTCAGGTTTGGATTCAAGTTGTGCTGGGATTGTGTATGGTTGGGTCAAGCTCACATTGGCCTCAACACAATCCGACCTGACCCTACTCATATTGAAGCCTACTTAAAGGACAAAAAATACCCCATGCAATACTGTAATTTCTGAACTTTAACCTTGAAAAGGAAACTTTTACCAAAAAAAGAAAAAAAACCTTGAAATGGAAACTATGGTAACTCTATTTAGATCAAGGTGAATATTGTAAAAATTTAGACTTGTAATATATATAATCCATTTAGAATATTGTAACTCACAGAAGCGCGGTGAGAATTAGTTTGACACTTGTCATTTTGAATATCCAAACTGTTATATGTGTTTGTGAGTATTACATAATCTGGATGGTATTGATGCTATTTTTCATCTTTTCCTAATTGTCTTTTAGTTTCTTAACAGGCATGGATACAACTAAATCAATTTTAGAAACTGGGAAGCTCGTGTATGATATTTTTGGTGATCAAATTGGTTACATTACAAATCCTGAAAAGAAAATGGAACAACTGGACAAAAATGCACAACATTTATTTGCCCGGAGGGATGATTTGGAAAAAATAACTAGAGAATCACCAAATGTGGCAACAAGCGAAAGTAAATTGTGGCTTGAAGATGTGAAAAAGTTAGAAGTTGAGGTGCAGTCCATTAAAGACGAGCATACGCGGTGTTCTAATCTTTTCCGGAGGCCGATGTTGGGCAAACGGGTAGGTGATGTTATCGAGGAAATCACCGATCTTAATAATAAACGACCAAAGTTGAAGGGAAAAGAGATTTCTAATGCACTGCTGGAGAGAGTTGAGCCACAAATTGTAGAATTTAATTCATCAACCGACTCTGAGCCTAGATTGCTGAAGATATTAGAGCTTATAGAAGACGTCGGAATCCGAAAGATTGGGATTTGGGGGATGGGCGGCATTGGTAAGACAAGAACTCTCAAATTGTTTAACAATCGACTGGAAAAATCCCGCTTGTTTGACATCGTCATCTTGGTAACTGTATCAGGAGAAGGAAGTCAAAGAAAGGTGCAAGATGATATTGCAAGACGTCTGGACATTACTGAAAGAGATTTGTCTGATGGTAGACTAAGGGCATCCATATCTAAAAATTTAAGTGGGAAGAAGTTCTTGTTGATTTTAGATGACATTTGGGAAAGTATAGATTTGTCTGAAGTTGGGATCCCAATTCCAAATCAAGATAATGGATGTAAGGTCTTGTTGGCCACTCGAGACTTCGGCGTATGTCAGGAGATGCAAACAGATGTGGACATACAAATGGAGAAACTATCCGAAGAGGAGGCATGGAGCCTCTTCATTGAAAAAGCTGGAGATGTTGCTATGTCTCCTTTTATCAAACCAATTGCTAGAGATATCGTTAAAAAGTGTGGTGGTTTGCCACTTGCCATCATCGTAATTGGTTCATCATTGAAAAAGATTAGTGCTGTTGCTATGTGGAGGAATACGCTAACGGAACTGCAATTATCATGTACATCTCAAATTAAAGGCATGGAAGGGAAAGTGTTCTCCTGCTTGAGAATCAGTTATAATCGGTTACTAAATGATAGTGAAAGGAACATGTTTTTGTACTGCTCATTGTACTCAGAAGACTTTGAAATACCGATAACTGAATTGGCAGACTATTGTTGGTTGGAGGGCTACATTCAAGGAGTTTATAGCATTGAAAAGGCACGGGATGTAGGTCACCACATGGTAATGAATCTTGTCGCTGCATCATTGTTGGAGAGATGTGATAACGAAGAACGTGTCAAAATGCATGACATTATAAGGAATTTTGCATTGAAAGAAGCTTCAGGGTTCTTAGTAAGAACTGGTAAGCATGTAAAGCATCCACCAGAGGAGAAGGAATGGTTGAAATCATCAAAAAGATATCATTACATGGGCTCCAGTTTGGTCAGTCTACTGGAAGTTGCAAAAGGCCGAACTGGTAAGCACTTTGTCCACATTATTGTTGCAATATAATTATCAGCTAACAATGATCCCCGATCCCTTCTTTAAATGTATGCTTTCTCTATGTATTCTAGACTTGAGTCGGACCAAATAGAGTCCGGCGTCTTCCTGCCGTCTTCCTTGTGGCAAACTTGGTTAATCTCCGTGGTCTCTTTTTGGAGGGTTGTCACAATTTAAAAGAACTTCCATCCCAGATAGGAGCGCTCGTTCAACTGTAGGTGCTCGATTTGGGACGCTTCACAGCAATTAAATATCTGCCTAGAGAGGTCGGGAAACTAACTCGTTTGAAACGTTTGATAGTGGGGTTTAAAAAACGCTGGAGTTGGCAAAATGTCGAGTACACTAAAGAATGGAACATGGAGTTGAGAGTTCCAACTGGAATAATTCCAAAGCTTCCATATTTAGAAGAACTGAGCTTGTATGTCAATTTTGAAAATGTTTGTTTTGACAAGGAACAGTGGGATGATGAAAGCATGGAAGTCGTGGTTAAAGAATTATGCGGGTTGGAACATCTTACTTATCTCGATGCATACTTTCCAAAAGTGGAGTGTCTCGAGCATTTTCTAGCTAATAGCAAATCGGTGAAAGCAACCTCCTCCTCCTCCTCCTCCTCTTCCTGGTTTAGGAGATTCCAGTTTCGGGTTGGCACAGAGATATGGGATGCATCGGATGTTTTTAGACGTCCAAATAAAAAATGGGAAAGAAGTTTGGTATATAAAGGTGGTCTTGGGATGTCACATGCCGCCGTTATGAAGACTCTTGCTCATTCTTCCTTTTTTCATCTACAGGAGCACCGCACAGCAAGAAAGCTATCAGAATTGGGCCTAGAAAACATGAATGAGTTGAAAGAATGTTGGATCCATCGCTGTGATAAGATGGAAACTCTCTTTGATGGACATGAGCAACAGGAGAGTTGTGCACTGCTGCCCATCTTGGAGGAGCTTGATATTTGGAAGCTTCCTGAATTGAGGAGCTTTTACGATGGTCCATTGTTGCCCGGAAGCTTCTCCAAACTAAGACGTCTGTATTTAATTCGTTGTGAAAACTTGAAGAAGGTTTTCCCAATCGGGTATATTCGACAACTCTGCAGTTTAGAATTCCTCGAGGTGTCTGAATGTTTGAAGATGGAAGAGATCATAGAAATTGAAGAGGAGATGTATAATAATGATAGACTCGTCCTCCCTAATATCAAGAATATTATTCCCTTTTGTCTTCCAGAATTGGTTAGCATTTGCCGAGGGTTTTGTAATTTCGAATGGCCATCACTAGAAACTATATATATTTCGGAATGTCCCAAGTTGAAGAGTCTCTCCTTCCTCTCCAATGGCACCAATATTGTAGCACCTGCACTAAAGAAGATTTAAAGGCTCTAGTTCATGGTGGGAAGCATTGGAGTGGGAAGACAATGATATCAAGCGACGACTCCAACCTTTTCACAGTGAAAATTATCTTGGCTAGGTAATTTCATGACATATTACTTAATCTCTCTCTGCCTCTTGTTAATGATCTCTGTACACGGACAAGACAATCATCAGTTGGATCAAAAACAGGTAAAAATCTCCTTTGAAATCTCTTTGAAATATGCACTGTGTTTTTTTGTTCTTTTAATTAATGAGGTGCTTAGAACACAGAATCACAGGCGTAGACTGAGTCTGGAACTTGACTTACGAACTCAAAAAAGAGATGATGTCTCGCTTTGTTTAATGATATGCAAGGCCAAAAAGAGGGATAGAGATTGAAAACAAAAACCCCGCATCTTTTTGTCTTTGTTGCATAAGATGGAATTCAATCTCATCTGTCCCACAAAGTGTTTGATGAAATGTCTCAACCAGTTCATCCTTTTTGAAAGATGCTTGTCCCCTTGAATGGGCATTCTGTCACCTCTCTATTGCAAGTTTAGAAACTATTGTTCTCGCTACAGCTAAAGTTCATGCTTGATCCTCTAGGACTTTTTTTTTAAAGTTTTTCCTATTGTTTGTATGCTTGCATTTGAAATTCTGCCATAATTTATCATGCTCAATTTAGCTTCGTCTATAAGGTTATGCAATCATTTAATTTGTCTATAAGAAATCACATTCACATGGAATTTTTCTTTGACAATAAATTTGCTAAAAAAGTTTATCATGGTTTATATTTTGTATAAGATATATCCCGTAAGAATGTAAGAAACCTGATCTATTTCTTTCTGTGTGTCAAGTGTTTGTATAATGAATGGAGGGACGTATTTGGTTGGACTTTCGATTTGCATTGGCTACTTGCAAGATCGTAAAAAGAGCTTGAGTGGACCAATTTACAAAAGGTAATTTCACAGCACCACCACTCTTTCATTGATTGGTCTTTGTTCTCTCTTTCTGCTGTTATTATTATCGTTGTTATTATTATTTTTTTAATTTGGAAAATAGTTGTGCAAAACCAAGTTCCTAATCTACTAAAATGTCTGGAGAAATAATTGGTGGAGCCTTGTTACCCTTCTATATGATATTTCAACCAAATTGGAAAGGTCTCTTGTTTAAGGTCCTGTTTGGATGTCATCTGTTTTTCCTTTTATGAGTGAAGTGGTTTTCTTGTGACCAATATGTCTAAGGTGAACTTGAGCCATGTTATTCACATCTTAGGGTGAAATATACTTGCATAAAAAAAAGAAGTCTGTTTAGTATAGGTGGCCTTTGTATGGCTTTGTTCTATTTTGTCTGCAACATGTCGTAAAGGAAATGAGTTCTATTAACAAAAAATAAAAAAAAGACAGAGAAAAAAGAAAAGAATATATGTTGAGATGATATTGAGTGGAAATATCTTCCCTATATTTCTAATCATAATCGAATCTTATCTCATCCATTTACGATCGGCTTTGAGTACTAGATTTCTCTTGCAATACAGTTGAATGTGTCTCTCTCATTTGTTATTGATAAAGGGTGCCATTTATAGGATACTATGATTATCTAAACTGTGTTGTTGCTCAATCACATGGATAGAATTTGTAATTGTTTTATTTATAAAAATTGCATTGTGACATTCTGCATATCTTCTCTGGTTTGAACACATACAAAGCACGTGGGAATATGAATAAGTTGTTGGTCTTGTTCATGCAAGAGGAACTTTGTTACTTACCACCAGTGCTTGATCCCAGGTTCTGTTTCTGTTTTGTTTGGTTAGGAAAGTTGCATTTCTGTTTGTTATGGTGTGAGTTGTCAATGTTTGTGTTTGTGTAGGTATTAGTGAGTGAGTTGTTTGGCCAGTTGCCAAAATATTGGCTACTGCAGTTACTGGGGGTGTGAAGAGTCGTGGGTTGTTGCTAACTTGTAGGAAGTGATGGATAGTATATTTAATGTCTATTTTTAATAGATAATGCATCTGCTTTCCCTGTGTTACTCAAACTAAGGAGGTTAGCTACCCCCAAAGTAGCCACTGTCTCCCAAAATGGCAAAGAAGCAGCAGTCACATAACAAAATTTATCTATGCCTTTACTCTTAAGTTGTTGGTTTTGTATGTGTTGAAGTTGATATCATACTTCCCTATTTATAAATTCTCGTTTTGTCCTGCACTTGCATTGTAATTTAACTGGCATTGTGCTTCCAAACAGGCCCTAAATCTCCCAGGGGAAAATGTCTTTTCATATTAAGTTAGGATGTTTACTACTTTATTTAGTTTTGTCAAGTCTATATTGAGAAAGGAATGTTAGTATGAGTGACCATTCAAAAAAAAATAAAAATTGTTAGTATGAGTGTGGTCTTTTTCTAGTCTTTGAGAGATAATGGGATTTTATTAGAACTTCATTGAATAGGTCAAAATGATTAGTAGTTTCAGTTCTTTACTACTTTATATTCTTTAACTGCAAGCACTTGCTTTCACATATTGACATTTTATCTTTTAGGTCATTTGAGAACTTATACGCTGGCTTCTTTTTTGCTCCGGTACTTCGTATATCACAGTTATTAGAAGTGATCATTACTTTTCTTTTTATTGCAAAAGATCTATCTACTCTCACTAATCTCATCTTATAACTTGAATGGTTAAATATATTCTGTGTTGTCTTCATCATTTTATGTTTGTCTATAATTTCATGAGCATGACCATTCAGTTGCAAGATGATATTTCAATACTTCTAGCCTATAATTCTCTGTCTTTACTTTTCATTTATTTTCTTACTCAGGAAAGTGGATGCTCCCATTTTGATTAGGTTTTGAGATGGTAAACATGCGTGCAAGTTTGTTCTCAGTGGCAATAAATTTGGTAGTACTCAATGGGTGGGGCAAAAATCAGAAGCAGGGCCATTTATTTACTTGGATGGGATGCTAATGTTGGAAGGTGCTAAATCAAATATGACCTCACCTTGGTAAGGTTTGGTAATTGGAGATGTTTAGGTTTTGTTCTAGGCAATTCTCAAATGGCTTGTGGAATTCATCTTTGGTTTTGTAGAAACCTTTCATGATACAATTTTGTAAAATTTTATCTATTTCACAATTCAATTCCTTGATACAGAATGGCTGCTTTACAGGTTCAGATTGGCATCCTAACATTCATACCAAATAGAATCAGCTTGTCCACAATGATGCTCCATGGTTTATTATGGAATCCTATCAAGAATGCCATCATCCCCCCGTTTGTTCTTACTTGACAAGCAAGAACTATTGAATTTCTTATTATTCTTCATGGATGATGCGGGGATACTAAAAAACTTTTGATTTTACTTTACAGGTTTGACAATGATGGTGTCAATATTTGTTTTGAAAGATAAATCCAGATCATTCCTTTCTTAAGAATGGCATGTTTCAAGGTTAGAACATTTTAACTTTGGCCAATCAATTTAGCAATCAAATAAGTTATGACCTTTTACAAACAGCCCCCTTTTCGTTTCATTTTTTTACTCTAATTTTATTATTTTAACTTTGTAATCAATTTAGCAATCATATAAGTTATAACCTTTTACAAACAGCCCCCTTTTCTTTTCATTTTTTACTCTAATTTTATTATTTTAACTTTGTAATCAATTAGAAAACAAATAAGTTATGACCTTTTACAACAGCCCCCTTTTCTTTTCATTTTTTACTCTAATTTTATTATTTTAACTTTGTAATCAATGTAGCAATCAAATAAGTTATGACCTTTTGCAATCAGCCCCCTTTTCTTTTCATTTTTTACTCTATTTATTATTTTCACTTTGTAATCAATTTAGCAAACAAATAAGTTATGACTTTTTACAAAAGCCCCCTTTTCTTTTCATTTTTTACTCTATTTTTATTATTTTTTTCCAATTAAAAGAGGCCAGCGTGTCCCCAGCGTGTCCCCTGCGTGTCCCATCGTGTCCCCAGCGTGTCCCAGCGTGTCCGAAATATTAAAAATAAAAAAAATAATCAGGACACTCTTTTGGGCGTGTCCGACACGTGTCGGAGCGTGTCCGTGTCCGACACGTGTCGGACACCGACACTCTGGCCCCGGAGAAGTGTCCGTGCTTCCTAGGTTAGAACTAATGAAGCCCAAATTTTGCAAAGAGAAAACAATGCTTATGAAACCAAGGTACATTCTATTATAATCTAATGGGCAAAAAAAAAAAAAAGTTCTGATGCATTCTATTCTAATCAGATGCATAGGAAAAAGGGATGAATCTAGAGGAATGGGGAAGTTCATGCTGTGTCAGTATTACGACACCATAGAACGTATATTCTTATACTACATCATCATCACCACCATCATTAAAGCTTTGTCCCAACTACGTTGGGTCGGGTACATGAAAATTCCCTTTCCCTATTTCAATCTATCTAGTATGTCTACATAGCTCCTAAATTTCAATTGTATTCCATTAACTAGCAAAAATAGATCAAGGATTGAAATTGTGAAAGGACTTGTTTGTTGATTTTTATGATAAGAACATGTTTGTAGTTTGTACCGTGTACAACTGATGGGGGTTCCAATGATGCATTGATGCAATGGTGTAAATGAGTAAAAGCACCTACTGGTGCAATGAACTTGACAGCAATCTGAATTTCCTCCCCTTTTTTCACCCTTTCTTATATGGCTGCGAATGTGATACTTGGGTCTAGGGACATTTATCTTGGACTATTCGACATTGAAATTGAAGTTGCGCAATATCGCACACAAGATATCTTGGGACCATGTGCCCAGTTATGACGTTTGTGTCCATGTGGGTAGCTGTTATGTTTGTGGCCACAGCTTTCGTCTGTGTGACCATGGTAAAAGTCTTCTTGCACAAGATCTCACACTAGTTGTCACGGTCTATAGTGCCTTATCTTTTAAATTTTTTATTTAATAGTCAAATGGTCCTTCAACGTGGAAATCTGGATGGCAGGCAATCCCATTGGAAAGGTATTCTTGTATTCACCGGCTTATCCATTTGTAAGAATATTTTGTGCACCAATTTGCCATACTGTTGTTGAATATGACAGATATATTCTAAAAGTTTAATTACAAACCAAGTATTGATTACTACATAGAGAGATATTTCCCTAGTTGAAGGTATCAGTATCGCAAACTCGCAATGTAAAACAATATTTCATTGTTGAAGTGTCCAACATTTAAGGTAAACAAGACTTGAACTGAACAAAGATTTATGGAAAAATTCATTGCAATGAGTAGATGTTGTCCCAAACCCATATTGATTCATATCTTCTATCAAGCCCAATTATATTATATAAAGCCGGCTGGATTCCAATTGCCAATTCCTTCCCAAATTGGGATTGATTTTGACCTTCTTATAATTTTTGATCTCTTGCTAATATCAGGCCCTACTAACTAATGGCCCATAAATCATACTAAGTAATGGCCCATTTAACATTTATTCCATGAGTGGAGATGACTGTTTCAAATGCAACCCAGAACCGTAACTCCTTTCCTCTTAGCCACGAACGTTACTCTTCTCATAATTCTCATCCTCTTCAGTCCTTGCATTTCATAAACGGCTTGAAGTCGTTGATAAGATGCAAAACTCTCAGTAACTCTCTCCATCGATCTCTCCAAAAGTCACTGCGCTATTTCCCTTCTTTCTATCTTCTTCACTGGTTTGGACACATACAAAGCACATGGGAACATGAATAAATTGTTGGTCTTGTATATGCAAGATGAAATTTTTTATGTACCACCAGTGCTTGATCCCACATTCTATTTCTATTCTGTTTGGTTAGGAAAGTTGTGTTTCTGTTTTTTATGGAGTTATGGTGTGATTTGTCCGTGTTTGTGTTTGTGCAGTTATTAGTGGGTGGGTTGTTTGGCATGTTGCCAAAATATTGGCTACGATGGTTACGGGTGGTGTGAAGAGCCGGTAGGTTATTGCTAACTTGAGGAAGTGATTGATGGTGTATTAATGTCTGCTTTTTAATAGATAATGCATCTATTTTCCTTGTATTGTTCAGACTGATTAAGGCCACAGTGTGCCAAAATTGCAAAGAAGCAGCAATCATGTAACAAAATTTATTGTTTGGCTTGCTGCAAAAATATTAGCTATTGCAGTTGCTGGTGGTGTGAAGAGTAGTGGGTTGTTGCTGACTTATAGTAAGTGATGGATGGTGTATTTAATATCTTTTTTTATGAATCTCTTTTCCTTGTGTAATTCAAACTAATTAAGGCCATTGTCTGCCAAAATTGCAAAGAAGAAGCAGTCATGTAACGAAATTTATGTATCTGCAATTGAGAAGTTTATGCCTTTACTACAAGCTGTTGGTTTTGTATGTGTTAAAGTTGATTTCGTACTTCCATACATGTTTATAGATTCTTGTTTTGTCTTGCACTTGCATTGCAATTTAACCTGCATTGTGCTTCCAAACAGGCCCTTGTCTCCCAGGGAAAAATAGTCTTTTCATATTTAGTTAGGATGTTTACTGCTTTATTTAGTTTTGTCAGCATTTTTTGCAATGGTGTAAATAAGTAATAGCACCTACTGGTGCAATGAACTTGATAGTAACCTGAATTTCCTCATGAACCCTTTTTCACCCTTTCTTAAGGTACATTCTATTCTAATGAAATGGACAGAAGAAAAAAAAAATGTCTTATGCATTCTATTCTAAACAAAGGGACAGGAAAAAAGGATGAATTCAGAGGAGTGGAGAAGTTCATGTTGTGTAAATATTACTGCACCATAGAAGGTATATTCTTCTACTACATCATCATCATCACCATCATTAAAGCTTTGTCTCAACTGCGTTGGGGTCTGGTAGATGAATTCTATTTCACCATTTCAATCTATTTTTATGATAAGAACATGTTTGTAGTTTGTACCTTATACAACTGATGGGGGCCCGATGATGCATTGATGCAATGGTGTAAATGAGTAAAAGCACCTACTGGTGCAATGAACTTGATAGTAACCTGAATTTCCTCATGAACCCTTTTTCTCCCTTTCTTATATGGCTTTGAATGTGATGCTTGAGGTGCAGGTACACTTATCTTGGACCGTTCAACATTGAAATTGAAGCTGCGCAATATCTCCCACACGTTGTCTTGGGACCATCTGATGTGGGTCGCTGTGACGTTTGTGTCCATGTGGGTAGCTGTGACGTCTGTGACCATTCTAAAAGTCATCTCGCATAACATCTCACACAAGCTATCATGGTGTATAGCGTCTTTTTTTTTTTTTGTTTAATTTTTTTTAAACAAATGGTCCTTCAATGTGCAAATCTGGACGGCAGGCAATCCCCTTGGCAATGTATTCTTGTATTCACCGGCTTATCCAGTTGTATGAATATTTTGTACACAAATTTGCCATATTATTGTTGAAAATTTCACCAAATAAGATGGTCTAAGTTGCATCGATTGGATACAAAATTTTTAAATTTGAGTTATAATTGATATGACATTTTTGGTTGAAGATAATCTCTATGTATGTTGAATAGTTTGATGAAAAGGAATTGACTGTGCACTTTTTGGGAGACATGAGATGAGTTGTCACAGATATCTCTTATCCTTGAAGTCAATCACTTGCGTGTTTGAGAGAACATGATGCATCTAAATTGTTTAATCAGCTCTTGCAGCTCCATCGACATTGAATTTAATCATGCCAAGAGGAGGAGAAGACCACATAACATAACTCCTCACCTTAGTTGGACCACAAAGCATACACACTCCCCAATTTACCTCCCCATTAGGGAGGTTAACCTTAACCAACCATTCTCTTGTTTGGCCTTGCAGCCCCAGTTTCCAAGTTATGTATTGCGTATGTCATGGGGTGTGGGTGTTGGTTCATTGGCATAAGGCTTGGGTTTGCTGCCCATTTCGTATCCAGATCTACCTGATACACGTGTTGGGGTCAATCTGATGGGCACAGCTTATCCAATAGATGCTTTGCAGTTATGATATCAAACACAACTTGGGAAACACAATAGATGCTTCGGACCATTTTTCTTCCTAAGAAATTGAAGAATTACAAGCAGTGAAAATGGGGACAATGCCCTGAGGCTGGTGAACACAGGAAAATCCCCAGTATTTTGCAGAGCATTGCATCTTTCTCATCACTTTGACTTCTGTGCATTTTCAACTTGAGAAATGGTCTTATATGCAGATCTTCCAACGGCAGGTTGAGTGGTTTCTGTCCATTTTAAGGCTCATTGTGGCCATCTTGTGTGGGCCACATCACCCACATACCAACAGAAATAAACAGATATGAAATAGCAAATCTCTCCTTTTCTCAGCACAGAAACCCAAAGAATGGAACCTGCAAAACAACATGGAGCCTTCAAAGATCTTCTAAGTAGGAATAATAAAACTCTAAACTGGGGAAATTAGGAGACTCTGCTCAATTATAGCCATCAAAATCGCACATCGCAAAGATTTACATCTGTGGAGAACCCATCCATCCAGCCTATCATTTTAAGCAAGTTTCAACTCTTTTTTTTTTTTTCCATGGATTTAAAATACCTGGGAGTTATAACCACAAGGAGAGACTAAACTAAAAGCAAGCAAGAAAAACCTCTGTTGGAGAAATTATCTGCTTTTTGAGAATCATTCTGTCACCATTTAGTTAGGACCTACCATGTTTCGATTACTTGAGGATCCTACCAAACTTCCATCATTAGATGTGGTTGGCTCCGTCACACCTTCAATTATTTGAGTGGGCCATACCCAAAATAATATGGACTTCTAAATAATTTATCACATAATGCCTTTTCTTTGAAAAAAAAAAAAGTACTTTGTAAAACAAAATGAGGGCACTTTAAAATTAATCGCAGCCAAAATTTACTTGAAACCAGTAGAAAAAAACACTTGATCCCACACTTAAGGGCTTTATTTAGACAAATCAACTAGCTATTTACAGGCTGAAACAAGTGTGGCGGGCTTGGTACCTTCTACTCACAAATTATCTTTAGAACCTAGGCTTCATTTGTTCCCATGCTGACATCTCATTGTTCGTCCGAAACTTCGGCAACGAATTTACTGTTCTACTTATTTTTGTTGATTATATTGTTGTGACCAACAATAATTTTGCTGCTTTACCAAAGTTATTGTTTGATATGGACAGCCTATTTGTGATGAAAGATATGGGCCCCTGCATTATTTTCTTGGAATTGAAGCTTGCAGGATTAAATTAGAGTTGAATCTGACACATATAGAATATATTTGGGATTTGCCACGACAGCCAAATATGCAAGATGCTAAGCCTATAAAATCACCAGTTGATTCTGGCTACAAACTTCCAAAGTTCTCTGGAAATCCTTTACAGACAACATATGAATATCGTAGTGTGGTTGGAGCTCCTCAATATGTCACTTTGACACGGCCTAACATTGCGTTCGTAGTTAACCAAGCCTGTCAGTATATATATGCATGAACCAAGAACTGCTCACTGGGTGATTTGTCAAAATAATCCCATGGTCTTCGCTTCTGCAATTGATCCATTACTAGGCATGAGATTATGATGATCGGGGATCTATCTCAGGTTATGCTGTCTTCTTTGGACCCAATTTAATTTTTTGGACCCAATTTAATTTTTTGGAATATCAATAAACAACCAACAGTATCTAAATCCAACACTGAGTCAGAATATAGAGGTCCCCTGCTCTTACCGCTTCTGAATTATATTGAGATACTTTCTGTATACAGAATGAGATAAGATCTGATGACCTGTAAATCTTTGGAGAATCAATCAATACATGGTGGATTTACACAAACCTAACATGTAAAACAAAACGAGGGCACTTTAAAATTAATAGCCACCAAGTTTTCCTTGAAAAAATACGTGATTTCACACTTAAGGGCTTTATTTAGACAATTCAACAAAATGAAAAGGATCTTTATTTATAATTAATGGTTTTTCTCGACGAAAGGAAAGGGTTTCTTTTATAATGTAAAATGATCTTTTGATATTAATTACCGCATTACGGACTCCGCCCACTACTTTTCTTTATCAGTCTTCGTTTATTACAAAGAAGGGAAAAGGTTATTTTATTATGGCAGACAAGACATGTTTTTTTAATGATCCTTGCATCTTAGCCCTTCAAGGTGCCTAGTTAATCTCAACCATCCAAGACTTAACATTGACCTCTAGCTATATGAGCAATCTCAGCTTCCTTTCACAATTACAAGATCACTTATAATCTCACCTCCATTTTCTTCAATCTTCAGCAGCCGAGCATTGATTAGGTACTGCCAGTAACTCAAATCTCTTATATCTTTTTATTTGTTACTAATTATGATGTCAGAACTTATGTTCTTCGTTTTCCATTTTTGAAATCAATTTATTCATATACAACAACCCAAAACTCTAAAATCTTCAACTGAACAGAAAAACTAACACCAAAACAATGAGAGAAGCAGTGGATCTCTCACCCAAAATTGAAAAATTCGTGACTCGGACTCGACTCGTCCAATGCAAAAAAATCGACTCGGATAGAGTCAATACGGAGACTCGGAAGAGTCATGTTTCTTTTAAAATAATTTTAAAAATATTTAGAAATGAATCTGTTACTTATAAAAACATAAATATATATATATATATGCAAGAAAAGTATAATAATAAGGGGAAAAAAAATATTGCATTTTACATAATTTGTTAGTCCAAATATTGATTGTAAGAGAATAAATAAAGTTTCAAATTACATTCCAGACATCATTTTTTAAGTTACTAACTACAAATCAAGTGCATAATTACTTAAAATAAACATTAATTGTTCAAAATTAGATATATCAATCAAATAGTTCAAAATGAAAACAACTTATTAGGATGAGATGACTCGGCCGAGTCTTTCCTATATTTGACTCGGTTCTCCATCAAAATGAGATGACTCGGGAGAGTCAAGAGTCGACTCTGAGATTTTTCAAATCATGCTCTCACCAATGATCGCTAATTCTACTGATAAGGATGTTGAATCTTTGGGATAGAGCCCAGTTATTCAAAATAGGAGAAAATATCCAAAGCAGAAAATGATCCTCCATTACAAAGCATACATAAGACTTACAAAATCTTAAACCATAAAAATACTAATTACAAGAATCTTCAGACCTTCCAAAAAAAAAAACTTGAACATAAAAGAGTTCCCCTAGGCCCTAGCTAGTTATAGCTGACTGAGTGACTTGTCTTGTGGGTTCATAGTTTTTCTTTTGGCTTTCTTTCTTTTCCGTATATTTTAGGCCCTCTTCCTGTCTTGTGATTTAGTTGAGGTGCCCCTGTTACATATGTATACTTACTCTTAAAAATTAAAAAAAAAATTGAAAGAAACTAAAATCTGAAGGAAGGAAACACGAAAGAGGTCTGTGCACAGCAACACAGGTTCATTTTAGCAACTTGGGGCACAGAAGCTGTGGGCCCCGTGCATATATGCATCTATAGGACCAGCTGCTTGTCTGCACATTTGTGGGCTGTTGGACCTTTTAAAACTTGAATGGGGTTCATGGGACGAACCAATTGGGCCATTAGGGTGTTGTTTTTGCTTCTCTTTTAATTCTACACATATATAACTAATATTGGAATCTGTTTTGAGCCCTTCTTGACGGCCCAGTTTCTGATTGAGCCCATTCCTCTTGATCAAGCCCAAATTTAAATAGACGAAAGGGTCGTTAGTGATTACAAAATATAGATATGACAGGATGTCCCCTTATATTTCTGAATTCCATGTTTCTTTACTAGCTTTTCTGGATTCCAGCCACATGAAAGGTCTCTCTTGACCTTTGGGAATTCAGGAATTCCACTCCCTATGCATTTTGGTGGAATTCCTGGATGCTCAAGCCCAAAGGAACATACAAGAATTCCAGCAAAGAAAGAGGTCGGCTTTATTTACACAATTCAACAAAACCAAAGGACCGTTATTTATAATTAATGGTTTTTCTCGACAAAGGAAAGGGTTTGTTTATTAGAAAGAAGGGAAAAAGTCATTATCTTTGTTTGTATGGGTTTCGTGGGCGCCATTGTATGGGATACTCCTAACCCAGTTCAGTTCGGCCACCCATCTCAGAGCTCCGCCAACCAGCTCAGAGCTCGGCCACCCAGCTCAGTTCGGCCACCTAGCTCAGAGCTCGGCACCTAGCTCAGTTTGGCCAACCAGCTCAGCTCGGCCACCTAGCTCAATTCCTCTGAGCATTGACAGTTGTACCTCCATGGAGACTCAACCGCGTTACAGAACGTGTGCAGAGTGATGATGACATGCATCGAGAAGAGATAAAAAGTTATCATTACCCGGTGGCTACGTCTACATCAGGGTAAGGTCCGATGGGACAGGGTAAGGTCTGATGGGACTATACTGCTCAAGTACCTGACAAGAGTCATGAGACTCCCTACCCAAGGACAAAAGTCAACTCCCTGCCTATTTACATACAAGGAGCTAATCCAGATGAGTAAGGACAAAAGTCAGCTCCCTGCCTATATACTTCGTTGATTTTTTGAACTAACTTAGGCATCGGAGGGCCTTGCGCTGACAGCACCCAGGGTTATCTGATCACTGTTTTCTCCTCCCTTTTTTGGTTTCATGCATCTAACCCTCCAAAGTAGGTTCATCTCCATCCTAATTAAGTCCGTGAGTTTTTAGGCATTTACAATTGGCGCCGTCTGTGGGGAGAGACTAAATCAAATTCCCAAACACCATGCCTCCAAAAACCAGAAAAGGGCGAAGGATCATCAAGGATCTTGCCACCACTACCAGTGTTGCCGCCCGTTCCTTGCCAGAGGAGATCCGGGGCAAGGTCTGGTGCTGTGAGCATCCAAGGGCTTGAGACTCAGTCGGGTTCATCTTCAAAGGGAGTGACAGCACCTTCCTGGCGAGAAACTTCGGCTGGAGCATCCACAACGATGGGGAAGAAGAGTAGGGGAGGGATAGGAGAGGGCGGAGAGGGAGGGAGGAGAGGGGGAGGGGCTGCAGCAGGCGACTGGGAGGGGGAGGGGGAGGGAGAAGAAGAGTAGGGGAGGGAAGGAGAGGAAGAAGAGGAAGGGAGAAGAGAAGGGGAGGGAGGAAGAAAGGAGGGAGAGGGGGAGGGAGACCGGCCAGCCGGCCGGGGCTTCCGCCGGCCGAGGCTCCCTCCCCGCGGCGACTGGGGGTGGGTTGCAGATAAGGGAAGAGGGTGGAGGGTGGGAGAGGGAGGGAGGAAGGAGGGAGGAGGAGGAAGGGAAGAGAGGGAGGAGAGGTAGTTTAGGAAAAAAATTTTTTTGTCTTCTACTGCGGTGAGGAGAGAAAAATTGTGGTGCCAATAGCACCACTCTATTATATTTGCTTGATGGGCGATGGCAACTTAACATCATGAATAGATCCATTAAAATAAATAAATCAACAACAGAAAAGCACTTGCATGACCCGAGGCGACGGCAAGCAGATTTAATCCATTAAACAAATTAAAAATAAAAAAAAGATTCCCATCAGGCCGGACGTGATGGTGAGACAATACACCCGTTCACATGCTCTGATGCCATTTCCAGTCTCTTAAAAATATATACTAAACACAATATCATGTTCAACAACAATCTACCAATCACATTGAAAACTACAATGATAAGCTTAACCATACCATGATCAAGAAACAGATAATTGATTAAAAAATAACATGTAGAGTTTTAGCTACATAGAAAAAGAACATATAGAAATTTCAAAATAAATAATCGGAAAAAAAATTGATTCATCCAAAAGAACATATAACCAACTAAAAAAAAAAAAAACTAATCAAATGGCTTCTACCCCAAAAAGAAAAAAAATCAATTGGCAAAGCATACCCAAGAAACCCAAAGCCCAAAACCCAAAACCCAAAACCCAAAACCCAACAGGCCCAAAACCTGTCCACTCCATGCTTGACAATAATCCAAAAGAAATCAAAGAAAAAGTCCAAAACCCAACAAACCAACATGCCCAAAACCTGTCCTCGATACTTAAAGGCCAGAGCATACCCACTTTCTCCACTGCAAAGGTTTATTTGGTGCCCATATTAACACACATGAGACCAATGGCTCGGCTTTCCACGCATATAGCCCCCTCCTCCAAGGGTTGGGAATGACCACCTCATCCAAGTACTTCACTGTATCTTCTATGCAAGTGACAAGGTCAAATATGTAAAAGTGGGCCACTCGACGCATCACCCATCCAGTTGACCTCCACCCGACTCAGATGTAGAGTGAACTCATCATTCTTACACACGTGCACAGAATGTTGTTCACTGATTGTTGCTCTCACCATTTGTGCCTAACCACATGATCAACTATAATGTTCATTTAGTGGGTAGATCAACTATAATGTTCATTAATGGCCAATGAGCTACAAAGATCCAACTGTTGTGTAATTTTCATCATTCACACAAGAATTCTCATAATTCACACTACAATATAGGCTAATGCATTTTGGAATTCTCTAACCAGATAGAATTTTATCACATTCCCCATCCAATTTGGCCCTCTAGATATCAATCTGAAATTCTCAATCACCCAACACAAATCTAAAGAAGCAACCTCAACATAATCAAAATAAAAAAAAAGCCACCGATTCTCCATTTTAAATTGTCATCATATCATAAAATTCAGCAATAAAAGCATAATGCAAATCAATAAATTAAAAAACTCCAAAATCATATTATGCTACTAACAAAAATTCCTTTTAAAAGTAGAAAATAACCATTTTGTAATTGGATTTCTAGATCTCATCGATTTCCATCAAACCCCAGTAACCAAAATAGCTGAAAAATGAAATAAAAGAAAAAAAATTCACTGCTGTAATTGCAAAGACACTGTGATAAATTACTTCAACCATCAAGGAAAAAAAAATACAATCACATAACCAAAAATAAAAAAGGAAGACCAAGAAAGCCCAATTACCATAGTAAACATTACTATACCATAACAGAGAGAGTCCAATGTGAATATCCTTCTCACCCATGAGTCCATGACATTACACATACCATAACAGGAGAATTTCCGAACTCTTTCCCTTCCTAAAAGTCTCATAATTTATAGGATTACATTAATGGGTTCTAACTTATTAAAATCTCTTGTAGATTTTGAATCCAGTGTGATAATTTCTGGCTGGAGAAAGTAAAGTTGGAAGAGATGGACAAAGGAGATGAGCTTCAACAGGTGATTCTAAGGGTGGAGAAAGTAAAGATAGAAGAGATGGACAAAGGAGATGAGCTTCAACAGGTGATTCTAATTTTTCAAACTTCTAATGGTGCTTCAAGATTTTTTTCTAATCTTTTGGGGTCCAGTCAGCCCATATTTGATGAAAAGGCCAGTGTTAAATATTATCTTACATTGGTGGTGTTGGTGGCAGAATTGTCAACAATCCAATCCAATTTGGCATGGGATCATATCTCAAAATGTGTTTGGATGTGCCCCTAATTGCTAGTGCATGGTTTGAATATTTTGATAGAACAAATGGCTCTATCCATGCCATTATATTTTGAGAAGTCAGAGAATGCGAACCACCTCATTTGATGGGTTATTGTTTTCTACCTTTTTCTCATCGCCACTACCAATTTCCCATAATAGATTTGGAATTAAAAAGAAACCGAAAATAGCATCCTCTTTTTTTTTTTCACCCCCTTAATAAATTGGATAACCATTCATCCATCAAAATGTTATCACAAAATTCTTCTTTAATTGAATCCAAATGCGCCTGATAGATGAACTAATGTCGAGGGAAAGTGAAGAAAACTGGTGCATTTTGTTTTGGAACGAATCCATATCTGGAAAAAAAATCTGAGAATTTCCCCAATTGAGGTTAACTTCTCATCAAAGTTCAGAAAAAGCGTCGTAAAAGAGAAAAAAATTGTTAGGGTTTTGGATGAAGATGGAAATCAGAGAATGAGAAAGGGAAAATTGGGAATTTCCATCCCTCCACTCATCTCGCCAATCCAACTATATACGTTGGGCCACGCCGTTCCAAATCGAGATGCTCTAAACAAGAAGAAGAAGAAGAAAACCCTCGAGATCGACACAGTTTCCCTTCTCCTTTTCTTCTTATTTTTTTTGAGAGAAGAGGAACTACAAACACACAGACAGATAATAAAGAAGAAGAAATGATACCGGTGCTCGGTGAGTAGGCTCCGGCAATGATCGGGTGCTCAGTGAGTAGGGCAAGACTACTCGTTTGCCTATTTGTTCTTAGATTGACTGTGCACTAACACAGGACTCCAAAACTAAGTAACCATGTGAAACCATCATTTTTGTTTAATAATTTATTTCATTAAACTAGAAAAATTATTTAAAAGTGCTTAGGGAAAGTAAAATTTAATGATATCCCATATATGAATGGGATGCGCATTTTGAATGGCTTTAATTATTGATTTATGGGCATGGTGGGCCCCAGGAAAAAAAATACTTCAATCATGCTTTGGAAACCAAAGATGATCCGAACTCATATGGATAATTAGAGTCATTCAAATTGAACTTTCCAACCAGTTATATGGGATATCGTCAAATCTCATTTTAAGTGGAGTTTATCTCACAGTACGATTGAACACACAAAAAAAAGTTAATAAAACAACATTTTTTAGCCTATGTTTTTTTGTTTGGTCAATCTAACGGTGGGACCAACTCAATTCTAAACAAGAAAATTGGGATACCCCATAAATAAGTACGTTGATATTTTAAACGACTCTGATTATGCACTAGTGAAGCCCTGCACGTGCAAGGCACGTGCAAAATCTCCAAGTAATTCATATAAAAGAAATCCTTTGGTGATACCTATTAGACTGGACCAAATTTATTCAGACTTGAGAAAATGTTAGTTTTTATCAAGTAGGTGCAATGAAAATAAGTAGAATCCCAGTTCAAAATATGGAGCAAAGCCATGCTCATCCTTAAGAAACTCTGTTAATTCTGATGTTAGTTGAGAAGAGTTGGAAGGAACACAAGAAAAAATTAAGAGGGTGCTATTCTTAGATGCAACAAAAAGTCAACCACAAGTATGGGCTACAACTAATCAAAGGAAGCAGACAAACTTCCATGATTCAGTTACATTATCATCTTTAACAATCCTGTTATGTAAAGCCACCGGCTCAAACATTCGAAACCATCTACTAGATCATTGTTGGAGACTTGGATTATTTCAACAATATAAATAAAATTATAAAATGTCTTTTGCCCCTTTAATTCTTACGAAGAATCACATCATTTGCTGATGACCATAACATTTGCAACAACAATGAGATTATTAGGAAAAAGAAGGAGAAGAAGAATTAGGGCCTAGTTCTACAACAAAAGGATGAGCAAAGCCTCCTAGTGGCAAGTTATCAGTCATCTGCTTTCTATTTATAATATGTACAAGATTCCAGTTGTACCATGGAAGCAATCCAGTTTAATGAATTCAAGAAAAAAAAAGAATAAATGTATACTCTCTGCAAAAACCAATCACCTCGGTAGGAAAAGAAGCATATCTCGCTCAAACACCTTTTAAATGGAGAGAGGAAAAAAAATGAATTTCCAGTATTTGACAGATTTGAATAACACACCCCAAAAAAGCAAAAGTTGATAATCATATTGTTGGTCCGAGTACATACAGAAATAGATCAATATTTCAGGAAACAGATTTGCACAACAGTGAAGCAAACAACAACTAAGCAGAATTACATAATGTAATAAAAAACGTAAATCCACTTACTGTTTGAAGGCAGAAACAGAGTACTGTCGTTAAAGTTATGAAGTCGAGAAACTCACAGAAGAAGTTGATCAAGGCTAGTGTTTAACACTATGTCCTTAAGAAAAATTCCGCCCCCGCAACAGTGCTTACGAGCTTCAATGGCGTTTGTCTCCTAGGATACAATGATCGATCCACACAGTAGCAGCACTACAAACTATGTGACAGGCGAACCAATCGTGCAGTAGAACTCTCTCTTGACTCAGACTGATGACCCAAATGTAATGCAATTGCAGTGAATGAAATGAGGAAGAAGGCATGAACAAGATGACATTTATAGCCTGCTTCATGTCTATTCATGGGGTTGCATCTGTTCAGTGAACAGATGCTTCTCTTTGGAAACACCTTTTCATATGCGAATGGTCACATCCTTTCATATGCGAATAGACACACCCTTTCATATGCGAATGGACACATCCCATTTGTAAAAAGAAATTTTTTTATTAAATAAAATTTCTCCAAAAAATACTAAATGGGTAGTGGGCTGAACCAGGCCCAACTCACGAGTGAAGCGCAGGCTCAAGCCCGAACCCGGCCCGATGCGGGGTGCATGCGCGTGTGGTGTTTAGGAGGTAATTTCTCATTCACTCCTTAATGGATTAGAGCAACCCAATATATATTCTTAATTTACTCATGGAGTAGATTACATTCCCATGTATTCCCACTGAAAATGATAAGTGGGTCCCACTTTTATTTTGGCTCAAAGTTGACCAAAATAATGGTGCTCTTAGCCATTTTTCCAACACACATAACTTGGAAAGATATTGTTTCCAACAAGAAGACATGGCATCTCACAAGTATGTAACAATGAAAGAGTTCAAAAAAAAAATAATAATAACTTAACTGCTTCGTTTATTGTGTTGTTGAAAGATTCCGCTACTGTAAAATGGCATCAATGGTTCTCGAGTCTTTACTGGAGACTTCTAGTGATCCTTTGCTGCAATACTAGGCATATAATGCAAGTTCTACGATTCTCAAAAGTTCCAACCTCATTTGGGACCTGAAATTTATGTAAACCAAGGAAAAAAATTGTATGAGTAAATATATTACATTATTTAATGAGAAAAAAAGAGAGAATTAGATTACACTAAAACCTCTAAGGAAAAAAAATTGATGGGTAGGTGATACACTTACTTAAATGAAAAGGTCATGCTTGAGCGCTCCATAAGCAAAGAATGAGATGCTCATCAAGAATGTAGAAAGTGAAAGATAAAATGGCATAAATTCCACAACAGTAACTATGCTAACATTTGGGAGTCAGTGGTTCAACCTATGTAACAGGATAATAAATAGTTTTCAAGGAACATACTATGATAAATAGCAGGGAAGCAAACATGGATATGAGAGTAGCAAAATTCAACGATCCAACAAAGACTTATCGCATAGGACATATTACCCTCACGCTAAGAAATGCAATGAATGCAAATACACCAAAAAACTACCACCAATAATCCAACCATCTTCACCTGCCAACAACATTTGGAGAAAATGAGTAACAAAACCAAGCAAATAAAAAACCCAAAGAATTAGAAGAAAAGGTGACAGCAAGATTAAGTGGAGAAAGTCTACCTTTTTTCGCCTTCTTGACATATATGATAAATATGATTATGTATATCAACTGGAAAGTGACCCGCCCCGATGCAATTGATAGTAGCAACCAAGATAATACCTGGTGATATCATGGGAAGGCCATACTAAAGGGTGATCAAGTTGTTAGAGAGGGCATATATGTAGGGCAACCCTGAAAATTGTTCAGTAAACCTATTCCTAACAATTCGCTTAAATGTTGGTCCGGATGTACAATGGGAAATATTAACCACAGTGTAAAAGATAATTCATTCTTATCCTTTTGCAATGGCAAGATGAAGGAAAACTTACATTGGTGATATGAACCACCCAAAAGCAAAGATGTTCCCTGTATGCAAAACACCGAGATGGTTATCCAATTCCTTACTGAATGCAAGGATTGTGAGCATCATTTTAGAAAAACACGTCTTTACTGTGAGCAGGGATGTAGGGGTAAGAATGACAATGCCTAAAATATAGGGAATTGAGAACTCATGCCACTGGAGAGTCCTTGCAAATAAAGATAGAGGAACTTCCTGAAATTGAGCGTGCTTTTGTTCATCTTGACCACTTGAGATGAGTGCATCTCTATTGAAATCGATTAGCGAATAATGTTGAATCAATCACACAGCAAATTAGTGCAACCCGCTTTGATACCAATTGAAAAACCGGCCTTAACACAGGCTTATGTCCCAATAACTGTATTCCTAACAGATTTCCAAACCACGTGATTAATCTAGAATTAAACCCTAATTCAGGTTATAAGCAATCAACCACAAGGAGACAATGATGCACGATGTATGCGTGGAAAACCCTACTCGGGAAAAAACCACGGGCCTTATCGTCTAGGCCATCAGACAATCAAGCACTAAATAACTGAAAGTTACAAGAAATAACTCACAACCCTTTCTCAGTTGCAACTCAACCTAAGGACTGCGCTATCTTGTCGGCTGCTCGCCGTACACCTTCATCGTGCTTAAAACAAACACCTTGAAGCTGCCTTCAAGATGTCTCTACTTCAGAAGAGTATATGGAACGAGAAACCAAAGCTTGATCTTCATAACAGCAACTAGAAGCCTTGGGGGATGATGGATATCTCACAAATCTTCTCTAAGTGCTTTTGATTAGAGAGAGAATGGCTATAAATAAGCCTTGGTTCGTGCCTCAAGAGTTGTGTTATGATTAGGTTACAACTTAGCCTCTTGAAAGAAAATAGGAAATAGTTTCCGGATAGGAAAATGATTCGCCCAGGTTCGCTCGAGCGGACAGAGGAGTTCGCTCGAGCGAAGGTGCTTCTGTCTCAAGCTTCAATTCAGAACAAAGTTGGCTCGAGCGAAGAGAAGGTGAGCTCAAGCGATGAAGCTTTTGTGAGGGGTTCGCTCGAGCGGATGGAACATCGCTCGAGCGAACAAAGTCAGGTTCAAGCCAGCAGAACTTCTTCGCTTGAAACTTTAGGCAGTCCATTCTAAAAAGGATTACATCATTATAAAACCCTGTTTTGTCCATTAACCAATGAATTAGCCAACACTCATAAAACCTTACATAGTCATTCTTAATTCCTCCCCACAAGTGCTAAGAAAGCGAGCATAACCCCTGCCAAGTGATCCTAGAAACTCCTCTCATCTAAAAAAGGAAGCATCCGGATTATTCTTACAAGTGTTGTAAACTTGAATTTACAGAATCCTGGTAGGGAAAGTTTCACCTTTAAATAAAGCTTCAAGCATCCTTTGATCTCCTTCCACCATAACATCCCTTAAATCTCCTATAGAACACTACCAAAAATGATTTATTATTCGCTGGAGGAGAAATACAATCTTTATTATTTGCTGGAGGAGAAATAACTCTTAAAAGGTTAAAATAAATTCAAAAGAACAAAAATGGCCTTCAAGTTCTCATAATGGAAATACGAGTTGCCTTATGGGACGCATCAGGTGGGACAATTAATGAATTGATGCAGCATTTCTTTAATGTAAACCTTATCCTCATACATTTATTTATGATTATTTTTCTTTGACTCTATTCTGCGTCTTTTTGGTCAATGTAAAATAAGAAGTCGGCCAATTAATGAAGGGAGATGCTCCTATGAGAGATAGGGGTGGGGGGGGGGGGGGGGGGGGGTCTCACATTTAAGTTGTTGGCATTGGATATAGATGTGAGGGCCCCCACTCACTCTCTCATTTAAGGTGAGAGATATCTCTCATAGGAGCATCTCCCATTAATGAATTGATGCAGCATTTGTATTGTCCATTAAATTTCAGTTTTAATTGTTATTGATAGATCATTGTTGACTATAGAAATGAGAAATGCTGGGAGACTATTGAAATGGTCAAAGAAAGTAACCTATCGAGATTTTAATCTTAATAACCCATTCTGCTACCATTTATTGAGCACAATGCGGGGAAGTTTCTCAAAATTTATAATTCCCTTTGCTCCCTAGCATTTTCTATATAAACTGGATTAGAGGCCTTATGATCTACAAGCCAGCTTCTAACTTATCAATCACAACTTCAAGACCTATAAATTTTGAGTTATTACCAGGTATCCTTCTCTCCTTTTCTCTCCCAAGTCCATATTCAATGATAGTGCAATTAGGTTGGGGTGTTTGGACGTAAAAGAAATCCAAAACATCCCCTACGCACTAATGGTTTTAATGGTTTTGGATTCCAAAAGCGATGTCCACAATTTTTAGCTCCCTCAATGTACCATAATAAAAAAAAGCATGAAAAATAGATTTTATTCACTATCCTTTAGTCCAAAAGCCATAGAAATGATGCAAGGATCAAGTTTTGCATCCACGGCGAACCTAGTTAGTAGTTTTAGCGGACTAATGATAGATGGACCCCATTTACATGCCATGAAGTTTCCCTTTTTCTCTGGGCAAAGAAAAGAAATATACTATCAATTGGGTGTCACATATTTATGGATTCATATTGCAACTACCGAACCATTTTATGGCCGATGCTGCAGGGCAATACCCAGTATGGTGCGGGAGGGAACAGCCCCCAGGTCCAAGGGAATGTCATTGGAGTTAACATCAACGCTGAAAGTCAAGTATTTGCTGAAGTTAACATCAATTTGGGAATACAAGAATATCTTGAAGGTATGTCAATTCGGGAACTCAAGGAAATCGTGGTGGTAGATGGACTCGGAAATGTTACACATGTCCCCGGCCATTTGAAAAAGAATGTTGAAGCTACTACCATAAGTGATTTTACTTATGTCCTGGTTATCCAAGTTTCATGTGTATCTATGTAACGTATAAGCTTCATCTACTATCAACATTCTTTTTTGTTTTTTAGGCACCCTACTATCAACTTTCTTACTCAACAAAGTCAAGGTTGTCAGGTTACTACTAGTGATGCAGGAAGTAATGTTGGCCTGAGTTTACTACTAGTGATTAGGTTGTGGGCTTAAGGTTTCTGCCTATTATCCATGAAGCCAAGGGTATTGGGCTCAAGGGGTTTTTGGCAGGGGTTGAGGGCTGATTGAGTTGGGTTACAACAATTGAACCTGGATTGAGTTTAAAAGTCAGGTTTGGGTTCAAGTTGTGTTGGGATTGTGTATGGTTTGGGCTCACATTGGCCTCAACCCAACCCGACCTGATCCTACTCATATTGAATCTTACTTAAGAGGACAAAAAATACCATAATCATATCTCCCATCTGTTGTAAGTGTATTATATATGTACCATATCTCCCATCTGTCGTAAGTGTATTATATATGTACCATAATCATGGAGAACCAATACATGGTGGATTTACACATATCTAACTATTATATATGTACCATAATCAAGGAGAATCAATACACGGTGGATTTACACATATCTAACTTGTAAAACAAAATAAGGGCACTTTAAAATTATTAGCTGCCAAAAGTTACTTGAAACCAATTGGAGAAAAACGCTTGATCCCAAACTTAAGGGCTTTATTTACACAATTCAACAAAACGAAAGGATCGTTATTTATAATTAATGGTTTTTCTCCACAAAAGGAAAGGGTTTCTTTTATAATGTAAAATGACCTTTTGATTTTTAATTGCCACTATGACATGGACTCCACCCGCTACTTTTCTTTTTAAATCTTTGTTTATTATTAGAAAGAAGGGAAAAAGTCATTATCTTTGTTTATATGGGTTTCGCAGGCGCCATCTTGGGGACTAGTTGTGTTGGATCAAAGATCTCAGGTGGTGTCCATTAAATCCACACAAATGCACATCGGTAATTCGGCTGGTTTCGAACATAAGACGTGGCGAGTAAACCCACGCCTTATGCCACTCCACCAATTCTTAGGAGGGTTCTATAAAATCACCTACATACCCTATTTCATTATTATGAAACTAAAAAATCCTTTAAGTGTGTTGGCATTGTTGTTGGTTTAATGTAATCATCCTCTTTCCCATAAAAAAAAAAAAGATGGGTATTCTAATCGATATCAAGTCCTGCCTGTAATATCTAAAAGTGGGCTCAAAAGGATTTATCTAACATGTTATATCTAACATGTTATTCATCCCACGTCTCCACTCATATCTCTCGTCCAGGAACTACTTTCTCCACTCATATCTCTCATCCAGGAACTACTTGTATTCTATGCAAGGTTAGAAAACTTGTGACTTGGACTCGACTCGTCTAAAGTGAAAAAAATTGACTTGGATAGAGTCAATGCGGAGACTCGGAAGAGTCATGATTTTCTTAATATTTTTTGAAAAATATTAAAAATATAATCCATTGTTAAAAAAATTATAAATTTACATTTATTTACATGCATTCATAATAGTAAATTCAAATTAATAAGTTTATATATGTAAATATGGAAAACACAAGAAAAAATATTGCATATCACATAATTTGCTAATCCAAATTTTGAATGTAAATATAGTTTCAAATTAAATTTTAGTCGTCATTTTAAATTTATGACTTCAAACATCATGCATAATTATTTAAAAGTAAATATTAATTATTTAGAATCATATCTACATATGATGTGGATTTAGAATGCAAATAACTTAAAACCTCAAAATCTTCAATCAAACGTAAAAATTCACCCAAACCGAGGGGTTGCTCAATTGGTTAAGCATCTCGACTTATTGCCCAGGTTTGATATCTGGGTAGCCTTCCTCAGGCTTCCTTCCCCATAGTTGGGGCTTCTAATGGGTCCTAAGTCCTTGTTTGGATACCAAAATTAAAATAATAATAATAAAAGAACACAGAGAGAGAGAGAGAGAGAGAGAGAGAGAGAGAGAGAGAGAGAGAAATAAAAATTTTACTCCAAAACAAGGAGAAAAATAGATCTCTCATCGATGATCATCATGAATTAATGTTGATTACTCAATCCACTGTAGAGTGTCTTCAAATTTTCTGGCAAAGCTGAAATTGATACTTCATTACAATAGTCCATAATATACAATAAATCCGTAATTACAAGAGTCCTCCTCGCCCTTAAACAATGAGAATTAAAAAAAAACATTGCCAAAAAAGTGAAAAAAAAAACAAAAAACAATCATACTGTAATTGGTCAAGATAACACTCGAGGTTGGAGCGTGTGTTCATTATCCACTAGATTTAGTGGACGTCTGTGTAACCGGTTTTCCATGGAAAAATCTAGAATCGTGGAAATGATTTTCTGCACTACAGGAACATCCATGTTTAGTGTGGTCATTTTCCTTCATGGAAAAACATAAAAATATAATAATTTTTTTGCGATTCCTCAGAAAATAAATTCCAGTGGGGTTGTTGGAAAGCAACTTCTGCAGAAAAGGAAATTTTCAAGGTATTGTTTTTTTTATTACTTGTATAACAATGCGTGCTTTGTAGTGAGACATTCAAAGGATTCAGACTCTTTAACTTTGCGTTAACGTACAAGTTATACCCTGTGGTCTTATATGACTTGGTGAATTACTTTAAATATTTCGCTCTCAATCACCTGCATTGGGGCCCATCAAAATATCTATTGGGGCCTTTTTGGTTTAGGGGCCATCAAGGGTGATTTTGTCGCATAAATTTCTCATTATTTTATTTTTTAAAATTTTAATCATGGCAGAACCAAATCAAAACATTAAAAACCAATTTAAACAATTATTAAAAAAAATATGAAACCCACTTAAATAAATCAATAAAAAGCTATAAAAATATCTGAAAATTTGATGTGCCCATTGAAAGAATATCTTGCTTTAAAAAAAATTGAAGGTGAAATTTGCAGTTAATTTTAAATTTTTTTTTATACTTTCTAGATTAATGGCTTTGACCCTCATGTATAGATTTTCTCCTTTCTATCAATGTTTCTTTTCTCTAGCACACATATAAAGGGTGGTTGATATACTTGAGGATCTTGATCTCTAACCACACCCATAGATTCAAGTATCATTCAAATTTAATGAATTAATGCATTCCTTGAAAGCGTTGTATATGTAATTATATATCATTCAAAATTTTCAACAATTGTGATAGAATATCATTTAAAATTCTCATAAATTTGTGACAGAATATTTTAAAATTTTCAAAAAGCGACTCCTCACAATCCAAACAGCTCATTTAGACTTAGAAATCACTTATATTCTGACAATAAAGTCAATCGTAGCTCATTTAGATTAAAATTTTACTGCAACTTTATAGACATAGTGATCCACTTGATTTGCCAGCACATGTATGATTATTTCAGTGGTGCGCCTCACTTTTTTCTCCATCTATTTTCTTAAAACTATGCGACTCTTCTATTTAATATATATGTTGGTTTCTGTTCATCCTTCTTCTTCTTTTTTTTTTTTTGGGTTTTTGTTTTATTAGTACAGTGATTTGGTTGTGGGCTTCGGCTTTCTGCAACTACTGAAGCCAGGGGTCTTGGGCTCAAGGCTTTTTGGTAGGGAATATAAAAGATATCAGGGCTGATTGAGTCAGGTTACAGCAACTACTGAAGCTGGGTTGTTGCTCGGACAAAGAGGTCAGTTTAAAAGTCAGGTTTGGATTCAAGTTGTGCTGGGATTGTGTATGGTTGGGTCAAGCTCACATTGGCCTCAACACAATCCAACCTGACCCTCAGGGGCGGACCCAGAATTTTTATTTAGGTGGGGCGATTATTTACCATTTAGACATATGTGCTTCGGACATGGGGCGATTGTGTAGTGTTTAGATAAATATGTATGGAGGGCCCATTTAAATCAATGAAAAATTTAAAATCAACCTGGGGCGGTCACCCAGGTCATCAAATCCTGGGTGCGCCCCTGCTGACAAAAAATACCCCCTGCAATACTGTAATTTCTGAACTTTTACCAAAAAAAAAAAAAAAAAACCTTGAAAAGGAAACTATGGTAAGAATATTGTAAAAATTCAGACTTGTAATATATATAATCCATTTAGAATATTGTAACTCACGGAATCACGGTGAGAATTAATTCTCACCTTATTATTTTCTATATATAAATATGTGGTTGAAGAGCCATTTAGATTAGTCATGCTTTTGTCACACATATATCCAGAGAGCAACAACACTCGTTTGGGAATTTCATTATATAATGCAAAATCTTCATATCAAGAACTATTTCTTTCACAGTTGCTTGACGCTTGTCATTTTGAATATCCAAACCGTTACATGTGTTTGTGAGCATTACATAATCTGGATGGTATTGATGCTATTGTTCATCTTTTCCTAATTGTCTTTTAGTTTCTTAACAGGCATGGATACACTGTATTCTAATGTTTTCTCGAGGCCGATGTTGGGCAAACGGGTTGGTGATCTTAATAATAAAAGAGCAGAGTTGAAGGGAAAAGGGATTTCTAATGCACCGCTGGAGAGAGTTGAGCTACAAAATGTAAAAATTAATTCATCAACCGACTCTGAGCCTAGATTGCTGAAGATATTAGCGCTTCTAGGAGATGTCGGAATCCGAAAGATTGGAATTTGGGGAATGGGTGGCATTGGCAAGACAAGAACTCTGAAATTATTGAACAATCGACTGTATCAAGAATCCCACATGTTTGACATCGTCATTTGGGTAACTGTCTCAGGGGAAGGAAGTCGAAGAAAGGTGCAAAATGATATTGCAGAACGTCTGAATTGTACTGCAATAGATATGTCTGACGATCGGCTAAGAGCAAACATATCTCACCATGTAAGTGGGAAGAAGTTCTTGTTGATTTTAGATGATATTTGGGAAAGAATAGATTTGTCTGAAGTTGGGATCCCAATTCTAAATCAAGATAATGGATGTAAGGTCTTGTTGACCACTCGGGACTTTGGCGTATGTCAGCAGATGGAAACAGATGTGGAAATAGAAATGGAGAAACTAACTGAAAAGGAGGCAAGGAGCCTGTTCAATGAAAAAGTTGGAGCTGTTGCCACGTCTCTTCATATCGAACCAATTGCTAGAGTTATCGTTAAAAAGTGTGGTGGTTTGCCACTTGCCATCATCGTAATTGGTTCATCATTGAAAAATATTAGTAATGTTGCTGTGTGGAGGAATACGCTAAGGGAACTGCAATTACCATGTACATCTCAAATTAAAGGCATGGAAGAGAGAGTGTTATCCTGCTTGAGAATCAGTTATAATCGGTTACCAAATGATCATGATAGGAACTTATTTTTGTACTGCTCGTTGTACCCAGAAGACCATGATATATTGATAGCTAAACTGGCTGAGTATTGTTGGTTGGAGGGCTACATTCAAGGAGTTGATAGCATTGAAACGGCACGAGATGTGGGTCGCCACATGGTAATGAATCTTGTCCATGCATCATTGTTGGAGAGAGGTTATAATGAAGAACGTGTCAAAATGCATGATATTATAAGGGATTTTGCATTGAAAGAAGCTTCAGGGTTCTTAGTGAAAACTGGTAAGCATGTAAAGCATCCACCAGAGGAGAAGGAATGGTTGAAATCACAAAAGATATCATTAATGGGCTCCAGTTTGGTCAGTCTACTGGAGTTGCAAAGGCCGAACTGTAGCACTTTGTCCACATTATTGTTGCAAGATAATTTTCTGCTAACCATGATCCCCGATCCCTTCTTTGAATGTATGCTTTCTCTATGTATTCTAAACTTGAGTTGGACAGGAATAAAGTCCTTGCCGACTTCCTTGTGCCACTTGGTTAATCTCCGCGGTCTCTTTTTGAAGGATTGTCGTAATTTAAAAGAACTTCCATCCCAGATAGGAGCGCTCGGTCAACTGGAGGTGCTCGATTTGGGACGCTCCACAGCAATTAAATATCTGCCTAGAGAGGTCGGGAAACTAACTCGTTTGAAACGTTTGATAGTGGGGTTTGAAAAACGCCGGAGTTGGCAATATGGCGTAGAATGGAAGATGGAGTTGAGAGTTCCAACTGGAATAATTCCAAAGCTTCGAGATTTAGAAGAACTGAGCTTGTTTGTTGGAGGTGACATTTGTGTTGAAAAGGAACAGTGGGATGATCAAAGCATGGAAGTCGTGGTTGAAGAATTATGCAGGTTGGAACATCTTAATTATCTTGATGCATACTTTCCAAAAGTGGAGTGTCTCGAGTATTTTCTACGTCATAGCAATTCGGTGCAAGCAACCCGCTGGTTTAAGAGATTCCGGTTTCGGGTCGGCACTGAGATAGAGGATATATCGATTAATTATCGTTCAGGTCAAGAATGGGAAAGAAGTTTGGTATATAAAGGTGGTCTTGGGATGTCACATGCCGCCGCCATTATGGAGACTCTTGCTCATTCTTCCTTTTTTCATCTACAGGATCATCCCACCATAAAAAAGCTATCTGAGTTGGGCCTGGCAAACATGAATGAGCTGAAAGAATGTTGGATCATTGGTTGTGATAAGATGGAAGCTCTCTTTGATGGAGATGAGCAACAGGAGACTTGTGCACGGCTACCCAACTTGGAGACGCTTTGGATTTCGAATCTTCCTGAATTGAGGAGTTTATACGATGGTCCATTGTTGCCCGGAAGCTTCTCCAAACTAAGATGGCTGTATTTAATTCGTTGTAAAAACTTGAAGAAGGTTTTCCAATTGGGTATTATTCGACAACTCTGCAGTTTAGAATTCCTCATGGCGTCTAATTGTTTGAAGATGGAAGAGATCATAGAAATTGAAGAGGAGATGTATAATAATGATAAACCCATCCTCCCTAATATCAGGACTATTTATCTCACTTATCTTCCAGAATTGGTTAGCATTTGCCGAGGGTTTTCTAATTTCGAATGGCCATCACTAGAAACTATTCAAATTTATGAATGTCCCAAGTTGAAGAGTCTCTCCTTCCTCTCCAATGGCACCAATATTGTAGCACCAGCACTAAGGGAGATCAAAGGCTCTAGCGAATGGTGGGAAGCATTGGAGTGGGAAGACAATGATATCAAGCGACGACTCCAACCTTTTCACAGTGAAAATTATCTTGGCTAGGTAATTTCATGACATATTCCTTAATCTCTCTCTGCCTCTTGTTAATGATCTCTGTACACGGACAAGACAATCATCAGTTGGATCAAAAACAGGTAAAAATCTCCTTTGAAATCTCTTTGAAATATGCACTGTGTTTTTTTGTTCTTTTAATTAATGAGGTGCTTAGAACACAGAATCACAGGCGTAGACTGAGTCTGGAAGTTGACTTACAAAATCAAAAAAGAGATGATGTCTCGCTTTGTTTAATGATATGCGAGGCCAAAAAGAGGGATAGAGATTGAAAACAAAAACCCCGCATCTTTTTGTCTTTGTTGCATAAGATGGAATTCAATCTCATCTGCCCACAAAGTGTTTGATGAAATGTCTCAACCAGTTCATCCTTTTTGAAAGATGCTTGTCCCCTTGAATGGGCATTCTGTCACCTCTCTATTGCAAGTTTAGAAACTATTGTTCTTGCTACAGCTAAAGTTCATACTTGATCTTCTAGGACTTTTTTTTTTAAAGTGTTTTCTATTGTTTGTATGCTTGCATTTGAAATTCTGCCATAATTTATCATGCTCAATTTAGCTTCGTCTATAAGGTTATGCAATCATTTAATTTGTCTATAAGAAATCACATTCACATGGAATTTTTCTTTGACAATAAATTTGCTAAAAAAGTTTATCATGGTTTATATTTTGTATAAGATATATCCCGTAAGAATGTAAGAAACCTGATCTATTTCTTTCTGTGTGTCAAGTGTTTGTATAATGAATGGAGGGACGTATTTGGTTGGACTTTCGATTTGCATTGGCTACTTGCAAGATCGTAAAAACAGCTTGAGTGGACCAATTTACAAAAGGTAATTTCACAGCACCACCACTCTTTAATTGATTGGTTTTTGTTCTCCCTTTCTGCTGTTATTATTATCGTTGTTATTATTTTTTTTTCATTTTTAATTTGGAAAATAGTTGTGCAAAACCAAGTTCCTAATCTACTAAAATGTCTGGAGAAATAATTGGTGGAACCTTGTTACCCTTCTATATGATATTTCAACCAAATTGGAAAGGTCTCTTGTTTAAGGTCCTGTTTGGATGTCATCTGTTTTTCCTTTTATGAGTGAAGTGGTTTTCTTATGACCAGTATGTCTAAGGTGAACTTGAGCCATGTTATTCACATCTTAGGGTGAAATATACGTGCATAAAAAAAGAAGTCTGTTTAGTATAGGTGGCCTTTGTATGGCTTTGTTCTATTTTGTCTGCAACATGTCGTAAAGGAAATGAGTTCTGTTAACAAAAAAAAGACAGAGAAAAAAGAAAATAATATCTGTTGAGATGATATTGAGTGGAAATATCTTCCCTATATTTCTAATCATAATCGAATCTTATCTCATCCATTTACGATCGGCTTTGAGTACTAGATTTCTTTTGCAATACGGTTGAATGTGTCTCTCTCATTTGTTATAGATAAAGGGTGCCATTTATAGGATACTATGATTATCTAAACTGTGTTGTTGCTCAATCACATGGATAGAATTTGTATTTGTTTTAATTGTTTTATTTATAAAAATTGCATTGTGACATTCTGCATATCTTCTCTGGTTTGAACACATACAAAGCACATGGGAATATGAATAAGTTGTTGGTCTTGTACATGCAAGAGGAACTTTGTTACTTACCACCAGTGCTTGATCCCAGGTTCTGTTTCTGTTTTGTTTGGTTAGGAAAGTTGCATTTCTGTTTGTTATGGTGTGAGTTGTCAATGTTTGTGTTTGTGCAGGTATTAGTGAGTGAGTTGTTTGGCCTGTTGCCAAAATATTAGCTACTGCAGTTACTGGTGGTGTGAAGAGTCGTGGGTTGTTGCTAACTTGTAGGAAGTGGTGGATAGTATATTTAATGTCTATTTTTAATAGATAATGCATCTGCTTTCCTTGTATTACTCAAACTAAGGAGGTTAGCTACCCCCAAAGTAGCCACTGTCTCCCAAAATGGCAAAGAAGCAGCAGTCACGTAACAAAATTTATCTATGCCTTTACTCTTAAGTTGTTGGTTTTGTATGTGTTGAAGTTGATATCATACTTCCCTATTTATAAATTCTTGTTTTGTCCTGCACTTGCATTGTAATTTAACTGGCATTGTGCTTCCAAACAGGCCCTAAATCTCCCAGGGGAAAATGTCTTTTCGTATTAAGTTAGGATGTTTACTACTTTATTTAGTTTTGTCAAGTCTATATTGAGAAAGGAATGTTAGTATGAGTGACCATTCCAAACCAAACCAAACCAAACCAAGCCTTTTCCCACTAGGTGGGGTCGGCTATATGGATTTGACGACGCCAATCAAATCTGTTTAGGGCCATGTCCTCCGTTAGATCCATGTAGGCAAGATCATGTTTAATAGTTTCTTTCCAACTTCTCTTGGGTCTCCCTCTCCCTCTCCTACTCTTGGCAAACTCCATGCTTTCACACCTTTTAACAGGTGCCTCTGTTGGACGCCTTCTAACATGGCCGAACCATCTCAGTCGATTTTCTCTCATTTTATCTCCAATCGGTGCTATTCCTACTATGCCCCTAATCTCCCCATTCCTAATCCTATCTCTCCTTGTGATCCCGCACATCCATCTTAGCATTCTCATCTCCGCAACTTCCATCTTCTTGACATGATTATGCTTTACTGCCCAACACTCTGATCCATATAACAACGCTGGCCGTACCGCCACCTTATAATACTTTCCTTTAACCTTGAGGGGGACTTTCCGATCACACAAGACCCCCGAAGCACTCCTCCATTTGGTCCACCCGGCTTGAATCCTGTGACTTACATCAGTATCAATCCCTCCATCCTGTTGCACCATAGATCCAAGGTACCTAAAGTTTTCTTTCTCTACTATCTTTTGTGTGCCCAAACTTACTTCTATGTTACTAGGTGTCCTACTTTGACTAAACTTGCATTCCATATATTCCGTTTTGCATCGACTTAGCCTAAACTCTTTTGTCTCTAATGTTTTCCGCCACAATTCAAGTTTAGCATTCACTCCTTCTCTCGTCTCATCCACTAAAACAATGTCATCTGCAAATAGCATACACCACGGCACCTCATCCTGGATATGTCTTGTAATCTCATCCATAACTAGGGCAAACAAGTACGGGCTTAACGCTGAGCCTTGGTGTAGACCAATCGTGATAGGAAACTCCTTAGTTTCGCCGTCAGTCGTCCTTATAGATGTCACGACTCTATCATACATATCCTTTATCGCCTCAATATAAGCGACACAAACTCTTTTCTTTTCCAGAACTTTCCAAAGAATCTCCCTAGGAACCCGGTCATAGGCCTTCTCCAAGTCAATGAACACCATATGTAAATCTCTCTTACCTTCTCTATACTGTTCCATTAACCTCCTCAGGAGAAAGATAGCCTCCATGGTTGATCTCCCAGGCATGAAACCAAATTGATTCTCTGAAATATTTGTTGTTCTTCTTAGTCTTCTCTCAATAACTCTCTCCCATAATTTCATCGTATGGCTCATCAATTTAATCCCGCGGTAGTTCGCACAGTTCTGAATATCTCCTTTGTTCTTGTATATGGGTATAAGAATACTTTTCCTCCATGCATTAGGCATCTTCTTGCTCTTTAGCACTACATTAAAAAGCTTTGTCAACCAACTAATACCATCCTCCCCCAAGCACCTCCAGACCTCAATAGGGATACCATCTGGCCCAACCGCTTTCCCATTCTTCATTCTTTTCAATACTTCTTTAACTTCTTCCCTACTGATTCTCCTATAGAACATATGATTCGCTTCTTCTCTAGAAATGGTAAGCTGCCCCAATTGTATGTCACTACTACTGCTTTCGTTAAATAACTTGTAGAAGTAGCTCTTCCAACGCTCCTTTATCTCCTCTTCCTTTACTAATACATTTTCATCCTCATCCTTAATGCATTTAACTTGGTTTAAGTCCTTGGTCCGCCGATCTCTAGTTTTAGCAAGCTTGAATATCTCTCTTTCGCCTTCCTTAGTGTCAAGTCGCCTATATAGCTCCTCAAATGCCTTTGCCTTGGCCTCACTAACTGCCTTTTTGGTTTCTCTTTTTGCTTCTTTATACCTCTCCAAGTTCGCTTCAATTCGATCATTTTGCCAAGTTTTAAAGCACTCTCTTTTAACTCTTATCTTGTCTTGGACGGCTTCGCTCCACCACCATGCCTCTTTCTGTACCGGAGCACCCCCTTTAGATTCTCCTAAGACTTCTTTCCCTACCCTCCTAATACACTCTGCTACCTTATCCCACATATTATTTGCACTCTCTTCTGTCGCCCAAACGTCTTCCTTTAGTACTCTTTCCCTTAAAGCTAGTTGCTTATCACCTTTCAGGTTCCACCATTTAGTCCTTGAGCATCTATACAACTTCTTTTTTCTAGTCCACCTTTGTAACTGCACATCTATGATCAACAACCTATGTTGGGAAGTCAAGCTCTCCCCCGGTATAACCTTACAATCTTTACAAGCTAAACGGTCTCTTTTCCTAGTTAAGAAGAAGTCAATTTGTGTCCTCGATGAGCCACTCTTATAAGTCACCAAATGCTCCTCTCTCTTTCTAAAAAATGTGTTAGTTACCATGAGATCATAAGCCACTGAAAACTCCAAGATATCCTTCCCTTCTTCATTTCTATTACCGTACCCATGTCCCCCGTGTACTCCTATGTATCCATCTACGTCACGTCCTACATGACCGTTCAAATCACCTCCTATGAAGACCATCTCTCCTTGGGGTATCTCTAGTAGCACTCCTTCCAAGTCTTCCCAAAACTTCTCCTTATGTCCATCTCCTAAGCCCACCTGGGGGGCATAAGCACTAAATACGTTCACTATCTCTTCTCCTAACACTAACTTAATTGCAATAATCCTATCTCCATAGCGCTTTACATTCACTACATCTTCCTTTAAGTCCTTGTTTACCACTATGCCGACCCCATTCCTCGATCTATTAAGTCCCGTATACCATAACTTATACCCGGTCCTCTCAATCTCTTTAGCTTTGTGTCCCACCCATCTTGTCTCTTGCAAGCAAGCAATTGCGATTCGTCTCCTTTCCATTGTATCCACCACTTCCATAAGTTTTCTAGTTAGGCTCCCAATGTTCCAAGTGCCCAATCTCAGCCTTCTATTTTGGACTAGCTTCCTTACCCCCCACACTCGCCCAATAAAGTGTGAGGACCCTTGCCTATTTAGCACTGCACCCGGGCGCCGATGCAGTGGTCCTTGCTCACTTATCACTGTACCCGGACCATACAGCGCGTCGCTAAGTAGGGGACGCCCCAACGAAATTTCATTAGGTCTCAAATCCATAAAAAAATCCGACTGAGTATTGTGCTGGCTGTCGGCTACCTAACGCACAACCCTCCTCCTTTATCCGGGCTTGGGACCGGCTATGTCAAGGATACCCCAACATAGGCGGAGTTTATGAGTGACCATTCAAAAAAAAAATTTGTTAGTATGAGTGTGGTCTTTTTCCAGTCTTTGAGAGATAATGGGATTTTATTAGAACTTCATTGAATCGGTCAAAATGATTAGCAGTTTCAGTTCTTTACTGCTTTATATTCTTTAACTGCAAGCACTTGCTTTCACATATCGACATTTTATCTTTTAGGTCATTTGAGAACTTATATGCTGGCTTCTTTTTTGCTCCTGTACTTCGTATATCACAGTTATTAGAAGTGATCATTACTTCTTCTTTTTTTTTATTGCAAAGGATCTATCTACTCACTAATCTCATCTTAACTTGAATGGTTAAATATATTCCGTGTTGTCTTCATCATTTTATGTTTGTCTATAATTTCGTGAGCATGACCATTCAGTTGCAAGATGATATTTGAATACTTCTAGCCTGTTATTCTCTGTCCTTATTTTTCATTTATTTTCTTACTCAGGAAAGTGGATGCTCCCATTCTGATTAGGTTTTGAGATGGTAAACATGCATGCAAGTTGGTTCTCAGTGGCAATAAATTTGATAGCACTCAATGGGTGGGGCGAAAATCAGAAGCAGGGCCATTTATTTACTTGGATGGGATGCTAATGTTGGTAGGTGCTAAATCAAATATGAACTCACCTTGGTAAGGTTTGGTAATTGGAGATGTTTAGGTTTTGTTCTTGGCGATTCTCCAGTGGCTTGTGGAATTCATCTTAGGTTTTGTAGAAACCTATCATGATACAATTATGTAAAATTTTATCTATTTCACAATTCAATTCCTTGATACAGAATGGTTGCTTTACAGGTTCAGATTGGCATCCTAACATTCATACCAAATAGAATCAGCTAGTCCACAATGATGCTCCATGGATTATTATGGAATCCTATCAAGAATGCCGTCATCCCCCCGTTTGTTCTTACTTGACAAGCAAGCACTATTGAATTTCTTATTATTCTTAGTGGAAGATGTGGGGATACTAAAAAAAACTTTTGATTTTACTTTACAGGTTTGACAATGATGGTGTCAATATTTGTTTGAAAGATAATCCAGATTCATCCTTTCTTAAGATGGCATGTTCAAGGTCAGAACTAATGAAGCCCAAAATTTGCAAAGAGAAGACAATGCTTATGAAACCAAGGTACATTCTATTCTAATCAAATGGGCAAAAAAAAAGTTCTGATGCATTCTATTCTAATCAGATGCACAGGAAAAAGGGATGAATCTAGAGGAATGAGGAAGTTCATGCTGTGTCAATATTACGACACCATAGAAGGTATATTCTTATACTACATCATCATCACCACCATCATTAAAGCTTTGTCCCAGCTACGTTGGGTCGGGTACATGAAAATTCCATTTCCCCATTTCAATCAATCCATTATGTCTACATAGCTCCTAAATTTAATTGTATTTCATTAACTAGCAAAAATAGATCAAGGATTGAAATTGTGAAAGGACTTGTTTGTTGATTTTATGATAAGAACATGTTTGTAGTTTGTACCTTGTACAACTGATGGGGGTTCCAATGATGCATTGATGCAATGGTGTAAATGAGTAAAAGCACCTACTGGTGCAATGAACTTGACATCAATCTGAATTTCCTCCCCTTTTTTCACCCTTTCTTATATGGCTGCGAATGTGATACTTGGGTCTAGGGACATTTATCTTGGACTATTCGACATTGAAATTGAAGCTGTGCAATATCGCACACAAGATATCTTGGGACCATGTGGGCAGTTGTGACGTTTGTGTCCATGTGGGTAGCAGTTATGTTTGTGGCCACAGCTTTCGTCTTTGTGACCATGGTAAAAGTCTTCTTGCACAAGATCTCACACTAGTTGTCACGGTCTATAGTGCCTTATCTTTTTAATTTTTTATTTAATAATCAAATGGTCCTTCAACGTGCAAATCTGGATGGCAGGCAATCCCATTGGAAATGTATTCTTGTATTCACCGGCTTATCCATTTGTAAGAATATTTTGTGCACCAATTTGCCATACTGTCGTTGAATATGACAGATATATTCTAAAAGTTTAATTACAAACCAAGTATTGATTACTACATAGAGAGATATTTCCCTAGTTGAAGTATCGCAAACTCGCAAGTTTTATTTCAATTAACATCCCATTATTTGTTTCCAGTTGTTTCCATATATTGGAGAACTGAAAAAATCTATTGAATGGTCAATCATAAGCTTTAAACACGCTCCATAGATGTAAAACAATATTTCATTGTTGAAGTGTCCAACATTTAAGGTAAACATGACTAGAACTGAACAAAGATTTATGGAAAAATTCATTGCAATGAGTAGATGTTGTCCCAAACCCATATTGATTCATATCTTCTATCAAGCCCAATTATATTATATGAAGCCGGCTGGATTCCAATTGCCAATTCCTTCCCAAATTGAGATTGATTTTGACCGTCTTATAATTTTTGATCTCTTGCTAATATCAGGCCCTACTAACTAATGGCCCATTAATCATACTAAGTAATGGCCCACTTAACATTTATTCCATGAGTGGAGATGACGGTTTCAAATGCAACCCAGAACCGTAACTCCTTTCCTGTTCGTTTCCTCTTAGCCACGAACGTTACTCTTCTCATAATTCTCATCCTCTTCATTCCTTGCATTTCATAAACGGCTTGAAGTCGTTGATAAGATGCAAAACTCTCGGTAACTCTCTCCATCGATCTCTCCAAAAGTCACTGCGCTATTTCCCTTCTTTCTATCTTCTTCACTGGTTTGGACACATACAAAGCACATGGGAACATGAATAAATTGTTGGTCTTGTATATGCAAGATGAAATTTTTTATGTTCCACCAGTGCTTGATCCCACATTCTATTTCTATCCTGTTTGGTTAGGAAAGTTGTGTTTCTGTTTGTTATGGAGTTATGGTGTGATTTGTCTGTGTTTGTGTTTGTGCAGTTATTAGTGGGTGGGTTGTTTGGCATGTTGCCAAAATATTGGCTATGATGGTTACTGGTGGTGTGAAGAGCCGGTAGGTTATTGCTAACTTGTAGGAAGTGATTGATGGTGTATTAATGTCTGCTTTTTAATAGACAATGCATCTATTTTCCTTGTGTTGTTCAGACTGACTAACGCCACAGTGTGCCGAAATTGCAAAGAAGCAGCAATCATGTAACAAAATTTATTGTTTGGCTTGCAGCAAAAATATTAGCTATTGCAGTTGCTAGTGGTGTGAAGAGTAGTGGGTTGTTGCTGACTTATAGTAAGTGATGGATGGTGTATTTAATATCTTTTTTTATGAATCTCTTTTCCTTGTGTAATTCAAACTAATTAAGGCCATTGTCTGCCAAAATTGCAAAGAAGAAGCAGTCATGTAACGAAATTTATGTTCTGCAATTGAGAAGTTTATGCCTTTACTTCAAGCTGTTGGTTTTGTATGTGTTAAAGTTGATTTCATACTTCCATACATGTTTATAGATTCTTGTTTTGTCTTGCACTTGCATTGCAATTTAACCTGCATTGTGCTTCCAAACAGGCCCTTGTCTCCCAGGGAAAAATAGTCTTTTCATATTTAGTTAGGATGTTTACTGCTTTATTTAGTTTTGTCAAGACTATATTAAGAAAGGAATGTTAGTATAGTATGAATGACCATTCCAAAAAAAATTGTCAGTATGAGTGTGGGCCTTTTCTAGTTTTTGAGAGAGTGGAATTCTATTAGAACTTCATTGAATCAAACATCATAATGGTCAGCAGTTTCACTTCTTTACTGCTTTATATTCTGTAACGGCAAGCACATCTTTAGCATTTGGACATTTTATCTTTTAGATCATTTGAGAACTTATTTCTTTTTAGCACATTTATTAGAAGTGATCATTACTTTTCTTTTGATTGAGAGGCTATACCTATCCTCACTAGTCTCATCTTATAAGTTGAACGGTTAAATATATTACGTGTTATCTTCATCATTTTATGTTTGTCTATAATTTCATGAGCATGACCATCCAGTTGCAAGATGATATTTATTTTCTTACTCAGGACAGTGGATGAACCCATTCTGATTGGGTTTTGAGATGGTGAAAATGCATGCAGGTTGGTTCTCGATGGCAGTAATTTAATAGTACACAATGGGTGGAGGTGAAAATCAGAAGCAGGGCCATTTGTTTATTTGGATGGGATGCTAATTTTGGTAAGTGCTAAATCAAATATGACCTTACCTTGGTAAGGTATGGTAATTGGAGATGTGTAGGTTTGTTTTGGCGATTCTCCAATGGCTTGTAGAATCTAGATTACGTTTTGTAGAAACCTATCATGATACAATTTTGTATAATTCTATCTATTGCACAATTGAATTCCTTGATACAGAATGGTTGTTTTACAGGTTCAGATTGGCATCCTAAAATTCATACCAAACAGAATCACCTTGTCCACAATGATGCTTCATGGTTTATTATGGAATCCTATGAGGAATGCCATCATCCCCCACGTTTGTTCTTCCTTGACAAGCAAGAACTATTGAATTTCTTATTATTCTTCCTGGAAGATGTGGGGATACTGAAAAACTTTTGATTTTACTTTGCAGATTTCACAATGATAGTGCCGATATTTGTCTGAAAAGTTATCTGGATCCATCCTTTCTTAAGATGGCATGTTCAAGGTCAGAACTAATGAAGCCCAAAATTTGCGGAGAGAAAAACAATGCTCCCGAAAGCAAGGTAAATTCTATTATTATCAAATAGACAGAAAAAAGAAAAGGTCTTGTGCATTCCATTCTAATCAGATGCACAGGAAAAAGGGGTGAATCTAGAGGAGTGGAGAAGTTCATGCTGTGTCACTATTATGGCACCATAGAAGGTATATTCTTCGACAACATCACCATCACCACCATAATAAAAGCTTTGTCTCAACTACATTGAGGTCGGGTACATGAAAATTCGGGTTCCCCATTCCAATCTATCCATTTTTTCTACATAGCTCCTAAATTTAACTGTATTCCATTAACTAACAAAAATAGATGGAGGATTGAAATTGTGAACGGACTTGTTTGTTGATTTTATGATAAGAACATGTTTGTAGTTTGTACCTTGTACAAATGATGGGGGTCCGAAGATGCATTGATGCAATGGTGTAAATAAGTAATAGCACCTCCTGGTGCAATGAACTTGATAGTAACCTGAATTTCCTCATGAACCCTTTTTCACCCTTTCTTAAGGTACATTCTATTCTAATGAAATGGACAGAAGAAAAAAAAATGTCTTATGCATTCTATTCTAAACAAATGGACAGGAAAAAAGGATGAATTCAGAGGAGTGGAGAAGTGCATGTTGTGTAAATATTACTGCACCATAGAAGGTATATTCTTCTACTACATCATCATCATCACCATCATTAAAGCTTTGTCCCAACTATGTTGGGGTCTGGTAGATGAATTCTATTTCACCATTTCAATCTATTTTTATGATAAGAACATGTTTGTAGTTTGTACCTTATACAACTGATGGGGGCCCGATGATGCATTGATGCAATGGTGTAAATGAGTAAAAGCACCTACTGGTGCAATGAACTTGATAGTAACCTGAATTTCCTCATGAACCCTTTTTCTCCCTTTCTTATATGGCTTTGAATGTGATGCTTGAGGTGCAGGTACACTTATCTTGGACCGTTCAACATTGAAATTGAAGCTGCGCAATATCTCCCACACGTTGTCTTGGGACCATCTGATGTGGGTCGCTGTGACGTTTGTGTCCATGTGGGTAGCTGTGACGTCTGTGACCATTCTAAAAGTCATCTCGCATAACATCTCACACAAGCTATCATGGTGTATAGCGTCTTTTTTTTTTTTTGTTTATTTAATTTATTTTAAACAAATGGTCCTTCAATGTGCAAATCTGGACGGCAGGCAATCCCCTTGGCAATGTATTCTTGTATTCACCGGCTTATCCAGTTGTATGAATATTTTGTACACAAATTTGCCATATTCTTGTTGAAAATTTCACCAAATAAGATGGTCTAAGTTGCATCGATTGGATACAAAAATTTTAAATTTGAGTTATAATTGATATGACATTTTTGGTTGAAGATAATCTCTATGTTTGTTGAATAGTTTGATGAAAAGGAATTGACTGTGCACTTTTTAGGAGACATGAGATGAGTTGTCACAGATATCTCTTATCCTTGAAGTTAATCATTTGCGTGTTTGAGAGAACATGATGCATCTAAATTGTTTAAAACAGCTACCAAATTATATACAATTCGGCCTCGCCTTTCCAGAACCAAACCATTGAATGAAATCTCTCTTTGCCACAAACATGATATTAATCAAAGTATCAATTTGGCCATGGTCAAAGCTTGTAGTACTCTGGCAATACAAAATCTGTTTCAACAACCTTCTAAACCTGCTTGCAAGAAAAAGTCTAGGATTGCTCAGCTCAAACACACAAACTGTCTACTTGTTAAGACTAAGAACATTATAGAATTGCATTCGTATGTGAAATATAATCAATCAGTACTGCAGTAGGGTATTTTTCAAATTTAGGAATTTTCTCTGGGTATTTTTCAAATTTAGGAATTTTCTCTGACTATTATTAGAAAACTGTAATAATCTCAATTTTAAATAATAGTAATCAATGATTTAGAAAATTTGATTTTCTTAATAGGAATTATCAACTATGATATTTAATCACACATTTTGGAAAAAACATCACTAATCCAGCAGTAATTTCTTTTATGAGTCATGGACCTGCTTTGCAAACGCAAGCGGGCTCATTGTTTTAACAGTTTAGATCTTCGAAAGTTAGCCCGTAAACGCATGAATTTGATTTGCACCAGAGGCTGGTTCACCTTAACCTACCATTCTCTTTTTGGCCTCGCAGCCCCTGCTTCACAGGTATGTATTGTGTCTGTCATAGGGCCAATATTATGGGCACATGCTATCCAATGAATGCTTAAGACCAGTTCGATCAAGTAATAATATGAAACACGACCTGGGAAACATTGGGAGCTATTTACTTTAAGACCTATTTTTACACAGCTCTTTTTAGACTAGTTGATAGTTTGAAACTGGACCCTGAAAGTTTCAAGTGGGGCCCACCTTTTGAGAATCCTAATCGTTGTTGATATACCCCTAACACCCGTGGTATTTACTTTTTATCAAAATCTTAAGTTAATTTCAACGGGCCAACGGCTAGATTGATCACTGTGTTTTACCCACTTGTTCAAGATTTTGTCAATCCAATGGTGGTCGTCCAGATTGGGTCCAGTTGGGTATATAATCTGTATACCCAATTGTACAAATATATGATACTTTCAGGGATGGGTGGTGGCGATACTTGCGACTGATCTGAACCTGACTGAGCCCAACTAATTGCATTATGAGATGCCAACCCCAGTAAATCCCACATAGTGTTCAGCCTGGCCTGACTCGTCACCACCCCTGCATGGAACAGCCTGGCCTCACCCTGTGATAAATCTCAGCCACTCGAAAAGCCAATCCAACTGGGAGGCCATTAGATTGATCATGCAAATTGGCCAGCGAAACTTAATCAAGCTACGGTTTAATAACCTCGAGGCCCCTCAAAACTATGGGTGGCAAAACCTGATCAGTCGACATAGTAACAAGCTGTCTCTGGGTCAACCTGCATAAACTAAATAACCCATTTAAATGGGTTAGGTTATGGTTGACCCGCATTTCTAAATCCATTTCAATGGTTTGGTGATTGATCATTTTGATTCCTTGAATAGTTTATATTTAGTAGAATGAGCTGAACTTGCATTGGGCTTTTCTGGCTTTTAATTGACCTAATTTTTAACCTTATTTGAAATGGATTGGACTTGGGCCAAACTTCTAGGGGTTAGTTAGATCTGTGTTAAATGGGTTAAGCCACATGGATGGAGTTTGTACTGGTCCGATTGGGTGGACCCGCATTGAGTGCAGGTTGGGATTACCTAACCTCTTTCTAAAACAGGTGGGCCACCAGTTGGGTCTCAACCAATAGAAACCTATGGTCAGCTCGACCTATTTTTTGCCCAACACAGCTGAAAAGTGTACTTCCTAACACCGATGGTATTTACTTTTATCAAAATATTAGAAGTTAATTTAAACAGGCCGACGGCTTTTATCAAAATATTAGAAGTTAATTTAAAGTATTTTTTCGATAGAAAGGATTTTAATTTTTTATGGGAGGTGTAGGAATGCAGAATTCTTATCTTTGTGAAAATAAAAATCCACATACCACACGAAATTCTCTCATTGCACAAATGAAGTCTTGAGTCAAAGATTTTTACTAATATTTTCGTGATGATAACTCTCCAAGAAACTAAGAAAACTTATCAAAGATATTTGAGTTTTTTTTTCCCTTTTGTTGCTTACGTGAGTTTTCCCCCTAATACTTTCATTGTGGGATTTCATTGTGGGATTTAGTTTCTTTTTTTCTCCTGTTTCTCACTATCTTAAGAACTCCAACTTATGCACTCTAATACACTCAAGGACCCTACTGGCTAACTCAGTCAGATCCAAATAGGTAGTTGGGTTTTGGCGCAAAGCCAAAAATTTCATGTGGATTTTGGTGGCAGACCCATGATTTTCATATGGGTCTCGGACGTGGACCCAGGCCTTTCGATTTTCATGCATGTTTCGAAAGCGGACCCAGCCCTCACAAGTACAAATTTGATTTGCACCTACGGGAGGTTAACCTAAACCAACCATTCTCTTGTTTGGCCTTCCAGCCCCAGTTTCCAAGGTATGCATTGCGTTTGTCATGGTGGGTGGCTGTTGGTTCATTGGGATAAGGCCTGGATTTGGTGCCCCATTTTGTACCCCAGATTTACCTAGTGCACATGTTGCGGGGTCAATCTGATGGGGACAGCTTATCGAATAGATATAGAGGGTGGCTATTGGCACCACGAAAATCTTTCTTCCCACCGCAAAATAAAAAAATAGGTTTTCCTAAACTACCCCTCCCCCCTCCTTCTCCCTTCCATACTCACCGTCCATCGCATCCGATCACTCCCTTGATTTGATATCCTCAAATGCCATCGCCTCCTGCTTCAAGGAATGGTTCAACTCCCGCGACCCAACCATCTTCGATCTCATCTACAAGATCCTCTCCTCCTCCGACGAAGATGCCGCCATCGACACCGCACTCTCCCGCCTCGACATCCACCTCACCGAGCCCTTCGTCCTCCAGGTCCTCGCCTACCTCCGCTCCCGTGCCGACGTCCTCCCCTGCCTCAGGTTCTTCGATTGGGCCGGCCGCCAGTGCCACTTCCACCACACCCGCGCCACCGACTATGCCATTTTCAAGATCCTCTCTCGCGCTAGCCTCATGACCGTCATGCTCGATTGGCTCCATGCCTTCTTTGGCTACAACCGCATCCACTTCCACGACACCAGAGGTCGTCTCCAAGCAGATCTCAATGAGGGGACTCGACATCGAGACACCTCCTGCATCCGAATGTGGAAGCCGTAGGCTAGGGGAGGGGGGGGGTCGGGGTCCTAGTGGGGGAAGGGGGCGGCCAGCGCGAGGAGGGGAGCGGGGGTCCTGGTGGGGGAAGGGGGCGGCCGGCGCGAGGAGGGGAGCGGGCGGAGCATGGGAGGAGGGTTTGGTGTTGGGAGGGGGGTTGTTGGATTCCCATCGGGATTTCCTATGAGTGGAGAAGGAGGAGGAGGGGTTTGAGGAAGAAGAAGGGTTCTGGTTCTGGAAGGAAGAACCCTTTCCGGCCATTCTCTGGGAGGGGGAGAGGGAGGGAGGGAGGGAGAAGAGAGAAAGAAAATAGAAGGGGAGGGATGAAGAAAGAGGGAGAGGGGGAGGGAGACCGGCCAGCCGGCCGAGGCTTCCGCTGCGGGCTGCCGGCCGGGGCTCCCTCCCCGCCGGAGACGCGGGGGGGGGGGGGGGGGGGGGGGGGGGGGCGCAAGATGAGGGAAGAGTGTGAAGGGAAGGGAAGGGAGGAGGAGGGAGGAGGGGGAGGGGTAGTTTAGGAAAAAATATTTTTTTTGTCTTCTAGTGCAGTGGGAAGAGAAAAATCTACGGTGCCAATAGCCATCCTGGTAGATACAGCCGTGCTACACCGCCCGATTCTGAGACCGGGCGGTGTAGACTTTTTCTGGTAGATATAACCTTGGGACCGGACAATTTTGCAATTAAAATATAAAACACAGCTTGGGAAACACAATGGCTCCTACTTCGATGGGGCTCACGCTGCCACACCAGTTTCCCAGATTGTATTATCCAGTTATTCTGTATCCTTTTCTTCCTGAGAAATTGAAAAATTGCAAGCAGTGAATGGGGACAATGCCCCAAGACTGATGAACACAGAAAGTCCCCACTATTTACAGACCATTGCATCTTTCTCGTCCCTTTGTATTCTCTGAATTTTCAACTTGAGATCTTCCAATGGCTGGATGAGGGGTTTATGAGGTGCCCAACTTTGTGGACTTATCACCACTTAAAGACATGTTTAAAAAAAGGGGCATTCGGCGACAGGTCCCTCAACATTACACTTTGTGGCCTTAGATCCACAAAAAAAAGTCATAGAGCCAAAGGTCCCTCTCACACTTATTGACACCTAAAATGTCTAATTTACCCTTTCTTCAAATCATAACCAATCCCATGATTGGTGGGATACCATGATTGGTGGGATATCCCATTAATAATGGCCAACTAACATTTAATTGTCCACGATTAATGGAATCCCCAGATTTTCAAATAAATTCTAAAAACACACAAATAAATTTCAAAATTACGAAAATAAATTTTAAAAAATGAAATAATTTCGAAAAATACAATAAGTTTTAAAAAAAAGCAATATATAATCAAATAACGCAAATAAATTTTAAAAAATGCAAATAAGTTTTAAAATATCAAATAAATTTTAAAAAAATATAAATAAATTTCAAAAGACTCAAATAAATCTCAAAAGATCCAAAGAAAATCCCAAAAAATGCAAATAAATTTAAAATAATGAAAATAAATTTTAAATAATGCAATAATTTTAAAAAATGTAATAAATTTGAAAAAACACAATAAATTTGAAAAAACACAATAATCTCAAAAAATGCAATAAATTTTAAAAATGCAATAAATTTGGAAAAACAAAATAAATTTGAAAAAACACAATAAATTTGAAAAAACGCAATAAATTTCAAAAGACGTAAATAAATTTAAAAAAAGCATATAGATTTCAAAAAACGTAAATAAGTTTGCTAAAAAACTCAGAAAAAAATTCAGATAAATTTACCAAAAATACAAAGAAATATTACAGAAAATAGATAAATTTGAACAACACTCAGACAAAATTTGACAAAACTCCGAAAAATTTGAACAAAACTTAGATAAATTTACAGAAAACTCAGATAAATTTTGAAAAAATTTAGATAAATTTACCAAAAACACAAAGAAATATGACAGAAAACAGATAAATTTGAACAACACTCAGACAAATATGACAAAAACAGATAAATTTTCAAAAAACTTAGATAAATTTATCAAAAACACAAAGAAATATGACAGAAAACAGATAAATTTGAACAACACTCAGACAAATATGACAAAAAAACAAATAAATTTGAACAAAACTTATATAAATTTGACAAAAAACTCGGATAAAATTGAACAAAACTCAGATAAATTTACCAAAATTCAGATAAATTGTGAAAAAAACTCAGATAAATTTACCAAAATACAAAGAATTATGACAGAAACAGATAAATTTGAACAACACTCAGATAAATTGATAAAAACTCAGATAAAGTTGAACAAAGATCAAATAAATTTACTAAAAACTCAGATAAATTTCATAAAGACTGATAAATATTTGTAAAAAATGATATAACAACCCTGTTGCTTTCAGTCGATGCGAGTATGTAGGAAGAAATGGAGCGCAAATCGGAGTTCGGATGGCACCCCTGCGCCTCATCACGATCTAAATCGTTTTGTCCACCTTCTCCACCTGTAGTTTACTTTCTTGTTGACCGTCAAATTACCAATCTTCTTCCACAGTTACGTAGATCTGCTCGCAACGAATCTGTAGGCGCAAACGGATCTCCGATCTGACCTCGGATGATCAAGATATCGACGAAACAAGTTTCAACCGTCGATCTGGTCAAACCGCTGTTGACCGTAAAGTGCGCTGATGTGGCGCTGACGTCAGCAGAAACTGGAGTGGGCTTCCTGTTCACGGGTCAGGCGAAACTGACCCATAACCTGACCTGAGCTGACCTGGTCCTGTGGGCTTGATGCGCTGGGCTTTATGCAGACGGGTCAGGTTGACCCGACCCAAGCCCAACCTGTCCTGGCCTTCTTCCTCTTCCAAACAGAAACAGAATCTGGTTCTGTTTTGTTCTCTGTAACCAGAGAACACGATGGAGACTCTGCTTGGCCCAGGCTTCTTCCTCTGCGACGATGGCCGGCGGCGGGGACCGGCGATTGCGCAGCGGCCTGACGGCGGCGTTCAGCGGGGAACTCCGGCGAAGATTCCGGCGATAGCACGGCGCACGGACGGCAGACTGACGAGAGAAAAAAATGGGCGGCAACAGCTCTTTCTCAGGCGATGGCCTCCAGTGGAAACAGAGATCTCTCTGTTTTCTCTGCAACATGGACAGGGCGCTGTCCTTCTCCTTTTTGTAGCCCACCGTGATCAGTAAGAGAAAACGAGAGGGATAATGGAAGATTTGAAAATTTAAATTTCAAAAATTTATGCCTAAAATGATTGAAAGGGCAATTTAGTCCTAAAAAATGAGAACATGTGGATGCAGGGACCTATGGCTGCAAACAGTCTAGCTGAGTGGACCATAGGCCTTAATAAGTTTTTCCTTGGACTGGAGGCTTGATACATTCACTTATAGGGACCTTTCGCTAATTTACTCTTAAAAAAATGACTATCTGTTCCTAAGAATCAAACAAACTACATAAAGTTGTGGAAACTTGGTGTAAAGCAGAAAATGAGGTGTTTTTTTTTTGCAGATAACTCATTTTTCATGTGTTTGGTGCTAGCTTTCTCCTTCCTTGGCCTATAAATAGGCTGCCGGGGGGGACTATGCGAAGTCCATTTTCACATAAAATGACCCCCATTTCCTCACTCCACCCAGTAGTTTTCACCAAGAAATCCGCAGCTGCACCAAACAACATTAGTACCAATTCACCGAGGAAAAACTTTTTGCACCAAACATGAATTTCTAACTTCCTCAGAAAAGGTACTTTCTCAGAAAATCTTTTCCGCGGTATTTAAAAATCATAGAATTTGCTGATGTGACAATTTCATCTTTCCATGGAAGTCGCATTTACACAAACATGCCCTTTTGGAATTAAATTCTCTAAAGTCGTAAGCTCTTTTGCAAGTAATGTCATTTTTTTTATATGCTCAACCACAGATTTTCAAAGTCCAACATCTTACTTGAATTATATTTTTCGCATTTGCACATAAGTTTTTGATGAACTTGAAAAAGTTACAGAAATAGCATCAAACATTTCTTTGGATGTTTTATGTTCTTCAAATAATATCTCAATATCAAATTCCATAAAAGTTAACATGTCATCTCTAGCAAACTTATTATTATAATTTCTTTTTCGGATATATTTTGCTATTTGCAGTAATAGAATTAGGGCCAGGATCCACAGACATAAAAGTCTCAGGAATGTATTCAACTTTATCTTCGAATAAAACATGCCTAATTCTATGCTCCAAGTAGAAAAACTCATTCCATTTAACTTTTCAATTTTACATAATCCAACACTTACTGCTCTACTACACCCATTAAAATAAATGAATAAAAAGAACTAAAAAATGAATTTAAATGACCGACCGTTAATTGAGAATTATATTACTATATTTGTATGGGATCCTATGGACCTTATCTCGATGAATGTGCAGAATAGGTGATGCAATGTCCCGCTCCCGTTGAATGGATCCACACTCAGATGCCTGTGGAAAATATATTCATTTATGTCAGACTATGCTCTAGAGAAAGAGATAGGGATGATGGAGATCTTAAGATGCGTGAAAGAGAAACATAATGACTTGTTGTATATAGAATGAGATAGGATCTAATGACCTGTAACTCTTTTATCTCCCATCTGTTATAAGTGTTTTATATATGTACCATAATCAAGGAGAATCAATACACATGGAGAAAAATGCTTAATTAATAGCTGCCAAAATTTACTTGAAACCAGTTGGAGAAAAAACGCTTGATTCCACACTTAAGGGCTTTATTTACACAAATCTAACATGTAAAACAAAATAAGGGCACTTTAAAATTAATAGTTGCCAAAGTTTACTTGAAACCAGTAGGAGAAAACCGCTTGATTCCACACTTAAGAGCTTTATTTATATAATTCAACAAAACCAAAGGATCTTTATTTATAATTAATGATTTTTTTCGACATAAGGAAAAGGGTTTCTTTTATAATGTAAAATGATCTTTTGATTTTTAATCACCACATTATTGAGTATGACATGGACTCCACCCACTACTTTTCTTTTTTAATCTTTGTTTATTAGAAAAAAGGGACAAACAGTCATTAAGTTATTGCCGGCCAGACATGTTTTTTAGTGATCCTTCCATCTTAGCCCTTCAAGGTGCATATTCAATCTCAACCATCCAAGACTTAACATTGACCTCTAGCTATATATGAGCAATCTCAGCATCCTTTCACAATTACAAGATCACTTAATCTCACCTCCATTTTCTTCAATCTTCTGCTTTTCGGTTGCCGAGCATTGATCAGGTACTGCCACTATCTCAAATCTCTTATATCTTTTTATTTGTCATTAATTATGATGCAGAAATTATGTTCTTCTTTCTCCATTTTTGTAATCAATTTATTGATTACTTGAGAGGATTAAGAGTTTGGTAGTTTTTTATATTCTTAAATCCTACTTTACCCTCCTAAGCTAACATATATGACAACCCAAAACTCTAAAATCTTCAACTAAACAAAAAAATTAACACCATAACAAGGAGAGAAGCAGTGGATCTCTTACCGCGAGATGATCCCTAATTCTAGTGACAAGGATGTTAAATCTTTGGGATAGAGCCCAATTATTCAAAATTGGAGAAAATATCCAAAGCAGAAAACGATCCTCTATTACAAAGCATAAATAAGACTTACAAGATCTTAAACCATGCATAAAAATACTATAAAATCTTAATTACAAGAATCTTCCTATACCTTCCAAAAAAAAAACACTTGCACATAAAAGAGTCAGGCCCTTGTTATAGCTTACTTGTCTTGTGGAATCATAGTTTTCCTTTTGGTTTTCTTTCTTCTCCCTGTATTTTGGGCCCTCTTCTTGTCTTGTGATTTAGTTGAGGTGCCCCTGTTACATTTGTATACTTACTCTTAAAAATTGAAAGAAATTAAATCTGAAGGAAGGAAACACGAAAGAGGTCTGTGCACAGCAGCACAGCTTCATTTTAGCAACTTGGGGGACAGAAGCTGTGGGCCTATGCATGTATGCATCTATAGGACCAGCTGCTTGTCTGCACATTTGTGGGCTGTTGGACCTTTTAAAGCTTAAATGGGGTTCATGGGATGGACCAATTGGGCCATTAGGGTGTTGTTTTTGCTTCTCTTTTAATTCTACACACATATATAACTAGTATTGGAATCTGTTTTAAGCCCTTCTTGACCGCCCGGTTTCTGATTTAGCCCATTCCTCTTGATCAAGCCCTAATTTAAATAAGACGAAAGGGTCGTTAGTGATTACTGACGGGTCAGGCCCGAATGACCCAGTACTGGATGATGGGTCAGGCCAAGTGACCCAGTCCGTGAGAAGTCCAGGTCCAAGTCCATCCACTGAAGCTCAGGTCCAAGCCCACGAAGAGACCAAGTTAGGGCAGCCACGTTGCTTCGGGAGCAGTCCCGCTCCTACCAGGTCCTGGGGAGAAATATCTCACCTGCCTCGTCCAGCGCGAGGGCAGTTCGAGGGCTCCAAGGGCGAACGTTGCAGAGGAGCGTCCCCGTCTGTTAGGGTAGACTATAAATCGAGGAGCCCCACCAGCACTTGGGGACAATTGATATCTTCCCATTTTTCCACTCTTGTATTCTCCTAGCCTGTAATCCCTACTCATTGGAGAAGTAAAATACCACAGGCAACCTCTGCCTTTATGAAGTGGATGTAGGTCACACAGACCGAACCACTATAAATTCCCTTTCTCTCTCTCATTTATTTACTGCATTTATTACTGCATTTATTATTTGACCGGTGGTGTCCGAAACCCAATTTTGGCATCATCAGTTTGGCGCCGTCTGTGGAAACTGAACAAAAGTTCTCATCCTTTTTTCAAAATTATGGTGATCACCACTAGATCGACAAGACAAGCAGAGGGCGAGGGTAACCCTCCACCAATCAATCATACCCCGAATGGTCCTGCTCCCACTCCTCAGCAGATGTTGGAGACCATGCAACAACTGGTAGCCCAAAATCAGCAGATCTTACAACTCGTACTGGCAAGGCAAGGAGGAGCACAATTTGGAGGAGTACCACAAGGAGCATCGCGCCAGGGACTTCCAAGAGCTCCACGCCAGGGAGCTCCCCATCTGGGCGCCCATCCTCAGGGCGGCGCCCAAGGAGTTCCCCAGGGCGCCCATCCTCCGGGCGGCGCCCAGGGAGCTCCCCATCTGGGCGCCCATCCTCAGGGCTGCGCCCAGGGAGTTCCCCAAGGCGCCCATCCTCTGGGCGGTGCCCAGAGAGTTCCCCAGGGCGCCCAGGGACCACCTCCTCCCTCTTCTTCTAATGGAGAGGATCCTCATTTCCAAGAAGGGGAGAGTGAAAACCAAAGCATGGAGGAGGGAAGTTATTTTCGTGACCCATCCAGGGAAGCTCCCAATCCCTGGGACGAAAAGATTAAGGAGATGCAGAACCATCTGGCAGACTTATACAACGCCATGAAGGCGCAGGCACCAGAGACTGTAGATCACCTAGTCGGGCGAACGGACACACCGTTCAAACCCAATGTGGCAAACTACCCACTTCCCCGGAAGTTCAAGATGCCGTCCATGGAGACCTTTAATGGAAGAAAAGATCCATTTGACCACCTGGAGACGTACAAAACCAAAATGCAGCTGCAAATTATCCCCGATGAGATTATGTGCAGAGCTTTCCCAACCACACTGAAGGGTTCTGCCCGCCTGTGGTTTGCCAGTCTCGCCCCAGCCTCCATCTCCACCTTCGGGGAATTGAGCAAGTCCTTCGTGTCACATTTCATCGGAGGACGCCGCCACCAGAAGCCTGCCACACACCTGCTCAGCATAAAGCAGGATACAAATGAAAGCCTCAGGAGTTACCTCACTCGTTTTAACGAGGAGGTACTTCAAATTGAAGAGCCCGACGACAAGGTGTCCATGACAGCCTTCCTCGGAGGTCTCCGTTCATCGAGATTCCTTTTCTCAGTGATGAAACGCCCGCCAAAAAGCATGCCGGAGCTACTAGCAAATGCTCAGAAGTATATAAATACTGAAGATACCACAAGGGCCAGGCGAGGGGAGTCCTCCAGAGTAGTCGACAACGGAAAGGGGCGAGACAGAGAGGAAAGGAAGGATACAAGCAACAAGCGAAGCAGGACAGAGAGGCTACCTGTCAGAGACCAACTCGGTCCTGCTCCGCAGAGAGACAGACAAGCATTCACTCCTCGCAATGCAGCGGTTGAACACATTACCAGGGAATGCGGGACTGTTGAAGAGGTATTACCAGTAATACCGTAAGAGAGTCAAAGCAGTGAGGGTTTGGGGGGCTTGATTTTTTCAACTTTGTTTCGATTAATGTTGTTTAGCACTAAATAATGGATTAATAAATTTTATCAGTGCTACAAATTGTTAAAAAAAAGTCCCCTGCCATCTAATCACTCTCAAAGTTGTCCTCGGCATCACCATCATCATCGACATCATCAGAGCTGCCACTACAATCATCAAGCGCTTCAGTCGGCACAAAGCCTAAGAGGTTAATATCTGGGAAAGCAGTTCTCTCATGTACCGCCCCAATCACTGTCTCCACAATGGTCTCTCTGAGCATCACCCTCTCACGGGTCTGTACAAGCTCAGCCTCATTGAGCGAAGCCCTCTCGCGTGTCTTCAGAAGCTCAGCTTTACTGAGCGAAGCCCTCTCAAGGTCCTTCACAAGCTCAGCCTCTGCCTTGGCCGCCCTCTCTTAGGATGCTAAGAGTTCGGTCTCAAGCCCGGTCGCCCTCTCGCAAGCCGCCGAAAGATCAACCTCGGAAGCCCTTCCAGCTAGGGCAGCCCTCTCCTCAGCCTGAGAAGCTCTCTCATTTTCCGCGCTGTAGCGACTGCGCCCGCTGCTGCAGCCTAGGATCTGGAGCATTCTTTCTAGCAAGTTGCGGGCTCATCTTCTTCTTCTGGGATGACCCATCAGAAGTTACCGAGGGGCAGAGTCCAGATACTCGGAGTTGGAATTTACATATGCTAAGGGATATATCATGCGCTTTGCAGAGGGGGTCTGGGGGTGTCCCCCGGCGGGGGTCGAGCTGCCCGGTCAGCTCGCGGGGGCCCAGGGGGCTGCGTCCCCGGCGAGGGCTGGGGGCAGCGCCCCCGAAATAAAAATATCAAAACAGATCTGAAATAGAAACTGTCATGCCGTACCAGGGGACTCCCTCCTCAGTCCTGGGGCGCCCAGGCTCCCATCACTCCCCCGGGCACGCCCAGGCCTTCACTCCCCCAGGCGCCCAGGCTAGCTATCACTCTCCCGGGCCCTCACTCCCCCGGGCTCCCAGGCCCTCACTCCCCCGGGCGCCCAGACCTTCTCCCCTCGGCGCCCAGGCCTTCTCCCCGGGCGCCCAGACCTTCTCCCCCGGCACCCAGGCCCTCTCCCCCGAGCGCCTAGGCTTCCCCGAGCGCCCAGGCACTCACTCCCCCGGCGCCCAGGACTCCCCCGGGCGCCCAGGCCCTCACTCCCCCGGGCGCTCAAGTCTCTCGGGCACCCAAACCACTTTCCCCGGGCGCCCAGGCTTATCCGGGTTTCGAAGCTCGCCCAGACCAGGATTGAAACCAGAAAAGAGGAAAAAAATTATCGGAAGGAAGGAGAGACCTGGTTGTTTGAAATGCCCCCCTCCCAAACCTCTTTGGGCATGGGGCATTGAGGGGCAAATGACGGGTCAGGCCCGAATGATCCAGTATTGGATGATGGGTCAGGCCAAGTGACCCAGTCCGTGAGAAGTCTAGGTCCAAGTCCATCCACTGAAGCTCAGGTCCAAGCCCACGAAGAGACCAAGTCAGGGCAGCCACGTTGCTTCGAGAGCAGTCCCGCTCCTACCAGGTCCTGGGGAGAAATATCTCACCTGCCTCGTCCAGCGCGAGGGCAGTTCGAGGGCTCCAAGGGCGAACGTTGCAGAGGAGCGTCCCCGTCTGTTAGGGTAGACTATAAATCGAGGAGCCCCACCAGCACTTGGGAACAATTGATATCTTCCCATTTTTCCACTCTTGTATTCTCCTAGCCTGTAATCCCTACTCATTGGAGAAGTAAAATACCACAGGCAACCTCTGCCTTTATGAAGTGGAAGTAGGTCACATAGACCGAACCACTATAAATTCTCTTTCTCTCTCTCATTTATTTACCGCATTTATTACTGCATTTATTATTTGACCGGTGGTGTCCGAAACCCAATTTTGGCATCATCAATTACAAAATATAGAAAGTCATGAATTCACCACCCGAATCTGTGAGTAAAAGCCACTCCTCACAATCCAAACAACTCATACAGACTTAGAATATAGAAATCGCTTATATTGACTACAGTTTGACCATAAGATTAAATTTTTAAGGTAACTTTATAGCTGATCCATGCAATTTGCCAGCACATGTATGATTATTTCAGTATGGGCCTCACATTTTTCCCCATCTATTTTCTTAAAACTATGTGAATGTTCTATTTTATATGTTGGATTCTGTTCATCTGCTTTTGCCTTTTACCGGATTATTTTAGTGGTACAGTGATTAGGTTGTGGGCTTAAGCCATGAAGCCAAGGGTATTGGGCTCAAGGGTTTTCGATAGGGGTTAAAAGATATGAGGGCTGATTGAGTTGGGTTACAACAATTGAACCTGGATTGAGTTTAAAAGTCAGGTTTGGGTTCAAGTTGTGTTGGGATTGTTTATGGTTTGGTCTCACATTGTCCTCAACCCAACCCGACCTGATCCTACTTATATTGAATCTTACATACAGGACAAAAAATACCGTAATCATATCTCCCATATGTTGTAAGTGTATTATATATGTACCATAATCAAGGAGAATCCATACACGGTGGATTTACGTACACATATCTAACTTGTAAAACAAAATAAGGGCATTTTAAAATTATTAGCTGCCAAAAGTTGCTTGAAACCAATTGGAGAAAAATGCTTGATCACACACTTAAGGGCTTTATTTACACAATTCAACAAAACAAAAGGATCGTTATTTATAATTAATGGTTTTTCTCGACAAAAGGAAAGGGTTTCTTTTATAATGTAAAATGAATTTTTGATTTTTAATTGCCACTATGACATGGACTCCACCCGCTACTTTTCTTTTTAAATCTTTGTTTATTATTAGAAAGAAGGGAAAAAGTTTGTATGGATTTTGCGGGCGCCATCTTGGGGACTAATTGTGTTGGGTTAAAGATCTCAGATGGAGTCCATTAAATCCACACAAATGCACACCGGAGATTCGGCCGGTTTCGAACATAAGACGTGGCGAGTAAACCCACGCCTTATGCCACTCCACCAATTCTTAGGAGGGCTCTATAAAATCACCTACATACCGTATTTCATTATTATGAAACTCAAAAATCCTTTAAGTGCGTTGCCATTGCTGTTGGTTTAATGTAATCATCCTCTTTCCCATAAAAAAAAAAAAGAAAGAAAAAAGATGGGTATTCTAATCGATATCAAGTCCAACCTGTAATCTCTAAAAGTGGGCTCAAAAGGATTTATCTAACATGTTATTCATCCCACGTCTCCACTCATATCTCTCCTCCAGGAACTACTTTCTCCACTCATATCTCTCATCCAGGAACTACTTGTATTCTATCCAAGGTTAGAAAACTTGTGACTTGGACTCGACTCGTCTAAAGCAAAAAAATTGACTTGGATAGAGTCAATGCAGAGACTCAGAAGAGTCATGATTTTCTTAATATTTTTTGAAAAATATTAAAAAAAATAAATCCATTGTTAAAAAACTATAAATGTACATTTATTTACATGCATTCATAATAGTAAATTCCAATTAATAAGTTTATATATGCAAATATGGAAAACACAAGAAAAAATATTGCATATAACACAATTTGCTAATCCAGATTTTGAATGTAAATATAAGTTTCAAATTAAATATTAGTCGTCATTTTAAATTTATGACTCCAAACCTCATGCATAATTATTTAAAGTAAATATTAATTATTTAGAATTATATCTACATATGATGTGGATTAGAATGCAAATAACTCAAAACCTCAAAATCTTCGATTAAACAGAAAAATTCACCCATACCGAGGGGTTGCCCAATTGGTTAGGCATCTCGCCTTATTGCCTAGGTTCGATATCTGGGTAGCCTTCCTCAGGCTTCCTTCCCCATAGTCGGGGCTTCTAATGGGTCCCAAGTCCTTGTTTGGATACCAAAATTAAAAAAAGAGAGAGAGAGAGAGAGAGAGAGAGAGAGAGAGAGTTGAAAAATTTACTCCAAAATAAGGAGAAAAATAGATCTCTCATCGATGATAATCATGAATTAATGTTGATTACTCAATCCACTGTAGAGTGTCTTCAAACTTTCTGGCAAAGCTAAAACTGATATTTCATTACAATAGTCCATAATATACAATAAATCCGTAATTACAAGAGTCCTCCTCGCCCTTAAACAATGAGAATTAAAATAAAAAACTGGACAAAAAAGTGAAAAACAAAAAACAGTCCTAATCTAATTTGTCAAGATGCCACTAGGGGTGGGAGTGTGTGTTCATTGCTCACTAGATTTACTGCACGTTTGTGTAGTTGGTTTTCCGTGAAAAAATCAAGGATTGCGAAAATGATTTTCCGCACTATAGTAACATATATGTTTGGTTTGGTCATTTTCCTTCATGGAAAAATGCAAAAATATGCTTTTTTTTTTTTTTTTTGCGATTCCTCATAAAATAAAATCCAATGAGGTGGTTGGAAAAAAAAATCCCGCATGACAGAAAAATCTGGAGGAACTGTATTTTTGTGACTTGTACACAAACATGTGCATTGTAGGGAGACATTCAATGGGTTCAGACAATTTAACTTTGTGTTAACATACCATTTTTTTTTTTTTTTAGATGCTTCCCTTTTATTAACAGATAAAAAAGACAATTGACTCTTTATCACCAACATGATCAACTTTGAAAATGCAATAGACCTAAACTTCAAATAAGGACCCAAGTGCATCAAATGGATATTAAACAAATGCATCTGGGAAAATTGTGGCCCAAAGCGGGACCCAGATCATGTTATCAGTACTGTCAGAAGCTTATTCTGATTTATTTGCTCTCTTGTGGGGCCCCAATTTGTGATTTGAACCCATCAGCATTCTCATAAAGACGATAAACACCAAGGTGTAGGTTTCTTGTCTTAGATCTTTACTAATTTCAAAAAATATGAAAAAATTAAAAAACACACTATGCCCATTTTCAATTTTTCGATGTAGGCCCTAGTAATGGACTTCTAGCATCGGCACAAACTCCAACTCTGAAACAGATAAATTAAGAAGCAGATCAAATGAACCTACTCCGACCAATTTCAAATTGAAAACTCAAACAGTGCACTTTAGCCATCTATGCACCTATTAGGGAATCCGTACATGATTCTCAATTTTTTTCACCATTTTTTTTTGTGGTCAAATTCGACCTTCATTTGCTGTGTTAAAGGTCGAGTTCGACCTTCATTGTAGCGCTGGAGGTCGACTTCGACCTTCATTGCAACGCTGGAGGTCGAATTCGACCTTCATTTGTAATGTTAAAGGTCAAATTCGACCGTTAGATATAATTCATTTGGGGCACTGGTTAACCCACTTTCCGAGGAAAATTTTGGACAAAATTTGGGAGTTTCGAAGTCCATATGATGAACTTCAAATCTGTAATTTTTGGGTAGGAATCAATCGCGTTGTGGTGTTTTCAACTCGCGCACTTTTCCTATCATGTCGGCCAAATGTGCTGAAACCTTATTGAGTACCCTTGTTTGGGGCATTGGTTAACCCACTTCCCGAGGGAGTTTTTAAACGAAACTTGGGGGTTTCGAAGTCCATATGATGAACTTCAAATCTGCAATTTTTGGGTAGGAATCAATCGCGTTTGCCTTGTTTTCTACTCGCGCACTTTTCCTATCATGTCGGCCAAATGTGCTGAAACCTTGTTGAGTACCCCTGTTTGGGGCACTGGTTAACCCACTTCCCGAAGGAGTTTTTAAACGAAACTTGGGGGTTTCGAAGTCCATATGATGATCTTCAAATCTGCAATTTTTGGGTAGGAATCAATCGCGTTTGCCATATTTTTAACTCGCACACTTTTCCTATCATGTCGGCCAAATGTGCTGAAACCTTGTTGAGTACCCCTGTTTGGGGCATTGGTTAACCCACTTCCGGAGGGAGTTTTTAAACGAAACTTCGGGGTTTCGAAGTCCATATGATGAACTTCAAATCTGCAATTTTTAGATAGGAATCAATCGCATTTGCTATGTTTTCAACTTGCGCACTTTTCCTATCCTGTCGGCCAAATGTGCTGAAACCTTACTGAGTCCCCCTGTTTGGGGCGCTGGTTAACCCACTTCCCGAGGGGGTTTTTAAACGAAACTTGGAGGTTTCGAAGTCTATATGATGAGCTTCAAATTTGCAATTTTTGGGTAGGAATCAATCGCGTTTGTCGTATTTTCAACTCGCGCACTTTTCGTATCATGTCGGCCAAATCTGCTGAAACATATTGGACACCATTGTGGGCCTATTTGATTTTAGAATACCATGATTGTTATCTTACCATCTTGCTGGTTCAGTTTGGTCAATGAATTTTATATGATATATTAAGACTGAATTGGATCGCAGTGTGGGTTTTTTAAAACTTGGGTTTTGCTGTTTTCTGCACTAAATTTGGCCTCTAAATTTCTGCACTAGTTGAAACAAACGCATTACCTGCACTATTTACAACTGGAAAAAAAAGTGTTTATAAAATTTCTGCACTAGCTAAAACAAACCCAATTTCTGCAACAAAAGTCTCTCTGTGCATTACAATCTCTGCAACAAACTTTCTGCAATATGACTAGACAACATTCTTAGACAAATTCCATCCATTCCATCCATACCATAATTTTCAACAAGGGAAACACTCAAGAAATAATTTACACTCATGCGACAACAGAAAGCATTCCTAGACAACTTCCATCCATTCATAAACTTCCACACAACATTAACAAATTTCAGAACCTTGCTGAAACAATCCAATTTCTGCACTATCTCAAATTGAAACATATGCCTTTCATTCATATTGTTCAGCCACATAATGGTGTGCACCTACAAACATAAGTCTTGATCAATCTCAAACATATGAAAATACATGAACAAAAGGTGGGCATAACAAAAGTCATGATGACAGTCTTGATGTGTTAAACACTGCAAAAGATGGCACCTTCTCTGCATTATAGTCATTGAGCTGCAATCGACATGCAACATGAGGTCAGTTAATTTAACCATAGATAACTCAATTAAGAGGCTTAACTACAACTAGCGGCGTAATTACTTATTTACTCAAGGTGCATTCAGGAGCCTTATACACTACCTTTTGAGTAAATAGAATGCCATATCTCATGCCTCAGCATTTTAAGCATTGGTTTATACTTAAGGGGTGTTTGGATATGGGTAGAATAGAATATCAACATATTTGAGTATTGTTACCCTGTAAGGCAGGCTGATCAGTGGATCAAACAGAAAATGCAATCCAATGGAGTTTCAAAGTTTGAACAAAATGGGCCAATGCATAGAAGTTTCATAGTAGTTTCTTAGTGCCATTAGTGCGGTGCTGTAACTAACCAAGTTTTAATAAAAATTACAAGTCTTTGGTTAACTTTCCCTTGTATATTAATCGGTTGTCTATATATATCTTGATTAATTACAATGGGAAAGCATTCTGTAGCCCCCCCTTAATAACAAAACAAGTGGTTGGTTTGTCGGGTCAAGTGCTTTCCCTTCTAATTACTCTTTCGATTGGATGGAATGTGGAGTTAAATTATGAGTCAACTGCTGGCAAGTCCACTTGTTCATCATGATATACCAATTGAGCCATTGTGGTCTTACTCAGTCCCCCCATGCCAACTATGGGAATGACAGAGAGGTCCTCTTCATTTTCTGATTCTGATTTGGTTAACAAATCTATTAAATTTTCTTTCTTAGTGTCCCTCCCATAAACCTTCGATATAATTGCAGAGCAAGTCTCCCTTATTTTTGAGATCGGAGGCTGAATGTCTACAACTCTTGCAGCAACTCCCTCTGTGAATGTGAAATGGAAAAGAGATCTCTCTTTGGCAATGTGCTTGAAATTCTTCCTCAGCTTTTGCATCTTATGTGCCATCTTGAAATGAAAGACAAGTTGGTTGAATAAGTTGCCTACCTTTTCTCGCTTGCCAGCTGCTTGATTTTCAACCTTTCTCCGCAGAGCTTCGATTCTGAACTCATCTAGCACATCTTTCGCATCGTCAGCAGCAGCTTTAATCTTTCGAAGCCAGTCTTTTACAGCCATTTCGTTCACTTGTCGCCTTTCAGCATCTTGAAGCACGGCTTTAATCGCCTTTCAGCATCTTCAAGCACGGCTTTCTCACCAGAGAGGGAGAGATCATAGCAGAAAGGGGGAGAGAGAGATCGCAGCAGATAACGCAACGAGGGAGAAAGATCAGGCGAGAGAGATAAGCTCAGTAGAGAGGGGGCGAGAGAGAGCGCAGCAGGGCAGCGGGGGAGAGAGAGGAGAGCAGCAGCAGGGCAGAGAGAGAGAGAGAGAGATCGCAACAAAAGAAAGAGGGCAGCAGCGAGAGAGTGAGGCGAGAGAGAGAGAGAGAGAGGGAGAGCAGCAACGAGGGCAAAAGAGCTCGACAAGATCGGGAGAGATGAGAGCTGAGAGTGAGAGAGCTCGATCGACGAGATCGGGAGAGGGAGGTAAAGGTGAGAGAGCTCGATCGACGTGAGAAGAGTGCTGCTGGCGAGCTTCCAGAGATCTTGACAAGCGACGCTGAGAGGGAGAGATAGAGAGCTGAGAGCGAGAGCAGAGATTGAGCTGAGAGCGAGGCGAGAGATAGATAGAGAGAGAGAGAGGCGAGAGACATGGGTGGGTAGGTCTAAGAAGGTGGGAAATGGAAAAATTAGCGCGCCCCGCGAAAAACTCACCTCGTATATAAATGAAGGTCGAATTCGACCTCCAGCGTTGCAATGAAGGTCGAATTCGACCACAAAAAAATTGGTAAAAAAAATTGGAAATCCTGTACGGATTCCCTGTTAGGTGCATAGATGGCTAAAGTGCACTGTTGCGTATAGTGGTCATCTAAAGTGTATTATCGCGTAAAAACCCCTTGAAATAATCAGTTTTACCAAAAGAAATACTCGGGAGTAATGAATACTTTGAAAAAAAAATATAAGAAACAAACCTTACACCTTGATGACGGTTTTATATAAATCCAACATTCAGAATCTAACAAAGTATAGATAAAAAAAAAAGAAACATAACATACTACATGGTTAGTAGAGCATCATTTACAAAAAAAAAAAAAAAAAAAAAAACCAATTTAAGTATATCAGATCCAAGGCAACTTTTCTAATTCCAAACATCAATACATAAGGAGTCTCTCCAATCAAAATCCCCCACAAAGTGAAGAAAAAAAGAAAGAAAGAAGAAGAAAATAATAAGACATTGTACGTAGCTCCCCTTAGAATTTCCATCGGAGATCCTATTCAAATACTACGTACAAACTCTAGAACTATTAATTTTTTGGGTAAATTAGCCAAAAGTCCCTCATATTGATCTTGTAAGGCCTCCAGTACATAACATTACTGTTTAAGGCCTAAAGTCCCTGCGCATGGGATTAATTCAGGCGGTGGTCCTTAGCATGTCACATCAAATTTTTTTTATGACTTATTCCCCTTCTAACCGTTTGAATAGGTGTCATACAATCTGATCCTAGTTTTTAGCTCCAACTCATCGTCTTTCCCTGATTACTGTCGAATTTTAAATGTGGTAAGATGAGATTTAGACAGAACCATATACAACTCAGCTAAAATGATATCAAACTCATCCCAGATCAAAAGCAAAGTTAGATAGAACCATAACAAAGTCAAATAAAATCATAAACAAATTCATTTAAATTCACTTCGGACATAGATAATTTTATATCAGATTTAGATAAATTCAAACCAAATCTAGTCAAACCAAACATAATCTAGTCAGATGATTTTATATCAAATACAAATAAATTTATATTGATGGGACATAACTTTTTTGTGAAGTAGTTATGATTTCGAACACAGATAAATTCATAGAAACTCACATCAAATTAATATAAATGCATAACAAACTTAGATAAATTAATTTCAAATTCAAATAAACTCATCTCTATCCAGTTTAATTCATATTACACTCAGATTAATTCACAACAAACACAGATAAATTCATATCAAACTTATATAAATTCATACAAAACAGAGATAAGTTTAATTTAAAGTCAGATAACTTCATGCCAAAGTCTGATAACTTATGCAAAACTCAGATAAATTCACAGGACACTCAGATTAATTCACAGCAAACACAGATAAATTCATATCAAACTTATATAAATTCATACAAAACATAGATAAATTTAATTTAAAGTCAGATAACTTCATGCCAAAGTCTGATAACTTATGCAAAACTAAGATAAATTCATATCAAACTTATATAAATTCATACAAAACAGAGATAAGTTTAATTTAAAGTCAGATAACTTCATGCCAAAGTCTGATAACTTATGCGAAATTCAGATAAATTCATAGCACACTCAGATTAATTCACAGCAAATACAGATAAATTCATATAAAACTTATATAAATTCATACAAAATAGAGATAAGTTTAATTTAAAGTCAAATAACTTCATGCCAAAGTTTGATAGCATATGCAAAACTCAGATAAATTCACAACAAACACAGATGAATTCATACAAAATAGATATATGTTTAATTTAAAATCAGATAACTTCATGCCAAAGTCTGATAACTTATGCAAAATTCAGATAAATTCACAGCACACTCAGAAAAACTTATTTAAAATAAAGTTGAATACATTTCAAAGTCAAATAAAATCATGCGAAATCCATTTAATTTTCATACCAAACTCATCTTATTTTATAAGAATCTCATATACATTCAGAAGAAAATCAGATAAAATCGTGTCACAGTCAAATAATTTTACTCGAACTCTGTTTAATTGATTACAAACACAGTTAATTACAAATCAAACTCAGATAAAATCATGTAATATACAGATAAACTCATTTAAAGTCCTTTTTAATTGATATCAAACTAAGGCAACTTGAGAACAAACTTAGATAAATTCACAGCAAACGTAGTTAATTACAAATCAAATTCAGATAAAATCATGTAATATACAGATAAACTCATTTAAAGTCCTTTTTAATTGATATCAGACTAATACAACTTGAGAACAAGCTTAGATAAATTCACAGCAAGCTTAGATAAATTCAGAGCAAACTTAGATAATTGCTTACGTTGCGGATCGTATGACGGTCTGAAATGTGTTTAGGCGGAGCGTGTTTGCTAAGGTATAAAGAGGGCATTTTTGTCTTTTTGACTGTGTCAGTTTTAAAAGAGGACTGCCGCCTCTACGGAAAACTATCTTGGACTGTAGGCTTTAAAATGCAATGACGAGGGACCTTCCGCCAAATGCCCCTAATTTTTTTTCCTGGATTTATCCCTTATTTGCATACATCAGTAGTCAAACCATTATATATATTAAAGCAAAGGGAGAGGTGGGCTGTGGGGGGGTGCCACCTCATCCCTAAAAAGTCTCTCCTTTCATAAAAATACTTACAAAATTACATGGAGCTTTGAGTGTGAGAGGTGGGCTGTAAGGTGTGCCACATCATTCCTAAAAAGTCTCTCATTTTAAAGAAATATATAAGAAAAAGTGGGTCACCACACTCATCTAAACACATTTCTTTCAAGTTAAAGACCAGACAAACAATGCTACATTTAAACACATCATGATACACCTTAATGAATTAGGATAAGAGGCTCACTTTTAAATATTACATCATGTGACCCCACCAATGCTCCTTAGAACACCACATCAACAAGGACCTACTGACTAAATATTCAATTGGACACACCTTTAGATATTTGGATATGGGCATATTTTTAGATGTTACATCATGTGACCCCACTAAGGATCCTCGGAATGATACATCAGCAATGTTCCACTGTCCAATTGGACACACCTTGAAGGAATTAGGATATGAGGTTCACCGTTATATGTTACATCATGTGACCCCATCAAGTTATTTTTTTTATGAAAGATATATATAATAAATATAAACTACTTATTTATTTCTATAAAATTTATTTATTTTTCAATAATATCTCAGAAAAGAATCATATATTTCATTATATTTTTTGAGCCTGTGCACCATACCTCTCCATTTAATTCTATAAGCTTATGCTTGTGGGGCCCACCCTTGGTCCATCCAAATGGACCAAACACACTACCTCCCTAAATTGTACATGTTCATTAGCTTTTGGTCAGATCCGAATTTACTGAACCGTTGGATCGACTGTGTACCGATCCGAATGGATTGTTGACCTTTAAACTTTTGGGGCTAGATGAAGATGGTAGAAACCACGGTTGAGACTAATTTTTTGCAAAGAGAAGGGTCCCAGTGAGTCCTTGAAATCCCCACATCACCACCCCCATGTGGGTCACCAGGTGGGCCCCACCACAAACTTGAGCTTACCTTAACCTAAGCTTTAGATTAGGAGAGCTGTCCCTATATAGACACACATTCATATTTGTGTAATGGTCAATGCCTTTAAATTCAAGAGGGCATTATGTTATGTAAGTTTACTTCTCATTTTATATTTATTTTCATCATATGTTAAAAGATTCTAATATTCAAAGATAATAAATTTCATTTTTTTAGACTTATTTTATCTTAATAATATTTTAAAATAATTCTTAAATTTCTAATATATTTTTACTTTTGGCCCGAGCTTAACACGGGCGTTTGGTGCCGGTACAAATACAAACAAAATTTAATTCCTTTTTGTAGTTCCTAAATATTAAACGCGTGGAAGTTCTCTACATTTAAAGCGCCCACATTATAAACAAACTTAATTCATATACGTCAAACCAATCAAAATTTGGCGCCCTGTAAACAGAAAAACAATCTCATGGAGTAATTAGCAGAGGGTCAAAATCTACGGTGTACAATCAAAATCAATTAGAGATTGATTTCAGTTGAAACGAGTCTCTTGCTTACGTTGATGACATGTTTTAATAATGACCAATTTGATTGCTGACGGTCTTGCTAAATTTCTTTCTACCTTTCTCAAAGGAAGAAGGACGGTTTAGAATCGCTATCGTGTGATGGAGTCCTCTGTTTCGATGGCCTAAATTACGTTAAAAGTTCTAACGTGTGATCTCTTTGTTGAGAGAGGAGAGAGAGAGAAAAAAAAAAAAGGAACCAAGTCAGACACAGGTCAAAGTCGTAGCGAATCATTCCGTGTAATTAAATACCAATCAACATATAAATGGAGAATGAGTTAACCACTTCACATCTCTCTCTCTCCACATCATTAAATTTTATGTGTTCGTGAGTAATAAATTAACTAGATGGCATTTATTCTTGCCTGATGTTATTTATGCCATTGTTCATCTGTACCTAATTGTCTTCTAGTTTCTTAACAGGCATGGAGACTATTGCACCAGTTTTAGAAATTGTAAAACTCTCATGGAGTCCTATTGGTCGTCGAATTGGTTACATTAAGAATCTCAAAAGGAATATGGATGAGTTGGAGAAAAATGCAACAACTTTGTTTGCACAATTGCTCGATGTGCAAGAAATGAAAAATACAGAACAACTGAAAGTTGCAACAGAAGAATGTCGCTGCTGGATTGATGATGTGGAAAAGGCGAAAGGCGAAGTGGACTCCATTAATGCAAAACGTGAGGAAGACAAGAAATGTCTTGCAGGGTGGTGTCCTAATGTCAAATCTAGGATGGAGTTAGGCAAACATATAGAAGATATGATCCAGGAAATGAAAAATCTTAACAGTCGTCGATTGGCATTCGCAGGAAGGGAGTTTCGTGATGCACCGTTGCAGAGAGTTGAGCCACAAATTGTAGAAATTAATTCATCAACCGACTCCGAGCCTAGATTGCAGAAGATATTGGGGCTTATAGAAGATGTCAGATTCCGCAAGATTGGAATTTGGGGAATGGGTGGCGTTGGCAAGACAAGAACTCTGAAATTGTTGAACAATCGACTGGAAGAATCCCACTTGTTTGACGTCATCATCTGGGTAACTGTCTCAGGAGAAGGAAGCCGAAGAAAGGTGCAAAATGATATTGCAGAGCGTCTGAAATGTACTGCAATAGATATGTCTGATGATCGACTAAGAGCAAACATATACCACCGTTTAAGTGGGAGAAAGTTCTTGTTGATTTTAGATGATATTTGGGAAAGAATTGATTTGTCTGATGTTGGGATCCCAATTCTAAATCAAGATAATGGGTGTAAGGTGTTATTGACCACTCGAGACTTTGGCATATGTCAGCAGATGGAAACAGATGTGGAAATACAAATCAAGAAACTATCTGAAGAGGAGGCATGGAGTTTATTCAATGAAAAAGTCGGAGATGTTGCCATGTCTCATCGTATTGAACCAATTGCTAGAGAAATCGTTACAAAGTGCGGTGGTTTACCACTTGCCATCATAGTAATTGGTTCATCATTGAGAAATAATAGTGATGTATGTGGGTGGAGGAATACGCTAAGGAAACTGAAATTACCATCTACGTCTTCGATTAAAGGCATGGAAAAGGAAGTGTTCTCCTGCTTGAGAGTCAGTTATGATCGGTTATCTGAAGATTCTGAAAGGAACTTGTTTTTGTACTGCTCATTGTTCCCAGAAGACTCTCCAATATGGATAGCTGAATTGGCAGAGTATTGTTGGTTGGAGGGGTACATTCAAGGAGTTGATAGCATTGAAGAGGCACGGGATGTTGGTCGCCACATGGTAATGAATCTTGTCGATGCATCATTGTTGGAGAGAGGTGATAATGAAGAACATGTCAAAATGCATGACATTATAAGGGATTTTGCATTGAAAGAAGCTTCAGGTTTCTTAGTAAAAACCGGTAGGCATGTAAAGCAACCACCAGAGGAGAAGGAATGGTTGCAATCGCAAAAGATTTCGTTAATGAGCTCTAATTTGTGCAGTTTATTGGAGAGGCCGAACTGTAGCACTTTGTGCACATTATTGTTGCAAGTGAATGGTCGGCTAACTGAGATCCCCAATTCCTTCTTTGAATTTATGCATTCTCTACGTATTTTAGAGTTGAGTAGCACTGAAATAAAGTCCTTGCCGTCCTCCTTGTTCAACTTGGTTAATCTCCGCGGTCTCTATTTGAAGGGTTGTAGTGAATTAGAAGAACTTCCATCCCAAGTAGGAGCGCTCACGCAACTGGAGGTGCTTGATTTGGGAGGCAGTACAGCAATTAGATATCTACCTAGAGAGGTCGGGGAACTAACTCGTTTAAAACGTTTGATAGTGGGGTTTAAATATCTGCCTCGGCGAAATGAGGATACTAAAGAATGGAACATGAAGTTGAGAGTTCCAACTGGAATAATTCCAAAGCTTCCATATTTAGAAGAACTGAGCTTGTATGCGTATAAGTATCTCAGTGAATGTGTTGAAAAAGAACAGTGGGATGATGAAAGCATGGAAGTCGTGGTTGAAGAAATGTGCACGTTGGAACATCTTACTTATCTCGATGCATACTTTCCAAAAGTGGAGTGTCTCGAGCATTTTCTACGTCATAGCAAATCGCTGAAAGCAACCTCCTGGTGTAGGAGATTCCGGTTTCGGGTTGGCACTGAGATGACGGAAAGATTGGAACTTTGTAGTGGATGGGAAAGATATTTGGTATATAAAGGTGGTCTTGGGATGTCACATGCCGCCATTACGGAGACTCTTGCTCATTCTTCCCATTTTCGTCTACAGGATCACCGCACAGCAAGAAAGCTATCAGAGTTTGGCTTGGCAAACATGAATGAGTTGAAAGAATGTGGGATCACAGGCTGTGATAAGATGGAAACTCTCTTTAATGGGGATGAGCTAGAGGAGGCTTGTGGACTGCTGCCCAACTTGGAGAACCTTAAAATTGGGGAACTTCCTAAATTGAGGAGCTTATGCGATGGTCGATTGTTGCCCGGAAGCCTCTCCAAACTAAAATATCTGGAATTATCTGATTGTAAAAACTTGAAGAAGGTTTTCCAATTGGGTATTATTCGACAACTCTGCAGTTTAGAATTCCTCTGGGTTAAGCGTTGTTTGACGATGGAAGAGATAATAGAAATTGAAGAGGAGGAGGAGATGTATGTCGCAAGCCATACCCATCATGTAATAAGTTATACTAATGGTAGACTCATCCTCCCTAATATCAAGGAAATTTATTTCTCGGAGCTTCCGGAATTGGTTAGCTTTTGCCGAGGGTTTTGTAATTTCGAATGGCCATCACTAGAAACTATTGATATTAGTAAATGTCCCAAGTTGAAGAGTCTCTCCTTCCTCTCCAATGGCACCAATATTGTAGCACCTGCACTAAAGGAGATTTGTGGCGATGATAGTTCATGGTGGGAAGCATTGGAGTGGGAAGACAATGACATCAAGCAACGACTCCAACCTTTTTTGTTCCTTTGACTTTTGATAATGATCTCTGCTGCAACCACCTCCTCAGTTGTCTTCATCGTATCGTTGCTTATCAAGACGGAAACAAGCACACGGACGACAGAAACTGTCATAAGCTAGATCGAACTGGTAAGTATCTCTTTACATTTCTTCAATGCTTTTACTTCTCTTTTCTTTCAAATATGCACTGCGTGTTTTTTTTATTCTTTTTTCATTAATGGGTTGCTTAGAAAACTCAAAGAAAAAGTTGACCGTCTCCGTTTGTTTAATGGCAATGCCAAAAAAGGGATAGGGATTGAACATGACAAAAGCCTCACATCTTTTCTTCTGTCTTTGTTGGATAAGTCTGAATTCAATCTCATACGCCCACAAAGTGTTTGATGAATTGTCTCAACCAGTTCATCTTTTTTGAAATATGCTTGTCCCCTTGACTGGGCTTTTTGTTACATCTCTGTTACAAGTTTAGAAACTATTGTTCTCACTACGGCTAAAGTTCTTGCTTGATCTTCTAAGCTTTTTCTTTCTTTTGAAAAAAAAAATGTTTCCTATTGTTAGTGTGCTTGAAAATTTTCCCATAATTTATCATGCTCGATTTAGCTTCATCTATAAGGCTATGCAATCACTCTGTCTATTAGAAATCACATTCATATGGAATTTTTCTTTGACAATAAATTTGCTCAAGAACTTTATCATGGTTTATATTATGTTTAAAATATATCCCGCACGAATGTAAGAAACCTGATCTATTTCCTTCTGTGTGTGCAAGTGTTTGAATAATGAATGAAGGGGCCTATTTGGTTGGACTTTCGACTTGCATAGGCTATTTGTAAGATGAGCTTGAGTGGACCAATTTCCAAAAGGTAAGTTCACAGCACCATCACTCTTTCATTGAGCGGTTTTTGTTCTCCTTTTTCTATTGTCATTGCTATTATTTTTAAAAATTTTAATTTAGGAAATAGTTGTGCAAAACCAAGTTCCTATTCAACTAAAATGTGTGGACTAATAATTAGTGGAGCCTTGTTGCCCTTCTATATGATATTTCAATTTTCAACCCAATGGGAAAGGTCTCTTGTTCAAGGTCCAGTTTGGATGCCATCTGTTTTTCCTTTTATGAGTGAAGTGGTTTTGTTATGACCAGTATGTCTGAGGTGGACTTGAACCATCTTGTTCACATCTTAGGGTGAAATATATGTGCATATAAAAATAGAAGTCTATATGATATAGGTGGCCTTTGTAGGGCCTTGTTCTATTCTATCTACAACATGTCGTAAAGGAAATGAGTTCTGTTAAAAACAAGACAGAAAAAAGAAAAGAAGATCTGTTGAGATGATATTGAGTGTAAATATCTTCCCCATCAGTACGGCTTTGAGTACTAGTTTTCTCTTGCAATATGACTGAATGTGTCTTTCTCATTTGTTATAGATAGGGATTAACATTTGTAGGATACTATGACTATTTAAACTGTGTTGTTGCCCAATCACATGGATAGGATTTGTATTTTTTTACTATGTTATTTATAAAAATTGCGTTGTGACATTTTCGGCGTATCTTTTCTGGTTTGGACACATACAAAGCACATGGGAACATGAATAAGTATTTGGTTTTGTATATGCAAGAGGATTTTTTTTTAGTACCACCAGTGCTTGATCCAAGTTCTGTTTTTGTTCTGTTTGGTTAGGAAAGTTGTGATTCTATTTGTTATGGAGTTAAGGTGTGATTTTTCCATGTTCGTGTTTGTGCAGTTATTAGTGGGTGAGCTGTTTGGCCTGTTGCCAACATATTGGCTACTGCTGTTATTGGTGGTGTGAAGAGTCATGGGCTGTTGCTAACTTGTAGGCAGTGATGGATGGTATATTTAATGTCTGTATTTTTTTTTTATGGATAATGCATTTGTTTTCCTTGTGTTACCCAAACTGACTAAGGAGGTTGGCTACCCTTGAAGTAGCCACTGTCTACCAAAATTGGAAAGAAGCAGCGGCCACATAACAAAATTATGTATGCCTTTGCTTCAAATTGTTGGTTTGGTATGTGTTGAAGTTGATTCGTACGTCCATACATGTTTATAGATTCTTATTTTGTCTTGCACTTGCATTGCAATTTAATGTGTGTCGTGCTTCCAAACAGGCCCTTATCTCCTAGAGAAAAAAAGTCTTTTCATATTTATCTAGGATGTTTACTGCTTTATTTAGTTCTGTCAGGTCTATATTAAGAAAGGAATGTTGGTATGAGTGACCATTCAAAAAAGGAATTATGTTAGTATGAGTGCTGGGCTTTTCTAGTTCTTGAATCTTGAGCGATGTGGAATTCTATTAGAACTTCATTGAATCAAAGGTCATAATGGTTAATAGTTTCAGTTCTTCACTGCTTTAAATTCTATAACTGCAAGCGCTTACTTTAGCAGTTGGAAATTTTATCTTTTAAGTCACTTGAGAACTTATATGCTGGCATCTTTTTGGCTCATGTACTTTTTATTTCACCTCTAGATATGGCTTTTCCCTCTCCCTTCCCAAATTTTAAATATTTCCCCACACCTACAATTGCACCATTTTTGGACTAAAATGCCCATATTGTGGAAAAAATGCATTTTTGGGACGAATCTTGGTCAATGAATATGTTCTAATTATGAAAAATATATATATATACAACTTAGTATATATATGGGTCCTATAAACATGTGAAAATACTCAGAATGTAATACATAAACAGTGGATTATGTGACGAATTTTGGTCAATGAATATGTTCTAATTTTGAAAAAATATATATACAACTTAGTATATTTATGGGTCCTATAAACATGTGAAAATACTCAGAATGTAATACACAAACAGAGGATTATGTTAGTAAAATATCAGAAATTATTGAGTTCAACTCAATGCAAAAGAGTTTGTTTTATGTCTTAGAACATGGTGATTATTTTCAGATCCATTAGACAACATAGTACCTGTTTTCCCACTTTAGTATTCTCAATTAAAAAATGCTTTTTTCTTGCCAGGGAAGGAGTCTTTCGGCTTCGTACTTCTTTTTATATTTGGTTTTTTGTTTTGTGTTTATTTTAGTCTTGTTCGTTGTTCTTCCCTTTGTTTTGCTCTTCTTTTTCTTCAGAAATGCTTTTCACTTCATTCCACATGGATATCATACTCCAAAAACCATATTTTAGTTCTGAAAAGTTTGGAAGCAAAAGAAAATTCCTAACTTATAGAACCCACCTCTTAAACTTGGAACCCAGAACATGAAATTCTGATGCAACAGAATTTTAGAGTCTGACAACCCATTTCATAGAGTCACTGCTCCTTTGATATAATGCAGATCAGATGGTTGCAGATTTTTTTGGCAGTAAAAAGTTCCCTACTTTTAAAGTGCTAAAACCCAAGTCATTATTATTTTTCCAACTTTTTTTTTTTTTTCAGAGGCTTACACTTTGCATAAAAACATTGATTGGAATTAACCGAACCGACCGAAATCCAAACCGATATTTTAGGTTAACCGAACCGATGGTTAATCCGCTAAAAAATTTTGGTTTGGTTAAATGGTTGAAATTAACCGAAAAATTTTGGTTAGGTTAAAAATATGTCAATAACCGAACCGACCGACCGATGCACACCCCTACCTGAGACCAATCAGCCTTTGCAATGTCATGTATAAAATTATTTTCAGAGTGGTGGCTAATAGAAGTGATACTTAATGAAATTATTAGCCTTTTCCAGAGTGCTGTCATCAAAGGCCGACAAATTGCAGATAATTACATTATTATACATAAAATCCTCCCTTCTTTTAAAAGAAGAGAAAGGTAAAATTTATGGGTTTAAAATTAGACATGTAAAAAACATATGATCGTATGGAATGAGACTGCATTTGTGAAACGTTAGGTGCTTTTGGATTCCATCAAGATTTTATCCAAATAGTTAGAGAATGCATGCAATCTGTCACCTATTCTACTTTTTTAAATGAATCTCCTTATGGAAATTTCACCCCTTCAAGAGGATTGAGGCAAGAATACCCCATATCTCCATGCCTTTTCATTCTAGGGGCTGAAGTCCTGTCGAGGATGATGGGAAGGGCTGAATCTGAGGGCAAGTTTCAGGGGTTTTAAAATAGCGAGATATGCACCAAATATCTCTCACCTCTTTTTCGCTGATGATAGTTTCATTTTCACTAGCGAGGTGAGAGATGTGCTAGAGGGGTATTGTTATATGTCGGGGCAAACGATAAACTTTAATAAATTAGCCATCACCTTCAGTAAAGGAGCCTACAAGAAAAGGCATAAAGGCATAAAGCTATTGTATTGGTCTTGGGGGTTAGATCCTTGAATAATGACGAAAAGCATCTTGGTAGCCCTCTTGTCATAACAAACATTAAGATCAAGTCCTTTGAACCCCTTATCAATAAAGTGAAGAGCAAAATCAAAAGTTGGCAATCCCCACTTCTTTCTCGCTGGTAGAAGCACTCTCACTAAAATGTTGCTTCAGCCTTACACTAAATATGTTGCTTCAGCCTTACAAGTGTATAATATGTTGGTGTTGAGGCTTCTTCCTAAGAAAGTCTTAGACTCTTTAGTGGCTTTGGAAGGGATTTACAATAAATTCTGGTGGGGAGGTCAGGACAGGAGGAAAAAAAATGCATTTAATTTAAATGGATAGAAGTATGTGGACCTTATTAGAAGATGGGGGTTGGAGATTAGGGAATTTGACAGCAACAACATAGATCTTCTAGCTAAAACATGTTGGAATTATCTAACTAAACCAAATCTTCTTTGTACTAAAATATTAAAAGCTAAATATTGCACAAATAAAGACATATGGGAGGATTCAAGTAGGAGGAGGAATTCATGGTTTTGGAAAGGTTTTGTTGAAAGCTTGAATATTTTTAATGAAAATATTGGATGGATTATTGTGAATGAGAATAAGATATTAGTATGGAAATGTAATTAGATTCCTTGTGGACATAATGGTCAAGGATCTTAGAAACTCCAATGGGAATTGGGATCTTCATAAGATCAACAACATCTTTAGTGAAAAGAGAGACGATATCTCAAAAATATTCCTCTCTCATTCTATGGAGGAGGATAGGAGAATATGGACCGCTACTCATAACGGGGATCTTTCTACTAAATCAGCTTATAAATACATTCTTACAAGGAGGTTTATTCACAGTGACCCAAATATAAGTTGGAAATCTTACTAGAAGTGTCCCCTCACTCTTAAGAGTTTTATTGGTTGGATGGAAATGTCTAAAGAAAGAAATTCTAGTGAGATCTACTCTAAAATAAAAAATTAGGGACCCCAATTTCCCTTCTAATTGCCCTCTTTGTAAGAATAAAGAGGAATTTGTGGAGCACATCATGTTGCAGTGTGAATTCACTTGAGCTGTTTGGTTTGGATCACGCTTTGGTGCGTTGGTCGACAAGTTCTCTCATAATAATATAGATGAATGGTGGAAATGGTGGTCCAAGGATGGGCTTGTAGGACAACATTCACTCAGTGATCTAGAATCTCAAGCTCTTTCCATAGCCATACGGTGGGTTGTGCCTGTATGGAGGATGAGAAACGATTATGTATTCAAAGCCAGATCTCCAAATCTGATGTGGGCTATTTCACTTGCTAATAGTATGATTATTCAGCCCAAAATGGATAGCCACCCATCTATGGATAAATATCCATCTATGTCTCATGTTCTAACCCATCTTCCTCAATATGGGGAATGAGATTTTGAGAATGTAACTATTTTTGTTTAGTGACGGAGTTTATAACCCCTTTTCTGGTCAGTCATCATTTGGTTTTGCAATGTTTCATAATGGTTCTCTTGTTGCTGTAGGTGCCGCCAAAGGACCAAGAACTTTCTCTGCTAAAGAGGCTGAAATGAGGTTACTCTTTTCGCACTAAAGGTGGTAAAAGGATGCGGGCTTTCGAGAATTATTTTGTACATGGATGCTTTGGAAATTGTAAAAGCTTTAGTGGATTTTTTTATTGAAGGATTCACACAGTCATCATAGATATCTAGACTTGCAGTTATTTTTTCTAGTTTGTAAAAACAATTTTTACAGTCCTAGGAAAATAAATATGGAGGCCCACCATCTTGCCAAATGGAGTCAAGCAAGTCTCAACTTCTTGTAGGCTAAGGACCCCTATTACTTGGGTTAATTTCTGTGGCGGTTTTTGGGATGGTGGGGCTAGTGTTTGCCGTCTTTTTGGCCGTTGCTTGTGTTTTCTTGTTTGATTATTAGATCTTTTCTTAAAAATACAAAAAAAAAAAAAAAAAGAGTATAGTAATGGAGAGGTGAGCCCCACTCATGGAAAGGTGGTCCAGGATTGGGTCCAGTTGGGTCTAGAATCTGTATATCCAATAGTACAATATTTAATACTTTGGGTAATTCACTTTACATGTGAATTACCCAAACCACCCAGGGACGGGTGGTAGGCCTGGTGGCGATGCTTGACTAATCCGAACTTGACCGAGCCCAAGTAATTGCATTATGAGATGCCAACCCCTGTAAATCTCACATGTGCTCAACCTGGCCTCACTCATCACCACCCCTGCATGGAACAACCTGGCCTCACCCTGTGACAAATCTCAGTCGCTCAAAAAGCCAATCCAACTGGGAGGCCATTGGATTGATCATGCAAATTGGCCATCGAAACTTAATCAAGCTACGATTTAATAACCTCGAGGCCCCTCGAAACTATGGGTGGCAAAACCTGATCAGTCGACCTAGTAACCAAGCTGTCTTTGGGCCAACCTGCATAAACTACATAACCCATTTAAATGAGTTAGGTTATGGTTGACCCACTTTTTTAAATCCACTTCAATGATTTGGTGATTTATTATTTTTGATTCCTAGAATAGTTTATATTTAGTGGAATGAGCTGAACTTGCATTGGACTTTTCTGGCTTTTAATTGACCTTAATTTTTAACCTTATTTGAAATGGATTGGACTTGGGCCAAACTTATAGGGGTTAGTTAGATCTGTGTTAAATGGGTTAACCCACATGGATGGAGTTTGTACTGGTCCGATTGGGTGGACCCGCATTGAGTGCAGGTTGGGATTACCTAACCTCTTTCTAAAACAGGTGGGCCACCAGTAGGGTCTCAACCAATAGAAACCTATGGTCAGCTCGACCTATTTTTTGCCCAACACAGCTGAAAAGTGTACTTCCTAACACCGATGGTATTTACTTTTTATCAAAATATTAGAAGTTAATTTAAACAGGCCGACGGCTTTTATCAAAATATTAGAAGTTAATTTAAAGTATTTTTTCGATAGAAAGGATTTTAATTTTTTATGGCAGGTATAGGAATGCAGAATTCTTTATTTTTGTGAAAATAAAAAATCCACAAACCACATGAAATTCTCTCATTGCACAAATGAAGTCTTGAGTCAATGGTTTTTACTAATATTTTCGTGACGATAACTCTCCAAGAAACTAAGAAAACTGATATTTGAGTTTTTTTTCTTCCCTTTTGTTGCTTACGTGAGTTTTCCCCCTAATACTTTCATTATGGGATTTAGTTTCTTTTTTTCTCTTGTTTCTCACTTTCTTAAGAATTCAAACTCACGCACTCTAATACACTCAAGGACCCTACCGGCTAACTCAGTCGGATCCAAACAGGTAGTTAGGTTTTGGTGCAAAGCCAAAAATTTCATGTGGATTTTGATGGCAGACCCATGATTTTCATATGGGTCTCGGACATGTGGACCCAGGCCTTTCAATTTTCATGCATGTTTCGAAAGCGGACCCAGCCCTCACAAGCACAAAGGTTAACCTAAACCAACCATTCTCTTGTTTGGCCTTCCAGCCCCATTTTCCAAGGTATGCATTGCGTTTGTCATGGTGGGTGGCTTTTGGTTCATTGGGATAAGGCCTGGATTTGGTGCCCCATTTTGTACCCCAGATTTACCTAGTGCACATGTTGCGGGGTCAATCTGATGATATAACCTTGGGACCGGACAATTTTGCAATTAAAATATAAAACACAGCTTGGGAAACACAATGGCTCCTACTTGCATGGGGCTCACGCTGCCACACCAGTTACCCAGATTGTATTCTCCAGTTATTTTGTATCCTTTTTCTTCCTGAGAAATTGAAGAATTGCAAGCAGTGAGATCTTCCAAGACTGATGAACACAAGAAAATCCCCACTGTTTACAGACCATTGCATCTTTCTCGTCCCTTCGTATTCTCTGCATTTTCAACTTGAGATCTTCCAACGGCTGGATGAGGGGTTTATGGGGTGCCCAACTTTGTGGACTTATCACCAGTTAAAGATATGTTTAAAGAAATGACTATCTGTTACTAAGAATCAAACAAACTACCTAAAGTTGTGGAAACTTGGTGTAAGCCTATTTCCACAGAAAATGAGGTATTTTTCTGTAGAAAACTCATTTTTTCTGTGTTTGGTGTGGCAGTTTTATGTGAAACTGCTTTTTCGCCACGTTAGCTTTTTCCTTCTTAAGCTTGTAAATAGACTTCCTACCGGGGGGGTTTTGGTTTTGCGAAGTCCATTTTCACATAAAATGACCCCATTTCCTCACTCCACCTAGTACAGCTGCACCAAACAACATTAATACCAATCATCGAGGAAAAACTTTTGCACCAAACATGATTTTCTAATTTCCTCAGAAAACCTTTTCCGAGGTATTTAAAATTCGTAGAATTTGCTAATGTGGTAATTTCATCTTTCCATGGAAGTTGTCTTTACACAAACGTGCCCTTTAAAAATTAAATTCTCTAGAGTCGTAAGCTCTTTTGCAAGTACTGTCATTTTATTTATATGCTCAACCACAGATTTTCAGAGTCCAACATCTTACTTGAATTATATTTTTCGCATTTGCATATAAGTTTTTGATGAACTTGGAAAAGTTACAGAAATAGCATCAAACATTTCTTTGGATGTTTTATGTTCTTCAAATAATATCTCAATATCAAATTCCATAAAAGTTAACCTAACATCTCTAGCAAGCTTATTATTATAATTTTTTTTTGGATATATTTTTCTATTTGCAGCAATAAAATTAGGGCCAAGATCCACAGACATAAAAGTCTCAGGAATGTATTCAACTTTATCTTCAAATAAAACATGCCTAATTCTATGCTCCAAGTAGAAAAACCCATTCCATTTAACTTTTCAATTTTACTTAATTCAACGCTTACTGCCCTACCTACCCCTTAAAATAAATGAATCAAAGAAACCAAAAAATAGATTTAAATGACCGACCGTTAATTAAGAATTATATTACTATATATATTTGTATGGGATCCTTATCTTGATGAATGTGCAGAATAAGTGATCAATGTCCCAATCAATCATGTCATATGCATGTGGAATATATTCATTTATGTCAGACTATGCTATAGAGAAAGAGATAGGGGATGATGGAGATCTTGAAATGCGTGAGAGAGAAACATAATGACTTTGTGTATATAGAATTGAGCATGGGTTTAGTCCATGGACTAACTCAATGAGTTATGAGTTAGTCCATGTAGACTTTTTGAGGATCTAATGACCTGCAAGTCTTATCTCCCATCTGTTGTATGTGTATTATATTTATAATTAATGATTTTCTTCGACAAAAGGAAAGGGTTTTTTTTTTATAATGTAAAATGACCTTTTGATTTTTAACTACCACATTATTGAGTATGACATGGACTCCACCCACTACTTTTCTTTTTAAATCTTTATTTATTAGAAATAAGGGAAAAAGTCATTATCTTAAGGCCGGCCAGACATGTTTTTTTTTAAGATCCTTGCATCTTAGCCCTTCAAGGTGCCTATTCAATCTCAACCGTCCAAGACCTAAAGTTGACCTCTAGCTATATGAGCAATCTCAGCATCCTTTCACAATTACAAGATCACTTAATCTCACCTCCCTTTTCTTCAATATTCTGCCTGCCGAGCATTGATCAGGTACTGCCACTATCTCAAATGTCTTATTATTTGTCATTAATTATGATGCAGAATTTATTGTCGCGACCTCGGACCGGGTGAAGGACCTAATCCGGATCGGGACGGTAATTAATGGTAATGATGATGAAGTCCTGTCAACACATTGATTATATGGCCCATACATACGCGGATTCCGCTGTGAGGATTTCATATACAAGTCACCTCATGGATAAGTCATGTACATATTGAAGATTGCGGAAGGGTGTAGCAAATCAATACGACATTTCATTCCATAACAAGAAATTATTTGCACAAGTATAATCACATAATATCAGAGTGAGCAATGATCATTGGCATTCCCAAAGTATAATGTTAAAGTTTATACAAAAGATCAATTGATTAAATTGCCCCAAAAATAATGGCCAACAAAGGCCAGTACATCCAAAAGAATAACCCCCAAAAGATGAAAATCACAAATCCCAAAAAACATGTCATATCTCGAAGCTTGACCGAATGTCTACACGACATCATCAGTTTGCCACTCAACTACATGATGCGGTTCACCAACCGCCTCCTCTGGCTCTTCCTTAAAGGCAATGGGGTCTGGACCTGAGTACCAAAGAATGGTCAGACACGACGGCCTGACAGGTGGGTGAAAAGATATGACAATAATATAGTAAAAACAATGATACCTTGCAAAAACATTAAAACTTGTATAAACAATGAGTTTCATGAAAGATAGTTCATCATTTATTAGGAAAAGACATATTGTAAAACAAGTAAAGGTACCAAGAAACAAGAACTAGCAAGATGGCAACCACACAAAGCTAAATCATCTCTCACTAAAGTGATGAGAGCTATCAGGGCGTTGACCACAGTCACACGAGGTGAGGAGAGTCTAAATTTCTTTTTTACCTCAAATGAAGAAAGGACAATTTAGAATGGCTATCCAGTACTGATGGTGTCCTCTGTTTCGATGGCCTAAATTACATTAAAGTTCTAATGTATGATCTCATTGATGAGAGGGAAAAAAAAAAGAACCAAGTCAGACACAGGTAAAATATGTAGGGAATCATTCAGTGTAATTAAATACCAATCAACATCTTTACATATAAATGGAGAATATAACTGAGTCAGTCAAGTTGACCATGAACAGTTATCTACATCACTGGTAGGGGTGTACACGGATCGGATTGGTGCGGATTGGGCTAAATCTGTCACCAATCCGTTACCAACGGATTGACGGATTTGGAATCTGTCACCAATCCATGATTGTTAAAATCCGATCCGATCCGTGGAGAACGGATCGGAGCAGATCGGATCGGATTAATCCGGTCAATCTAATTTTAAAAGAAAAATATCAAATATGTTGTGAAAAAATTACATTTTGACCCCTTAATTTTTTTTTATTTTAAATTTAGACATCTTAATTTATATTTAGACCCCTTATATTTTTTTATTTCTATTTAATGCAAACGGATCGGATTGGATTGAATCCGCGGATTGAGGGTGAAATCCGCCACCGATCCGTTGCTAACGGATTACAAAATTTTCAATCCGTCACCAATCCGTTTACCTTCGAATCGGATAAAAACCCGAGAATCGGATCGGATCGGATTTCCGAATCAACGGATTTTTTGTGCACCCCTAATCACTGGGCATAAAAGATCAAGAAAGATGACTACTGATGATGCCAAAATAGGGTTTCGGACACCACCGGTCAAGTAATTAATAAATGTAGTAAATGAAGAGAGATGAGAGATTTATAGTGGTTCGGTCAAGCGTGACCTACGTCCACTTCATAAAGGCAGAGATTGCCTGTGGTGTTTTACTTCCTCAATGATTATTACAAACTAGAGGAATACAAGCGTCGAAGTGAATAGAGAGAGATCCATCCTTCTTGAAGTGCTGGTGGGGTTCCTCGATTTATAGTCCTCCCCTAACAGATGGGGACGACTCTTCAGCAACGTTCGTCCTTGGAGCCCTCGAACTGCCCTCGCGCTGGAGGAGGCAGGTGAGGAACTGCCATCGCGCTGGACGAGGCAGGTGAGATATTTCTCCGCAGGACCTGGTAGGAGCGGGATTACTTCCGGAGCAACGTGGCTGCCCTGACTTGGTCTCTTCGTGGGCTTGGACCTGAGCTTCATCCTCATGGGTTGGGTCATTTGGGCCTGACTCATCATTTGCCCCTCAATGCCCCGTGCCCAAATAATTTTTTGAAAGGGGGGCATTGGTAGATTCAGGTCTCTTCTCCCTCCAAAATCTTTTTCCTCTTTTCCGATTTTAATCCAGCTCTGGGCGAGCATCAGAACCGGAGAAGCCTGGGCGCAGAGGAGACTGGCGGGCGCCCCTGCGCTGCTGGGCGAGGAGTCAGTGTGGGTGATGGGCGTCCCTGCGCTGGGCGAGGTTGCGCAGGGTGATGCCGCGCAGGGCGAGGGCGACACCGCGCTGGGCGAGGAGGAGGTGGGCGCCCTGGGCGCCTGAGGAGTGATGGGCGCCCGGGGGAGTGAGTTCTGGGCGCCCGGGGAGTGGGGCCTGGGCGCCCGGGGGAGTGAGTGTCTGGGCGCCCGGGGGAGTGAGTGTCTGGGCGCCCGGGGGAGTGTCTGGGCGCCCGGGGAGTGAGGGCCTGGGCTCCCGGGGGAGTGTCTGGGCGCCCGGGGAGTGAGGGCCTGGGCGCCCGGGGGATTCCTTGGGGCGTGGAGAGGCCCTTGGGCGCCCGAGGGACTTGGGCGCCCGGGGAGTAGTCCTGGCGAGAGGGGGAGAGAGGGACTTGGGCGCCCGGGGAGTCCTGGGCGCCCGGGGGAGTCCTGGGCGCCTGAGGGATGCTTTGGGCGCCGAGGGACTTGGGCGCCCGGGGGAGTCTGATCCCGTGGCGGACGTTACGTATTCCTTTTTTTTTTTTTTTTTTCGGGGGCGCTGCCCCCTGGGCCCCCGCGAGCTGACCGGTCAGCTCGACCCCCGCCGGGGGACACCCCCGGACCCCCTCTGCGTAGCGCATGATATATCCCTTAACATATGTAAATTCCAAGATTCTGCCCCTCGGTAACTTCTGATGGGTCATCCCAGAAGAAGAAATGAGAGAGCTTCTCAAGCTGAGGAGAGGGCGTGCCAGCTGGGAGAGGGCTGCGCCAGCTAGAAGGACTTCCGAGGCTGATCTTTCCGCGGCCTGCGAGAGGCGCGACCAGGCTTGAGACCGAACTCTTAGTAGCCTAAGAGAGGGCGGCCAAGGCAGCGGCTGAGCTTGTGAAGGACCTTGAGAGGGCTTCGCTCAGTGAGGCTGAGCTTCTGGAGACCCGCGAGAGGGCTCACTGAGCTTCTGAAGACCCGTGAGAGGGCTTCGCTCAGTGAGGTGAGCTTCTGAAGACCCGCGAGAGGGCTTCGCTCAATGAGGCTGAGCTTCCGAAGACCCGCGAGAGGGCTTCGCTCAGTGAGGTGAGCTTCTGAAGACCCGCGAGAGGGCTTCGCTCAATGAGGCTGAGCTTCCGAAGACCCGCGAGAGGGCTTCGCTCAATGAGGCTGAGCTTCCGAAGACCCGCGAGAGGGCTTCGCTCAGTGAGGTGAGCTTCTGAATACCCGCGAGAGGGCTTCGCTCAATGAGGCTGAGCTTGTACAGACCCGTGAGAGGGTGATGCTCAGAGAGACCGTTGTGGAGACAGTGACTGGGGCGGTACATGAGAGAACTGCTTTCCCAGATATTGCCCTCTTAGGCTTCGTGCTGACTGAGGGGCTTGATGATTGTAGTGGCAGCTCTTATGATGTCGATGGTGATGTGCTCCTCGACCTTGGGCGCCATGATGATGGGCGCTCAAGTGAGGTGCTCCTCTACCCTGGGCGCCATGGTGATGGGCGCCCGGTGAGGTGCTTCTCGCCATGGAGCATGCCTCGACCAAACTGATGATGTCTATGGTGATGCCGAGGACAACTTTGAGAGTAGGGTTGTCCTGGCTGATAATGACTCATAGGATGGCCTTGCTGATGCTTTTATTGCTGCGGGGTCATCTTGTATCTGGAGCAGAAATGTGCCCAACAACGGCATTGAGAGGATGGGCGCCCTGGGGAACTCCCTGGGCGCCGCCATGAGGATGGGCGCCCAGATGGGGAGCTCCCTGGCGCGCCCAGCTGAGGATGGGCGCCCAGTTGGGGAGCTCCCTGGCGCGCCCAGCTGAGGATGGGCGCCCAGATGGGGAGGTCCCGGGCGTGGAGCGCTTGATGGGGAGCTCCCTGGCGCGCCCAGCTGAGGATGGGCGCCCAGATGGGGAGGTCCCGGGCGTGGAGAGCTTGATGGGGAGCTCCCTGGCGTGCCCAGCTGAGGATGGGTGCCCAGATGGGGAGCTCCCAGGCGTGGAGAGCTTGATGGGGAGCTCCCTGGCGCGCCCAGCTGAGGATGGGTGCCCAGATGGGGAGCTCCCAGGCGTGGAGCTCTTGGAAGTCCCTGGCGTGATGCTCCATGTGGTACTCCTCCAAATTGTGCTCCACCTTGCCTTGCCAGCACGAGTTGTAATATCTGCTGGTTTTGGGTGGCTACCAGCTGTTGCATGGTCTCCAACATCTGCTGAGGAGTGGGAGCAGGAGCATTCGGGGTAGGAGTGAGGTTACCCTCGCCCTCTGCTCGTCTTGTCGATCTAGTGGTGATCACCATAATTTCTGAAGAAGATGTGTGAAGTGAGAACTTTAGCTTTGATTTTCGTTCCCCACAGACGGCGCCAAACTGATGATGCCAAAATAGGGTTTCGGACACCACCGGTCAAGTAATTAATAAATGTAGTAAATGAAGAGAGATGAGAGATTTATAGTGGTTCGGTCAAGCGTGACCTACGTCCACTTCATAAAGGCAGAGATTGCCTGTGGTGTTTTACTTCCTCAATGATTATTACAAACTAGAGGAATACAAGCGTCGAAGTGAATAGAGAGAGATCCATCCTTCTTGAAGTGCTGGTGGGGTTCCTCGATTTATAGTCCTCCCCTAACAGATGGGGACGACTCTTCAGCAACGTTCGTCCTTGGAGCCCTCGAACTGCCCTCGCGCTGGAGGAGGCAGGTGAGGAACTGCCATCGCGCTGGACGAGGCAGGTGAGATATTTCTCCGCAGGACCTGGTAGGAGCGGGATTGCTTCCGGAGCAACGTGGCTGCCCTGACTTGGTCTCTTCGTGGGCTTGGACCTGAGCTTCATCCTCATGGGTTGGGTCATTTGGGCCTGACTCATCAACTACTACTATTGGCATCCTATGTAACTATTTGTTACCCTCTCTAGATGAATAAAAGTAAATAATATACCTTACACAGATTGCCTAGTCTAAAAGCACAAGGCAAGCAGACAATGTGAAATACATATACTAACCAATAAATAAGACCATAAACCTATATAAATAGGGATGAAACTCTAAACTAGGGAGCTTAGGAGAGAGAACACATCAATTATAAACATTATCGCTCATGGTACTGATTTACATATGTACACATGTGGAGAACCCATTCTGTTTATCGCTTTAAGCAAATTTCCAACATGATTTTTCTCCATAGATTAGAATACCTGTAAGTTATAATCAAAAGGAAGGGCTATTAGAAGTGGGGCAATGTTCTCATATGAGAAGACTCCGTATGAGCAATATGTAGTCCAGCTCATGGGTCCCACTTAAGGTGCCCTATTATTAGTTGGGTGTGGTACATGGAAAGTTGCCCACTTAAAACTCAGACGGTCTTTTAACCTTAGATGGTCTTTTAACCTTAGATTTCTTTGAGATTTAATCCAACGGAGCAGGGGCAGACCTAAGTTATTTGGACCTGGGGCGACTGATCCAAAATGTCTTGAAGGTTGCATGTATGGGGGCCATGCCCCATTCCAGCAAAGTTATTGCCCACACCAGTTTTCTATTCTCGAAAGTTGCTATTTCATACAGACTCATGCCACATATATTGAAACCATTCATATGCAATTAGGGTTTCTCGTTTCTATAATGTTATTAGTCTTTTTTCTTCTTTATGTTGTCCTAATATGATGTTTATGTTATTGGGGTTTGATTTATGATTGTCATATATATTTTTATGTGTTTTTCCATCTTTGCTTTATGTAATTTATGTTTTTCTACTTTTCCCTCAATGATAATGACCAAATACTCCAATTTTTTCCCAAAATATCCTACTTTGGATTTTGTATGATTTATTGCATGGTCTTGAGTTTTAGCCACTTTCTTTTTTATTTCTTGTTAGAATTTCTGGAATTGGTTTTTTTTCTTTAATCACAGTATGATGTTTATGATTATGCTGGTCTCATTTGGATTCATATGACTCTTAGGAGCTTAAGGAAACAATCATATTGATTTTGTATGATTTTTATATGATAATTATCTTACTTTTTTTTTTGAGATCTTTATAGTTTCTTTATTATTGTAGTGTGGTTGGTAATTTAATTTTCATCCCATTGATCTAAATAAAAGGTAATTTCTTGAGGAAATGGTTGTTGTAGTTAAAGACCTTATGTAAGAATTGAGTGTTAGTATCATGATATTAGTTCTTTCAATAATTTGTCAAAAAATAAAAATAAAAAATCATATCCTTAAACCATACAATAAGTGGAGATTATTGATAGGGGGTGTTGACTTTGACCTTTTCAACTGACCATCGTCCGTCCCACCCTAATGAAAATCCTGAGTCTGCCACTGGAACGAGGATAAATGTTTGATGATAGTGAACTTCGGGCTGGTACCAAATCATGAGGGGATGAGAGTGTGAAAGGGCATGCAATGATCCAAGGTGGCCCATGGATTTGGACTCCATATCCAGTAGCACTTAGGAGAACATTTTTTTAGAAGGGATTAATACATAAAAAAACAAGGAGATGCTATTAGAAGCATGAAAGGTAATGTTTCTTTTGATGAAACTATGGGGTTTTCCGAATCATTTTTTAACCATATGGTTGGACTTACCTTTGTTCGATTGCTTGAAGATCCCACCAATGGTCACTGTTACCTTTAAGCCGGTCAATCTCAACCGTCCAAGACTTGCATTGAGCCAAGACTTGCGTGGGCTTCTAGCTATATGAGCAATCTCAGTGTCCTTGTATAACGCACAGCACAAGAGGAAATCACCATTCACACCCATCAGCTGAAGAGTATCTAAGTCTTATCTTGTTCCATCAGCTGAAGAGTATCTAAGTCTTATCTTGTTCTATCTTCCTATTGCCAAGCATCAGGTATGTGATCATCTCAATCCTGGATACCATTTATGTCATTACTTTTTATGATGTGAGAACTTCCGGCGTTTCTTTCATTTTTTTTTTCATTTTGTTATTGTTAAATTGTGAGAACTCATACTTTTCTTTTGAAAGGATTAAGATTTGTTTTTCCTTCAATCATAGTTTACCCTCCTAAGTTGCCACAACTCGAAACTTCAAAAGCTTTGATTAAACAGAAAAAATTCACCCATACCGAGGGGTTGCCTAGTTGGTTATGCATCTCGCGTCTCAACTGATTGCCCAAGGTTCGATCTCCCTTCCTCATAGTTGGAGCTTCTACTCAGTCCCAAGTCCTTACTTAGGTACCAAAATAAATAAAATAAAAAATAGAGAGAATTTTACTCCAAAATAAGGAGAAAAACAGATCTGTCATTGATGATCATCGTGAATTACTGTTGAGAACTTCTGGCTTTTCTTATCGATGATCATCTCAATCCTGGATACAATTTATTTCATTACTTATTATGATGTGAGAACTTCTGGCTTTTATTTCAGTTGTTTTCCTTTTGCTATTGTTAAATTGCTGCCCTATCAAAACCAAAACTTCAAAATTTTCAACTAAAGAGAAAATCTCACCTACAGCGATGGGTTGCAGTCGGGTGCTCCTTGGTTGCATACCAAAACAAGAAAGAAAAAAAGAAAAGAAAATTAAAGAAAAATCCACTCCAAAACAAGGGGAAAATGCAGTTAATCTCTTCTAGTTCTTGATGATCATAATGAATTAATGTCTATGTTTATTCAATCCACTGTAGAATGTCTTCAATCTTTAGGATAAAGCTGAAATTGATAGTCCATTTAAAGAGTCCATAATATATAATAAAACCTTAATTACAAGAGTCCTCCTCGCCCTTAAACAAGAAAGATTTTTTAAAAAAAAATTAAACCTTGCCAAGAAAAAGGGAAACTAAAAATCATGTTCTCTGGTGGAAAAAAAATATTGTCACCGAATGGGAGAAAAAGTCATATCTTGTAGCGACACCACATGTTCTATTGTGGAAAAAAAACTTTCTTATTTTTTGAAAGACCAATGTTTTTTTGAAAGATATCAAAAGATGGTTTTTCTGAAGTAAAAGTATACACAGTCCGGGATTTGTGCCCGGGGTGTGGCACGGATCCCAGCTGAATACTGGGATTTCAGTTTACAAATGAGATTCCAACGTTCAGTTGGGATCCGTGCCACAGCCCGGGTACAAATCCCGGGTTGTGTAGAACGGATCTTTTTTGAAAGATCTTCATCTACAAGCAGATGGCATACCGTGGCCCATACCGTTGGCCCGCTTGAATGGATTCCTAAGGAAGAGAGTGGGATAGATAGAAAGGTATCCTCATGGATAAACGCGGTCATGCAAAAGATCAGCATCATCAAATCATTCTAGCCCTTGCTTTTAAGACCTAAATTTTTAATGGTCTTTTAACCATATAATTTTTTGACGTTTGATCCAACGGTTGTGAATAGGCCAAAAATCGGGTATGGTGCTAAATCATGCATATCGGATATCATAAGAGTACGAAATTAGCTGCATATGGGGATCAAAGGTGGCCCCTAGTAGCCCGGGAGCTTTACATGTGGTTCGCATGTAGGAACTAATTGTCCTTTCTAGTGATCCTTTACATCTCAGCCCTTCCACATGCAAATGGTATCTGTCACCTTTAAGCAGGTCAATCTCAACCGTTCAAAACCTATGTTGCTCTCAAGCCCAATATCTCCTTCCTATCAAATGACCCTTAAAATTAGGAGTGCGAATGGGCGGTTTGGATCGGTTTAGAGGGGAAACCATCAACCAAACCTAACCCATCGGTTTTCTATTTTTCCAAACCGAACCGAACCGCCTATGTGCTAAAACCGAAACGGTTCGGTTCGGTTACGGTTTTTTTGTTTTTATAATTTTTTTCACAAAAAAATTACAGTTCAAACTTGGTCCATCAAATGGAATGATGAGAAGCTGTAATGAACACTAAAATATATTTCATAATTCGTTTCAACCAAGGAGCATACATCAAACGATGGATGAACTCTTTCCATCCATCATCCGATCGTGTGATTGAATGGCCTAGGCCAGGTTCGGCCAACTTTTCAGGCCAATAAGCTGAAGCAATTTAAATCTTCTGGTAAAGTACACCAACAAAATGGTCAGGCACGTACCTATTTCTCTGCATAAAACCTGGACTAGACTATATTGCTTCATCAAGACCAATGAGTTCAACACAAAAGGAACTAGTTTTTTTCTTGCCAACAACATGGGTTCGAGTGGAATGTAGCCCCAATTTTGAACTAATTGAGATGAGCCTCTTCATAACTCACTTTCTTTTAGGTCAGACCAAACCTCTCGGCAACGCTACTAAAAACTCAATAATGCACACTTCTTGCAGAACTTTCATCAAATATGTAACATGAAAGTAGAATATACAAGCGCTTCCCCTCAGGCTAAAATAGCCAAAACTCAATGCTCAAGTTAATACATACGGTCGATTGGGTTTAGGCGATTAACCGTGGGTTCAAACCGATAACCAACCTATGTAAAGCGGTTTTAATGATTTTCAAACCGTTGACCGAACCGATCTACATAAAACCAATTCGAACCGCCCGGTTCGATCGGTTCGGTTCGATTTTGCGGTGATACTGGATTTTTTGTGCAACCCTACTTGAAATATTTGGTAATGACGCAAATGCCGTTTTCAAGTTAAAACCAAAATTTTTATAGAAATTAAAGATAAATAAATCAAAGTCCTAAAATCTCTACTCTTTGCTTTAATATTTTTCTAAAATCTATCAAATCCCTATAACTTCTCTCATGAGTTTCCATGTTTATCAAGAAAAATTATTATCATTTATATTTACTAATTTATCTAAATAATAAATATGCAAAATCAAAGAAGCAATAAATTTAAGATGTTGGACCAAGTAATAGATATAGTCATCCAAGCATGAACATTCTTTATAAATAAATTCACTCTTCTTACCATCAACTATTCAGATTAATTATTCTTTTATATGCTTCCTTCTTCATCACATGTTAGATTATTCATAATTATTCTCTAACTTTTCCATTTTCTTTGACTTGTTATTCTATGTAATTGAGCAATTCTTGCAATATCATGTATTAGATAATTTTACATATTTTTTCCTTTCAAACTTTGATTTTTGAAGTTAAATTTTAGAAGAATTAACAGGAAAAAACCCCCAAACAAGGGCGCTACACAAGAACGAACCTAGTAAACTTTTTTAAACAGAAAAGGAACTCTCGTTGCTTTTCTGCCTTTTTTTTTTTTTGTCATTTCACGACATGGTCGATATTGACCCTCATGCGAAACTGCCTTATATCCCGTACAAATCTGCTTTTTTTTTTTTTCTTTATCGTGTTTTGTGTCTTTCTTGCTGCTATAGCGAATTACCTTTTAGATTGCTCCATCACAGTGGTGGTTAGAATCCATTAAGAGGTTGGTACACACATTAATCATCTTTTATATTACATTAGCTACCCTAAAACATGAGCTGCAAATCTCGGTGATCTAAAATCAACACGCCCACAACATATATCCCACCATCAACTACATACAATTGTGACTTGTGAGAGAGTTACAATGATGTTATTTGCCTAGAAGCCAAAAAATAAGAAAGAGGGAACTCAACAAAACAATAAAACCTACAAAAATAACATGATTCATAAAATGCACAGAAGATTCAAGCAGCCAAAACTGGAACAACCCAAATCCCAAAATTTATTCAAAAGGCCAAAGCCATAACACGATTCCTTGGAAAGCAATGGGGTTAAAACATGTAAAATAAGAATAACCCCATTTCGCTGTGTATATCACAAAACCCACAAAACATAACCCACAAAACATAACACGATTCCTTCATGAAAATAAAAACACAAATCCATAAAGTATTGTGAAACCCAATTAGAAAATAGTAGTACTGAGATCCATTTACATAACCTAAACCCTAAACTGATGTTGTTATTGTAACTAGTTAAAATAAAAAAAAGTAAGAATTAACAGTCCATCATTAAACGAAGAATACAAAACATAGCACAACCCCTCAAAAGTGTCAGGACATCAAAATCAAAACAGCAAAAATAAGAACAACCAGAGCCCACAACCCATCATGAGAGAGAGAGAGAGAGAGACGTACCTCCATGTGAACCACCGTTGAAAAAATAGCACCAAAAGCTACCTGGGACCTCTGGCTAGGACCATTGGGGAGGGGGTGTCGACAACGACAAGGGGAAAGGGAAAGGGGGAATGCAGGGATGGTCGATAGGCAAAGGAAAAATGGCCTGTTGGCCTTAGTAGATACAACCATCCCACAAAAAAAAAAGGGGCTTTTGGCGGCAGGTCCCTTGAGATTCCGTTTTATAGCCTGAGGTCCATCACACTTTTTTGTAGTGGCGGTAGTCCTCATTTAAAACTGGGGGCATTCGGCGACGGGTCCCTGAACATGTCACTTTATTGCCTTAGATCCACAAAAAAAAAAGTCATGCAGCCAAAGGTCCCTCACACACTTATTCACACCTAAAATGTCCAATTTGCCATTTCTTTAAATCATATTCCATGATTGGTTGGATCCCATGATTGGTGGGATATCTCATTAATAATTGCCAAATACCATTTAATTGCCCATAATGGAATCCAATGAGATTTTCAAATAAATTCTAAAAACACACAAGTAGATTTCAAAATAACGCAAATAAATTTAAAAAGAAATGCAATAATTTTAAAAAACACAATAAATTTAAAAAAAAAGCAATAAATCTCAAAAGAAAGCAAATAAATTTAAAAAGATGAAAATAAGTTTCAAAAGATCAAAATAAATCTCACAAAATGTAAATAAGTTTCAAAAGAATCAAATAAATCTCCAAATATCCAAAGAAAATTCAAAAGATGAAAATAAATTTCAAAAGACGCAAATAAAATTAAAAATTGCAAAAACATTTGCCAAAACTAAGATAAATTAATTTTCTAATTTTCTGTAAAATTTGTCAAAAACTCAAGTATTTTTGTCAAAACTCGGTTAAATTTATTTGAAAAAACGCAAATAAATTTGAAAAGCCACAAATAAATTTCAAAAGGCGCAAAAAAAATTAAAAAATGAAAATAGATTTCAAAAAACATAAATAAATTTGCTAAAAAAACTCAGATAAATTTGCCAAAAACATAGAGAAATATTACAGAATACAGATAAATTTCACAAAAATTCAGATAAATTTCACAAAAACTTAGATAAATTTTCCAAAAACATAGAGAAATATGATAGAAGACAGATAAATTTGACAAAAACTCAGATAAACTTCACAAAAATTTAGATAAATCTTCCAAAAACATAGAGAAATATTACAGAAGACAGATAAATTTCACAAAAACTCAGATAAATTTCACAAAAACTTAGATAAATTTTCCAAAAACATAGATCAATATGACAGAAGACAGATAAATTTGACAAAAACTTAGATAAATTTCACAAAAACTAAGATAAATTTAACAAGAACTAAGATAAATTTGATTAAATAGATAAATTTGCGTGGACTGGGTCAGCCTGACCTGACCCGACCTCAACCTGGACCAAAAGCCCCAGACAACTGGGTTGTCTTCTTCAAGTTCTGGTTCTGGAATCAAAACCAGAACCAATAATCTTCCTCATTCGGCCAGGGCAGGGCGCGGTGGAAGCAGACGGAGCTTCTCCGGAATCTATAGACGGCGACGATAGGAGTTTTTCTCTCTGCCACGCGCAATCCGGCAGATCCAATAATCCTCTCATCTCTGGTCTTCTTCTTTAGTCGAAACAAAACCCAGATCTGGCCTGCGTCTGGGCTCTTCTTCCTCTCCGACCACGCAGTGGAGGAAGAGACTTCAAGTCGCCATCGCCGGACTCCCCAACCTTTCACTGCCGTTCGTTCCCGAAGAAGACCGCAAACTGCGCCTTAGTTCTCTGTTGCAGAGGAGAGACCAAACAGGGCTCTGTTTTGCGTAGTTTCTGTGACCGGAAAAGTTGCTAACAAATTGGAATGCCTGTGTTGCGCATTACTGGAGAAGCATCGTTGCCGGAACTGGAGAAAATCCTGGAGATCAAATTTTACCAGCAGTCATCCACGCCGCTCTCGCCGGAGAGAAGATTAATAGATCAGATACATCGAAGGTGGGCCACTGACTGATCGGAGAAGGATCACTGCTCGTGGTTTACAAAGATCGGAGTCTGTTGCAGAAACCAGGTCTGATCTGGTTTGGTTGATTTGCAAAAGAGAAAACCTGGGTTGGCTGTCGCTGCACAGAACTTCATCTTCTTCGTGCACTCTCTGAGCGTGGGCCACCTACAACACCTCTGATCTTCAATCTCCTGATTTGTGATTCTCACGAGGATCAGGTCTAATCTGTTCCCTTGTCTTAGAAGAAGAGGGATAATTAAAGATTTGAAATTTTGAATTTCAAAATTTTATGCCAAAAATGGTTGAAAGGGCAATTTCGTGATGAAAAATGCAAACATGTGGGTTCAGGGACCTCTCACTGCAAACAGTCTAGCTGAGTGGACCATAGGCCTTAATAAGTTTTTCCTTGGACTGGAGGCTGGATACATTCACTTATAGGGACCTTTCGCTAATTTACTCTTAAAACTGATGCAGACAGAAAGACAAAAATGCCCCTTTATAAGTCAGCTTCGAAACTGCTGAGTCCCTCGCCCTTTTTTTAACCCCCCCCCCACTGAGAATGACGGAGATGCAAGGCATAAGCTGCGGGCCGTTAATCGAGCGCACAAGGACGACGGCAACAACATCAACGATGTCGTTATCCATCGATGTGGCAGAGACGACCAAGGCCAGGATCCGATGGCTTATATCAGAGAACCCCCTAATCATCTTCAACCGTTCATCATGCTGCATGTGCCACGTCATGAGGCGCCTCCTGGCCAGGCTCACGGTCCACCCCACCATGATCGAGCATTTCAATTTCGTCAATCGTGTTCTCCATTGAAAGATAAAAAAACAGACAGTAATGGCGCCTTGAGAAAAAGATACTCTGGTTGAACACATTTCAATTGCAATTTGACCAAATTAGAGGCATCTATAGTCAAAGAGAGTGGAGCATTGGAAACTGTCCATTGACAGGTTTTAAGATTCAAGAGATGAATCTTGGGCTCTTTAATAAAGCCCACCCCAATCAAGTTCAGTATCTGTAGAGAGGGAAAGCATTCAGAGTAGATAAATTTATCTGAGTTTCTAGATAATTTATCCGAGCTTCTAAGAAACTCAGATAAATTTATCAAGAACCCAGACAAATTTCACAGAAACTCTGATAAACTGGACAAAAACTCAGTTAAATTTGCCAAAACTCAGATAAATTTATCTGAGTTTTTCGGCAAAACTCAAATAAATTTATCTGAGTTTTTGGCAAATTTTTCGGAAACTCAGATAAATTTGCCAAAAACTCTGATAAATTATCTGAGTTTTGCAAATTTATCTTTATCAGAGTTTCCGAAAAATTTATCTAAGTTTCTGACAAAATTTTTCTCCGTTTTGAAAATTTTAATTGAGTTTTTGAACAAATCTGTGAGAGTTGTTTCGCAAAAATTTTTTTGGTTGCTATGATTAAAAGAGATAGACTTACATGAAACGGAAAAAAGGAAAGAAAAGGCAAAGACAGCATCGGGTTTTTGTATTATGCATAATCCGTCGCCGGAAAAGGCCCGAACTGGTCGCGTTTCCATCGCTGGGTCGTCCCCATCGTGGCTGGTGTAGTCGGAGATGGCCGACTTCGATTTGCAGAGCTCTCTGGTGAAATCCCTCGTTCCTAGAGAAGAAGACGGAAGGGGATCTCCAGGACAACAGAGAAGAAGACGGAATGTGTTATGCTGAAACTGTTGAAAGGGGCAAATTAGTCATAAAAATATATGATGTGACATATTAGGGACCTCTCACTAAAATATCTTTAGCTGTCTGGACTAGAGACATTAGAGAAAAAGTTGTTGTCCTTGATGCCTTAGAAGACCGTGCTCAAGAATTGTTGGCTAATATACCCCAAAAAAAAGGACGAAAGGAGCCTAAGGGGACCCCTTTTGTTTATAAGAGTTTACTGGGCCCTTACCTGTATAGCGCCCATCTATGGGGTTTTTTTTGGTAAATTCCTCTAAATTTTAATAATATTTTTATTATAAATTATATGTTAATATTTTTTATAACTTATTTAAATATTTCTATTTACAGTTTTAATTATTTTTTATTATGGCCAACGGTGGGCATAGGTCAAAACGACGTGGCTTGGAGACCAAAGGCTTAAAAGAACCAAGATGCGTGAGACATCTTGAAACCACAAAATTGAATTTGAACGACCACCATAGGGAAGGGGTCAAAGACGCCTGGGACATCTTTTTTATTTGGTCAAGAGATGAGCATCCTCCTACTTTACTCGCAAGTGGGGCCATGTCCATCGGACAAAAGCATAATTTGAGGAGTACATCTCTCCGGCAGTCATTCAATTGGAAAAAATATATATAACGTTCAAAGTAAATCTTAAATGTTTGCTCAACCCTGTGATATTTATTTGGATTTTTGAGGAGAACTTGGTATGTCGAAAATTCTATGATATGATGTGTTAGGCAACTGAACGCAAATGTCATGTTTATTTATTAAAATGATAAAATTTCAACCACCTAAGAAGCCTTAAATGACCTTTGAGATTTTTAGAAATTCTAATATTTTTCATGGAACTTTCAAGGGCTTGTTTCTTAATTCGAATTTATAGAGTCCTTGTCTTGAGAATTCTGAAATTCTCAACATGATGGGATTCCTGAATGTTCCCTTATGTATTCAAACATTCCACCAAAAAGCAAAAGGGATTAGAATTCCAGAAATTTCAAATATCATTTGACACATTTTAGGTGGAAGAGTTTTGAAATGCTTGAGATGCAACATGACATTTGTATATGCCTGGAGATGAGATGTCCCATCACGTCTAAAAAAACCAATATGATAAATTATTGTCAGAAATTCTAATAAAGAAACATGTTCTAAATGCCTCAATACAAGTGAGGATTAAAGAAACCCACGTGTTTGAGAATTTAGAAATCTTTGATTCAGGAATCCTCTAAATTCCAAGCCCTTAACTTGGGCCCAATTTTTACTTTCAAACTAGGTTGGATGGTGTTGGATTGAGGGCCCAATTTTTACTTTCAATCTAGGTTGGATGATGTTGGATTGATCATGTTAAGCCCGAGAAATAAAGAAATAAATAAAAATATATTTAAATTTATGTATTTCTTTACCATGTTAGCGGACAAAAAATAAATCTAAAATAAATAAATTGTGATCTTTAATATACTAATTACCGCAAGTGCACGGCTGCCTACATGAGACAGTAGCAAGAACGGGTAGAACCCATATGAAGCTAATTAAAGAAACTTCTGAAATAAGGAAACTGACTAACTAATAATTAAGAAAAGTTTTGAATGAATTTGAAAATAAAAGGAAAGATGAAAACTACCAATTAATGAAAGTGATTAGGGCATAGGAATCCAATAATCATTCACCAATTACTTATCAAGTGATCTTAATTGTTCAAATTCTTACTTTAAATCAAAGACAAATCAATATTTTTTATTTGGAAAATTTAACTTTTAAAATCCATCCTTAATTATAAAATCCAAAATATAATGGGAGATAGGGCTGGGCATGAGATGTTTCCTCCCCATAAGGAGAATGGAACGTCCAATATATAGAATATGATTTCCTTAATCCCACAAACTTGCCATGGTCATGTAGCTATTTCCAATTTTCCTTGCTATAATAATTGCAAGTGGAATTGACTTCCTTGTTTGGCTAGAAGTCTTGCTAAACCAAGCTCCTTAGTTGCCCCACGAAGACACTCGTCTAACCATCTCTCCTTTTATCATGGCCCACCAATCATGTGAATCTTCAATGGATATTTTTACATAAACTTCCATGTGTGGGCCATGTAGATGATGAAGGCATGATTTCTTTGGGCCACATGGTCATGCTCATGCTTTGACTTCCAGAATACTTCATACTTTCCAAGGATCCAATGTCTTTTTTTTTTTTTTCGTTTTTCAGCCATCCATCTTTAATATGCATGTGGATCATGTGCATATTATTAGATTGATGAGTTGTATGGATGAAGGGAATATGGCAAGAGAGAAGCGTGGGTTTAACGGATTGGAGAGAGATTAGGAAGAGAAAAACTAGGGAGTATGTCCAATCCTACCTTCTTGTTGTGCAAGAATTTCTAAAATTGGTGCCACTTGTGTTTATTGGAAAATTTTCATCATTGGGCCCATAAATCTGGAAATTGTCTTCAAGGAATTTAATCTGAATTTTTTTTATGAGAGTGGGCCCGCATGGGCATGAAATCTTTAGTGGCATGGCTTGGACATCTTCTGTGACTTTCTTCTCTTCTTTCCTCTTTTGCTTCCTTGGCTACCAAGACAATTTCAATTCTTTCATTCTTTAATTTCTCTTCAAGTGGGTCCCAAGATAGAATTTGAATATTCCCTACAAGAAAATAGAACAATAATCAAGAAAAAAATCATTTCATAAGGAAAATAAATAATGCAACATGTGAGGCCCGATTCACACTAAATGAATGCATGAAATGTCACAATTTATCTATTTTTCTTTAATTAAATCAATGGTAAAAAGAAAATTCGTCACTTCATTTGCAAATCAAAAGTTATGATAGATTTGTGACTTCTCATACTAAAAATAGAAAGTGTCATGATTTTATGTGAAAATGTGGTTTTTCAAAGGATTTTGACTTGAAAACACAAAATCATAATTTATCAATCGGATCAAGCATGATTGGGTGATTAAATCCTTAATTATGAAGAATTAATGATGAAAATGCACAATTTTAAGGACTTATCATATATATGTTAGCAGTTGTAGAAATCGAAAATAACTTACTAGTAGTTGTAAAAACCAAAAATAACTTTTGGTCAAAATTAAAAACTAAATTCAAAATTAGATCCAAAATCTTTCAGCTTAATATATTAAAATGGAGTAATTAGCAGAGGGTCAAAATCTACGGTATACAATCAAAACCAATTAGAGTGTATATATATCTATAAATTGTGTGTGTGTGTGAGGGCCCTATTCTAAATCTCATAAGAAGGTGAGGGATACTCTCATTGGTGACATGTTTTAAAAATGACCAATTTGAGTGCTTACTGTCATGCTAAATTTCTTTCTACCTCAAAAGAGGAAAGGACGATTTGATGGCCTAAGTGATCTCTTTGTTGAGAGGGAAAAAAAAGAAAAAAGCAACCAAGTCCGACCTATGTCAAACTTGTCGGGAATCATTCAGTGTAATTAAATACCGATCAACGTCTCTACATATAAATGGAGAATATAACAGACTCAGTCGAGTTAACCACTTTACATCTCTCTCCACATCTTTAAATTTTATGTGTTCGTGAGTATTGTTCATCTGTACCTAATTGTCTGATGTTATTTATGCCATTGTTCTTCTGTACCTAATTGTCTTCTAATTTCTTAACAGGCATGGAGATTAATATTCCACCAGTTTCAGAAATTGTAAAACTCTTATGGAGTATTGGTCGTCGAATTGGTTCCATTAAGAATCTCAAAAGGAATATGGTTGATTTGGATAAAAATGCAACACCTTTGTTTAAACAATTGTGCGATGTGCAAGACATCATGAATAATACAGAACTGGAAGTTGCAACAGCAGAATGTCGCTACTGGATTGATTATGTGGAAATGGTGAAATGTGAAGTGGTCTCCATTAACTCAAAACGTGAGGAAGACAAGAAATGTCTTGCATGGTGCTGTCCTAATGTCAAATCTATGATGGAGTTGGGCAAACATATAGAAGATATGATCCAGGAAATGAAAAATCTTACCAATCGTCGATTGGCATTCGCAGGATGGGAGTTTCATGATGCACTGTTGGAGAGAGTTGAGCCACAAATTGTAGAAATTAATTCATCAACCGACTCTGAGCCTAGATTGCAGAAGATATTGGGGCTTATTGAAGATGATAGCATCCAAAAGATTGGAATTTGGGGAACGGGTGGCATTGGCAAGACAAGAACTCTGAAATTGTTGAACAATCGACTGGAAGAATCTCACATGTTTGACATCGTCATCTGGGTAACTGTCTCGGCAGAAGGTAGTCGAAGAAAGGTGCAAAATGATATTGCAGAACGTCTGAAATGTACTGCAATGGAGATGTCTGACGATCGGCTAAGAGCAAACATATATCACCGTTTAAGTGGGAAGAAGTTCTTGTTGATTTTAGATGATATTTGGGAAAGAATAGATTTGGCTGCTGTTGGGATCCCAATTCTAAATCAAGATAATGGATGTAAGGTCTTGTTGACCACTCGAGACTTTGGCATATGTCAGCAGATGGAAACAGATGTGCAAATACAAATGGAGAGACTATCCAAAGAGGAGGCATGGAGCCTATTCCATGAAAAAGTCGGAGATGTTGCCATGTCTCCTCGTATCGAACCAATTGCTAGAGATATCGTTACAGAGTGTGGTGGTTTACCACTTGCCATCATAGTAATTGGTTCATCATTGAGAGAGAATAGTGATGCTGCTGTGTGGAGGAATGCACTAAAGGAACTGCAATTACCATCTACGTCTCAAATTGAAGGCTTGGAAAAGGAACTCATGTTCTCCCGCTTGAGAATCAATTATGATCGGTTACTAAATGATTGCGAAAGGAACTTATTTTTGTACTGCTCATTGTACCCAGAAGATTGGAAAATATTGATAGCTGAATTGGCAGAGTATTGCTGGTTGGAGGGCTACATTCAAGGAGTTAATAGCATTGAAGAGGCACGGGATTTAGGTCACCACATGGTAATGAAACTTGTCGATGCATCATTGTTGGACAGATGTGATAATGAAGAACATGTCAAAATGCATGACACTATAAGGGGCTTTGCATTGAAAGAAGCTTCAGGGTTCTTAGTAAAAACTGGTAAGCATGTAGAGGAATCGTTGCAATCACAAAAGATATCATTAATGCAATGTAGTTTGGACAGTCTATGGGAGTTGGAGAGGCTGAACTGTAGCAATTTGTCCACATTATTGTTGCAAGATAACTATCAGCTGACAATGATCCCCGATTCCTTCTTTGAATGTATGCATTCTCTATCTATTCTAGACTTGAGTCGGACAGAAATAAAGTCATTGCCGTCTTCCTTGTGGAACTTGGTTAATCTCCGCGGTCTCTATTTGAGGGGTTGTCGCAAATTAGAAGAACTTCCACCCCAAGTAGGAGCGCTCAAGCAACTCGAGGTGCTTCATTTGGGAGGCTCCACAGCAATTAAATATCTGCCTAGAGAGGTTGGGGAACTAACTCGTCTGAAATGTTTGGTAGTGGGATTTAAAAACCGCAATTATTCGAAAAAGACTGAAGAATGGAACATGAAGTTGAGAGTTCCAACTGGAATAATTCCGAAGCTTCTATTGTTGGAAGAACTGAGCTTGTATGTGTATGATTTAGTGCGTGAATGTGTTGAAAAAGAACAGTGGGATAACAAAAGCATGAAAGTTGTGGTTGATGAAATGTGCAGGTTGAAACATCTTAAGTATCTCGATGCATACTTTCCAAAAGTGAAGTCTCTGAATCATTTTCTACGTCATAGCAAATCGTTGAAAGCAAGTTGGTTTAGGAGATTCGACTTTCGGGTAGGCACTGAGAAAAGCAAGTGGGATCATTTTCTAACCAATTATCGTGTTTATCGTCGAGAAAGATGTTTGGTATATAAAGGGGGTCTTGGGATGTCACGAGCGGCCATTATGAAGACTCTTGCTCATTGTTCCTTTTTTCGTCTACAGGATCACCGCACCGCAAGAAAGCTATCAGAGTTGGGCCTGACAAACCTGAATGACTTGAAAGAATGTCGGATTATAGGCTGTGATGAAATGAAAACTCTCGTTGATGGAGATTCTTCTGCATTATTGCTGCCCATCTTGGAGATTCTTGAGATTCGTAATCTTCCTGAATTTAGGAGCTTATGCGATTGTCCATTGTTGCCCGGAAGCCTCTCCAAACTAAGAGTCCTACATTTATTGAATTGTAAAAACTTGAAGAAGGTTTTCCAATTGGGTATTATTAGAGAGCTCTGCAGTTTAGAAGAACTTTGGGTCCAAGATTGTTTGATGGTGGAAGAGATCATGGAAATTGAAGAGGAGGAGATGTCTGTCGCAAGCGATAGACTCATCCTCCCTAATATCAAGGAAATTAATCTCTCGTATCTTCCGGAATTGGTTAGCATTTGCCGAGGGTTTTCTAATTTCGAATGGCCATCACTAGAAACTATTGAAATTGATAGATGTCTTAACTTGAAGAGTCTCTCCTTCCTCTCCAATGGCACTGCACTAAAGAAGATTTCTGGCTCTAGTTCGTGGTGGGAAGCATTGGAGTGGGAAGACAATGACATCAAGCAACGACTCCAACATTTTTTCGTCAATCGACTAATTGGGCGATGGTGAAATTGTTGCTGCCTGCCTTGGCTTTGGATCATACAAGCATTGAAACCGGAGGAAATGGTAACTGCAACATTTCCATTTGGTCTCTAAATTGAAATTTCAAAGCCATTTCGGTTCTGTGTTCCCTAATCTCTGCAACCATCTCATCATTTCTCTTCATCCACTGCAATTTTTCATATCACTGTTGATCAAGACGTAAATAAGCACACGAACAAGACAGTCATCAGCTGGATCAAACAGGTAAAAATCTCCTTACATTTCTTAAATTATTTCACTTCTCGTCTTCCTGTGTTTTTTTTTTTTTTCCGCCTTTTTTATTAATGGGGTGCTTAGAACACAGAATCACAGGCCTAGACTCAGTCCGGAGGGTGACTTAAAAACTAAAAGAAAGAGATGATGCTCTCCCTTTGTTGAATGATATGCAAGCCCAAAAAGGATAGAGATTGAACACGAAAACCCCCCCCCCCCCCCCCCCCCCCCCCCCCCCCCATCTTTTATTTTGTATTTGTTGGATAAGATTGAATTCGATCTCATGTGCCCACAAAGTGGTTGATGAAATGTCTCAACCAGTTCATCTTTCTTGAAACTATAATTCTCACTACGGATAAAGTTATTGCTTGATGTTCTAAGCCTTTTTTTTTCAAATGTTTCCTATTGTTTGTATGCTTGCATCTGAAAATTTCCCTTAATTTATCATGCTCAATTTAGATTCGTCTGTAAGGTTATGCAATCACCCTGTCTCTATGAAATGACATTCACATGGAATTTTTCTTTGACAATAAATTTGCTCAAGAAGTTTATATTATGTTTTAAATATATCCCGTTTAAATGTAAGAAACCTGATCTATTTCTTTCTGTGTGTGCAAGTGTTTTGTATAATGAATGAAGGGGCCTATTGGTTTGGACTTTCGACTTGCATAGACTATTTGTAAGATGAGCTTGAGTGGACCAATTTCCTAAAGGTAAGTTCACAGAACCATCACTCTTTCATTGAGAGGTTTTTGTTCTCCCTTTTCTATTGTTATTATTATTGTCATTGATATTATTTTTTTAATTTTTAATTTAGGAAATAGTTGTGCAAAACCAAGTTCCTATTCAACTAAAATGTCTGGAGAAATAAATGGTGGAGCCTTGTTGTCCTTCTATATGATATTTCAATTTTCAACCAAATTGGAAAGGTCTCTTGTTTAAGGTACAGTTTGGATGCCATATGTTCTTCCTTTTATGCATGAAGTGGTTTTGTTATTACCAATATGTCTGAGGTGGACTTGAGCCATCTTGTTCACATCTTAGGGTGAAATATATGTGCATAAAAAAATAGAAGTCTATATGATATAGGTTGCCTTTGTAGGGCCTTGTTCTATTCTTATTACAACATGTTGTATAGGAAATGAGTTCTGTTAAAAAAAAAAAAAGACAGAAAAAAGAAAAGAAGATTTGTTGAGATGATATTGAGTGTAAATATCTTCCCCATCAGTATGGCTTTGGATACTAGTTTTCTCCTGCAATATGACTGAATGTGTCGTTTTCATTTGTTATAGATAAGGATTACCATTTATAGGTTACTATGGGTATTTAAACTGTGTTGTTTCCCAATCACATGGATAGGATTTGTATTTTTACTATTTCATTTATAAAAATTGCATTGTGACATTTTTTTTCTCTGGTTTGGACACATACAAAGCACATGGGAACATGAATAAGTATTTGGTTTTGTATATGCAAGAGGAATTTTTTTTAGTACCACCAGTGCTTGATCCAAGTTCTGTTTTTGTTCTGTTTGGTTAGGAAAGTTGTGATTCTATTTGTTATGGAGTTAAGATGTGATTTTTCCATGTTTGTGTTTGTGCAGTTATTAGTGGGTGAGCTGTTTGGCCTGTTGCCAACATATTGGCTACTGCTGTTATTGGTGGTGTGAAGAGTCATGGGCTGTTGCTAACTTGTAGGTAGTGATGGATGGTATATTTAATGTCTGTATTTTTTTTTTATGGATAATGCATTTGTTTTCCTTGTGTTACTCAAACTGACTAAGGAGGTTGGCTACCCTTGAAGTATCCACTGTCTACCAAAATTGCAAAGAAGCAGCGGCCACATAACAAAATTATGTATGCCTTTGCTTCAAATTGTTGGTTTGGTATGTGTTGAAGTTGATTCGTACTTCCATACATGTTTATAGATTCTTATTTTGTCTTGCACTTGCATTGCAATTTAACGTGTGTCGTGCTTCCAAACAGGCCCTTATCTCCTAGAGAAAAAAAGTATTTTCATATTTATCTAGGATGTTTACTGCTTTATTTAGTTCTGTCAGGTCTATATTAAGAAAGGAATGTTGGTATGAGTGACCATTCAAAAAAGCAATTATGTTAGTATGAGTGCGGGGCTTTTCTAGTTCTTGAATCTTGTGCGATGTGGAATTCTATTAGAACTTCATTGAATCAAAGGTCATAATGGTTAATAGTTTCAGTTCTTCACTGCTTTAAATTCTGTAACTGCAAGCGCTTACTTTTTCAGTTGGACATTTTATCTTTTAAGTCAATTGAGAACTTATTTACTGGCATCTTTTTTGCTCATGTACGTTTTATACCACTCTTATTATAAATGATCATTACTTTTCTTTTTCTTGCGGAGGCTATATCTATTCTCACTAGTCTCATCATATAAGTTGAACAGTTATATATATTACATGTTGTCTTCATCATTTTATGTTTGTCTATAATTTCATGAGCATGACTATCCAGTTTCAAGATGACATTTGAATATTCCTGGCCTCTAATTCCCCGTCCTTATATTTCATTTATTTTCTTACTTACGACAGTGGATGCACCCATTCTGCTTGGGTTTTGAGATGGTGAACATGCATACTGGTTGGTTCTTGATGGTAGTAAATCTGACAAGTACTCAACAGTTGGGAATCAAAATCAGAAACAGGATCATTTATTTATTTGGATGGGATGCTAACTTTGGTAAGTGCTAAATCAAATATGACCTCACCTTGGTAAGTTTTGGTAATTGGAGATGTTTAGGTTTTGTTTTCGGCGAAAGTTCTATCTATTGCACAAATCAATTCTTTGATACAGAATGGTTGCTTTACAGGTTCAAATTGGCTTCCTAACATTCATATCAAACAGCACCTAGTTCTGCACAGTGATGCTCCATGTTTTATTACCACAATGATGCTGCAAGGTTTATTATCGAATCTTATGAAGAATGATGTCATCCCCCATGTTTGTTCTTACTTGACAGCCAAGAACTATTGAATTTCTTATTTTTCTTCCTGGAAATTATGAAGATGCTGAAAAACGTTTGATTTTACGTTGTACGTTGTAGGTTTGACAATGATGGTGCCGGTACTTGTTTGGAACCATTTCCGGATCCATCCTTTTTCAAGATAGCACGTTCAAGGTCAAAACTAATGAAGCCAAAAACTGCAAATAGGAAACAATGCTCACAAAAACAAGGTACATTCTATTCTGATCAAATGGACAAAAAACAAAAAACATCTCATGCTGGACAGGAAAGAGTGATTAATTCAGGGGAGTGGAGAAGTTCATGTTGTGTCAATATTATGGCACCATAGAAGCTATATTCTTCTACTACTACATCATCATCATTATGACCATCATCAGAGCTTTGTCCCAAGTACGTTGGGGTTGGGTACATGAATTCTGTTTTCCCATTCCAATCTATCCATTCTTTCTTCATAGCTCCTATATTTAATTGTATTCAATTAACTAGAAAAATAGATCGAGGATTGAATGTGTGAAGGGATTTTTTTATTGATTTTATGATAAGAGCATGTTTGTAGTTTGTACCTTGTACAACTGATGGGGGGTCCAATGATGCATTGATGCAATGGTGTAAATGAGTAAAAGCACCTACTGGTGCAATGAACTTGACAGCAACCTGATTTTTCCCTCATGAACCCTTTTGTACCCTTTTGATATGGCTGCAAATGTGATGCTTGGCAGGTACATTTATCTTTGACTGTTTGACACTGAAATTGAAGCTGCACAGGATCGCGCACAAGCCGTCTTGGGACCATGTGGGTAGTTGTGACGTCTGTGTCCTTGTTGGCAGTTGCATATGCGACCACGCCTTTCGTCTTTGGGACCATGCTAAAAGTAGTCTCGCACACAAGATCTCACAGAAGGTGTCATGGTGTATAGTGTGATGTGCTTAAACTTTTTGTACTTTTAATTTTTTTTAATCAAATGGTCCTTCAATGTGCCAAATCTGGATGGCAGACAATCCCCTTGGAAATGTATTCTTGTATTCATCAGCTTATCCATTTGTACGAGTATTTTGTATACCAATTTGCCATACTGTTATTGAATATGACTGATATATTCTGAAAGTTTCATTACAAACCAAGTGTTGATTACTACATAGAGAGATATTTCGCTAGTTGAAGATATCAGCAAGTTTTGTTTCAAATAAAAAAACACATTATTTGTTTCCAGTCGTTTCCATGTATTGAAGAATTGGAAAAATGTATTGAATGATCAATCATAAGCTTTAAACACGCTCCATAGATGTAAAACAATATTTCATTGTTGAAGTGTCCAACATTTAAGGTAAACAGGACTAGAAGAGAACAAAGATTCACCGCACAATTCATTACAATGAATAGATGTTCTCCCAAACCCATATTGATTCGTATCTTCTATCAAGTCCAATAATGTCTTGAACTGACTCTGCTCTTACTACAACTTGATGAGAATTAGCTCCAAAACTATGGATCTTTTCAGCAATCTTCTCAATTCAGAATACAAAAATAATTGAAACATCATTCAGTTGCAAGCTTGAAAGTTTGTTCTCGGCGTCGTGGTTTATTCTCGAGCTCGAGAGTATACTTGCGAGTTCGAGAGTTCAGATTTTCACCAAATAAGATGGTCTAAGTTGCATCGGTTGGATATAAAATTTTCAAAATTAAGTTATAATTGATATGACAGTATTAGTTGAAGATGATCTCCGTGTTTGTTGAACAGTTTGATGAAAAGGAATTGACTGTGCATTTTTTCAAGGACATGAGATGCGTTGGCACATCTCATATGGGTTCACTGATATCTCTTATTCTTGAAGTTAATCACTTGTGTGTTTAAGAGAACATGAGGAATCTAAATTATTAAAAACAGCTAGCAAATTATATAGAATGTGGGCCTCACCTTTCCATAACTAAACCATTGAATTAAATCGCCCTTTGCCTCAAACATGATATTAATCAAAGTATCAATTTGGTCATGGTAAAAACTTGTAGTACTTGGGCAATACAAAATCTGTTTCAACAGCGTTCTAGAATTGGTTGCAAGATAAAGACTAGGATTGCTCAGCTCAATCCGTCGTCACACAAATTGTCTACTTGTTAAGACTAAGATAAGAACAATATAGAATTGCATTTGTATGTGAAACATAGACAATCAGTACTGCAGTAGAGAAGTTTTCAAATTCCTTTGAATATATTAGAAAACTGTAAAAATATCAATTTTAAATAATAATAATAATAATCAATGATTAAGAAAATTTGATTTCCTTGTTAAGAATTATTAACTGTGATATTTAATCTCACATTTTGGATAAAAAAACTTACTAATCCAGCGGTAATTTCTTTTATGGGCCATGGACCTACCTGTGCAAACATAAGCAGGCTCATTGTTTGAACAGTTTAGATCTTCGAAAGGTAGCCCTTAAACGCACGGATTTGATTTGGACCTGAGGCAGGTTAACCTTAACCAACCACTCTCTTTTTTGGCCTTGCAACCCCTGTTTCACAGGTATGTATTGCCTATATCATAAGGCCAATATGATGGGCACAGGCTATCCAATGAATGCTTCAAACCAGTTTGATCAAGTAATAATATGAAACACGACCTGGGAAACATTGGGAGCTATTTGCTTTAGAACTTTAAGACCTAATTTAACTAGCTCCTTCTACGCTAGTTGATAGTTCGAAGTTGGACCCTTAAAGTTTCAAGTGGGGCCCACCTTTTGAGGATCCTAGTCTTTGTTGATATACCTCTAACACCCAGGGTATTTACTTGGGAAAATTACCGTACGGACTATTCAAGACCCGAGAATTACCCCATTAAAGATGAAAAATTACAATTTACCTGAAAGAAGATCGTACACAAAAAAGGCACAAAATGAGACGGAAATACCCTTTTTCGTGCGATATCCTATGGTTGTAGGATATCGCATAGTTTGATATCCCAAGGATTTAGGATATCGCAGCGTTCGATATCCTACATCTGTAGGATATCGCACAGTTATATATCCTACATCTGTGGGATATCTCTAAAAAAACTTTACTCTCTCCTTTCAACCTAGGTTAAACAGCACGGAGTGATCTTCAACTCGGTAAAAACCCCTTTTACTATTATCATCATCTCCTTCTTCGATCCTCCATTGTTTTTTCATTTTGTGTTATTATCATCGTCTTGCTATGGATATTGCAGGAACCCCCTTTTACTGTCATCATCATCTTCTTCAACTGTGTAACGTTTTGGATCTTCGATTCGGCTTTAGATCCTTCACTCTGAGGCTATACGTTTCAGCGCTCTCTGCTACGATTTTCGGAAGATACAAACCCTCTTGCCCATTCTCAGCTGCAGGTAAAAAAACCCAAATCCCAATACTTCCTCTTTCGAAAAAGCCATGCGTTTTGTAGCCATGGTTTTTTTAATGTTTACATGCAAAAAACCATCAGTGTTGTAGCCATGGTTTTTTAATGTTTACATGCAAAAAGCCATCAGTTTTGTAGCCTGGCTGGTTTTTTTTGTTTTTAGCCATGTCTCTGTTCTCGCTATGGCGAGACTTGCTCTCGCTTTACCCACTCCACCATCTCCCATTATTATTATATTTTCTTAATTTTCAGGCACTCCACCATCTCCTCCATTATTATTATTATATTTTCCAAATTTCCTCGGTAGATCCTTTATTTTCATATTTTCCGTGTCTCGCTATAGCGACCACTTTCCATAAAAAAAACCTCGCTATATGTGTGAAAAATGAACCATATTCTGTGTAAAGTTCTAGTGGCAACTATAATACTAACATATAGATACCCCAATATTTTTGTAGTTTGTGGTGAGGGTGTTTGTCTGTTTTCCATCTAAACAACTTTTCCTTATGCTCAAAGGCAAATGGATTGTAAGAAGGAAAATGATTACATTGTACCAGCTAATTAGAGTCAAAAGAAAAGAAGTAGCAAAGAAGTAGCCATAATTGTATATTTTTCACTTTGCATTTTTGCAGACCCTGCTCAGATAGAGTTTTGATAAATATACGTATTAGAAATTCTTTCATGGATGGAGATTTCTTATTATTTTGATGTTTTTGTTGGTGAGCCGTGTAATGCTACTGGTAGATTTCAGCAACCCCCAAGACCAATTCTTTAATGTTACTCTTTTGATGTATCTGATTATGGAGAGATCAAATTCAATTCAACTAAGTAAAGAGTAAAGAGGCAAACAAAGGGCATAGTCTATTTAAAATAGATTCGTGCATTACCAAACATTATTTTTTTTTAGCCTCTTTTTTTTAATAGCTCTATTTGATTTGATTTGAATTTATGGAAATCTATTGCTTAGGCATTGAAATATCCAAAAAAATGGAAATCTATTTGTACTAACATTTCTATGACAATGTTGCCAAGATATTGAGAGCTGAACTAAATTCTTTTTTTTTTTTTGGATGTTAGATTCCTTGTTAAATTGCTTTCTATTTTTTGTGTTTTGTTGTTTCCACTTAATTCGAGTAATGCTTGGCAGATGGAACCCATTCAATTTGGTCCTATTGATGCGTACGTATTATCAGACCAAGGTAATCACATTTCTACAACAATATGGAATGGCAGGGAATCAGGTATTTACAGATGTATTCCCGCTAACCCTAAGAAGGGATTTTGAAATTGAATGATAGGCAATGCGAGAGTGTGAAATTGACTGGCCTCCATCATCTATCACAGATTAGCCACATGCGAATTGACCATTCTCTGATAAGTGCATTAATTAAAAGGTGGAGGCCAGAAATAATTATCTCATGTTGCATGCAAAACATAATTATATGTTTGTCGATACGTGTCCCTGGAGAACCAAGTCTGACAAAAGTCGTATGGGTTGAGACCTCTGACCTTGATTACCGCTAACGCATGAGAACATGGGATACCAAGTACATCCCACTTCTGACATGTACAAGTATATTTGTCAAGTAAGACGACGTCTACATACTCTCCAGGTGAATGAACTTGATATTCCCATTGACTGGCTGGATGCACTCCCAATCGACGTGAACGTTCTAACTGCATGTTCATGACCTGTTCAGCATAATTGGTCATCCTTGTTTCCAGCATTTGTGATTTCAACCGTCGATCTTCAAAAAACTCCATCAGCTTGGCGCGTATTGTTTCAACTTGTTTCGCTATAGGATATTCCTTCAGCAAAGCGTTCGTACATTTAGCAATGTTCTGAGTGAGCATATCATACTGTCGGCCCCTTACAAATGCATTTGCCCACTGCTCTTTTGGGATGTTGTCAATGTACTTGTATGTTTCCTCTGAAACGGTTCTTATATCAGCCATCCATTTTTCATACTCGCATGCTCTATACGTTTTTGCCGCTCTCCAAAACTTAGCCACGATAGCTTTATCCTTGAATCTTTCAGCAATATTTTATGCAACATGTCGTACACAATGACAATGATATGCATTTGGGAACCTATTGGAAACGGCTTGCACAAGTCCTTTTTGCCAATCAAAGACAATGGTCAAATTATGTGTAGGACGGAATGCAACAGAAAATGCCGCAAGGATCCACTCCTTAGAATCTTGCCGCTCAATTTCAGCTATTGCAAATGCAAGCGGAAAGAGTTTGCGGTCTCCATCATAAGTCACGGCTGTGAGTAAGACTCCAGGATATTTTCCGCGAAGATGGGCACCATCGACAGCAATTAATGGTCTTAGGGATGAGCGAAATGATTGTATGCTAGATCCAAATGCCTAGAAAAATCTTAAGAACGAATCATCATCTTCCTTAATCAGCACCGTAAAGCTGTCAGGATTTGTCCTCTCCAGCTCTAGGCAATAGCTGAAGGACTCTTCGTATGAACCCCGTATATCAAGCATCGCAATTTCTTTTGCTTTCCACGCCTTCCTGTAACTAAGTACCACACCAAATTTCAATTGAAAGTTAGTAATAATTTCCTTCGGTGTGTATGAGGGATGGTGTCGAATTCGTTCCTTGATCCACTTAGCGACTAAAATTGATATAGCTTGCCTATGTCCCATCCCCATCGTTTGTTGTGAACAACAATGACTGCCGTTATATGTCCTCTCTTGAAACTGTGCTCCAGAAGCCACAATCGAAGCGTGGATACGGCAGGGACAAGTAAGATCAGTATATCTTGCAGTGACTTCTGTCTTGCTCGTTTGCAGATGCTTGATAGCAAAATTTTTGTGCATTGCAAATTTTGCCAATGTTTCTCTGAATGAATCACGATCCAGAAATTGTCTTCCCTTCCACATGTCATGTTGGAAATTCTCTACATGCTCTTCATCAGTGTGCTCTAAATCATGAATTAAAGTGTCAACAATGTTATTGTCTTGTTTTGCATTAGATTTCTCTCCATTAACTTCTGCGACACATGCTCCATTATCTACCATGATAAAATGCTAGGTTTCACGCGGTGGAGGAGTAGCACATGGCAAGGGATTATTTAAATCGAACTGAATAGGTTCAATGCCCTATAAATCAAACATGCATAGTGGATGATCAATCATAAACACATTGATGGAAATAATATTCAGAAACTAAATCTCAAAAGTTTTATTGCAAACGTATTGGATTTAGTAATTGGAAAGGGACTGAGTTCATCCTCAAAGACACTTGATGGGTTTATATCAGCTTCATTTATGAACAATCTCTTCCTTAAGCCATTACTTCTTGTTACGTTATCATCATCTTGTTCATCATAGAGAACTCTTGATGGGTTTATATCAGCTTCATTCATGAATGATCTCTTCCTTAGTTTATTGCTTCTCGTTACCTCATCTTGTTCATACTCAAGAACACTTGATGTGTATCAGCTTCATTCAGGAACAATCTCTTTCTTGCACCAATACTTCTCGTTACCTTCTCATCATCTTGATCTAATTGAGATATTGTACGCCTACCATGCATCCAAATTGACTTAGCTATCAAAAAATTGAATAATAGATATCAAGCAGTAATGTGGTTTATTCCATACCTTAAACTTGGTGGTTGATGGTCTGTAGCAACGAAATCACTTCTATGGATATACAGAAAGATAGGTTCAACTCCATATCGAAATAATCTGAACATTCTCATGAAATCGTCATCACCTCTTAGTCCTACTAATGTGAAGTTCCGGCCTGTATGACATATGTATTGCATGTAAGGGTACCCATTTTTCATCTCCCAATTGGTTTCGGTTACAACCTTTTCTATTAGTGAATTGTAGGTTATGTTGCTATAGACAAAAACAGGCTTACACAAATCAACATCTGACATCCTAATAAAAATAAATAAAAATAAAATATATTTTATTAATAAAAAATTGCATGGGTTGTTATGAGATTTATAGTAATCCGTTGGTAATATGTAGTAATCATTGGATGAATTTTACCATCAAATCCGTTGTAGGAGCAATATAATGCCACAATATTAGTACTTATAAAGACTCAGAATGCCTTATTGTGAGTAACAACTTCATGCATTTTATTATAACATAGAAATTCAAAAAAAAAAAAAAAAAGTCTTCACAAATGGACTATTAAATAGCTTAATGGTGAAAGATACAAGATGAGGGGAGCAGTATATAAATAAAAAAGAACACATCAAATGCAAGAAGATGAAAAAAATAATGGATTTCATGGAGAGATCTAAATCTTAATAAGTGACTTATGGTTTCCATCATAAGAATCAAATCAGAAAAAAAGTTTATCAATACCACATTTCTGGGCTAACTTTGTAAGGCATTCAGAAATTTTATGGTCCCGCGTACCTGCTGTGATGAATAAGATGTATAAAGTGCGGATGAGAAAAGATGGAATGGTAATATCCAATCGAAACGGAGATGGAAACGAAGGTCTTCAGCGAAAATGGAGATGAAACGGACCTCCTTAGTGAAAAACTGGAGAAGATGAAACAGACTTTTTGTGGTGAAAACTGTGGTTCGTGATGGGACGGAAGTTGGTGAGAGTTCGATATCCTACAGGTCTAGGATATCGAAATGTGCGATATCCTACACCTATAGGATTTCGAACTCTGGGATATCCTAAGTCATTGGGATATCGAACTGTGCGATATCCTACCCCCATAGGATATCGCTCCAAAAAGGGTATTTTCGTCCCATTTTGTGCCTTTTTTATGTACGATCTTCCTTTAGGTAAATTGTAATGTTTCATCTTTAATGGGGTAATTCTCGGGTCTTGGGTCGTCCGTACGGTATTTTTCCCTATTTACTTTTATCAAAACTAGTGGTGCCCTGCATGTGCAAGGCACGTGCATCCATATACAACATACATTCATTTGAAAGTGTGGAGATAAACAGGTCGTTCAGAGGAATTTCGTCAAGTTGAAAGTGGGGTCCACTATGTGTAGAGAAATTTTTGCTCAAGCGGCTTAAGCACGACACTATCATCGCTTTTATTAAAAGGGTAATATAATAGATAATAGATATTAGAAGTCAATTTCAAAAAAGAAAAAAAGACAACACTTAACCCCCCAGTCAAAAGGATCCTTGAGGCCCATTTCCGGTCTATATTCTGTCTACTTGAAAAGCAAAACTTAACAAGGTGGAACCGGACCTGTTTAGGTCACGGGTCCAAAAAAAGGACCCGAACCTATTTACTTAGAGGGGCCTAAATACGGATCCAAACTCGATTTTTAATGGGTCGGAACCTTCGGGTAATCGGAGAATCGGAGACCCATTTACATCCCTATTACAAAGCATACTTGATAATACTTACAAAATCTTAAAAATGTACTTCTATTCTCGCCCATCCATAAAAATCTTATAAAATGGCATGTTTATTTTTAGTAAAGTTTTAGGGTAGAAATCCTCTCCTCTTCCTCTATCCACCTCATACATTATATATGCACATCTAGATAAAACAAATGTAGTAAGGTGAATTGCTATTTTTTTTTAGAATGATATTCCAAGACAAAAAATAAAAGAGCATTTTGTATATACCCCCCTAAATCTTGTAGTATTTGTAAATAGGCCCATGCATTCTCTTTTTAATACCTTTCATGTCCCCAAAATCAATAGTCATCTAACCACCATAGGTTTTTAGAGCGAAATGACACTTTTGTCCATCTCTTTTATCTTTATAGCATAATTTCAAAAACTTGTGCTTAAATTTTTTTTATTATAAAAGCATGTAACATTAACAATTGCACTAAATGGGAGAGAATACCCCTACATAAATTCTTTTTTTATTAACGCGGGGCTCATTTCATTAAATTCAAATTGATCATGACGACAATCAATACTTGTAATTATAACCGACTATGATTTATCCAATTCATACATGACCCACCGTTGGATTGATGAAACTTTTAAAATACATGATTATGCTTCATGTATAGGGAGTGTAAAAGAAATATTGGGGGAAGGGCAAATGTAAAATAATAATAATAATGATTTTTAGAATTTGTGACGGGGGGGGGGGGGGGGGGGGGTGGTGTTTAGCTCTATATAAAGGAAATATTGAGGGAAGGGGCAAACGTTAAAATATATATATATATATATATATAGAAACTTCTGAGTGGGGGCTTCAGTCCTCAAGCCCTTGTAGTTAGGTCCACCCTTGGTCATGGACATGTGAGAGTTATTAAGCGAAACCATTGGCACTTGAGATAAAATAATGATATTTTTATAAATAATAATATACTGATTTTTATTTAATGGATGTGAGGGCAAAGCTGTCATTTATATAAAAAGTCTACACAAATCTCATGGTGGCTGCCGATTCTTATTAGGAATATTGATTTTGGGGACATGAAAGATATTAAAAAGAAAAGGCAGTGGCCTATTTACAAATACTAAAATCTCAGGGGCTTATTTACAAATCCTATAAACCTTAGGGGGGTATATACAAAAAGCTCAAAATAAAAAGAGCAAATCTTCTATTTCCACCACTAATGTTAAGGCTGAAGTCACTTTTAGGCCTTGTTTGGTATCTCTACTATGAATCCAAGAGTGTCATTCAAAATAAAACCATAAAAAAGAGGCTAAAGCTCTTATTTTAAAAGCCTAAAAATGGGCCTTTCATCTTAAGAGGATTTACCACCACTTCTCCAAAGCAAATTGAGTGTAAAATTATATACCAAATGCTCTTATTTTTCAAACATATAACTACTTTAGAGATTTAAACAAATAGAGGTTGAAAATAGGGGTTCAAATCTTTTCAAAATGTCAGAGAAAGCAAGATTGTCAGGAAGGAGCCTACCTGGTAGGGGTGAAAGATGTTGGGAAGTTCCCACATTCCACATCGCCAAGTAATAGGCTTGACAAAGCTTCATATACATATTTTGGGTCTTATACCTATCAGTTTAAGATTTTGAGTTTTTATTATTCTTATGTAACCCACGTGGTAGGCCAGCCCATGAGATTTGTTGGGCACACACGCAAGAAGAGTAACCCACATGGCAGGCCAGCCCATAAAATTTGTTGGGCATACATACGAGTGGAGTATTGGAAAAGTCTTCCATTCCACATTGCCCAAATATTAAGCTTGACAGAGCATCTCGAGCACCTAGATTGCGAGACATCACGTGGGACATCTATTTTAGTTGGTCGAGAGAGAGGCATCTAATTACTTTACTTGCAAGTTGGGCAATGCCAATCGGACAAAAGCATAACGTGAGGAGTGCACAGTTAGGACAGTCGTTCAATCGGAAAATATATATAGAGCTCAGAAAAATTAATGTTAAATGTTTGCTCAAGCCTATGTTTTTTTATTGGGATTTCTAGGGGGATTCGATGTGTTGAAAGTTCTATGATATAATGCCATGGTTGGTCCAAACAATTAGCAAATACTTTAATGCTGTTTTGGAAGCGCTTTTATATATATGTCCCGATTATATTAAAGTTCCTGAACCTGAAACGCCAACACCGGCACATATTGCTTCAAATCGAACATTCTACCCATTTTTCAAGGTAATTAAGTAATTAATTCATCAACTATTTTCTTAATTCTTTATGAAAAAATATTTAAATTGTTAATGATTGCACAGGATTGTATTGGTGTTATTGACGGCACCTATGTTCCAGCATGGGTCCCAGTTAAAGATCATCAACGTTATCGTTGTAGAAAGGGATTCATTGCCCAAAATGTGATGGCAGCTGTAGGTTTTGACATGCTTTTTCAGTTTGTATGTGCTGGCTTTGAAGGCTCGGCCAATGATCAAAAAGTCCTTTCGGATGTTCTACAAAACAGAGGAATATATAATATGCAAGTTCCAGAAGGTAAATTGTAGTTCTGTTTTACTTATATATATATTTAAGTAATATATATTCTAAACTTGTCATTTTAATTCTTAATAGGAAAGTACTTTCTTGTTGATGCTGGATATGCTCATAAGCGAGGTTTTATTGGACCCTATCGTGGAACCCGATATCACTTAAAGGAATATGGACCTCAAGCATTAGCTCCAAGGACGTCGACTGAGCTTTTTAACCTTCGTCATTCAAAACTTCGAAATGTTGTGGAAAGAACATTTGGCCTGTGGAAGGAACGATTTCCTATTTTGACGCATATACCACGGAATTATCCTGTAAAAACACAAGCAAAAATTGTAAATGCTTGTGCTGTAATACATAATTTCATCATGATGCGAAATCCGAACAATGATGAATTATGCCAACGTCATTTTCATGAAGTGATAAATATTGACCAAGAAGACAATGAAGATGATGTAGTTGAGGACGAGTCTGGCAGCCAATATGCTTATCGCCTCAGAGATATAATAGCATCAGATATGTGGAATGCATCAACAAATAGAAGAGCTAGTGCAGTGCAAATGATGCAGTGAATTCAATTAAATAAGTACTAGATGCAATGAATCTTCTTTTTCATGGGTGAACGTAATATCATTTTTTGAAATGAAATCCGAAATATATATTTTGTGAAGATGGAGTTCTTCTATTTTGAAATATTTATTTTGTAAGGTAGAGTATACCAAACATGTTGGAATGTATTTTGTGAAGTTGATCGTTCATATAAATTTATATTTTTGAAAAGTATATTTTATGTTAAAAGACATGTCTGAAAGGATCTAAAATGCAGATGAAACTTTTGATATAAAATAGGCTTCTTTTTTTCTCTTGTTCATATTATTATAGTAGAATTTAATTTAATAATTAACTAATTAATGTTCACAATATCATCTAATGAATTTACACATGTCATTGAAACAAATATGGTAAAATGAGTCACATGTGTAAATGATGTGAAAATGATGTTATTATACAAACGTTGTAAAAATAAACGCATGTGTAAACCTTACATACTCAAAATTTGAGTATTCATCATTTACATGTGTACATTATATTTACATATCCCACGCGTAAAAGACAAACGACCCCTAAGCGCAAATGCCATGGTTGGTCCTTAAGCGCAAATTCCATGTTTATTTATATAAGATTATAAAATTCAACAATTAAGAAGCCTCAAATGACTTTTGAAATTTCTCGGGCCCAATTTTTACTTTCAATCTAGGTTGGGTGACGTTGGATTGATCATGAGGTCACTCACTTTATATCATATAATGATAACATGTTTTAAAAATGGTCAATTTGACTGCTGACTGTCTTGCTAAATTTCTTTTTTACCTCAAATGAAGAAAGGACAATTTAAAATGGCTATCCAGTACTGATGGTGTGCTCTGTTTCGATGGCCTATATTACATTAAAGTTCTAATGTATGATCTCATTGTTGAGAGGGAAAAAAAAAAAAAAAGGAACCAAGTCAGACACAGGTCAAATATGTAGGGAATCATTCAGTGTAATTAAATACCAATCAACATCTCTACATATAAATGGAGAATATAACTGAGTCAGTCAAGTTGACCATGATCAGTTATCTACATCACTGGGCATAAAAGATCCGGAAAGATGACTGCTACTATTGGCATCCTGTGTAACTATTTGTTACCCTCTGTAGATGATTAAAAGTAAATAATATACCTTACACAGATTGCCTACTCTAAAAGCACAAGGCAAGAAGACAATGTGATATACATATACTAACCAATAAATAAGACCATAAACCTATATAAATAGGGATGAAACTCTAAACTAAGGAGCTTAGGAGAGAGAGCACATCAATTATAAACATTATCGCTCATGGTACTGATTTACATATGTACATATGTGGAGAACCCATTCGGTTTATCGCTTTAAGCAAATTTCCAACATGCTGTTTTCTCCATAGATTAGAATACCTGTAAGTTATAATCAAAAGGAAGGGCTCTTAGAAGTGGGGCAATGTTCTCATATGAGAAGACTCCATATGAGCAATATGTAGTCCGGCTCATGGGTCCCACTTAAGGTGCCCTCTTATTAGTCGGGTGTGGTACATGGAAAGTTGCCCACTTAAAAACTCAGACTTGTAAGATAATCCTTGTCCTTGGTTTTAAATTTATAAACTTTAGCGGTCTTTTAACCTTAGATTTCTTTGAGATTTAATCCAACGGACTAGGGGCGGACCTAAGTTATTCGGACCTGGGGCGCTCCAGGTTTGATCCAAAATGTCTTGAAGGTTGCATGTATGGGGGCCATGCCCCATTCCAGCAAAGTTATTGCCCGCACCATTTTCCTGTTCTCGAAAGTTGCTATTTCATACAGACTCATACCACATATATTGAAACCATTCATATGCAATTAGGGTTTCTCGTTTCTATAATGTTATTAGTCTTTTTTCTTCTTTTAGTTTTTCCTAATATGATGTTTATGTCAATGAGGTTTGATTTATGATTGTTATATATATTTTTATTTGTTTTTCCATCCTTGCTTTATGTAATTTATGTTTTTCTATTTTTCCCTCAATGATAATGACCAAATACTCCAATTTTTCCCCAAAATATCTTACTTTGGATTTTGTATGATTTATTACATGGTCTTGAGTTTTAGCTACTTTTTTTTTTATTTCTTGTTAGATTTTCTGGAATTGGTTTTTTTTTCTTTAATCACAATATGATGTTTATGATTATGCTGGTCTCATTTGGATTCATATGACTCTTAGGAGCTTAAGGAAACAATCAAAGATGTATTATTTTTGTATGATAATTATTTTACTTTTTTTGGAGATCTTTATAGTTTCTTTATTATTGTAGTGTGGTTGGTAGTTTAATTTTCATCCCACTGATCTGAATAAAAACTAATTTCTTGAGGAAATGGTTGTTGTAGTTAAAGACCTTATGTAAGAATCGAGTGTTAGTATCATGATATTAGTTCTTTCAATAATTTTTCAATAAATAAAAATAAAAAATCATATCCTTAAACCATACAATAAGTGGAGATTATTGATAGTGGGTGTTGACTTTGACCTTTTCAACTGACCATTGTCCGCCCCACCCAAATGAAATTCCTGAGTCCGCCACTGCAACGGAGTATCAATGTTTGATGATAGTGAACTTCGGGCTGGTACCAGATTATGAGGGGATGAGAGTGTGAAATGGCATTCAATGATCCAAGGTGGCCCCATGGAGCTGGACTCCATATCCAGTAGCACTTAGGAGAACATTTTTGTATAGAAGGGATTAATACATAAAAAAAAAAAAAAAGCAAGGAGAGGCTATTAAAAGCATGAAAGTTAACGTTTCTTTTTAAGAAACTATGGGGTTTTCGAATCATTCTTTAACCATATGGTTGGACTTACCTTTGTTCGATTGCTTGATGACCCCACCATTGAGCTAATTAACCTTTCTTTTGATGAAACTATGGGGGTTTTCGAATCATTCTTTAATCATATGGTTGGACTTACCTTTGTTCGATTGCTTGAAGATCCCACCAATGGTCACTGTCACCTTTAAGCCAGTCAATCTCAACCGTCCAAGACTTGCGTGGGCTTCTAGCTATATGAGCAATCTCAGTGTCCTTGTATAACGCACAGCACAAGAGGAAATCACCATTCACCACCCATCAGCTGAAGAATCTCAAGTCTTATCTTGTCCAATCTTCCTACTGCCAATCATCAGGTATGTGATCATCTCAATCCTGGATACAATTTATTTCATTACTTAATTATTATGATGTGAGAACTTCTGACGTTTCTTTTATATTTTTATTTCCTTTTGTTATTGTTAAATTGTGAGAACTCATACTTTTCTTTTGAAAGGATTGAGATTTTTTTCCTTCAATCCTAGTTTACCCTCCTAAGTTGCCCTATGACAACTCAAAACTTCAAAATCTTCGATTAAACAGAAAAAATTCACCCATACCGAGGGGTTGCCTAGTTGGTTATGCATCTCACATCTCAACCTGATTGTCCAGGATTCGATCTTCCTTCCTCATAGTTGGAGCTTCTAATGGGTGATGGGTCCCAAGTCCTTACTTGGGTACCAAAATAAATAAAATAAAAAACAGAAAGAGATGAAAATTTTACTCCAAAATAAGGAGAAAAACAGATCTCTCATTGATGATCATCGTGAATTAATGTTGAGAACTTCTGGCTTTTCATATCATCATCTCAATCCTGGATACAATTTATTTCATTTCTTACTATGATGTGAGAACTTTTGGCTTTTCTTTTTTCCTTTTGTTATTTTTAAATTGCTGCCCTATCAAAACCAAAACTTCAAAATCTTCAACTAAATAGAAAATCTCACCTACAGCGATGGGTTGTAGTCGGGTGCTCCTTGGTTTCACCCCAAAACAATGGGAAAAGGCAGTTGATCTCTTCCAGTTCTTGATGATCATAATGAATTAATGTATGTGTTTATTCAATCCACGGTAGAATGTCGTCAATCTTTAGGATAAAGCTGAAATTGATAGTCCATTTAAAGAGTCCATAATATATAATAAAACCTTAATTACAAGAGTCCTCCTCGCCCTTAAACAAGAAAGATTTAAAAAAAAAAGAAACCTTGCCAAGAAAAAGGAAAACTAAAAATCATGTTATCTGGTGGAAAAAAAAATATTGTAGCCGAATGGGAGAAAAAAACTCATATCTTGTAGCGACACCACATGTTCTATGTTTTTAAGATGATTTTTTGAAAGACCAAATTTTTTAAGATGATTTTTTTGAAAGATCTTCATCTACAAGCAGATGGCATACCGTGGCCCATACCGTAGGGCCCGCTTGAATAGATTTCTATGGAAGAGAGTGGGATAGATAGAAAGGTCTCCTCATGGAAAATGGTGGACATGCAAAAGATCAGCAGCCTCAAATCATTCTAGCCCTTGCTTTTAAGACCCTTAAGTCTTAATGGTCTTTTAACCATAGAATTTTTTGAAGTTTGATCCAACGGTTGTGAATAGGCCAAAGAGTATGAAATCCGGTATGGTGCCAATCATGCATATTGGATGTTTGGTAATGACGCAAATTGTCGTTTTCAAGTTAAAACCAAATTTTTAAAGAAATTAAAGAGAAATAATCAAGGTCCTAAAATCGCTACAATTTACTTTAATATTTCTCTAAAATCTATAAGATCCCTATAACTTCTCTTATGAGTTTCCATCTTTATCAAAAAAAATTATTATCATTTACATTTACTAATTTAACTAAATAGCAAATATGCAGAATCAAAGAAGTAATGAAATACAGTAAATTTAAGATGTTGGACCAAGTAATAGATATCTAGTCTTCCAAGCATGAGCGTTTTTTATAAATAAATTCACTCTTCGTACCATCAACTATTCAGATTAATTATTCTTTTATATATTTCCTTCTTCATCGCATGTTAGATTATTCATAATTATTCTCTAACTTTTCCATTTTGTTTGACTCGTTATTCTATGTAATTGAGTCATTCTTACAATATCATGTATTAGATAATTGAGGATTTTACTGGAAAATACACAGTATTTGTCCGTTGCACCTGGTAGTGCCTCGAAATATATTCACTACGGGAGCATTCCTCCCGCCACTTTTTCTTCTTTTTTTTTAGTATTTTTGAGAGTGACGATAGCGTCGTTTGAAGATGAAATTAAGTGACGCTATCGTCACTCATCATCTCCCATCTATTGTTCCTCGTCTCTTCCTCATCCAAGTCTGCCATGAAGGATCTTGAGGTGAGCTTTACATAGTATCAACCAGAAGCTGGAGATCATTTCCATGTGTTCGTACATGTGCGTGGAACTCACATAATTTCCATGTGTTCATGCCCTAATCGTCCATTCCTCTCCTCTCACAGAACCCTCAGCCTCAGACTCATACGGTGAGGGAGAGAAGCCGAGGGCGGCGAGAGGAAGCCGGTGGTGTAGAGGGCGGAGCTCCCGCTGCCGTCGCTGAAAAAAGTTGGTCTCCTCTGCCAGAGAAGAAGGTGATCAGAGTTGATCTCCAAGTGGGCCACGACCTAGTTCATTTGAGAAGAAGTCCCAGATTCGAACTCTGGTGGATTTGGCCGAAGAAAAAGCAGCAGAGAAGAGGTCCCAGATCCATCGCTACCGCTCGCCATCTCCAGCCACAGAGAATATCAGAGCAAAGCTCCCATTGTTACCCAATCGCAGACTGATCGGAGAAGAAGATCAAGTGAGATCAGTTAGAGATCTCAGAGGTGGGCCACGCTTGACTTTGTGCAAAGGATTACGTCGCTGGACCTGCGTTTTGTCGTTGCCGCGGAAGATGAAGAAGAAGAAAAGGACCTAAACCCAAACCCTGATCGGTCGTATTGGAGAAGACGAACCAGGGGTGGTTTTTTTTTTCCACCCAATTTCTTTTATTTTCAAAAAGGCCCTCTCTTTTTTCCACCTAAACCCAAACGCTATTGTCACTCATCATCTCCCATTTGGTAGAGGAAGGAAGAGGAGAGAAAGGAAGGGGAAAGGAAGAAAGTGAAAAGGAAAGGGAATGAGGGTTTCAAAAAAGCCGACTAATCTTCACACTGGGTGACGCTAGAGTCACTCATTTTATATTGGAAAAAAAACCAAATGGGGTTGTGTGGTGCGATTTCCAAGGCACTACCAAGTTCAACATGTAAATACTGGGTATTTTCCAGTAAAAACCTCTAGATAATTTTACTTATTGATTTTTGAAGTTAAATTTTAGAGGGATTTACAGGAAAAAAACTCCAAAGAAGGGCACTACACATGAATGAACCTAGTAAACTCTTTTAAACAGAAAATGAATTAATTCCTACTTTTTTCTTATCGTTTTGCGACATGGTCGATATCGACCCTCATACGAAACTGCCTTATATCTGGCGCAAGTCTGCTTTTTTCTCTTTATCGTGTTTTGTCTCTTTCTTGCAATTGTGCTCTTGCGAATTCTCTTTTTTGAAATACAATTGGATTGCTCCATCACAGTGGTGGTTAGACTCCATTAAGAGATTGGTACATGCATTGATCATCTTTTATATTGCATTAGCTACCCTAAAACATGAGCTCCAAATCTCAGTGATCTAAAATCAACACGCCCACATCATATATCCCACCATCACCTACATACAATTGTGAGAGAGTTACAATGGTGTTATTTGCCTAGAAGCCAAAAAAAATAAGAAAGAGGGAGCTCAACAAAACAATAAAACCCACAAAAATAATATGATTCATAAAATGCAGAGAAGATCCAGGCAGCCAAAACTGGAAAAATCCAAATCCCATAATTTATTCAAAAGGCCAAAGCCATAACACGATTCCTTGGAAAGCAATGGGGTTAAAACAGGTAAAATAAGAATAACCCCATTTCGCTGTGTTACCTGTGTATATCACAAAACCCTCAAAACATAACACGATTCCTTCATGAAAATAAAAACACAAATCCCAAAAAGTATTGCAAAACCCAACTAGAAAATAGTAGTACTGAGATCCATTTACATAACCTAAACCCTAAACGTATGTTGTTATTTTAACTAGCTAAAATCGAAAAAGTAAGAATAAACAGTCCATCATCAAACGAAGAGAATACAAAACATATAGAGAGAGAGAGAGAGAGAGAGAGAAGATGTACCTCCATGTGAACCACCTTTGAAAAAATGGCACCAAAAGCTACCTGGGACCTCTGGCTAGGACCATCGGGGAGGGGGTGTCGACAACGACAAGGGGAACGGCGGGAAAGAGAGAATGCAGGGATGGTCGATATGGCCCGTTGGCCTTTAGTAGATACGAAACCATCCCAAGAAAAAAAAGGGGGAAAAAAGCACTATACCAACCTGTACTTTGGAATTTTTGCAGAGTACACCCTGTACTTTGGTATTTCGGACTAAACCTACCTGTAGTTTTAGTTGACTTGCAAATACAAACGGCCGTGACGGAATAGAGGAAATGGTGAATTTACCCTTCCATATATAAGATCCCTATTCGCATGATAACTTCATTTTCCCATTTTCATTTTGCTGTTAGGGTTTACAGTGTCTTACGATTTTGGGTGATTACATCATCCCCTCTCCATTTGATCATCTCCTCTCCATTTTGGGCGATTTTCATCTCCATCTCCTGCAACCCATCTCCCTCAGCCCATCATCTCACCACACAGAACTTGGTTTCCTCCACCACAATCTACGCAGATCTCTACATCTCCCTTCTCCGTTCATCGCAGACGAACGCAGCACCTCCTTCTCCTCGCGCCGCCGGACGCCTCCCCCTGCGCAGGTACACACCTCCATCCCTGCACACAGTTCGCATTACCTCCGCCCCCTGCACTCCGCCTGCACACACGCACTCTCCCTGTACTGTCTTTCTCTCTTTCCTTTTCCTTTTCTTTCCTCACTTCCTCTTCTCTTCCTCTCCCCACTTCTCCTCCCCTGCATCTCCTTCCTTCCTTTCTTCTCTCCTTTCCCATCCCTCTTTCTTCTTTCTTTTTCTCCCTCTTCTCTTCTTCCTCCCAACCGCTGCGTTCCCACTGCGCAATCCCTCTCTCTTCTTTCCTTCTCTGCTTCTTACTCTTCCCTTGCCACAGCCCCTGTACCCTTTCCAACCCACTTTATCTTTAGTAAATGGCTCACAAGGTAACATTTATACAGTCAATCCTCCTGCTCTTAAAATAACTGGATGATGACCCCTAAACACTCATGCCTCATTGTGAATGAAATACTATCTAGCCACATAAATTTCCAGAGGTGTTGGACCAGCTCCACAGCAGTGACTTGGTGAAGTGGGTCTAATGTATGCCTCCCTAATTCTGTTTAATTTACATGACTTTGGAATGTACTAAAAAATCAATCACATCCAAAGCTTTTAGTACGATCCAACTCACTTTCAGCCCGAGTTACTTCGGAAAAGTTGGACAGTAAATGGATTTTAGGTTTTTGCTATGAATCCAACCTAATTTGCCCTGAGTTTCACTTTCACCCCTATATTATAATCTGATTGTCATAAGTCAAAATTTAGTAGTGGGATAATCACCATAAACAAACACGCACAGGCATGTACATGTTTCACATGTAACCAACTATGAAAGAGTCATACTCTCTCAAGTGGGAGGGTTTGTGCTAGTTGGCCATTGTGTTATATGGTGAGTTTTAGTCAAGATGAATGATCGAGTGCCAAAAATTCCTTATCTTGTCTATTTTTATGATTTTGAACAAATATCCTAGTTTCATAGCCCTACGTGCATGTATTTTGTTTGAGGGTTTGTCCGATGTGCATGATTAATATGAAGTGTGAATTAGAAAAGTGATCTTTCTTTGTCTGATATGGTGAATGGGGATGTCTTTTTTGTAATGTTCATAATGCTTGAAAAGTGTAGGACCTTGATAAGATAGTACACAGGTGAAGTAAATGTGGATTCAAAAACCCATCTAATCTTCTTTGTATATTTCAGATTCTTAAATGCAAATTAGAGACCTTTGTTTTCATGGCTTTACATAAATGGGTTTTGTTTGGAATTCGGGATTCTTGCTCTGAGGATCTACACTTAGGAGATGAGATCCAATTCATCATGACTCATGTCTATATAATTTTTCTGCTCTTTGTTCTGCTCTTTTAAGCTTTGGTGGCAAATCTGATTGGGGAGGAAGGAGGGGGAATGATGGTGTGGATCATTTTTCCTCATTCTCCCTTTTTTATTTGATTGGATATGCATTTTGAATACTAAAGAAATTGCATTGCCTTAACATTACGTGCACTGTTCTAAATTCAGGGTGGTAGGTGGAATGGATAATTATTTCAATTTCCCAATATTTTCACAGGTGTAGTGGGATATCATGAATATGCCGAACTTTTCCGTTATTTTTTTTATTATTATTGATATTCAGATCTAACATAGCTATCAAACAACGTAGCTTTGGAGATACTTAAAAATGTCAATTTGTTGGGTTGAGTTCGAAATTGAAGACAAAAGAACTGAAAAAAAATTCATTAACATTGACAATATTTTTTTTCATTAAAATATTCCAACTGATACATATGATCATGGTCTTTCCAACCCATCTACAGTGATGGAAGCCATAAGTAGGTAGCAAACCAAAACAAACCAAGCTTTTCCCACTAGGTGGGGTCGGCTATATGGATTTGACGACGCCAATCAAATCTGTTTAGGGCCATGTCCTCCATTAGATCCATGTAGGCAAGGTCATGTTTAATAGTTTCTTTCCAACTTCTCTTGGGTCTCCCTCTTTTTCTCATACTCTTGGCAATCTCCATGCTTTCACACCTTTTAACAGGTGCCTCCGTCGGACGCCTTCTAACATGGCCGAACCATCTCAGTTGATTTTCTCTCATTTTATCTCCAATCGGTGTATTCCTACTTTGCCCCTAATCTCCTCATTCCTAATCTTATCTCTCTTTGTGATCCCGCACATCCTTCTTAGCATTCTCATCTCCGCAACTTCCATCTTCTTGACATGATTATGCTTTACTGCCCAACACTCTGATCCATATAACAATGCTGGTCGTACCGCCACCTTATAATACTTTCCTTTAACCTTGAGGGGGACTTTCTGAACACACAAGGCCCCGAAACACTCCTCCATTTGTTCCACCCGGCCTGAATCCTGTGACTTACATCAGTATCAATCCCTCCATCATGTTGCACCATAGATCCAAGGTATCTAAAGTTTTATTTCTCTACAATCTTTTGTGTGCCCAAACTTACTTCTATGTTACCAGGTGTCCTACTTTGACTAAACCTGCATTCCATATATTCCGTTTTGCATCGACTTAGCCTAAACCCTTTGTCTCTAATTTTTTCCGCCATAATTTTAGTTTAGCATTCACTCATTCTCTCGTCTCATCCACTAAAACAATGTCATCTGCAAATAACATACACCACGGCACCTGATCCTTGATATGTCTTGTAAAGGGCAAACAAGTCCGGCTTAACGCTGAGCCTTGATGCAGACCAATCGTGATAGGAAACTTCTTAGTTTCGCCGCCAGTCGTCCTTATAGCTGTCACGACTCTATCATACATATCATTTATCGCCTCAATATATGCGACACACACTCTTTTTTTTTCCAGAACTCTCCAAAGAATCTCCCTAGGAACCCGGTCATAAGCCTTCTCCAAGTCAATGAACACCATATGTAAATCTCTCTAACCTAGAGGTGTACAAAATGACCCGTAACCGACCCGACCCGGTAACCCGACCCGACCCGTGGGTCAATGGGTGGGTCACTCCACCCACAATTCTTATGCTCGACCCGACCCGACCCGACCCGTGACCATTGGTACGGGTAACGGGTCTCACGGGTCGGGTTACCGGGTGACCCGTGAACCCGTTTTTTTTTTTTTTTTTTTTTTTTTTTTTTTTTTTTTTTTTTTTTTTTTTTTTTTTTTGTAGAAGACCAAGGATAAAAATCCAAGAGATATGCCCACTTGTCAAGATGTGTTTTTAATTTCTCTTAGATGTAGTTCACCGACCAATTTCTAAATATTTGAGTTATTATATTGGTCTCATGTCTATGAACTCAAGGCCCATGTATACTATAATATATTTAGTGCGAGGAACATTTTATTTTATTCCTATCAACAGATTAAGGTGATCTCACATGAAAAATACGGTACGTTTTGAAGCCTTATTAGTTATTACATTTATTTGACATCAGTTTGTTTAGATTTGTTAATCTTGAATATTTTGTTGATTGTATTTAATCATTTAATTGGTGACCACTGAATTAATGGTCAAGATGAGAGTGATTACGTAGTTGAAATTGGACGTGGTTTTCGAGTCAAACCGCAACTACTTTTTTTTGTACACCCATACCCATGGTACAAAAGAAGGCCAGCAAACAACCGCAACCACTTTTTACTTTTACATAATTACATCTAATCACTTTTAGTTCTCTAACAATTATCTGAAAGTTATTTACATAAACAATTTGGTCTTCTACATGAAGAAAGAAAGAAAGAAAAAAAAAAAAAAAAAAAAAAAAAAACTGACCCGAACCCGACCCGTAACCCGTTGACCCGTGACCCGTTGAACCCGTGACCCGTTTGACCCGTGACACAAACGGGTCGGGTTCGGGTGGGTTTTCACCCACAAAAAGTTCGACGGGTCGGGTCGGGTTTGACCCGAAACCCGCGGGTTTCGACCCGTGAACACCCCTACTCTAACCCTCTCTATACTGTTCCATTAACCTCCTCAGGAGAAAGATAGCCTCCGTGGTTGATCTCCCAGGCATGAAATCAAATTGATTCTCTGAAACATTTGTTGTTCTTCTTAGTCTTCTCTCAATAACTCTCTTCCTCATAATTTCATCGTATGGCTCATCAATTTAATCCCGCGGTAGTTCACACAGTTCTGAATATCTCCTTTGTTCTTGTATATGGGTATAAGAATACTTTTCATCCATACTTTAGGCATCTCCTTGCTCTTTAGCACTACATCAAAAAGCTTTGTCAACCAACTAATGCCATCCTCCCCCAAGCACCTCCAGACCTCAATAGGGATACCATCTGGCCCAACCGCTTTCCCATTCTTCATTCTTTTCAATACTTCTTTAACTTCTTCCCTACTGATTCTCCTATAGAACATATGATTCGCTTCTTCTCTAAAAGTGGTAAGTTACCCCAATTGTATGTCACTACTACTGCTTTCGTTAAATAACTTGTAGAAGTAGCTCTTCCAACGCTCCTTTATCTCCTCTTCCTTTACTAATACCTTTTCATCCTCATCCTTAATGCATTTAACTTGGTTTAAGTCCTTAGTCCGCCGATCTCTGGTTTTAGCAAGCTTGAATATCTCTCTTTCGCCTTCCTTAGTGTCAAATAACCTATATAGCTCTTCAAATGCCTTTGCCTTGGCCTCACTAACTGCCTTTTTTGTTTCTCTTTTTGCTTCTTTATACCTCTCCAAGTTCGCTTCATTTCGGTCCTTTTGCCAAGTTTTAAGGCACTCTTTTTTAACTCTTATCTTGTCTTGGACGGCTTCGCTCCACCACCATGCCTCTTTCTGAACCGGAGCACCTCCTTTGAATTCTCTTAAGACTTCCTTCCCTACCCCCCTAATACACTCTGGTACCTTATCCCACATATTATTTACACTCTCATCTATTGCCCAAACATCTTCCTGTAGTACTCTTTCCCTTAAAGCTAGTTGTTTATCACCTTTCAGGTTCCACCATTTAGTCCTTGAGCATTTATACAACTTCTTTTTTCTAATCCACCTTTGTAGATGCACATCTATGATCAACAACCTATGTTGGGAAGTCAAGCTCTCCCCCGATAGAACCTTGCAATCTTTACAAGTTAAACGGTCTCTTTTCCTAGTTAAGAAGAAGTCAATTTGTGTCCTCGATGAGCCACTCTTATAAGTCACCAAATGTTCCTCTCTCTTCCTAAAAAAAGGTGTTAGTTACCATGAGATCATAAGCCACTGAAAACTCCAAGATATCCTTCCCTTTTTCATTTCTATTATCGTACCCATGTCCCCCGTGTACTCCTATATATCCGTCTACGTCGCGTCGTACATGACCGTTCAAATCTCCTCCTATGAAGATCATCTCTCCTTGGGGTATCTCTAGTAGCACTCCTTCTAAGTTTTCCCAAAACTTCTCCTTATGTCCATCTCCTAAGCCCACCTGGGGGGCATAAACACTAATTACATTCACTATCTCTTCTCCTAACACTAACTTAATTGCAATAATCCTATCTCCAAAATACCAAAGTATAGGGGGTACTCTGCAAAACGGCCAAAGTCCAGAGAGGTATAGTATTTTTTTCCCAAAAAAAAAAGGGACGAAAGGAGCCGAAGGGACCCTTTTGTTTATAAGAGTTTACTGGGCCCTTACCTGTATAGCGCGAGCGCATGGGTTTTTTTTCCTAAATTCCTCTAAATCTTAATAATATTTTTATTATAAATTATATGTTAATATTTATTTATAACTTATTTAAATATTTCTATTTGCAATTTTAATTATTTTTTAGGGAAATTTTCAAAATAGGGCTCAAGTTTTTCTTAGATTTCAAATCAGTACGACAAAAAACTTACATATCAATGCAGGACTTAAGTTTTTCATATTCATTTCAGATCAGGACATCCGTCAATAAATAAGATTTTTCGGTGAGTTTCATCTCATTTTATTTTAAAATACCCAAAATGCCCTCCCAGAACCCATCCCTCCTCTCTCCCTATCCTTTCCTCTTCTTCTCTCCAAACACCAGCACCATCCTCTTCCCATCACCTCCCTATTCCCTCTAACCCATCTCCCAGGCCGGCAACACATCGACGGAACCAAACAGGAGCCACAATCAATGAAACTCTGCACAACCCATCAACCCTACACCCCTGCTCTCCTTTTTCCTCCATTCATCATTTTGCCTACAATCCACTTCATCTCCCACCAAATCATCGAAGACCAATATGAAAACGTTGGGCACCTTGGTGTTAGCAATGAGACACATTTTAAAATTTTTAATTTAGAAGGGCGATTTGGGATTCAAATGGGCAAGAACCAAAAGTGAATGGCCACCCATGATCCTTGACTCCACCTTTGGAATGGCCTCCTCTCTGAAAGGTGTAGCCCACTCCCACCCATTCATTAATGATTTTGATGGTTGTGAAGCGGCCAATCTATCTATGCACCGAGAGAAGGTGGGTTTGCAGTTGGGAAGGCCTGAGCCACACTTGGACTCAGCCGATTCTATTCCTGCAGAAAGTCTAAGCAGCAACAACCAACTGCAGATGTCTTATATCTCTTTCTGACATGTAAACTGCAGCAAACAGAGGCGGGCACCCTACGCAAGCTACATGCTAATGGTTGTTCCTTGGGGGGTTGCAACCATGGATGGAACTAAAATCTACTTCAGAAAATTCGACACATCAGTCGTCTATGGGCCATCAACCCATCGTCCCCAACATGCTCGGCAACACCCCGGACACTTGTTGAAACCGCTGCCCCTGGACGAATTTCAAATGGGTATTTCCATAAAAATCCCAAAAATGTCCTTTTTTTATGAGAAGATGGTCTTAGGGCTTGGATGGATGAGGAAGATGGGTGGCAGTCGAATATGTTGGTTGTTTGGTTAGGGGGATTGGAAGGTGTGGTTGCAAAAATGGAAGATAGGAAACGAAGGAAAAAAAGGGCATTTTGGGTATTTTCATTAAAATGGAGAATAAAAGAGTCCTGCTATTGGGACACAGATTTTTTCTTTTCCCACACACACACTTTAAAAAAAAAAAAAAAATTGTGAAATGACCTCCTTGCCCACCCTCTTCCTTTCTATCTCCCCCACCTCCCCTTTTCACCTCCGGCTCCGGCCGGCGCCGGCGCCGGCGCCGGCCGAACTCCTCCCCTTCTCTCTCTCTCTCTCCCTCTCCTCCCTCCCTCTCCCTCTCCCTCTCCCTTTCCCTCCCCACTGTTTTCTCCCTCTCCCTCCCCACTGTTTTCTCTCTTTCCTCCTCCCTTTAACATCTCACCTTTCTTCACTTGAAAGGCAGCATCATGGCTCTCAATGATCAGATCTTTCTTCGCCTTCCCGTACTGGAACATCACTGGCGGCTCAATGCGCAGCGCCTCGTAGACTACCGACTTGGTCAGCGGCATCTTCTCAATTGCCGACAGCGTCACCACCCCGCCGTTGGATTTCACGATGGGTCGGATCTCGTCAGCAAGCTGACGGTGCAGCTTCTCCCCCGCCAGAGCAACGTACTTCATGAGAGAAGGGAGAGAAAGAAGGAGAGGGAGAGAGATAGGGAGGGAGAGACCGGGAGAAGGGGGAGAGAACAGTGGGGGAGGGAGAGGGTGGGAGAGGGAGGAAACAGTGGGGAGAGAGGGAGAGGGAGAAAACAGTGGGGGAGGGAGAGGGAGAAAACAGTGGGAGAGAGAGAAGGGGAGGAGTTCGGCCGGGGCCGGCGCCGGCTGGCCGGAGCCGGAGGTGAAAGGGGGAGGTGGGGGGAGGGAAAGGGAGGAGGAAAGAGAGAAAACAGTGGGGGAGGGAGAGGGAGAAAACAGTGGGGAGGGAAAGGGAGAGGGAGAGGGAGAGGGAGGGAGGAGAGGGAGAGAGAGAGAGAGAAGGGGAGGAGTTCGGCCGGCGCCGTCGCCGGCGCCGGCCGGAGCCGGAGGTGAAAAGGGGAGGTGGGGGAGATAGAAAGGAAGAGGGTGGGCAAGGAGGTCATTTCACAATTTTTTTTTTTTTTTTTTAAAGTGTGTGTGTGGGAAAAGAAAAAATCTGTGTCCCAATAGCAGGACTCGAATAAAATCACCAGAATACCTACTTTCTTGCCAAATGTCCTGATTTGTAATCAATATGGAAAACTTAAGTCCTATATTGAAATGTAAGTTTTTTTATTGTCTTGATTTAAAATCTAACAAAAATATAAGCCGTATTTTGAAAATTTCCCTTATTTTTTATTATGGCCAACTGTGGGCATAGGCCTATTGTTTATGTTCCTTCCTACTTATACGGGTCAAAACAACGTGGCTTGGAAACCACATGCTTAAAAGAACTAAGACGTGTGAGACATCTTGAACCCACAAAATTGAATTTGAACGACCACTGTAGGGAAGGGGTCAAAGACGCATGGGACATCTTTTTATTTGGTCGAGAGAGAAGCATCCTCTTACGTACTTTACTTGCAAGTGGGGCCATTCCAATCGGACAAAAGCATAATTTGAGGAGTACATCTACTCGACAATCATTCAATTGGAAATATATGTATATATATATATATATATGGGAATGTTCACATGCATCTTTTCCTCACCATATGGTGAGACCATATGGTGAGGGACACCTCCCTTTTTGGAAATGAAAAGTACAAAACGTACTACAAAATGTACTTACATTTTGTACTTTTCATTTGTCCCTCACCCTATGGTCAGGGAAGGAGGCACATGAACATTCTCCATATATATATATATATATATAAAGTTCGAAGTAAATCTTAAATGTTTGCTTAACCCTGTGATTTTTATTGGGATTTCTGTGGGGAACTTGGTATGTCGAAAATTCTATGACATGATGTGTTAGGCAACTGAGCGCAAATGCCATGTTTATTTTCAACCACCTAAGAAGCCTCAAATGACCTTTGAGATTTTTAAAATTCTAACATCTTTCAGGGAACTTTAAAGGGCTTGTTTCTTTACTCGAATTTACAGAGTCCTTGTCATGAGAATTTTGAAATTCTCTGCATGGTGGAATTCCTGAATGTTCCCTTATGTATCCAAACATTCCACCAAAAAGCAAAAGGGGCTAGAATTTCTGAAATTTCAAATATCATTTGACACATTTTAGGTGGGAGAATTTTGAAATGCTTGAGAAGCAACATGACATTTGTAAATGCTAGGAGATAAGATGTCACATCACGTCTAAAAATCCTAACATGACAAATTATTGTCAGAAATTCTAATAAAGAAACATGCTCTAAATGCCTAAATAAAAATGAGGATTAAAGAAACCCACGTGTTTGAGAATTTAGAAATCCTCGATTCATGAATCCTCCAAATTCCAAGCCCTTAACTTGGGCCCAATTTTTACTTTCAAACTAGGTTGGATGGCGTTGGATTGAGGGCCCAATTTTTACTTTCAATCTGGGTTGGATGATGTTGGATTGATCATTCTAAGCCGAGGCAATAAAGAAATAAATAAAAATATATTTAAATTTATGTATTTCTTCACCATGTTAGTGGACAAAAAAAATTCTAAAATAAATAAATTGTGATCTTTAAGATACTAATTACCGCAAGTGCACGACTACCTACATGAGACAGTGGCAAGAATGGGTCGAACCCACATGAAGCTAATTAAAAAAACTTCTAAAATAAGGAAACTGATTAACTAATAATTAAGAAAAGTTTTTAATGAATTTGAAAATAAAAGGAAAGATGAAAACTACCAATTAATGAAAGTGAATAGAGTAACTTAACTTGTTCCAATTTTTACTTCAAATCAAAGACAAATCAATGTTTTTTATTTGGGAATTTTAACTTTTAAAATCCATCTTTAATTATAAAATCCAAAATCTAAGACTTCCTTCACCTCATAAAAGAATAAATCATCTAAGCATTATCCATCAAAAGTAAGCATAAAACATCAAAAGATCTAGATCTTAAGCATGGCATAATAAACCAAAGCATGGATAGTCAAAAATCAATTTTAATTTATTTTCAGAAATTAAGAATGCAGATTTGCCTAGGGCACGAAGACAAGTCTATTAATCACTAAGAACATAACATATGCAAATAAGTTAGAACTACTAGACAAATAAAAGACAATCACTTATCTTCATCCATCGCTCTAATCAAGAGAATTAGCCCGCCATTGCAAAGAATACTTCTTGATTTGTCATTAAAAATTGCATCTTTACAACTTCTCATTTACAATAATTATCCTTCAAAACTAGTCCTTGGACATGGCCCAAGGCTACCAAAACAAAAAAAACCTAATGGAGAAAATATGAAGGGAAGAAAGGAAAGGAGTGAATAGGAGATAGGGCTTGCCGTGAGATGTTTCCTCCCCGTAAGAAGAATGGGACGTCCCACAAAACTTGCCATCGTCATGTTGCTATTTCCAATTTTCCATACTATAATAATTGCAAGTGGAATTGACTTCTTGTTTGGCTAGAAGTATTGCTAAACCAAGCTCTTTAATTGCCCACCAAGACACTTGTCTAACCATCTCTTCTTTTATCATGGCCCACCAATCATGTGAATCTTCAATGGATATTTCAACATAAACTTCCATGTGTGGGCCATGTAGATGATGAAGCAGATGATTTCTGTGGGCCACATGGTCATGGTTTGACTTCCTGCATACTTCATACTTTGCAAGGCTAGGTGATGCTCCAATGTCTTGTTTATTGTTTTTTTTTCTTTTCCAGCCATCCATCTTTAATATGCATGTGGGTCATGTCCATATTATAGATTGATGAGTTGTATGGATGGAGGAAAAGTGGCAAGAGATAAGCGTGGGTTTAACGGATTGGAAAGAGATTAGGAAGAGAAAAACTAGGGAGTATAGAGTCCTAATGTCAGATTGCAGGGTTCAGACTCCACTTTAGGAAACTAAAAGAACCCATTTTACCAAAAAAATATAAATTTGAAACAAAAAAGGGAAAAAAAGAGACGCACATCCTATGGAAACCTAATGCCACGAAAACTAAAAATAAAATAAAAATTGAAATAAAAAAGGAAAAAAAAAAAAAAACCCACGGGCCACGGCCTATGGAATTCTAATGCCATGCATGAAAAGTTTAAGAAACCTAATACCAGGAAAATAAAAGAATCCAGCTGCTCCTGCATGCCTTTTGTTTGCTTTGAAAAAAAAAATCAGGATTTAAACATCTAGGCTCAGCAGTAGTGGTGACAAAGACCCTTTAACTTTGAAATAATCAGTTTTACCAAAAGAAATACTCAGAGTAATGAATACTTTGAAAAAAAATTTTATAAGATACAAACCTTACACCTTCATGATGGTTTTATATTCAAGTGAGAACTAGTTCTCACCTATTACATAAAACCTTTTTTGCGATGCCCAACTAGCAACCCATCAAAATATAGCAACCAATAGGGATCTCATGATAGTCATTAATCCCAAGGATTGACACACATCCGAATGGACTGAACCGTCCGACTGAGGGTTGAATATTTTTTTAAATATGAAGCCATTAAATTCCTTCCATCCCCCTGGTCCTATTCCCAAATAGTGCCCACAATTGGGCCCCACAAAAAAGGAACCAAGTCTGACATAGGTCATATTTGTAGCGATTCATTCAGTGTAATTAAATACCAATCAACATATAAATGGAGAATGAGTAAACAACCACTTCACATCTCTCTCTCTCCACATCATTAAATTTTATGTGTTCGTGAGTATTAAATTAACTAGATGGCATTTATTCTTTGCCTGATGTTATTTATGCCATTGTTCATCTGTACCTAATTGTCTTCTAGTTTCTTAACAGGCATGGAGATTATTGCACCAGGGCATTTATTCTTTGCCTGATGTTATTTATGCCATTGTTCATCTGTACCTAATTGTCTTCTAGTTTCTTAACAGGCATGGAGATTATTGCACCAGTTATAGAAATTGTAAAACTCTTATGGAGTCCTATTGGTCGCCGAATTGGTTACATTAAGAATCCCGAAAGGAAGATGGATGATTTGGAGAAAAATGCAACACCTTTGTTTAAACAATTGCTCGATGTGCAAGAAATGATAAAAACAGAACAATTGAAAGTTGCAACAGAAGAATGTCGCTACTGGATTGATGATGTGGAAAAGGCGAAAGGTGAAGTGGACTCCATTAACGCAAAACGCGAGGAAGACAAGAAATGTCTTGCAGGGTGGTGTCCTAATGTCAAATCTAGGATGGAGTTAGGCAAACATATAGAAGATATGATCCAGGAAATGAAAAATCTTGACAGTCGTCGATTGGCATTCGCAGGAAGGGAGTTTCGTGATGCACCGTTGCAGAGAGTTGAGCCACAAATTGTAGAAATTCATTCATCAACTGACCCCGAGCCTAGATTGCAGAAGATATTAGCGCTTATAGAAGATGTCAGAATCCGAAAGATTGGGATTTGGGGGATGGGCGGCATTGGCAAGACAAGAACTCTGAAATTGTTGAACAATCGACTGGTAGAATCCCGCATGTTTGACATCGTCATCTGGGTAACTGTCTCAGGGGAAGGAAGTCAAAGAAAGGTGCAAAATGATATTGCAGAACGTCTGAAATGTACTGAAAAAGATATGTCTGATGATCGACTAAGAGCAAGCATATATCACCGTTTAAGGGGGAAGAAGTTCTTGTTGATTTTAGATGATATTTGGGAAAGAATAGATTTGTCTGATGTTGGGATCCCAATTCTAAATCAGGATAATGGAAGTAAGGTCTTGTTGACCACTCGAGACTTTGGCGTATGTCAGCAGATGGAAACAGATGTTGAAATACAAATAGAGAAACTAACCGAAGGGGAGGCAAGGAGCCTCTTCAATGAAAAAGTTGGAGCTGTTGCCACGTCTCCTCATATCGAATCAATCGCCAGAGATATCGTTAAAAAGTGTGGTGGTTTGCCACTTGCCATCATCGTAATTGGTTCATCATTGAGAAGGAAGAGTGATGTTGCTGTGTGGAGGAATACGCTAAGGGAACTGCAATTACCATGTACATCTCAAATTAAAGGCATGGAAAAGGAAGTGTTCTCCTGCTTGAGAATCAGTTATGATCGGTTACCAAATGATTGTGAAAGGAACTTATTTTTGTACTGCTCAATGTACCCAGAAGACTCTCAAATATTGATAGCTGGATTGGCAGAGTATTGTTGGTTGGAGGGGTACATTCAAGGAGTTGATAGCATTGAAGAGGCACGGGATGTTGGTCGCCACATGGTAATGAATCTTATCGATGCATCATTGTTGGAGAGAGGAAACCGTGCAAGTTATGTCAAAATGCATGACATTATAAGGGATTTTGCATTGAAAGAAGCTTCAGGGTTCTTAGTAAAAACTGGTAAGCATGTAAAGCATCCACCAGAGGAGAAGGAATGGTTGCAATCACAAAAGATATCATTAATGGGCTGTAGTTTGGGCTGTTTGTCGGAGAGGCCAAATTGCGAATCTTTGTCCACATTATTGTTGCAATATAATGATCAGCTAACAATGATCTCCGATTCCTTCTTTGAATGTATGCATTCTCTATGTATTCTAGACTTGAGTCGGACACGAATAGAGTCCTTGCCGTCTTCCTTGTGGAACTTGGTTAATCTCCGCGGTCTCTATTTGAAGGATTGTTTAAAATTACAAGAACTTCCATCCCAAGTAGGAGCGCTCAAGCAACTCGAGGTGCTTCATTTGGGAGGCTACACAGCAATTAGATATCTGCCTAGAGAGGTCGGAGAACTAACTCGTTTGAAACGTTTGATAGTGGGATTTCAATACCGCAACTATTCTCAAAATGATGGCGAGGACACTAAAGAATGGAACATGAAGTTGAGAGTTCCAACTGGAATAATTCCAAATCTTCCATATTTAGAAGAACTGAGCTTGCATGCGTATAATTTTGTCCGTCAATGTGTTGAAAAAGAACAGTGGGATGATGAAAGCATGGAAGTCGTGGTTAAAGAATTATGCAGGTTGGAACATCTTACTTATCTCGATGCATACTTTCCAAAAGTGGAGTCTCTCGAGCATTTTCTACGTCATAGCAAATCGGTGAAAACAACCTCCTCCTGGTTTAGGAGATTCCGGTTTCGGGTTGGCAATGAGATGACGGATAGATCGTTTGTTTTTTATCGTTCAGATCAAGAATGGGAAAGATGTTTGGTATATAAAGGTGGTCTTGGGATGTCACATGCCGCCATTATGGAGACTCTTGCTCATTGTTCCTATTTTATTCTACAGCATCACTGCACAGCAAGAAACCTGTCAGAGTTCGGCCTGGCAAACATGAATGAGTTGAGAGAATGTTTGGTTGAAAGTTGTGAAAAGATGGAAACTCTCTTTGATGGAGATGAGCTGCAGGATGCTTGTGCACTACTGCCCATCTTGGAGGTTCTTAGGCTCGAGAATCTTCCTGAATTGAGGAGCTTATGCGATGGTCCACTGTTGCCCGGAAGCCTCTCCAAACTCACAAAACTAAATTTACGTGAATGTAATAACTTGATGAAGGTTTTCCAATTGGGTATTATTCGACAACTCTGCAGTTTAAAATTCCTCTCGGTCCACGATTGTTCGGCGATGAAAGAGATAATAGAAATTGAAGAGGAGGAGATGTCAATGTCTGCTGCAAGCCATACCCATAATGTTATAAGTTACAATAATGATAGACTCATCCTCCCTAATATCAAGGAAATTGGTCTCTCGAATCTTCCGGAATTGGTTAGCATTTGCCGAGGGTTTTCTAATTTCGAATGGCCATCACTAGAAATTATTTATATTTCGAAATGTCCCAAGTTGAAGAGTCTCTCCTTCCTCTCCAATGGCACTAATATTGTAGCACCTGCACTGAAGGAGATTAAAGGCTCTAAAACATGGTGGGAAGCATTGGAGTGGGAAGACAATGACATTGACATCAAGCAACGACTCCAACCTTTTTTTTCCCCTTTTCGTTGGTAATAATCTCTGCTGCAACCACCTCCTCAGTTCTCTTCATCGTATGCAATTTTTCATATCGTTGCTTATCAAGACGGAAACAAGCACACGGACGACACTGTCATGAGCTATATCGAACAGGTAAATATCTCTTTACACTTCTTCAATTCTTTTACATCTCTTTTCTTCTTCGTCTGCAATACTTCTTTTGAAATTTCTTCGAAATAAGCACTTGTGTGTTTTCTTTTCCTTTTTCATTAATGGGTTGCTTAGAAAACTCAAAAGAAAAAAGATGATGATCTCCGTTTGTTTAATGATATGCAAGGCCAAAAAAGGGATATAGATTGAACATGACAAAACCACCACATCTTTTTTTGTCTTTGTTGGATAAGTTTAATTCAATCTCAGATAATATGTGCTCAAAATGCGTTTCTTGAATACTTCTGCCATCAGTTTTAACTAGAACATTGATCATTAAAGAACACAGATAATGGACAATCATCCCCTGTGTTCCTAGGCAAAACAAGGAACAGTGCAATCCAATCAAATTTAGCATCACATTCTGATTTTTTATGAATAGAAACAGCTGAATATCCTTAAAATCCTAGTTCCATCGAGCACAGTTGTCCAATTGCTCTCAAGTAATCTCCAACTTCAAGCGATTCATGTTGAGAACATTTTATCACAAACTTGGATAAATTTGTAGCTCTACATGCCTTCACTTTGTGCCATTTGAGGTAGAAACTCCTCCATTCCTTGGTAGGTTGTCTGATGATATCTTGATCGTTGGGATCTTGGGTCTTTTTCTGTATAAATCGAAAGAAGGCCATCTCTCTTTGAACTTTGGAGAGAGAGATCCAAATGAATTCGGATGCGCATAGATCACACTAGAATCGAGAGCAGCATCCCAACGAGCATATATCAGAAGCCGAAAGAAAAGAAACGAGCAAATATCCCAACGAGCATGTTTCTTATTCTTTCTATGCTTGCATTTGAAATTTTCTCATAATTTATCATGCTCAGTTTAGTTTCGCCTATAAGAAATCACATTCATATGTAATTTTTCTGATAGTAAATTTGCTCAAGAAGTTTATCATGGTTTATATTGCTTTTTAAATATATCCCATAAGAATGTAAGAAACCTGATCAATTTCTTTCTGTGTGTGCAAGTGTTTGTATAATGAATGAAGGGGCCTATTTGGTTGGACTTTCGATTTACATAGGCTATTTGAAAGATCATAAAAAGAGCTTGAGTGGACCAATTTACAAAAGGTAAGTTTACAGCACCACCACTCTGTCATTGATTGGTTTTTGTTCTCCTTTTTCTACTGTTATTATTATCGTTACTATTTTTTTATTTTTAATTTGTGAAATAGTTGTACAAAACCAAGTTCCTGATCAACTAAAATGTCTGGAGAAATAATTGGTGGAGCCTTATTACCCTTCTATATGATATTTCAACCATATTGGAAAGGTCTCTTGTTTTTCCTTTTACGAGTGAAGTGGTTTTGTTGTGACCAAAATGTCTAAGATGGACATGAACCATCTTGTTCACATCTTATGATGAAATATGTGTACATGATAAAAATGATGTCTGTTTCGTATAGGTGGCCTCTGTAGGGCCTTGTTCTATCCTGTCTGTAACATGTTGTAAAGGAAATGAATTCTTTTAAAAAAAACACACAAAGAAAAAAGAAAAGAAGATATGTTGAGATAGGCTTGGAGTACTGGTTTTCTCTTGCAATATTGCTGAATGTCTGTCTGTCTCTCATTTGTTATAGATAAAGAGGGTCATTTATAGGATAGTGTGACTATTTAAACTGCGTTGTTGCCCAATCACTAAAGAATTTCTCAATTTTCAGAAATATAAGGCCAACTATGAAATATGACAGAATCGTTCACCCCTTTTTTGAATTTTTTTTCCAGGTGACAAGATCTTTTTCTTGTATATATATGTTTCATTTGATTTTCTTTACAAATGCTTAATCTAATGGCATCTTTGATGTGTCATCCTCTTCATGAATTGATAGTGGTATATTTCAATGATGAGATGGCCAATGGATATTCTTCTTTATTTTTGGCTCATGTACTCTGTATATCACAGTTATTATAAATGATCATTTCGCAGAGGCTATATCTATTCTCACTAGCCTCATCATATAAGTTGAACAGATAAATAAATTACGTGTTGTCTTCATCATTTTATATTTGTCTATAATCTCATGAGCATGACTATCCAGTTTCAAGATGAGATTTGAATATTTCTAGCCTCTAATTCTCTGTCTTATTTTTCATTTATTTTCTTACTCAGGACAGTGGATGCACCCATTCTGATTGGGTTTTGAGATGGTGAACATGCATGCTGATTGGTTCTCGATGGCAGTAAATTTGACAGTACTCGATGGCAGGGAATGAAAATCAGAAGCGGGGCCATTTATTTATTTTGGATGGGATGCTAACTTTGGTAAGTTCTAAATCAAATATGACCTCACCTTGGTAAGGTTTGGCAATTGGAGATGTTTAGGTTTTGTTTTTAGCGATTCTCCAGTGGCTTATGGAATTCAGCTTTGGTTTTGCAGAAACCTATCATGATATAATTTTGTAAAATTCTATCTATTGCACAAATCAATTCTTTGATACATAATGGTTGCTTTACAGGTTCAGATTGGCTTCCTAACATTCATATCAAACAGAATCACCTTGTTCCACATAATGATGCTCCGTGTTTTGTTATGGAATCCCATGAAAATGCCGTCATCCCCCACTTTTGTTCTTACTTGACAAGCAAGAACTTTTGCATTTCTTATTACCACAATGATGTTCCAAGGTTTATTATGGAATCCTAAGAAGAATGTTGTCATCCCCCATGTTTGTTCTTACTTTGACAACCAAGAACTATTGAGTTTCTTATTTTTCTTCTTGGAAGATATGAAGATGCTGAAAAACTTTTGATTTTACGTTGCAGGTTTGACAATAATGGTGCCAGTACTTGTTTGAAACGGTTTCCAGATCCATCCCTTCTTAAGATGGCACGTTCAAGGTCAGAACTAATGAAGCCAGAAATTTTCAAAGAGAAAACAATGCCCCAATAAGCAAGGTACTGAGGTACATTCTATTCTGATCAAATGGACATAAAACAAAAAAAGGTCTCGTGCATTCTATTCTAATCAAATGATTAGGAAAGAGGTATGAAATCAGAGGAGTGGAGAAGTTCAGGTTGTGTCAATATTACGGCACTATAGAAGTTATATTCTTCTACTACATCATCATCATCATCATAACCATCATCAACGCTTTGTCCCAACTACATTGGGGTTGGGTACATGAATTTTGTTTTCCCATTCCAATCTATCAATTCGTTCTACATAGCTCCTATATTTAATTGTATTCCATTAACTAGAAAAAATAGATCGAGGATTGAATGTGTGAAAGCACTTGTCTATTGATTTTATGACAAGAGCATGTTTGTAATTGGTACCTTGTACAACTGGGGTCCAATGATGCATTGATGCAATGGTGTAAATGAGTAAAAGCACCTACTGGTGCAATGAACTTGACAGCAACCTGAATTTCCTCATGAACCCTTTTGTACCCTTTTGATATGGCTTCAAATGTGATGCTTGGATGCAGGTGCAATAATTCACTAGTTTTGAAAATGATGGAGAAGCAGTAACATGGTGGAGAAAGAAGATGTTAGAGATTTTACTAGCTGACAAACCGGTGGGGGCGGTTGGCGCAGGAGCATCAGCTATGCTAGGGGCATCCTCACTTTCAAAAGTTGTTCCCATGTCAACATTCATGAAGCTCATTACTTACAACATCCCTGCTTTTGTAAAAATTGGTTTGGCACAGACACAGAGAACAGCTGCTCTTGCATTAACTATAGTTCTTGGACGATTAAAAATGGTAGTGCCTTGCCTTGTAAGTTCTGGTGTCAAAATCTCTGCTCTAAAGGTGGCTGTTTCTACTGAAAAAATACTTGTTGTGGCACACAGCGTCATTGCCTCTGTCCAGAGTACTAGCTTCCAGATAATGCCAACGACTTTCTATGAAATAATGGGAAGACGGCGGGGACGGGCAATTTGGTTTACACCATGGACTGCATTTGGTTGCAGTGTTTGTGCAGGGTTGCTAGCTGGTTTATGGCAATGGTTTTGAGTGTGCTGCTGAGTCTGCTCCTATGGCCCCGATGCTTGTTTGGGTTGTGGGCTTAAAAGTCTACACCAAGCTTCTCAGGAAGTGAGACAGACAAATAGTGCAAAGATACTTGAAGCAATAAAGTCCTTAATGTACAGTGTGAAGAAAATTAAACATCAATGAATATGGTATGCATTCTTATTTTCTTACTATTACTCTATTTGTTATGGCGCGGGTTGTCCATGTTTATGTTTATGCAGCTATTAGTGGGTGAGTTGTTTGGCCTGTTGCCAAGATATTAGCCACTGCAGTTACTGGTGGTGTGAAGAGTCGTGTGCTGTTGCTAACTTGTAGGAAGTGATGGATGGTATATTAATGTCTGTTTTTTAATTAATAATGCATTCGTGTTCCTCGTGTTACTCAAACTGACTAAGGAGGTTGGCTACCTTCGAAGTAGCCAGTCTGCCAAAATTACATAGAAGAAGCAATCACGTAACAAAATATATGTATGCCTTCACAATAAGTTGTTGGTTTTGTATGTGTTGAGGTTGATTTCGTACTTCCATACTTGTTTATAGATTCTTGTTGTCTTGCACCTGCATTTCAATTTAACTTGCGTTGTGCTTCAAAACAGGCCCTTATCTCCCAGGGAAGAAAAATCTTCTCATATTTAGTTAGGATGTTTACTGCTTTTTTAGTTTTGTCTAGTCTATATTAAGAAAGGAATGTCAGTATGAGTGACCATTCAAAAGAAAAAATTGTTATTTGAGTGTGGGCCTTTTCTAGTTTTTGAGAGATAATGGAATTTTATTAGAACTTCATTGAATCGGTCCAAATTTAGTAGTTTCAGTTCTTTACTGCTTTAAATTCTGTAACTGCAAGCACTTGATTTAGCATTTGGACATTTTATCTTTTAGGTCATTTGAGAACTTTATGCTGACATCTTTTTTTGCTCTTGTACTTTGTATATCACAGTTAGTAGAAGTGATCATGACTTTACTTTTTATTGCAGAGGCTTATGTCTATTCTCACTGGTCTCATCATATAAGTTGAACAGTTAAATATATTATGTGTTTTCTTCGTCATTTTATGTTTTTCTATAACTTCATGAGCACGACTATCCAGTTGCAAGATGACATTTGAATACTTCTAGCCTCTTATTCTCTGTCCTTATTTTTCATTTATTTTCTTACTCGGGAAAGTGGATGCACCCATGGTGAACATGCATGCAGGTTTGTTCTCAATGGCATTAAATTTGGTTGTACTCAATGGGCGGGGATGAAAATCAGCAGCATGGCCATTTATTCATTTGGATGGGATGCTAACTTTGGTAATTGCTAAATCAAATATGACCTCACCTTGTAAGGTTTGGTAATTGGAGATGTTTAGTTATTATTTTTGGCAATTCTCCAATGCCTTGTGGAATTCAGCTTAGGTTTTGTAGAAACCTATCATGATACAATTTTGTAAGATTCTATCTATTGTACAATTCAATTCCTTGATACAAAACGGTTTCTTTACAGGTTGGCATCCTAACATTCGTATCAAACAGAATCACCCTGTCCACAATGATGCTCCATGGTTTATTATGGAATCCTATCTAGAATGTCGTCATTCCCCACGTTTGTTCTTACTTGACAAGCAAGAACTATTGATTTTCTTACTGAAACCATGGAAAACTAGAAGAGAAGAGCAGAAGCTCTGAAGAGACAATTTGTTATTATTTTGGAATAATTTGTACAATGAGGTGGCAATACATATATATAGAGGTTTCCAGACCTCTTGACCACAGAGTTAGTTACAGATAAAAGATGAGTTAGGAACGAGTGACTGTTAGCTCACTGAGTAGCTGGAGTGGTAGCTGTTATGTGGGCTCCTGTGTCATTAGCCCCCCTCAAGCTCAAGGGACGTTCAGTGACGAGAAGCTTGGACCTGAGGTATTGGAGACGACGAGGATGCAACCCTTTGGTGAAGATGTCCGCAACTTGATCTTGAGTGGAGACAAATTGAATGTCAAGATCCTTCCTGAGAACCCGCTCGCGAACAAAATGATAGTCTACCTCAATGTGTTTGGTCCTTGCATGAAACACGGGGTTAGAAGCAAGGGAGATGGCAGATACATTGTCGCACCAAATGAGGGGTCTAGAGGAGAGAAAAAGCCCAATGTCTTTGAACAGAATGCGAAGCCAGGATAGTTCTGCTGCTGTGTGAGCTAAGGCCCTGTATTCAGACTCAGTGGAGGACCGAGCGACAGTGTGTTGCTTCTTAGCACACCAAGAAATAGGAGTAGCACCCAAGAAGATACAGAGGCCAGTGGTAGAGCGCCTATCAACAGAGTCACCAGCCCAATCTGCATCAGAGAAGGCATGAAGACGAAGAGGACCAGCTGTAATGTGAAGACCATAGAACAGGGTACCTTTGATGTAACGAAGAAGGCGCTTCAGGGCAGTGAAGTGAAGCTCAGAGGGATTATGCATGTATTGGCAGGCAAGATTGACAGCGAAAGCTAAGTCCGGTCTTGTTAATGTGAGATATTGCAGTGCACCAGCAATGCTACGGTATAGAGATGGATCCTGCATGGAAGGAGAAGCGCAGAGAGAGTGAGATGCTTTGTAAGAGCAGGGAGACCCAACTGGTTTGCAGTCAAGCATAGATGTCCGAGCAAGCAAATCCTTGGCATATTTGGTCTGAGAGAGAAACAATCCATTGGACGTATGGCTGACCTCAATACCCAAAAAGTGATGAAGCTTATCGAGGTTCTTCATTTCAGAAAGAAGATGCAGTTGATCAAACCAAAATGATGCTCCAAGGTTTATTATGGAATCCTATAAAGAATGCGGTCATCGCCCACGTTTGTTCTTACTTGACAAGCTAGAACTATTGAATTTCTTATTATTCTTCCCGAAAGTTCTGGATATACTGAAAAACTTTTTATTCTACTTTGCAGGTTTGACAATGATGATGCTGGCCGTACTTGTTTGAAAAGATTTCTGGATCCATCTTGTTTTAAGATGGCATGTTCAAGTCAGAACTAATGAACCCGGAAATTTGCAAAGAGAGAACAATGCTCACAAAAGCAAGGTACATTCTATTCTAATCAAGTGGACAGAAAAGAAGATTTCTTATGCATTCTATTCTAATCAAATGGACGGGAAAAGGAACGAATTCAGAGGAGTGGAGAAGTTCATGTTGTGTCAATATTATGGCACCATAGAAGCTATTTTCTTCCAACACATTATCATCACCACCATCATCAATGCATTGTCCTAACTACATTGGGGTCAGGTATATGAATTTTTATTCCTCATTTCAATCTATCCATTCTTTCTACATAGCTCCTAAATTTAATTGTATTCCATTAACTAGCAAAAATAGCTTGAGGATTGAAAGTGTTAAAGGAATTGTTTGTTGATTTTATGATAAGAGCATGCTTGTAGTTTGTACCTTGTACGATTGATGGAGATCCAATGATGCATTGATGCAATGGTGTAAATGAGTAAAAGCACCTACTAGTGCAATGAACTTGACAGCAACTTGAATTTCCTCATGAACCCTTTTGTACCCTTTCTTATATGGCTGCAAATGCGATGCTTTGGTGCAGCTACGTACATTTATCTTGAATTGTTCGACATTGAAATTGAAGGTGCACAAGGTGTCTTGGGGCCATGTGGGTAGCTGTGACGTCTGTGTCCATTTTGGTGGCTGTGGTGTCTGTGACCACGGCTTTTGCCTTTGTGATCATGCTAAAAGTCGTCTCGCACAAGATCTCACACAAGCTGTCATGGTGTATAGTGTGATGCGCTTAAACTTATTTAGTTTTAATTTTTTAATCAAATGGTTCCTCAATGTGCAAATTTGGATGGCAGGCAATCCCCTTGGAAATGTATTCTTGTATTCACCTTCTTATCCATTTCTAGGAATATTTTGTACTCCAATTTGCCTTACTGTTGCTAAATATGACTGATATGAAAGTTTATTTCTGTTTCAATTAACATCCCATTATTTGTTTCCAGTTGTTTTCATACATTGGGGAACTTAAATAATGTAAGCTTTAAACACACTCCATTGATGTAAAATAATTTTTCATTGTTGAAGTGTCTAACATTAAAGGGATACAGGCTAGAACTAAACAAAGAATCATGGCGACAATCTGATGAAACATATTGATTACAATCACTCACTAATACCTGCACAAGCACAAACATTGACAACTCACACCATAACAAACAGAAATGCAACTTTCCTAATCAAACAAAACAGAAACAGAGCATGGGATCAAGCACTGGTGGTATGTAACAAAGTTCCTCTTGCATATACAAGACCAACAACTTATTCATGTTCCTATGTGCTTTATATCTGTCCAAGCCAGAGAAGATATGCAGAAAATGTCAAAATGAAATTTTTATAAACAAAACAATTAAAAAAATACAAGTTCTATCCATGTGATTGGGCAACAACATAGTACAACATAGTTTAAATAGTCATACTATCCGATAAATGAACCTCTTTATCTATAACAAATGAGAAAGACACATTCAACCATATTGCAAGAGAAAACTAGTACACCAAGCCTATCATAAATGGATGAAATAAGATTTGATGATGATTAGAAATATATTCACTCACTATCATCTCAACATATATTCTTCTTTTTTCTTTTTTTGTTGTCTGTTTTTTTAACAAAACTCATTTCCTTTACAACATGTTGCATACAGAATAGAACAAGGCCCTATAGAGGCCACCTATACCAAACAAACTTCCTTTCTTCATGTACATATATTTCATACTAAGATGTGAAGAAGATGGGATAAGTCCATCTCAGACATGCTGGTCATAACAAAACCACTTCGCTCGTGAAAGAAAAAATAGATGGCATCCAGAAAACAGGAGCTTAAACAAGACTACAAAAGACCTTTCCAATTTGGTTGAAATATCATATAGAAGGGTAATAAGGCTCCACCAATTATTTCTCCAGGCATTTTAGTTGATTAGGAACTTGGTTTTGCACAACTATTTCACAAATTATAACAACGATAATAATAACAGTAGAAAAAGGAGAACAAAAACCAATCAATGAAAGAGTGGTGGTGCTGTGAACTTACCTTTTGTAAATTGGTCTGTAAGATTTTAATTGAATTAAATAATATTACAAAAAAACAGATGCATATTTTGCACAAAAGTAGTTATATGGAGAATGTATTTCTCAACTTTCGTCAAGATGTGGATTTTTGTAGATAATGGTGACCTAAGTAATTGGAAAAACCCCTTCATTCTATTATGTGGTTTCAACTTTCAAGATGTCCCACACGCCTTTAACCCTCACAAGGTAGGCTTCTTCATTCTATGGTTCATTCAATAATGTGGTTTCAAGCTATCCCACGCGTCGAGAACCGCCTCATATTTGACCGTTCAACCCGACCTGTATTTTTTTACGAGTCAAGGTGGAACCCACCAAAAAAAGGGCCAAATTAACCTACCCTGGATTTTTTTTTTCTTGGGTTAATTGGCCTGCTGGATAGGAGTGATGTAATCAACTTGAAAACCCAATGATCGATCTAGGGAATATGTGTGATAATTGATATTAAAGTGCCAACACCTCTCCACAATGAGTGTGTTGGTGGGTACCAAATTTCTAACTTTTCATTACTTCCTCGGCTTTTCATCATGTTTGGATAATTCATCTGCAGAGTGAATTGAAATGAAGGCTCGGTTTAAGAAAGGTGAAAATAATGGTCAAATCAAAAGAGAATAAAGGTGAAGATAATGTTTGGATAAATGTGCCGAGAATTGCCTCTTACCTTACTAGTAAGAGGCGGCAATTCGCACCTGGCTGCCTAGGGTTCATGTTCCATCACCAAGAGAACTTTGTCACGTCACCCGAGATCTCCATCATCTCACCCGAGGTCTACTGCCCTCATCCGATGGGGTCCCAACCCCCTATAGCTGGGGTGCCCAAAAAAAAAGAAGAAGGATATCCCATGCGTTCATTAACCCGGACTACATAGGCTCCTTTCTGCTACGGTTCGTTCAATTATGGGTTTCAAGATTCCCCCACGCGTATTTGCCCATACAACGTCGGCTCCTCCCTACTATGGTCCGTTCAATTATGTGGTTTCTTTCCTTTTCTAGTGAAAAGATTCGATTAATTATTATTTTTTATTAACTTCAAGGAGAAGAGATATCAATAAACCCACCTGCAATGTGACAACACGTATTATGTCGTTTGAAAAGTGCACCATCAATTCCTTTTCATCAAACTGTTCAATCAATCCATTTTCACCAAACTTTTCAACAAACACAGAGTAACTTCAACTTAATTTTATTTGGTGAAAGTTTAACTCTCGAACTCGTCAGTATACTCTCACGCTCAAGAATAAACCTCGACATCTAGAATAAACTCTCAAGCTTGCAACTGAAACATGTTTCAGTTATTTTTGTATTCTAAATTGAGAAAAAACTTTTAGACATTATCGGTCTCCAAAGAAAATGAATCGATCAATATGGTTTTGGAGAATGTTTATTCGTTTGGCTTGTTGCCAAAATATTAGCTACTGTAGGAAGTGATGGATAGTATATTTAATGTCTATTTTTAATAGATAATGCATTTGCTTTCCTTGTGTTACTCAAACTAAAGAGGTTAGCTACCCCCAAAGTAGCCACTATCTCCCAAAATTGCAAAGAAGCAGCAGTTGCGTAACAAAATTTATCGATGCCTTTACTCTTAAGTTGTTGGTTTTGTATGTGTTGAAGTTGATATCATACTTCCCTATTCATAAATTCTTGTTCTGTCCTGCACTAGCATTGTAATTTAACTTGCATTGTGCTTCCAAACAGGCCCTAAATCTCCCAGGGGGAAATGTCTTTTCATATTTAGTTTGGATGTTTAAAGCTTTATTTAGTTTTGTCAAGTCTATATTGAGAAAGGAATGTTAGTATGAGTGACCATTAAAAAAAAAAGTTAGTATGTGTGGTCTTTTTCTAGTTTTTGAGAGATAATGGGATTTTATTAGAACTTCATTGAATCGGTCAAAATGATTGCTAGTTTCAGTTCTTTACTGCTTTAAACTCTGTAACTGCAAGCACTTGCTTTAACATTTCGACATTTTATCTTTTAGATCATTTGAGAACTCACTTTTTTGCTTCTATACTTTGTATATCACAGTTATTAGAAGTGATCATTACTTTTCCTTTTTTTGCGGCTATGTCTATTCTCACTAGTCGCATCATATAAGTTGAACAGTTAAATATATTACATTTTGTCTTCATCATTTTATGTTTGTCTATAATTACATGAACATTACAAGATGACATTTGAATACTTCTAGCCTCTTATTCTCTGTCTTTATTATTCATTTATTTTCTTACTCGGGAAAGTGGATCCACCCATTCTGCTTGGGTTCTGAGATAGTAAACATGCAGGTGGAGGTGAAAACCAGAAGCAGGGCCATTTATGTATTTGGATGGGATGCGGACTTTGGTAGGTGTTAAATCAAATATGACCTCACCTTGGTAAGATTTGGTAATTGGAGATGTTTAGGTTTAGTTTTTGGCGATTCTCCAATGGCTTGTGGAATTCAGCTTAGGTTTTGTAGAAACCTATCGTGATAAAATTTTGTAAAATTCTTTCTATTGCACATTTCAATTCTTTGATACAGAGCAGTTACTTTACAGGTTCAGATTGGCATCAATCCTAACATTCATACTAAACAGAATCACCTTGTCCACAATGATTCTCCATGGCTTATCATGGAATCCTATGAAGAATGCCATCATCCCCCACGTTTGTTCGTACTTGACAAGCAAGAACTATTGAGTTTCTTATTATCTTCCTGGAAGACATGGAGATATTAAAAAGCTTTTGATTTTACTTTGCAGGTTTGACAATAATGGTGCCGGTACTTGTTTTAAAAGATATTTGGATCCATCCTTTTTTAAGATGGCATGTTCGAGGTCAGAACTAATTAAGCAAAAAAATTTCAAAGAGAAAACAGTGCTCACAAATGCATGGTACATTCTATTATAATGAAATGGACAGAAGAAGAAAAAAAGGGGTCTTATGCATTCTATTCTAAACAAATGGACAGGAAAAAGGGATGAATTCAGAGGAGTGGAGAAGTTCATGTTTTGCAAATATTACTGCACCATAGAAGGTATGTTCTTATACTACATCATCAGCATTACCATCATTAAAGCTTTGTCCCAACTACGTTGGGTCGGGTACATGAATTATATTTCACCATTTCAATCTATTTTTATGATAAGAGCATGTTTGTAGTTTGTACCTTTTACAACTTATGGGGGTCCGATGATGCATTGATATGCAATGATGTAAATGAGTAAAAGCACCTACTGGTGCAATGAACTTGACAGTAACCTGAATTTCCTCATGAACCCTTTTTCTCCCATTCTTATATGGCTGCCAATGTGATGCTTGAGGTACAGGTACATTTATCTTGGATCGTTCAACATTGAAATTGAAGCTACGCAATATCGCACACACGTTGTCCTGGGACCATGTGATGTTGGTCGTTGTGACGTTTGTGTCCATGTGGGTAGCTGTGACGTCTGTGACCATATCTTTCATCTTTGGGACCATTCTAAAAGTCATCTCGCATAAGATCTCACATAAGCTATCATGGTGTATAACGTCTTTTTTTTGTTTAATTCTTTTTAATCAAATGGTCCTTCAATGTGCAAATCTGGACGGCAGGCAAACCATTTGGCAATGTATTCTTGTATTCACCGGCTTATCCAGTTGTATGAATATTTTGTACACAAATTTGCCATATTATTGTAGAAAGTTTCACCCAATAAGATGGTCTAAGTCGCATCAATTGGATACAAAATTTTTAAATTTGAGTTATAATTGATATGACAGTTTTGGTTGAAGATAATCTCTATGTTTGTTGAATAGTTTGATGAAAAGGAATTGACTGTGCACTTTTTAGCAGACATGAGATGAGTTGTCACAGATATCTCTTATCCTTGAAGTTAATCACTTGCGTGTTTGAGAGAACAGGATGCATCTAAATTGTTAAAAACAGCTACCAAATTATATACAATTCGGCCTCGCCTTTCCAGAACCAAACCATGGAATGAAATCTCTCTTTGCCTCAAACATGATATTAATCAAAGTATCAATTTGGCCATGGTCAAAACTTGTAGTACTCTGGCAATACAAAATCTGTTTCAACAACCTTTTAAACCTGCTTGCAATAAAAAAAGTCTAAGATTGCTCAGCTCAATCCTTTAACACACAAACTGTCTACTTGTTAAGACTAATAAGAACAATATAGAATTGCATTCGTATGTGAAATATAAACAACCAGTACTGCAGTAGGGTATTTTTCAAATTTAGGAATTTTCTCTGAATATTATTAGAAAACCGTAATAATCTCAATTTTAAATAATAGTAATCAATGATTTAGAAAATTTGATTTTCTTAATAGGAATTATCAACTATGATATTTAATCACATATTTTTGGAAAAAACCTCACTAATCCAGCATTAATTTCTTTTATGAGTCATGGACCTGCCTTTGCAAACACAAGCGGGCTCATTGTTTGAACAGTTTAGATCTTCGAAAGTTAGCCCTTAAATGCATGAATTTGATTTGCACCTGAGGCAGGTTAACCTTAACCTACCATTCTCTTTCTGGCCTCGCAGCCCTGCTTCACAGGCTATCCAATGAATGCTTCAGACCAGTTTGATCAAGTAATAGACCTGGGAAACATTGGGAGCTATTTACTTTAAGACCTATTTTTACACAGCTCTTTTTAGACTAGTTGATAGTTTGAAATTGGTCAAATTGTTATCTTCAAACGATCCAAAAAGAAGATCTGTGAGTGTGGGTAATTCAGTTCTTTTTGCCATAACCAATATTTCAGGCAAATAAAGGTCCTAGTAATTAAAATTAAGAGCAAACTGACTTACCAAGGATCCAATAGCGCCTATTCCCTGTGTGTTTTGACAACCAAGATGTCCTGCTTTATCACTTTTGAGAGAAGGTTGCTGAAAGATAAAAATCAACTGTTACCTTGTTTGATTAGAGTGGACTCAACTGGGTCATGTAGACCCCTTTACCACCTTGTGATTGAGTTATAATCTTGATCATAGTGGACCTGATCATGGGTCAAGTCTGTTTGGGTCGTAGTAGAGTCTTATATGATCTAGTTTAACTTTCAATTTGTTGATTGCTTAAAATCTTCAAACCAAAAAAATATGTATCACTAGATTGGGAAAAAAACATTATTAAATCTCAAAAAAAAAAAAAAAACTAACTAACAAAACTTTTTGTTGAATAGTGGGGTCGACTTTTTACTGATTGAATCTGGATATCGGAAATTTGGCATTCTATAATCATGTAAATTTTAAATTTACTTAAAGAAAGAGTAACCATTGGATTGGACAAAGATTATTTCACTGTCAATATTCCTCCCTATTGCTGGAAATCATGGTTCTTGCTTATGGTGACAATTATGATAAAGAATGATTCAAGTCCAACCTCTGCTAAGGGCTGACCCAATGAATATGTGAGCCGACTCAAACCAAGTACCCTCAAAAAGGGTCGCACATCAAGGGATGTTCATGGCACGTTTGTATGATGAGAGGATTACACCATAAGGAGTGATTGATGCGACATGGATTATTGCTTAAAAAATAAAAATTTAATTTTTCTAAATAAAGGATTTCAATTTCTTATGAGAGATGTAGGAATGCATAATTTCTCTCTCCGGTGAAAACAGAAATCCACAAACGACAAAATCCTCTCATTGCACTAATGAAGTATTGAGTCAAGGATTTCTGCTAATATTTTCATGAGGATAACTCTCCAAGATACTAAGAAAACAAATCAAAGATATTTGAGAATTTTTTTTCTTTTTGTTGCTTAGATGAGTTTTTTCCAATACTTTCATTTTGGGATTAAGTAGTTTTTTTTTTTTTCACTATCTTAAGAACTCAAACTCATGCACTTTAATACAATCAAGGTCCCTGCCAATTGAGTAAGTAGCGGACCCAAAAAGTTCGTTTGAGGGGGTCACATCCAAACAGGTAGTTAGGTTTTGGCGCAAAGCCAAAAACTTCATGTGGTTTTGGGAGCAAACCCATGAATTTCATATGGGTTTTGGAAGTGGACATAGGCTTTTCATGTATGTTTTGAAAGCGGACCCAACCCCTACAAGCACAAATTTGATTAGCGCATTAGGGAGGTTAACCTTTTTTTTTTTTTCGAAATGGTAACAAGAATTTCATTAAAAGAGAGAAGCAATACAAAGAGCAAACAAGAGTAGAAAGGTACAAGAGAGATGTACCCTCACACCTCAATTACATAACAAAAGCCTCCCAAAGAGAACTCATTTTAACCCCCTGTTGGGCAAGAGCGTATGCCATATAGTTGGTTGATCTATTCCCATTTCGTACCAAGATCTACCTGATACACGTGTTGGGGTCAATCTGATGGGCACAGCTTATCCAATAGATGCTTTGCAGTTATGATATCAAACACAACTTGGGAAACACAGTAGATGCTTCGGACCATTTTTCTTCCTAAGAAATTGAAGAATTACAAGCAGTGAAAATGGGGACAATGCCCTGAGGCTGGTGAACACAGGAAAATCCCCAGTATTTTGCAGAGCATTGCATCTTTCTCATCACTTTGACTTCTGTGCATTTTCAACTTGAGAAATGGTCTTATATGCAGATCTTCCAACGGCTGGTTGAGTGGTTTCTGTCCTTTTTAAGGCTCATTGTGGCCATCTTGTGTGGGCCACATCACCCACATACCAACAGAAATAAACAGATATGAAATAGCAAATCTCTCCTTTTCTCAGCACAGAAACCCAAAGAATGGAACCTGCAAAACAACATGGAGCCTTCAAAGATCTTCATCAAATTCGCACATCGCAAAGATTTACATCTGTGGAGAACCCATCCAGCCTATCATTTTAAGCAAGTTTCATCAACTTTTTTTTTTTTGCCATGGATTTAAAATACCTGTGAGTTATAACCACAAGGAGAGACTAAACTAAAAGCAAGCAAGAAAAACCTCTGTCGGAGAAATTATCTGGTTTTTGAGAATCATTCACACCATTTAGTTAGGACCTACCATGTTTCGATTACTTGAGGATCCTGCCAGACTTCCATCATCAGATGTGGTTGGCTCCGTCACACCTTCAATTATCTGAGTGGGCCCCACCCAAAATAATATGGAGTTCTAAATAATTTATCACATAACGCCTTTTCTTTGAAAAAAAAAAGTACTTTGTAAAACAAAATGAGGGCACTTTAAAATTAATCGCAGCCAAAATTTACTTGAAACCTGTAGGAAAAAACACTTGATCCCACACTTAAGGGCTTTATTTAGACAAATCAACAAGCTATTTACAGGCTCAAACAAGTGTGGCAGGCTTGGTATCTTCTTCTCACAAATTATCTTTAGAACCTAAGCTTCATTTGTTCCCATGCTGACACCTCATTGTTTGTCCTGAAACTTCGGTGGTGAATTTACTGTTCTACTTATTTATGTTGATGATATTATTGTGACCAACAAAAATTTTGCTGTTTTACCAAAGTTATTGTTTGATATGGACCGCCTATTTGTGATGAAATATATGGCCCCTGCATTATTTTCTTGGAATTGAAGCATGCAGGATTAAATTAGAGTTGCATCTGACACATATAAAATATATTTGGGATTTGCCACGACAGCCAAATATGCAAGATGCTAAGCCTATAAAATCACCAGTTGATTCTGGCTACAAACTCTCAAAGTTCTCTGGAGATCCTTTACCCACAACATATGAATATCGTACTGTGGTTGGAGCTCCTCAATATGTCACTTTGACACGGCTTAACATTGCGTTCGTAGTTAACCAAGCCTGTCAGTATATATATGCATGAACCAAGAACTGCTCACTGGGTGATTTGTCAAAATAATCCCATGGTCTTCGCTTCTGCAATTGATCCATTACTAGGCATGAGATTATGATGATCGGGGATCTATCTCAGGTTATGCTGTCTTCTTTGGACCCAATTTAATTTTTTGGAATATCAATAAACAACCAACAGTATCTAAATCCAACACTGAGTCAGAATATAGAGGTCCCCTCCTCTTACCGCTTCTGAATTATATTGAGATACTTTCTGTATACAGAATGAGATGAGATCTGATGACCTGTAAATCTTTGGAGAATCAATCAATACATGGTGGATTTACACAAACCTAACATGTTAAACAAAACGAGGGCACTTTAAAATTAATAGCCGCCAAGTTTTACTTGAAAAAACACGTGATTTCACACTTAAGGGCTCTATTTAGACAATTCAACAAAATGAAAAGGATCTTTGTTTATAATTAATGGTTTTTCTCGACGAAAGGAAAGGGTTTCTTTTATAATATAAAATGACCTTTTGATATTTAATTACCACATTATGGACTCCACCCACTACTTTTCTTTATCAGTCTTTGTTTATTACAAAGAAGGGAAAAGGTTATTTTATTATGGCAGACAAGACATGTTTTTTTAATGATCCTTGCATCTTAGCCCTTCAAGGTGCCTAGTTAATCTCAACCATCCAAGACTTAACATTGACCTCTAGCTATATGAGCAATCTCAGCTTCCTTTCACAATTACAAGATCACTTATATTCTCACCTCCATTTTCTTCAATCTTCTGTTTTTCAGCAGCCGAGCATTGATCAGGTACTGCCAGTAACTCAAATCTCTTATATCTTTTTATTTGTTACTAATTATGATGTCAGAACTTATGTTCTTCTTTTCCCATTTTTGAAATCAATTTATTCATATACAACAACCCAAAACTCTAAAATCTTCAACTGAACAGAAAAACTAACACCAAAACAACGAGAGAAGCAGTGGATCTCTGATCCCAAAATTGAAAAACTCGTGACTCGGACTCGACTCGGCCAATGCAAAAAAATCGACTCGGATAGAGTCAATACGGAGACTCGGGAGAGTCATGTTTCTTTTAAAATAATTTTAAAAATATTTAGAAATGAATCTGTTACTTATAAAAACATAAATATACTTTTATTTACATTCATTCGTGATAATCAATGTAAATCAATAAATTTATATGTGCAAGAAAAGCACTATAATAAGGAAAAAAAAAGAAAAAATATTGCATATTACATAATTTGTTAGTCCAAATATTGATTGTAAGAGAATAAATAAAGTTTCAAATTACATTCCAGATATCATTTTTTAAGTTACTAACTACAAATCACGTGCATAATTACTTAAAAATAAAATTAATTGTTCAAAATTAGATATATCAATCAAATAGTTCAAAATGAAAACAACTTATTAAGATGAGATGACTCGGCCGAGTCTTTCCTATATTTGACTCGGTTCTCCATCAAAATAAGATGACTCGGGAGAGTCAAGAGTCGACTCGGAGATTTTTCCAATCATGCTCTCACCGATGATCGCTAATTCTACTGACAAGGATGTTGAATCTTTGGGATGGAGCCCAGTTATTCAAAATAGGAGAAAATATCCAAAGCAGAAAATGATCCTCCATTACAAAGCATACATAAGACTTACAAAATCTTAAACCATAAAAAGACTAATTACAAGAATCTTCAGACCTTCCAAGAAAAAAAAAAAAACTTGAACATAAAAGAGTAGGCCCTAGTTATAGCTGACTCAGTGACTTGTCTTTTAGGCTCATAGTTTTTCTTTTAGCTTTCTTTCTTTTCCGTATATTTTGGGCCCTCTTCCTGTCTTGTGATTTAGTTGAAATAAAAATAAAAAAAAAAATTGAAAGAAACTAAAATCTGAAGGAAGGAAATACGAAAGAGGTCTGTGCACAGCAACACAGCTTCATTTTAGCAACTTGGGGAACAGAAGCTGTGGGCCCCATGCATATATGCATCTATAGGACCAGCTGCTTGTCTGCACATTTGTGGGCTGTTGGACCTTTTAAAACTTGAATGGGGTTCATTGGACGAACCAATTGGGCCATTAGGGTGTTGTTTTTGCTTCTCTTTTAATTCTACACATATATAACTAATATTGGAATCTGTTTTGAGCCCTTCTTGACCGCCCAGTTTCTGATTGAGCCCATTCCTCTTGATCAAGCCCTAATTTAAATAGATGAAAGGGTCGTTAGTGATTACAAGATATAGATATGACAGGATGTCCACTGATATTTCTAAATTTAATATTTCTTTACTAGCATTTCTGGATTCCAACCACATGAAATGTCTCTCTTAACCTTTCGGAATTCAGGAATTCCACTCCCATGTATTTTGTTGGAATTCCTGGATGCTCAAACCCAAAATTAAGAACATACAGGAATTCTAGCAAAGAAAGTGGCCGGCTTTATTTACACAATTCAACAAAACGAAAGGATCGTTATTTATAATTAATGGTTTTTCTCGACAAAAGGAAAGGTTTTCTTTTATAATGTAAAATGACCTTTGGATTTTAAATTGCCACATTATTGAGTATGACATGGACTCCACCCGCTACTTTTTTTCTTAAATCTTTGTTTATTAGAAAGAAGGGAAAAAGTCATTATCTTTGTTTGTATGGGTTTCGTGGGCGCCACTGTGTGGGATACTCCTAACCCAATTCAGTTCGGCCACCCAGCTCAGTTCCTCTGAGCACTGACAGCTGTACCTCCATGGAGACTTAACCGCGTTACAGAACGTGTGCAGAGTGATGATGACATGCATCGGGAAAAGATAAAAAAGTTATCATTATCCGGTGGCTACGTCTACATCAGGGTAAGGTCCAATGGGACAAGGTAAGGTCTGATGGGACTATACTGTTCAAGTACCTGACAAGAGTCATGGGACTCCCTACCCAAGGATAAAACTCAACTCCCTGCCTATATACATACAAGGAGCTGATCGAGATGAGTAAGATATACACACACCCAAAACTCTATCTTCTTCTCCATCCTTCGTTGAACTTTTTAACTAACTTATCAATCGGAGGCCTTACGCTGACAGCACCCAGGGTCATCTGATCGTTGTTTTCTCCTCCCTTTTTCGTTTCAAGCATCTGACCCTTCCAAAGGAGTTTCATCTCCATATCCTAATTAAGTCCGCGAGTTTTTAGGCATTTATAATTGGCGCCATCTGTGGGGAGAGACTAAATCAAATTCCCAAACACCATGCCCCCAAAAACCAGAAAGGGCGAAGGATCATCAAGGATCTTGCCGCACTACCAGTGTTGCCGCCCGTTCCTCGCCAGAGGAGATCCGTGGCAAGGTCTAGTACTGTGAGCGTCCAAGGGCTTGAGACTCAGTCGGGTTCATCTTCAAAAGGGGTGACAGCACCTTCCCGGCGAGATAACGTTCGGCTGGAGCATCCACAGCAAAATGATCTTCGACTGGAGCATCCCTGTCGGAATGATTCCCCAGTAGCAAGCAGGTGCATATAGCTGAGCAGGACAGGCTTACACTATAGTGGTTATTACAGAACATCCACTCAAGTCCCTTTTCAGAAAGGCAGCACCTACAAAATCGAGGAGGCAATCGAGACACTGAGATTACCCCAGCTCCGGTAGCAGTATCAGCTGGGCATGTTTCGGTCTCTGCCTCATGCATCTCGGCAACAGTGCCAGATCGCTGCCAACGAGACTGCCCCACCTCCGGTAACAATACCAGCTGGGCATGTCTCGGTCTCGGCCTCATGCATCTCAGCAACAGTTCCAGATCGCTACCAATGAGATTACCCCAGCTCCGGTAACAGTACCAGCTGGGCATGTCTCAATCTCGGCCTCATGCATCTCGGCAACAGTGCCAGATTGCAACCTACAAGACTACCCTCGCCTCGGTAAGAGTACCAGCCAGGCATGTCTCAGTCTCTCAGTTGGTGACGAACCAGTTGAATGAAAAGTACCAAGCTCAGGCTGAAAGCAGTTCAACAATTACCTACCTAACTGCTATGGAGCATTAGGGAAATAAAGAAAAGCCATGTTCGGTTGCAAGCGTGAAGAAATGCTCTCCCATCATGATACTTAGCTTCTGACCTCAAAGAGTTAGGGAACTCTAAGAGGTCAAAAGCTAGGAGGCAATTGTGTGGGATACTCCTAACCCAGCTCAGTTCAGCCAACTAGCTCAGTTTGGCCAACCAGCTCAGTTCAACCACCTAGGTCAGAGCTCGGCCACCCAGCTCAGTTCGGCCAACCAACTTAGAGCTCGGCCACCCAGCTCAATTCGGCCACCTAGCTCAGTTCCTCTGAGCACTGACAGTTGTACCTCCATGGAGACTCAACCGCATTACAGAACGTGTGTAGAGTGATGATGACATGCATCGGGAAGAGATAAAAAGTTATCATTATCCGGTGGCTACGTCTACATCAGGGTAATATCTGATGGGACAAGGCAAGGTCTGATGAGACTATACTGCTCAAGTACCTAACAAGAATCATGGGACTCCCTACCCAAGGATAAAACTCAACTCCCTGCCTATATACATACAAGGAGCTGATCCAAATGAGTAAGATATACACACACCCAAAACTCTATCTTATTCTCCATCCTTCGTTGAGTTTTTTAACTAACTTAGGCATCGGAAGACCTTGCGCTGACAGGTACCGGGGTCATCTGATCGCTGTTTTCTCCTTTCCTTTTTGGTTTCAGGCATTGACCCTTCCAAAGGAGTTTCATCTCCATCCTAATTAAGTCCGTGAGTTTTTAGGCACTTACAGCCACCTTGGGGACTAGTTGTGTTGAGTCAAAGTTCTCATATGGCGTCCATTAATAAATCCACACAAATGCACATTGGTAATTCAACTGGTTTCGAACATAAGACGTAGCGAGTAAACCATCGCTTTATGCCATTCCAATTCTTAAGAGGGTTCTATAAAATCACCTACATACCCTATTTCATTATTATGAAACTCAAAAATCCTTTAAGTGTGTTGGCATTGTTGTTGGTTTAATGTAATCATCCTCTTTCCCATAAAAATAAAAATAAAAAGATGGGTATTCTAATCGATATCAAGTCTTGCATGTAATCTCTAAAAGTGGGCTCAAAAGGATTTATCTAACATGTTATTCATCCCACGTCTCCACTCATATCTCTCGTCCCGAAACTACTTTCTCCACTTATATCTCTCATCCATGAACTACTTGTATTCTATGCAAAGTTAAAAAAACTTGTGACTTGGACTCAACTTGTCTAAAGCAAAAAAATTGACTCGGATAGAGTCAATGCGGAGACTCAGAAGAGTCATGATTTTCTTAATATTTTTTGAAAGATATTAAAAAATACATCCATTGTTAAAAAAAATATAAATATACTCTTATTTACATGCATTCATAATAGTAAGTTCAAATTAATAAGTTTATATATGCAAATATGGAAAACACAAGAAAAAATATTGCATATCACATAATTTGCTAATCCAAATTTTAAATGTAAATATAAGTTTAAAATTAAATTTTAGTCATCATTTTAAATTTATGACTCCAAACCTCATGCATAATTATTTAGAAGTAAATATTAATTATTTAGAATCATATCTACATATGATGTGGATTAGAAAGCAAATAACTCAAAACCTCAAGATCTTCGATTAAATAGAAAAATTCACCAATACCGAGGGGTTGCCCAGTTGGTTAGGCATCTCAGCTTTTTGCCCAGGTTCGATCTCTGGGTAGCCTTCCTCAGGCTTCCTTCCCCATAGTCGGGGCTTCAAATGGATCCCAAGTCCTTGTTTGGATACCGAAATAAAATAAAATAAAAATAGAGCGAGAGAGAAATGAAAAGTTTACTCCAAAATAAGGAGAAAAACAAATCTCTCATCGATGATCATCATGAATTAATGTTGATTACTCAATCCACTGTAGAGTGTCTTCAAACTTTCTGGCAAATAAGTTGAAACTAATACTTCATTACAATAGTCCATAATATACAATAAACTCGTAATTACAAGAGTCCTCCTCGCCCTTAAATAAGAAGAATTAAAAAAAAAAAAAACCTTGCCAAAAATGTGAAAAACGAAAAACAGTCCTAATCTACTTTGTCAAGATGCCACTAATAGGGGTGGGAGTGTGTGTTCATTACTCACTAGATTTACTTCACATTCGTGTAGTTGGTTTTCCGTGAAAAAATCAAGGATTGCGGAAATGATTTTCTGCACTATAGTTACATCTATGTTTGGTTTGGCCATTTTCCTTCATGGGAAAAACACAAAAATATGCTATATATTTGTGATTCCTCATAAAATAAAATCCAACGGGGCAGTTGGAAAAAAAAGAAAATACTGCATGAGAGAAAAATTTTGAGGACCTGTTTTTTTTTTTACTTGTACACAAACACACAAAGGACTCAGACTCTTTAACTTTATGTTAGCATACCATTTTTTTTTAAAGATACATCCCATTTATTAATAGGGGGAGGTGCTCCTGTGAGAGAATCTCTCACCTTACTATGAGAGATAAGGTGGGAGCCTCACATTTAAGTTGTTGGCATTGAATATGGATGTGAGGGCCCCTACCTTATCTCTCATTAGTAAGGTGAGAGCATCTCTCATATGAGCATCTCCCAATTAATATATAGATAAAAAGACAATTGGCTCTTTTATCACCAACATGATCAACTTTGAAAATGCAATTAATAGACCTAATAAACTTCAAATAAGGGCAGCGCCCAAGTGCATCAAATTGATTATTTTGATGACTCGGTGAAGATCTTGACCCATCTTGGCAGCAGATGATGATAGATATTAAACAAATACATTTGGGAAAATTGTGGCCCAAAGCGGGACCAGATCATGTTATCAGTACTATCAGAAGCTTCTCCTAATCCCATTATTTTGATTTATTTGCTCTCTTGTGGGGCCCCAATTTATGATCTGAACCCATCAGAATTCTCATAAAAACATACTAAGCCCATTTTCAATTTTTTTTAATGCATCCCCTAATTCATGATGCGCCATTCAAAATTCTCATAAACCTCAAGGTATGAAGTTTCGCATCATAGATCCTCGGTGCATTTTGAGTAATTAGGCAGGCAGGGGGTCGGCCCAACAAGGCACACGGCATGACAATTGACATGCCGTGTTGGGCCTTGCCCAAGCAGGGCTGGCCCACATGCCCCTCCTAATTTTTTATTTTCTTTTTTATGTAAATTGAAATGGATTTTATGGACTTTTAAGATTTTCGACTTGAAATAAAGTTGAAATGACTAAAATAAATGCACAGCTATTTATGCTAATTTACAAATTAGATTTTAGTTATTTTATTTTTCTTGAAATAAAATTCGCAACAACTTTGTTGATAAATTTCAACTTAAGATAAAATTTACAAGTTTGATGATAATTTCAACTTTTAAAAAGTTATAAATTAAAAATAAAAATTACAAGTACGATAGTTTCGGGGCCCAGCAAGGCCCTTCCATTGGCCATAAGTTTTGGGGTCAGTGCAGCCCGGCCCAGTATTTTACACCCCTACTTGTAGGTCCCCGGTTCATCATCCAAACCATTGTCTATGTCTACGATGAGCTGTTTATTTTTTTTTAAAGGTTTGGGGTCCAGGAGCCCACTAAATTGTAGATAAAATATAAACCCTCTCTTCCTCCGTTCCTCGTCCTCTTTCCACCTCATACATGATATATGCATATCTAGTTAAAACAGATGTAGTAAAATGAATTGCTATTGAGTGTGATACGAAGTTGGTGTTTGCAACAATACATTGTCATGTTTCAATATTTAAAACTTAATATGTAAATTTGATTACATTTCTCAAGCATAAAATAACAAATGACCCAAAGAATTATAAAACATGAAGCAATAAAGTTTCCCTGCTAAATCCATAAGTGGCGGCACTTTAAAACCCCAACATGCTTTTTTTCAAAAATAGCCCCAGCAAAGGGGACCAGAACTATGCGAGTCCCCAAGTGGGGAAGGCTGTGGTTCGATCCTAGGTTATTCGAGAGAGTCGGAGTTGCTGGCCAATTAGGCAAATCCTCTTTGCAATAACTCGTACTTAAGATTCATTGTATTGACTTTGGCCCTACTTTAAAGTCGATCACAGTGGGTTGTCTTATAACTTTAGATTCTTCATGCTTTTTTTTTATCTGTGATCAACTTGATTTCATTTTCTATGAGGAGAAAGGTAAATTCCTATATGCATGTGTGATTTCAAACCCTAAGGGGTAGCTTAGTTGGCATACAACCACGGTTAGCTTTCAGAAGTTGAATGTTCGAAACTGCGTTACCACACTCGAGCAACAGGGGATTTACCCGGCTCCCCCTGAGCCCGTAGGGATTAGTCCGGCCAAAAGAGTTTGGACACTCTCCGTTATCGAAAAAAAAAAAACTCGGTTATAAGAATTAAACTCGATTTACCCCCCCCCCCCCCCCCCCCCGGGAAAAAAGAGAAGATTTTCTAGTTCCACCACTAATGTTAAGGCCGAGGGATTGTTTTCAAAGTCAGGTTTAGGCCTTGTCTGGTATCTCTACTCTTATTCCAATAGCGTCATTCAAAATAAAGCCATCGAAAAAAAAAGCTAAATCTTATTTTAACAATCCCAAAAATGGGCCTTTCATTTTAAGAGGATTTACCACTATTTTTCTAAAGCAGCTAGCGGGTAGAATCATATGCTAAAGGATCTTATTTTTTAAATCTTTAGACATTTAGATAAATAGAGATTAAAAATAGAGGTGCGAAACAGGATTTTGTTCGAATTATTTATGGTCAATTCAGATTTGAGTTGGCCTTAACCAACCTGACCCAACTGATATTGCCCACTGATACCATCACCTTTGTACTTTGGCATTGAAAATAAACTATTATAAAAATATTATGATGTTTATTATGAAAATAAACTATTCTAAATATTGTATTTAGATAATGGAGAAAATGGCAAGATACGTTGTTAAAGTTATTCTATTGGTCAAACACTGTTTGCTGCAAACAGGTGTAAGATAACGGCAAGTTTGTCTTTTAGATTGTTGGTTTTGGTGGAAAAAAGGACCTATTTGACCGATGACTAAGGTGGTTGACTGATACGGTTGAGAAAATGTAGATGGTCGTACATAGAGATAAAAAAAAATAAAAAAAAAATAGAGAGGCCATTATTTGTAATAATATTAAAAAAGGTGTGTGATTACATGTAGATTTTTTACTTTTTTACAAAGGTCTTGTGTTGGAAATCGGTAGGCCTCTAGGATAGGTTCCAAAAACTTTTGACCTACTTAATATCGGAATCAACTATCCAGAAGACTACAAAACTCAATTCATAAAGCAAACCCTCAATCTCATATATCAAGATTAGTAAATCAATATATCTAAAAGATAGAACTAGCAACATATAAGCTACAAATAAATCTACAACATACAAGGAAGTAAGAGCTCGGTTGTGCTCTAATGGAGAAGTTGCGTCTTTTTTTGATGATGAAATACTTTCATGTATCAAATAGGAATCTCCAAGACCTCTTGATCTTCCACGCTATGACCCGTATCGGATTCTCTTTTTCTCAAGTAGATGGTGGAATATCCAAGAGAAAACTACTAGGAAACTCAAAGGAGGAAATAGAAGAGAATATGTGCGCAACACTTGCTCAAAAGAGAGAGGTGGACGTGCAACAACTTGCACAAGGGAGATATGGACGTCCAACACTTGGACTTGATTTTCTTTGGGCGTGAATCCCAATGTATGCAACTAGTAGTGGACGTCCAACCCTTGGTTCCTCTATTTATAGCTTTTGCAAGACCATTTACTAATTTTCATTAGAAGTCTTGCTTCCAAATAATTAGTAACTATCTCTTCTTACTTAATTAAAATAGAAGTCTTACTTCCATTAATTAATTAGTAACTTACCATATCATAATTAGAAGCCCCACTTCAAATATGATTAGTAACTTTCTAACTCCTTTCTAATTAAAATAGAAGTCTCACTTCGACTAAAATTAGTAAGTTTATTATTACCACTATTAGAAGTCACACTTCAAATAGAAATAGTAACTTTACTTTTAGAGTTCAACTAGAATTAGAAACTTTCTAATAATTGGGATAGCGTGGGGACCACTAGGGATTCCTTAGAAAGCTGGCTCCAACTGGGACACGCGACCCCCCCACATCTCATGTGCAATCCGGGCACACAGTTAATTGCAAATAACTCCACTATATAAATGCAATTGAACTCCAATATTAGGAATATTACATAGAAGACCCTAAACTTTCACATTATCACAAGTAGGCCCCCTCTATCAATATCAATGGATCAATTGGATCTGTCTTCCAAACTTACATCCATATCTTATTATCTTTGAGCCCCAATTAATTATAATGATGATGGTACCTTTCCAATTAACTCTTAATCGGAATTGGGGCGCACTTACTAATGATAAATCCATTAATTGGTACAAGGGGATATTATTGATAGATTCCATCTTGACCATTGAATGTTTCCACAACTCTACTACCACGTACCCAAATCACCGAGGTGTTGACCTACAGTTCGCCTCTCTCATCGGTGACTCAAAGCAAATGAATAGATAGAAACTTGAGTTCATTAATGTCTCAGGATTGAGAGCTTACTGCTAGGGAATTATGAGAGCAGACCTTAAGTTTAAAGACAGTGTTCATAAGGTGCTTCTCATGGTCCTTCAATACATCCAATGCACCAGCACTATGATCCAGAATCTTTCATTCTGATGATCGAGACAAATCACACTATCTCATAGTGATCAAAGTGCTGCAACCTTGTCAGTATGAGATGTCCAGTCTCATCACTGGTTGTGAAGATATTTAAGTATAAGATTTGCTACACATGTCTCCTGTATGTGGATCTCATCCATACACATGTGTTACATCTAATATACTTGTGGACTCCGGTTCATCTCATGAATCATCATGTCATTCGTATTGGTTATATGCAAGTATATAATAAATCACCATTCATCTCATGAAAGGAAAGCATGAATATAGTGATAAATAAATAAATTAATCAATTTATTATATCATCTACTAGATCGAGTCCATAAAACTAATATCTTGAACCCACATATCTAACAACACTTGAGGGATAGGTTTTCCGTAGCCTTGTGAAATTTGTTTTTATGAAGAATTGTAGTTAAATGCATCTTCTTTATATAGACTTGTGATAGAAGAGCCTCTGAGATTAGTATTGCTTGTGCACATTTATGTGGAGAGCAGGCTCACTCATTTGGGGACGTTTCTAATAAGATATGGCAGCGTTTTCATATTGACAGCTATTTTGTTATACGATTATAAGAAAGTTACCTTGAAACTTGCCATAGCTAGTTTGCCAGTTTGGCATCTCAATTTTTTACCTCTAATTCTCTATTTTTCTAAAGCGGATAGAGATTTTGAAATTAGAGGTTTTTGGTAGTGACTTCTAGCTTCTGCCCACTCTAGAGAAATAGAGGCAAGGCCTCTTAAAATGAAACGCCCCAAATCTAGACATGTGAAAATAAGAGGCATTATCTCTAAAAAAAAAAAAAAAAAGTAGAGGCGGAGCCCTTTTTTTAAGATAAAAATGCCCACAGATGGTTTCTTATTTCCAATGAAAATCCTTCCAATACAAGCATCGTTCGTTGGGGGATAAAAGGCCTGTTCGTTTTGAGAGGGGAACAAAAAAAACGCAATTTGGCGAAAGATCAGAAGGGAGAAGATGAAGGAGAGAACGATAGCGGCTCGGAGATGGAGAGGATGTCGAGGGAATGTGGGGTGGTGACGGCGACGGTGGAGATTCCGGCGAGGCGGAGGGCGGAGTGGAGAGATTTCATGGTCGGGACAACGTGAGCGATGAGGTTCTTGTCAGCTGTGGATATGCTTTCGTTTCCGACAGCGATTTGGGCGATCTTGGTGGCAGGGAGGAAGGGGTAAATGTTAGAGGAGACCCAGGGAGCTTGGAGATGGAGGGGATGTCGCCATTGGCGACAATGACAGTGACGAAGATGTTGGTGTTGGCGAAGGCGGAGAGAATGGTGGGGTTGGTGTCAAAGAGCTTGATGTGGGTGATGGAGTTGTAGGTTTTCGTGTAGCTCTCGACTTGGAAGGGGGAGGGAGGTTGTTTGAAAGAGTACCGTATTTGATATTTAGTTGGAGGATGAGATCCATTGTGTGAGTTGGCAATAGAGAGAGATGATGGGTTGGATTTTATTTGGTTCTAATTTGGCAAAGATGATGATGGGGGCTGTTTGGATAGATGAAGTTTTAAAAAAAAAATTAGGTGAGATTTACACTAGGAGATGATATTTGAGGGTTCAATTTGGTTTTGTTTATGGTATTGGATTTTGGGTTTTAGCATAGGAAAACTCTGCAAAATCCACACAAATCCAATCTAAAACCCATTCTACCTGACATTGATCTAGGACTATCCATGTGAACGGTGGACCTTTAGTTCCATTTTTTTGCCATGGCACCTCATGGGGTTCCTCTCCATGGGTTGCATAAAATTTGACAATGCTTGACTGTAATTTAAAATTCAGCTTTCAAGCAAAAGATGAATTTTGAGCCAAACCTGAACCCATCCCTCACCAAACCATCTAATCTAATTTAAGGGTGGTTTGACCTGGGTCATAGAGAGGACTGCATTTATAGGTTTAATTTAATTGTGGCATTGAACCCCATGTCTGCAAAACATTTGGGGTGCACTTATAAGTTTAATTTAACTTTGGCATTGAACCCATGTCTGCAAAACATTTGAGGTGAAAATTTGACATACATTGGCATATTGAAATTCTTTTAAAGCAACAATGAAATAGCATAATAATCTATAATTGTTCATACATTGGCATAAAAGAATGTCTCTTTCTTTTTTTACATAATGACAGAAACTACCCCTCTCAAACCCTCAAAAAATAGGCAAATAGAGGGCATACCAAACTGTCTATATAAAGTAGATTTGTTCATTACCAAACACGTTTTTTTATTCTAACCTCTTTTTTTTTTATGGCTCTTTTTGTAATGACTCTATTTTGAAGGGTCTGTCAGGAAAAAAGTAGAGATGTCAAACAAGGTAGTCACACTTTGAATTAAGAGGCCCATGTCTTTATTGATGTTCTTTGCAACTTGAAAGTCATTGTAACGGTGATTGACATTCCTAATTCATTTATAGACCTTTCTAACCTCTACCTCTATTATTAACTTGAAGTGGGCCTCACAAGGTGGTTCCCATTTAACAATATTATAAGAATCAATTCTCATGGGAAAAAAAAAAAAAAAAACTCTCTCTGCACAGACAAAATCAGATTTGTTCATTTGTTCGTTCTTTCAATTTTATGTATTTGTGTTTATTAAATTATCTCAAGATGGTGTTTATTCATTACCCTAATGGTATTTATGCCATCGCTTATGTCTACAAATTGTCTTCTAGTTTCTTAGCAGGAATGGACAAGATCATTGGACCTGTTTCAGAAATTGTGAAACTCGCGTGGGGTCCTATAGGCCGTCGAATTGGTTACATTAAAAACCTCAAGAAGAATTTAAGAGAACTAAACAAACATAAAGCGTATTTGGATGCCAAAATGGTTGATTTGGAAGAGGAGATAACCAGAGAAATATCAAAGGTGGCAACAAGAGAATGTAAGCAGTGGCTTAAGGATGTGAAAGATATAGAACATCAAGTGAGTGTCATTCAAGAAAAATATAAAGAAGACAAGAAATGCCTTGCAGGGTGGTGTCCTAATGTCTGCTCTAAGATGAAGTTGGGCAAACATGTAGAAGAAATTATCAAGGAAATCACCGATCTTAACGACAAACGGCTGACATTTGAGGGAAAAGAGTTGTCTGATGCACCATTAGAGAAAGTTCAGCCACAAAATGTAGAAAGTAATTCCTTAACTGCAACCGAGCGTACATTGAATGAGATATTGATGTTTATAGAAGATGACAATACCAAAACGATTGGAGTTTGGGGAATGGGTGGGGTAGGCAAGACAACAACTATGAAATTATTGAACGACCGACTTGAAGGGTCCCCGGCATTTGAAATTGTCATATGGGTAACTGTCTCAAAAGCAGGGAATCGAAGAAATGTGCAAAATGCTATTGCAGAACGTCTAAAATTGATCGAATCACAGTCTGATGATCAACTAAAAGCAAGTATATGCAAAGCTCTAAGGAGGAAGAAGTTCTTGTTGCTTTTAGATGATGTTTGGGAAAGGATAGATTTGTCTGATGTTGGAATCCCACCTCTCAATGAAGTTGATGGCTGTAAGGTTGTATTAACCACTCGTTCCTTGAAGGTATTGTTGGAAATAAAGGAGTAAGTTTATATTATTTTTGAGAGCTTTTCTTCATATATAACTAAATTTTTTGACACAACTACAAGAGTATAGATAGAACTCATGCATTCGTATACAAAATTACTGTTGACTTTCTAAATATAGTAACCTATATTCAGTTGCATTCTCACTCATTAACAGCACAAACAATAACACCCCACTAACACACGACTCCATGCTGTGAATTTGTTTATTTTTCAACAGGTATGTCGACAGATGAAAACAAATAAGGATGTCAAAGTGGAGACTCTTTCAGAAGATGAGGCATGGAACCTATTCATTAAAAGTGCTGGAGATGTTGCCATGACCTCTGACATCAAGCAGTTTGCTGGAGGTATCGTCAAAGAGTGTGGTGGCTTACCACTTGCCATCAATGTAGTTGGTTCGTCATTGCGAAACAATGGTGATGTTGTTGTGTGGAGGAATACATTAAGGGAGTTACAGTTACCAACTACATCTGAAAACGAAGACATGGAAGAACAAGTCTTTCCCTGCTTGAGATCTAGTTATGTTTTGTTGCAAGATTGCAAAAAACAGTTGTTTTTGTACTGTTCATTGTACCCGGAAGACAGTGGGATATTGATAACTGAATTGGTAGAGTATTGTTGGTTAGAAGGGTACATTCATGGAGTTGGCAGCATTGAAGTTGCACAGGAGAAGGGTCACAGCATGGTAATGAATCTCGTAGATGCATCATTATTGGAGAAGTGTGATGAGGAGGGATATGTCAAAATGCATGATGTTGTTCGGGATTTCGCATTGAGAGAAGCACTAGAAGAGAAGGAATGGTCGCTAATGCAAAAGATTTCGTTAATGAAGTCTAATTTGTGCGATTTAATGGAGAGGCCGAACTGTAGCACTTTGTGCACATTATTGTTGCAACAAAACTACCTGCTAACAACGATCCCTGATTCCTTTTTTGAATGTATGCATTCTCTACGTATTTTAGACTTGAGTAAGACAGAAATAATGTCCTTGCCGTCTTCCTTGTGCAACTTGGTTAATCTCCGCGGTCTCTATTTGAAGGATTGTTCTAATTTAGAAGGACTTCCATCCCAAGTAGGAGCGCTCACGCAACTGGAGGTGCTTGATTTGGGAGGCAAGACAGCAATTAGATATCTACCTAGAGAGGTCGGGGAACTAACTGGTTTGAAACGTTTGATAGTGGGATTTCAATACCGCAACTGTTCTCAAAATGATGACGATGAGGCTTGTTCCCTAGATGATGATAACAAGGACCCTTGTTCCAAAGATGATGATAATGAGGACCTTTGTTCCGAAGATGATGATGACGATGACGCTTGTTCTCAAAATGATCATGACGAGGATAGTAAAGAATGGAACATGAAGTTGAGAGTTCCAACTGGAATAATTCCAAAGCTTCCATATTTAGAAGAACTGAGCTTGTATGTCGATTTTAAAGATGTTTGTTTTGAAAAGGAACAGTGGGATGATGAAAGCATGGAAGTCGTGGTTGATGAATTATGCAGGTTGGAACATCTTACTTATCTCGATGCATACTTTCCAAAAGTGGAGTGTCTCGAGCATTTTCTAGCTAATAGCAAATCGGTGAAAGCAACCTCCTCCTGGTTTAGGAGATTCCGGTTTCGGGTTGGCACTGAGATAAAGGATAGATCGTTTGTTAAGCGTTCAGGTCAAGAATGGGAAAGATGTTTGGTATATAACGGTGGTTTTGAGACGTCACATGCCGCCCTTATGGTGACCCTTGCTCGTTGTTCCGTTTTTCATCTACAGGATCATCGCACTGCAAGAAAGCTATCAGAGTTGGGCCTGGCAAACATGAATGAGTTGAAAGAATGTTGGATCGTAGGCTGTGATAAGATGGAAACTCTCGTTGATGGAGATAAGCAACAGGAGACATGTGCAGTACTGCTACCCAACTTGGAGATTCTTCAACTTCGTTATCTTCCTGAATTGAGGAGCTTATGCGATGGTCCATTGTTGCCCGGAAGCCTCTCCAAACTCACAAAACTAAAATTACGTGAATGTAATAACTTGAAGAAGGTTTTCCAATTGGGTATTATTCGACAACTCTGCAGTTTAGAATTCCTATCGGTCCGCGATTGTTCGGCGATGAAAGAGATAGTAGAAATTGAAGAGGAGATGTCAATGTCTGTCGCAAGACATACCCATAATGCTATAAGTTACAATAATGATACACTCATCCTCCATAATATCAAGAGTATTAAGCTCTATTCTCTTCCGGAATTGGTTAGCATTTGCCGAGGGGTTTCTAATTTCGAATGGCCATCACTAGAAACTATTCAAATTAGGGGATGTCCCAAGTTGAAGAGTCTCTCCTTCCTCTCCAATGGAGCCGATATTGTAGCACCAGCACTAAAAGCGATTCAAGGACGGCGTGAATGGTGGGAAGAAGAATTGGAGTGGAAAGACAATGACATCAAGGGACGACTCCAACCTTTGTACTGTGAATATCCACCCAGCTGCATAATTTCATGACATTTTCCTTAATCTCTCTTTGCCTCTTGTTAATGATCTCTGCACACGGACAAGACAATCATCAGCTGGATAAAGAAAAAAAAAGGTAAAAATCTCCTTAGATTCTTAAATTCTTCACTTCTCTTTTCTTCTTCGTCTGCAATACTTCCTTTGAAATCTCTTTGAAATATGCAGTGTGTTTTTTTGTTCTTTTAATTAATGAGGTGCTTAGAACACAAAATCACAGGCGTAGACTCAGTCTGGAAGTTGACTTACAAAACTCAAAAAAGAGATGATGTCTCGCTTTGTTTAATGATAGGCAAGGCCAAGATAAACCCCACATCTTTTTGTTTTTGTTGCATAAGATGGAATTCAGTCTCATCTGCCCACAAAGTGTTTGATGGATGAAATGTCTCAACCAGTTCATCCTTTTTGAAAGATGCTTGTCCCCTTGAATGGCGTTCTGTCACCTCTGTACTGCAAGTTTAGAAACTATTGTTCTTGCTACAGCTAAAGTTCATGCTTGATCTTCTAAACTTTTTTTTTTAAATGTTTCCTATTGTTTGTATGCTTGCATTTGAAATTCTGCCATAATTTATCATGCTCAATTTAGCTTCGTCTATAAGGTTATGCAATCATTTAATTTGTCTATAAGAAATCACATTCACATGGAATTTTTCTTTTACAATAAATTTGCTCAAGAAGTTTATTATGGTTTATATTTTGTTTAAAATATATCCAGTAAGAATGTAAGAAACCTGATCTATTTCTTTCTGTGTGTCAAGTGTTTGTATAATGAATGAAGGGGCCTATTTGGATGGACTTTCGATTTGCATAGGCTATTTGCAAGATCATAAAAAGAGCTTGAGTGGACCAATTTACATAAGGTAAGTTGACACCACACCACCACTCTTTCATTGATTGGTTTTTGTTCTCCTTTTTCTACTGTTATTATTATCGTCGTTACTATTTTTTTATTTTTAATTTGTGAAATACTTGTACAAAACTAAGTTCCTGGTCAACTAAAATGTCTGGAGAAATAATTGGTGGAGCCTTATTACCCTTCTATATGATATTTCGATTTTCAACCAAATTGGAAAGGTCTCTTGTTTAAGGTCCTGTTTGAATGCCATCTGTTTTTCCTTTTATGAGTGAAGTGGTTTTGTTATGACCAATATGTCTGAGGTGGACTGGAAATATCATGTTCACATCTTAGGGTGAAATATATGTGCATAAAAAAAAAGGTCTAAATGGTATAGGTGGCCTTTGTAGGGCCCTGTTCTATTCTATCTACAACATGTGGTAAAGGAAATGAGTTCTGTTAAAAAAAAGACAGAAAAAAGAAAATATGATCTGTTGAGATGATATTGATGTAAATATCTTCCCCATCAGTATATTTCTAATCATAATCGAGTCTTTTGTCATCCATTTACGATCATCTTTGAGTACTAGTTTTCTCTTACAATATGGCTGAATGTCTTTCTCATTTGTTATAGATAAGGATTACCATTTATAGGATACTATGACTATTTAAACTGTGTTGCCCAATCACATGGATAGGATTAGTATTTTTTTACTATTATATTTATAAAAATTGCGTTGTGATATTTTCTGCATATCTTCTCTGGTTTGGACACATACAAAGCACATGGGAACATGAATAAGTTGTTGGTTTTGTATATGCAAGAGGAATTTTTTTTTACGTACCACCAGTGCTTGATCCATGTTCTGTTTTTTTTCTGTTTGGTTAGGAAAGTCGTGATTCTGTTTGTTATGGAGTTAAGGTGTGATTTTTCCATGTTTGTGTTTGTGCAGTTATTAGTGGGTGAGCTGTTTGGCCTGTTGCCAACATATTCGCTACTGGTGTTACTGGTGGTGTGAAGAGTCATGAGCTGTTGCTAACTTATAGGAAGTGATGGATAGTATAATTAATGTCTGTTTTTTTTTTTTTTTTAGATAATGCATTTGTTTTCCTTGTGTTACTCAAACTGACTAAGGAGGTTGGCTACCCTTGAAGTAGCCACTGTCTACCAAAATTGCAAAGCAGCAGCAGTCATGTAACAAAATCTATGTATGCCTTTGCTTCAAGTTGTTGGTTTTGTATGTCTTAAAGTTTATTTCATACTTCTATACATGTTTATAGATTCTTGTTTTGTCTTGCACTTGCATTGCAATTTAGCTTGCATTGTGCTTCGCAACAGGCCCTTTTCTCCCAGGGAAAAGGTCTTTTCATATTTTGTTAGGATGTTTATTGCTTGAGGTTTTGACCAGTAGCTTACCTCTAGATATGGCTTTTCCCTCTCCCTTCCCAAATTTTAAATATTTCCCCACACCTACAATTACACCATTTTAGGACTAAAATGTCCATATTGTGGAAAAAAAAGCATTTTTGGGACGAATTTTGGTCAATGAATATGTTCTTATGATGAAAAAATATATATGCAACTTAGTACACATATGGGTCCTATAAACATGTGAAAATACTCAAAATGTAATACATAAACAGAGGATTATGTTAGTAAAATATCAGAAATTCTTGAGTTCAACTCAATGCAAAAGAGTTTTGTTTATGTCTTAGAACATGGTGATTATTTTCAGATCCATTAGACAACATAGTACCTGTTTTCCCACTTTAGTTTTCTCAATTAAAAAATGCTTTTTTCTTGCCAGGAATGGAGTCTTTCAGCTTCATATTTCTTTTGATATTTAGTTTTTTGTTTTGTGTTTATGTTTTGTCTTGTTCGTTGTTCTTCCCTTTGTTTTGCTCTTCTTTTTTTCTTCAGAAATGCTTTTCACTTCATTCCACATGGATTACATACTCCAAATACCATATGTCAGTTCTGAAAAGTTTGGAAGCAAAAGAAAATTCCTAACTTATAGAACCCACCTCTTAAACTTGGAACCCAGAACATGAAATTATGATGCAACAGAATTTTAGAGTTAGACAACCCATTTCAAGAGTCACTACTCCTTTGATATAATGCAGATCAGATGGTTCCAGATTTTTTTGGAAGTAAAAAGTTCCCTACTTTTAAAGTGCTAAAACCCAAGTCATTATTACTTTTCTAACTTTGTTTTTCAGAGGCTTACACTTTGCATAAAAACAATGATTGTGCTAAGTTTAAGCATATGACCTCTCCACACTAGATTGTTTATAATTTCTTGTTTGGAAACCAAATTGGACAAGTGAATACTTGCTTGAAAGATAACAAGATTATGGATCTTTTTTGTCACATTTTTACAAAAAATAAAATAAAATTCCAGTCAACCATATGTAAACCCAGCCAATTCCTTTAAGTTTATCCAGTATAGTTGTCAACTCCAATTCCATTTTGCCTCGCTAACCCCGTTAGGGGCCTTTGATTACAAAACAGTCTTATTCTTCACATACTTTAAGGAGTTATTATAAACACTAAAAACATGTTCATTCAAATTTCTGTATTTAAAACAGAAATCAACCCGTATCGAATGTAAGAAACTAACTAGTCTTTAACTAGGAGCATTTCATCTAACACTTGACCTTCTCTACAAACCAACCCTTAAATTCACTAATTCCATATTTAAAAACACTAACAAACTTCTCATATTACATCGACCTTATACTACACAACATCTAATCACATATCAAAGAAACATCGATCAAAAATTTATACATAAACAGCCACATCATATAAACCATTGCATTAACAACCACATCCCATGATGGAGTTCTATACATCCCACTCACATGAAGTGTGAAAAAAAAATGCATTCAAGATTTTCAAAACATTCCATACATATTTGGGCATTTTTTTCATTTCCCCTGACATGGAGAAGGTCTAGGGAAAATTAGAGTTTTTGGTAAGGGAGAGGGAAAAACCAATTTTGGAGGTAAGCTCCAGGTCGAAACCTCCTACTGCTTTATTTAGTTATGTCATGTCTATATTAAGAAAGGAAAGTTAGTATGAGTTACCATTCCAAAAAAAAATGTTCGTATGAGTGTGGTCTTTTTCTAATCTTTGAGAGATAATGGGATTTTATTAGAACTTCATTGAATCAATCAAAATGATTAGTAGTTTCAGTTCTTTACTGCTTTAAATTCATTAACTGCAAGCACTAGCTTTCACATTTCGTCATTTTATCTTTTAGGTCATTTAAGAAATTATGTGCTGGCATCTTTTTTGCTCCTGAACTTTGTATATCACAGTTATTAGAAGTGATAATTACTTTTCTTTTTATTGCAAAGGCTATATCTACTCTCACAAGTCTCATCTTATAAGTTGAATGGTTAAATATATTCTGTGTTGTCTTCATCTTTTTTATGTTTGTCTATAATTTCATGAGCATGACCATTCAGTTGCAAGATGATATTTAAATACTTCTAGCCTCTTATTCTCTGTCATTATTTTTCATTTATTTTCTTACTCAGGAAAGTGGATGCACCCATTCTGATTGGGTTTTGAGATGGTGAACATGCATGCAAGTTGGTCCTTGATGGCAATAAACTTGATAGTACTGAATGGGTGGGGATGAAAATCAGAAGCAGGGCCATTTATTTATTTGGATGGGATGCTAATTTTGGTAGGTTCTAAATCGAATATAACCTCACCTTGGTAAGGTTTGGTAATTGGAGATGTTTAGGTTTTGTTTTTGGCGATTCTCAAATGGCTTGTGGAATTCAGCTTAGGTTTTGTAGAAACCTATCATGATACCATTTTGTAAAATTTTATCTATTTCACAATTCAATTCCTTGATACAGAATGGTTGCTTTACAGGTTTAGATTGGAATCCTAACATTCATACCAAACAGAATCAGCTTGTCCACAATGATGCTCCATGGTTTATTATGGAATCCTATCAAGAATGTCGTCATCCCCCCGTTTGTTCTTACTTGACAAGCAAGAACTATTGAATTTCTTATTATTCTTCGTGGGAGATGTGGGGATACTAAAAACCTTTTGATTTCACCTTACAGCTTTGACAATGATGGTGTCAATATTTGTTTGAAAGATTATCCAGATCCATCCTTTCTTAAGATGGCATGTTCAAGGTCAGAACTAATGAAGCCCAAAAGTTGCAAAGAGAAAACAATGCTCACGAACTAATGAAATGGACCAAAAAAAAAAAAAAATTTTTCTTATGCATTGTATTCTAATCAGATGCACGGGAAAAAGGGATGAATCCAGAGGAATGGAGAAGTTCATCCTGTGTCAATATTGCGGCTCCATAGAAGGTATATTCTTCTGCTACATATCATCACCACCATCATAAAACTTTGTCCCAACTACATTGGGGTCGGGTGCATGAAAATTCCGTTTCCCAATTCCAATCTATCCATTATGTCTACGTAGCTCCTAAAATTTAATTGTACTCCATTAACTAGCAAAAATAGATCAAGGATTGAAATTGTGAAAGGACTTGTTTGTTGATTTTATGATAAGAACATGTTTGTAGTTTGTACCTTGTACAACTGATGGGAGTCCAATGGATGCAATGTTGTAAATGAGTAAAAGCACCTACTGGTGCAATGAACTTGACAGTAACCTGAATTTCCTCATGAACCCTTTTTCTCCCTTTCTTATATGGCTGCAAATGTGATGCTTGGGTGCAGGTATATTTATCTTGGACTGTTCCACATTGAAAGTGAAGCTACGCAATATCGCACACAAGCTATCTTGGGACCATGTGGGCAGTTGTGACGTTTGTGTCCCTGTGGGTAGCTGTGACATTTGTGACCACAGCTTGGGTGCAGGTATATTTATCTTGGACTGTTCCACATTGAAAGTGAAGCTACGCAATATCGCACACAAGCTATCTTGGGACCATGTGGGCAGTTGTGACGTTTGTGTCCCTGTGGGTAGCTGTGACATTTGTGACCACAGCTTTTGTCTTGGGGACAATGGTAAAAGTCATCTCGCCCAAGATCTCACACAAGCTGTCATAGTGTATAGTGCCTTATTTTTTTAATTCTTTTTAATCAAATGGTCCTACAATGTGCAAATCTGGATGGAAGGCAATCCCCTTGGAAATGTATTATTGTATTCACCGGCTTATCCATTTGTAGGAATATTTTGTATGCCAATTTGCCATACTGTCACTGAATATGACTGATATATTCTGAAAGTCAAGTTACAAACCAAGTGTTAATTACTACATAGAGAGATATTTCGCTGGTTGAAGGTATCAGAATTGCGAACTCGCAAGTTTTGTCAAGTTTTGTTTCAGTTGACATCCCATTATTTGTCAGTTGTTTCCATATATTGGAGAACTGAAAAAATGTATTGAATGATCAGTCATAAGCTTTAAACAAATGCCATAGATGTAAAACAAAATTTCATTGTTGAATATTGTGGAAGTGTCCAACATTTAAGGTAAACAGGACTAGAACTGAACAAAGATTTATGGCACAATTCATTACGATGAGTAGATGTTCTCCCAAAACCATATTCATTCATATCTTTTATCTAGTCCAATAATGTCTTAAACTAACTCTACTTTTACTACAATTTGATGAGAATTAGCACCAAAACTATGGATCTTTTCAACAATTTTCTCAATTCAGAATATAGAAATAACTGGAACATGATTCAGTTGCAATCTCAAAAATTTGTTCTCAACGTCGAGATTTATTCTTAAGCTTGAGAGTATAATTGCAAGTTTGAGAGTTAAAGTTTTCACCAATTAAGATGGTCTAAATTGTATAGGTTGGATACAGAATTTTGAAAATTAAGTTATAATTGATATGACATTATTGGTCGAAGATAATCTGTGTGTTTGATAAAAAGGAATTGATTGTGCACTTTTTAGACGACGTAAGATGTGTTATCACATCTCATATGGATTCACTGATATCTCGTCCTTGAAGTTAATCACTTGTGTGTTTGAGAGAACATGATGAATCTAATTTGTTAAAAACAACTAACAATGTGGCCTCACCTTTCCAAAACCAAACCATTGGATTAAATCTCTCTTTGCCTCAATCACGATATTAATCAAAGTATCAATTTGGTCATGGTCAAAACTTGTAGTATTTGGGCATTACAAAATCTGTTTCAACAGCTTGCAAAAAAAAAAAAGACTGGGATGCTCAGCTCAATCCTTCAACACACAAATTGTCTACTTGTTAAGACTAAGATAAGAACAATATAGAATTGCATTCCTATGTGAAACATAAACAACCAGTACTGCAGTAGAGTATTTTTCAAATTTAGGAATTTTCTTTGAATATTATTAGAAAACTGTAAAAATCTCAATTTTAATTAAAAATAATAATCAATGATTAAGAAAATTTGATTTTCTTAATCAGAATTATCAGGTATAATATTTTATCACACATTTTGGAAAAAACTCACTATTCCAGGGGTAATTTCTTTTATGAGCCATGGACCTACCTAAGCGGGCTCATTGTTTGAACAATTTAGATCTTCAAAAGGTAGCCCTTAATCGCACGAATTTGATTTGCACCTAAGGTAGTTTAACCTTAACCAATCATTCTCTTGTTTGGCATTGCAGCCTCTGTTTCACACGTATGTACTGTGTCTGTCATAGGGCCAATATGAGAATGCTTCAGGCCAGTTTGATCAAACACAACCTGGGAAACATTGGGAGCTATTTACCTAATTTAACTAGCTCTTTTTAGACTAATTGATAGTTTGAAAATGAACCCTTAAAGTTTCAAGTGGGACCCACCTTTTGATAATCCAAATCGTTGTTGATATTCCTCTAAAACCCATGGTATTTACTTTTATCTAAATATTTGAAGTCAATTTCAACGGGCTGACTGTTAGATTGATCACTGTGTCTTACACATGATCCTGTCCATTCCTTTTTCCAAAACAAAAAAAAAAAGGGAAGTTACCCACTTGTTCAAGATGTAGTCGATCCAATGGGGGTCATCTGAATCTCGCTGAGTGGGTGTCAGAGGTGTATCAACAGTTAAGTTAGAAATGCCCATTTTAAAGCCCCGGGCCTGGATGGCTATCCGGCTGGTTTCTACCAACAAATGTGGCATATTATAAATCCCCCTTATACAGGATAAACAAAACCTTCATTGTCCTTGTTCCTAAGAGAAGTAGCCCTCAAAATGTTAACGACCTGAGACCAATCAGCCTTTGCAATGTCATGTATAAAATTATTTCCAAAGTGGTCGCTAATAGAAGTGATACTTAATAAAATTATTAGCCTTTTCCAGAGTGCTGTCATCAAAGGCCGACAAATTGCAGATAATTACATTATTACACATGAAATCCTCCCTTCTTTTAAAAGAAGACAAGGGTAAAATTTATGGGTTTAAAATTAGACATGTAAAAAGCATATGATCGTATGGAATGAGACTTCATTTGTTAAACGTTAGGTGCTTTTGGATTCCATCAAGACTTAATCCAAACAGTTAGAGAATGCATGCAATCTGTCACCTATTCTACTCTTTTAAATGAAACTCCTTTTGGCAATTTCACTCCTTCAAGAGGATTGAGGCAAGGAGACCCCCAATCTCCATGCCTTTTCATTCTAGAGTCTGAAGTCCTGTCGAGGATGATGGGAAGGGCTGAATCTGAGGGCAAGTTTCAGGGGTTTTAAAATAGCGAGATATGCACCAAATATCTGTCACCTCGTTTCATTTTCACTACAGCCCCGCAACTCAGAAGCTAGGGAGGTGAGAGATGTGCTAGAGGGGTATTGTTATATGTCGGGGCAAACGATAAACTTTAATAAATCAGCCATCACCTTTAGTAAAAGGAGCCTACAAGAAAAGACGTAAAGCTATTGCATTGGTCTTGGGGGTTAGAACCTTGAAAAATAACGGAAAAGTATCTTGGTAACCCTTTTGTCATTGCAAACATTAAGATCAAGTCCTTTGAACCCCTTATCAATAAAGTGAAGAGCAAAATCAAAAGTTGACAATCCCCACTTCTTTCTCGCTAGTAGAAGCACTCTCACCAAATGTGAGTCTAAGTGGCTTTGGAAGGGCTTTACAATAAATTCTGGTGGGGAGGTCAGGTCGGGAGGAAAAAAAATATCTATTATACATTTCAGGACAGCCTTTACTGTTCCAAAAAATGTCCACGTGGCACTGTGGCTAAAAGTTGGACATAATTATAACTTTTGCCATCAAGAAAGAAAGAAAGGGAGGACAGCTGCACGTGGAAGAGAGAGGGGAAAGTAAGAGAGAGAAAATGAATGAGGGAGAGAGAAAATGAATGAGGGAGAGGGGGCGTGGGGGGGGGCTGATGGGTTTATTTTCTTCTGCTTATCTCAATCTCAGTTGTTTATCACACTTTTTTATAGACCTCATTTCACTATTCATCTCACTGTTGTTCTCAGAGAACTAAAATTAAAAAAATAAAAAACCAGTGGAGCCGGGTCTGATTTGGTTGGCCAGAGTGTTAAAAAAAATTAAAAGTTAACAACATTAAAAAAATATTTTTTTTTGAAATTTGGAGTGTAAACTCTTAAATTATAAAAGTTGATAAAACAAAATACTAAAAACCCTAAACATTAAAGCATAAATCATATATACTAAACATAAATAAATAAAAATATTAACCTAAACCAGAAATTCTAAGAACACTAAATCCTATAAGGTCGTAAACCCCAAATCCAAATAAGTTAATTTACGATAATTTTTTTATCGTGCCAACGGCACGGGTTACCGCTAGTTTAATTAAATGGAAAGAACTATGTAAACCTATAGAAGATGGGGGTTTGGGGTTTGGGGATTGGGGAATATGACAGCAACAACATAGCTCTTCTGGCAAAAATATGTTGGAATTATCTAACTAAACCAGATCTTCTTTGTACTAAAATATTAAAAGCTAAATATTGCACAAATAAAGACATATGGGAGGCTTCAAGTAGGGGGAGGAATTCATGGTTTTGGAAAGGTTTTGTTGAAAGCTTGAATTTTTTTAATGAAAATATTGGATGGATTATTGTGAATGAGAATAAGATATTAGTGTGGAAATGTAATTAGATTCCTTGTGCGGAAGGCCTAAGGAAACCTTCTCTCCTGTCAATGGACCGGACTTAATGGTCAAGGATCTTAGGAACTCCAATGGGAATTGGGATCTTCATAAGATCCACAACATCTTTAGTAAAAAGAGAGACAGGGAGGATATCTCAAAAATATTCCTCTTCTCATTCTATGGAGGATAGGAGAATATGGACCGCTACTGATAACGGGGATCTTTCTATTAAATCAACTTATAAATACATTCTTAAAAGGAGGTTTAATCATAGTGACCCAAATATAAGTTGGCAATCTTACTAGAAGTGTCCCCTCACTTCATGAGTTTTATTGGTTGGATGGAAATGTCTAAAGAAAGCAATTCCAGTGAGATCCACTCTGAAATAAAAATTGGGGACCCCAATTTCCCTTCTAATTGCCCTCTTTGTAAGAATAAAGAGGAATCCGTGGAGCACATCATGTTGCAGTGTGAATTTGCTTGAGCTGTTTGGTTTGGATCGCGCTTTGGTGCGTTGGCCGACAAGTTCTCTCATAATAATATAGATGAATGGTGGAAATGGTGGTCCAAGGATGGGCTTGTAGGACAACATTCGCTCACTAATCTAGAATCTCAAGCTCTTTCCATAGCCATATGGTGGGCTACATGGAGGATGAGAAACGAATATGTATTCAAAGCCAGATCTCCAAATCCGATGTGGGCTATTTCACTTGCTAATAGTATGATTATTCAGCCCAAAATGGATAGCCACCCATCTATGGATAAATATCCATCTATGTCTCATGTTCTAACCCATCTTCGTCAATATGGGGAATGAGATTTTGAGAATGCAACTATTTTGTTTAGTGACGCAGTTTATAACCCCTCTTCTGATCAGCCAACATTTGGTTTTGCAATATTTCATAATGGTTCTCTTGTTGCTGTAGGTGCCGCCAAAGGACCAAGAACCTTCTCCGCTAAAGAGGCTGAAACGAGGTTACCCATTTTGCACTAAAGGCGGTAAGAGGATATGGGCTTTCGAGAATTATTTTGCGGATAGAAGCTTTGGAAATTGTAAAAGCTTTAGAGGAGTTTTTTTTTATTGTAGGATTCACACAGTCATCAGAGATATCTAGATTTGCAGGTTTTTTTTTTTTAGTCCGTAAAAACTTTTTACATTCCTAGGAAACTTAATATGGAGGCCCACCATCTTGCCAAATGGAGTCAAGCAGGTCTCAACTTTCTGTAGGCTAAGGTAAGGACCCCTATCAATTGGGTTAATTTTTGTGGGCGGTTTTTGGGATAATGGGGCTAGTGTTTGCCGTCTTTTTAGCCGTTGCTTGTGTTTTATTGTTTGATTATTAGATCTTCTCTTTAAAAAAAAAAGAAAAAAAAAAGAATCTGAATATCCAATAGTACAATATTTAATACTCTGGGTAATTCACTTTACATGTGAATTACCCAAGCGATGCTTGACTAATCTGAACCTGACCGAGCCCAAGTAATTGCATTATGAGATCCCAATTAACCCCAGTAAATCTCACATGTGCTCAACCTGGCCTAACTCATCACCACCCCTGCATAGAACAGCCTGGCCTCACCCTGTGACAAATCTCAGCCGCTCAAAAAGCCAATCCAACTGGAAGGCCATCGGATTGATCATGCAAATTGGCCATCGAAACTTAATAGTGCAAGTTCATATCGATATGTAGCATTTGGGGACTTTTTTATTCTTTATTATGAAAGTGCAATTATGTTCTTAAACCCCTAATGTTGATTAAATTATTCTTTTGTTTTCTATTTTTAACTCTCGGATGGTAGAAGAGAGATTTGATGTCGTTGCTGAATTATTGGACAGAACCACCCGTAAAGAAATAAAGGATAGAAAAACATATTATTTTTAAAATGATTGAAAATGTTAAGCACGGGCTTTAACGTACTGCTATGATGGGAATGGGATTACCCCTGAAACCTACTCCTTTTCAAGTTTATACAATGAGGACCCAAAAATGATAATAAATTCTTATCACGTGGCCTTTAATTTGTTGCAAATTGTTTTCAATGATTTTGTTATAAATATTGATAGAAAATGATAATATTATTCATTAGGGAGCCCAATTGGTAACTTGTCTTCCAAATCAATTGCTTTATTACTAAAATAATTTATATCCCTCTAGATCTCATGGAATGTATGAATTAGCTTCCTTTCCTTATGTGTTAAATGATGCGTTTTCTTTTTTCTTTTTGGATTCTGTAGGGTTAAATTGGATCTGATTTCGTTTTCATATGGCATTGTATTTGATATCTCTCTCTTTTGTTCCGTTCTTTATATGATTTTGGTTTGATATGGCTTGATCTCAATTGGGTTTATGAGCTGGAAGGATATATTTTTTTCATTCTTGTGATACCGGCAGGATGTATCTGGTTTTGGTGGTATCAATTACTCACGTTCGATGCACAACTAGATGCATGTGTTTGATGTTCTGGTAGGGCATGATTGATATTTTTCTATATTGGTTTGATCCTTAGGTTTTTGTTTTGGTTTTGATTTGTATCTCATTGTTCATCTAACAACTGATTTTTTTTCATTAGATTAGTTACAGAAAGAAATTAAAAATTATTTTTAGACTTTGTAGCAAACTTAACTAAAAATATAACGAAGTTTAATAAGGGAAACATTCTCAGATTATTATTGACCTAATCAGTAAATACAATGTTTTTAAATTAATTATTCTATAGCTATTATTTATAAATACTACATATTTGATGGTTTTTAGCATTGATTGATCTAATGTCAGAGGTAAGATTGGAGTGACTACAAATTAATTGTGATTCACGAAGCAATTGTTTTTTTGCTCGGGACTTTGTTGCTGGTTATGTAATTATTTGATTTTGCAGTCAAGTTTCTAAGTAGCACATACATGGTTAATCTGGTCATGAATTTCTTTCTTCTATTGCTCATTTGCTTGACACTATATTCCTCTGCCTTTACATTCTTCAATCACATGCAGTCATTTAATTGCATGTGTCACCACACACTGATGCTCATATTTTTTTGAGTGCTCTGCTAGGATTACATTAAAGATCCAGATCGAAGATGTATTGCTGATACAGTTTCTGCAATTAGTTTAGGAACTATTGTTATTGAATTAACATATCAAATGACAGATTCTTCTAAAGGCTCTACCATGGGGATGGTGTTTTGACACAAGCAGTCATGTTCATCAATGCTTATAGGAACTTTGAAGGTTTTTTAGGACCCACTAAAATGGATGCTAGTCTAATTAAATAAATCAATGCAGTGGATGTAACCAATAAAATATAACTAACAAATAAATCTACCAAGCAATCATCACAAAAAGGCAGACGCAAAATTTATGTAGAAACCCTTTCTAGGGAGAAAAACCACAATCTAGAAATTAAGATTTCACGAACAGTTATAAGATATACTCACAGGGTCCTTTACCTCAGTCTGTATCTCAACCTAAGGACCGTAGAATGTTCTTGTACAGAATCCACTAACACGACTTCCACCGTGCACCGTTCTTCTTACTTGATCTCCTCGCACCTTGTCCACCAAGATGATCAATCTTCTACAAGAGAATAGAAGCAACAAAATCTTCTAGAGCAGCCCTTCAGAACAATCTCTCAATTGCTCTAGAGAAACAAGAAAATCTCTCCCTAAGATATCTCTAACTCAGATTAGTGAGAGTAGTAATCTTTAGGGTTTAGAGCAATACCCTATAAATAGGCACAATTTCGTGCTTGAGTATTCTAATTAAACTCCAATCAGAAGAGGAATCAGACCCAAACTATATTTAAGAGTTCTACCCAAACTGGGTTTTCTCGTCAACGAGCATGTGTCTCGCTATAGCGAGACACCCTTCTGCCTAGGGTTGCAAACGGGTATCCGATTCTCCGATTACCCGAAAGTTCCAACCCGCAAAACATTGGGTCCGGAACCTATTTTAGGTTCCGATTCATAAACGGGTCCAGGTCCGGAACCCAATTTAAGTTCTGATTGATAAACGGTTCCGGTTCCGGGTCCATATAGATTCCGACCTGTGGACTCGAGACCCATCATATGAGTCTTTAGTATTGCAAATTTATACCTCAAAATAATTTTTTTTTTACCTTTTTATGTATAATACTAGATGTAATAGACTTGATGCAATGTTATAAATTGAACGATATGCTTATTTTAAGAAAAACAACGAGAATAAAGAGAAATTAAAGTTGATTTTGGAACTAGATTCTAGTCCTTTAGGTGGACCCGGTTCCGGATTTTCCTATCGGAACCAGGTATGGAACCAACAAAATAGGTTCCGAGTCAAAACCGGTTCCGGAACCGGAACCGTTATTTAAAAACGGGTCTGGGTCCGGGTCCACTATGGTTTCGATCCGGAACCGTCCCGTTTGCAACCCTACTTCTGCCATGGTCTGTGTCAGACGACTTTTTTTCTAAAAAACTTTTAAGTTTCTTATGAAAGCCATTTAGTTATTATAGGTTGAATATAATTAAGCGCTAGGAACATGTGAAACTTTGAATGATGGGATTTTTACAAGGCCTGTATTTTGTGTTTTTACTTTAGTTTCTAAATAATTGGTGCAGAAAGTATTTGATCATCACAATAAAATGGTGAAGTTATGTTCTGTGCATTAATGAACTCAAGTAGGCATAATAAGAACTAGAGATCTGTATTCATTTATTTTTATGACAGTAAACGTGTCTCTTTTAACACGGAGGCTCTCAATAACATCTACGTGCAGCGGACGTATATCTCACTAGTTATATAAAATCATCTTATTATATTTTGTTCAGATCAAAGACGCGGGCAGGCATCTTTATTTATTTTTTTTATTATTATTACTATGACTGACTTAGGTAGTCATATTAATCCAGATTACATCCAAGTGGGCCATGCCAATTGGACAAAAGTCATAATATTATTGAACAGTCCACCACTAGAACAAAAGTCATATCATAATTGTAGGAGACGCGAACCCGCGGCTGAACCTGACTGCCAGTGGGATCGCCACCTGCCGGTACCCACAAGGCTGGTCTCCCCACATATTTGCCTTTTTGTTTATTTGTCCCCTGTGGGGAGCCTCCCCAGGACTCGAACCCCGAGACCTCTCACTTTAAGAAATAACCTGGGAGAGTCCTGGTACCACTTGGGCTACTAGCTCGAGTCATGGGGAAGCTCCCCACAGGGGACAAATAAAAAAAAAAGAAATTATGTGGGGAGACCAGCCTTGTGGGCACCGGCAGGTGGCGATCCCACTGGCAGTCGGGTTCAGCCGCGGGTTCGCGTCTCCTACAAAAATAGCCCAAGTGGTACCAGGACTCTCCCAGATTATTTCTTAAAGTGAGAGGTCTCGGGTTCGAATCCTGGGGAGGCTCCCCACAGGGGACAAATAAACAAAAAGGCAAATATGTGGGGAGACCAGCCTTGTGGGCACTGGCAGGTGGCGATCCCACTGGCAGTCGGTTTCAGCCGCGGGTTCCCGTCTCCTACAATAATATTTGATTTCGCCACTGGATTATGACGAGGCGCTGCCACAGCAGATCAACTTGGCGTGGCATGAGGTTTTGACAGTTCCTAACTGGCTATCCAAGTTCGAACCTGGGCAGTGAGCTTTACTTGCCCAAAAGTTGTCCTTCCTCATCTGAAATCTATTCCGTCTCATATGAAATCTCCTCTCTCACCCCATATCTACTCCCTCACGGGAGGACTAGATGACCCAGCCCCCATCAGTTGATATATATATATATATATATATAACAAAAGAGAAAAAAAAATGCTTGGCCAATATGGACGGAGCTTCATTGATCACAGTAGGGTCAATTGACCCCACTGAGATCTGAAAAAATATTTTTAAAATAAATTTTTTTATGTCATGAATTAAACTTATGGAAAGCTTTTGACCCCACTCAATTTAAGAGTTTCACCCCACATTAGCTAACTTTACGCCTTTTTCTTGTTGATGTGACAATGAATAAAAGTCACCATAAAACACCCACCGTCTAAGTTAATGGGCCAACTGTCTACCAAAATAAAAAAAAATTAATGGGCCCGCATTGCTTATATGCGCTCTATCAATGGATTTTTAGAACTTAAAGGAATTGATGACTTTGCTAGAAAATTAGTGAAGACAAAGAAGGATTGTCCTTATATAACCAAATGGTACACCAATTGGTTTATTTACTTCTAAAATTGGCGTTGATTTTACTAGTAGCGACTGAGACGGTAGAAAGAGCTTTTTCAGCAACAAAGTCCTAAATAGCAAATTGCATAACCAAATGGGAGATCAATGGATGAATGATTGTTTGGACACATATATTGAAAATGATGTATTTGCTAGTGTTGCTAATGAAGCTCCTATGTAACGATTTCAATACGTGAAAACTTGTTGAGGGCAACTATAAGAGTCTATGTATTTGAATTTTCTTTTTGGATTAAGAACTACTAGTTACAATGTATTAAAATTTCTGTTTATTTGTTTTTGAGAATTCAATATTATCTTTGTTGGATTATTGAAAATAGATTATTTGAAAATTTTATATTATATTTATCGAATTATCAAAAACAGATGATAGATAGTGATAAAGAAAAAAAAATTTACTCAATTTACGAAAAATAAATCTTTTGTTTGACTTCACTTACTTAAAATTTTGAAACCGCCACTGCGGTATGAAATTTGAGTGACATTGAAGTTTTTGAACTCTCCAAAGCACAAAATCTACTTAGTGCACCATAAACGTTTTTATTTCTTCAAAAAGAAAAAATTACTCTTTTGAGAGGTTTGTGACGTTTGTCTCCTCCTTTAAAGAGAAAACACGTTTTCTTTTGGAGAAGCTTCTTTCTCTCTCCATTTGGTCCAAATAAAGGATTCAAATCTGGACCCATATATTTACATCCCCGTCTCCTAGGCCTAGGTGAGAAAAACACTATAAAAAAAATAAACTTTTTCACAGCAGCACGTACAGCCCAAATAAATGGGTATTTTTATAATGGGTAATCTTCCAAAATGCCACTTTCGCACCCCTGTTTTTTTTTTTTTTTTTTGGCGTGGGCTCACTTTAAGTTAATTTAATCTTTTCGTTTGCACTTTTGCCCTTTTCGATGAATGGTCACAAGTTAAAATTTGACACTCATTTAAAATTTTCTCACTAGTGGATTGAAATTGTAAGAAAGTGATGCCTTTAAAACTATTAAACTTTAGGGCTATGAATCAAAGGGTTAAGATGATCTTATGAAGTTCAAATTTCTCACAAAAATAGCTTTCATATAGATTGATTTATCCGACAAACTTTTTTAATTATCATGCAATCCGGCGGGCCCTATTAAAAGAAGCGTCTTTCGAGCGCTAGCCTTCAAATTTTAAGATTTCATTTTTCTATTCCCTCCAAGAGAAAAAGTTTTTGGTTGTTGATATTCGCACCACAAATCTTAATAGTCACACCACAAGATACTAATTCCGTTGGACGGTACTAATTGATGTTACAGCTGATGATTCCCGATGCCTTGCTAGATTGGTACTGGTTGTCAATCAAAGTAGCTTTTAACTTTTTTTTTAATTTTTTTATACTATTACACCCAGAGAAATTTGTGTCACCAAGCAAGGACCATCCAGACCGTCTATTATGGGTCCATAGGATGATCATATTCATTAAATAGGGGATCATGCCTTCTGCTCTTTTCGTTGTTGTCATCGTCTGTGCTTCTCTCTCGATCACAATGAATTTTTCTGTCAAACCCATGTACAAGCAATGATTAGAATTATTTTTATACTTTTACAAGCTGCACCAAACTTTGTCATGTATTTTTCTTTTTTTATTTGATTGATGGACATCAATTGGATGAGGGGCTATAATTATACTAGAGATATAATTTAGGGAAAAGAGCATATACCTACCTGTACTTTGGTATTTTTAAAAAGTACCCCCTGTATTTTGGTATTTTGGACTAAACCTATACATGTAGTTTTTGTTGACTTGCAAATACAAACGGTCGTGACGGAATATAGAAAATGACGAATTTACCCTTCCATATAAGATCTATATTCGCGTTTTTTTGTTCATTTTTCCATTTTGCGCTTGCGGTTAGGGTTTACATTCTTTGGTGATTTTGGGCGATCGACGGAGAGGCTGTTATTGGAGACGTCGAATGCCATCAAACGGACGAGAAGGCCAAGCTCCTGAGGAATTCGGCCAGTTAGAAGGTTGCCATGGAGATCAATGACGTTGAGATAGGCGCAATAGGCGAGCTGGGGTGGTATGGGGCCATCGAGGCGGTTGGAGGAGAGGTTGAGGACGGTGAGATTGACGAGGGATTGGAGGTCAGGGGGGATTGGGCTAGAGAGGGAGTTATAGGAGAGGTCGAGGGACTGGAGATTGGTGCAGTTGGAGAGGAAGGGGGAGATTTGGCTGGAGAGGGAGAGGTTGGGGAGTAGGGGTGATCGATCGGATTTCCGTCCGGTTTTCGGACTGGAATCCGGTCAGACCGGATTTTCGGTCCGGCCTAAAATGAAGGACCGGACCGGACCATTTATAAGCGGTCCGGTCCAAACCGGTCTGGTTGGACCACTTAAAGTGGTCCGGACCGGTTTCCATTTTTTTTTTTTGTTTTTTTTTTTTTCATTTTCACCTCACATCTAAAAAGTGGGCAAATGTCAAATGAATGAATGATGGGTTTTACAAATGGGTGCTGGGCTTATGCCTCATGGGCTCAAAGATTATGAAAAAAAAAATTTTATTTTAATAAATGCGGTCCGATCCGGTCCGGACCGGACCACAAAAGGCCCGGACCGGACCGGAATAACCGGTCTGGTCCGGACCGGACCGGATTTGGACCACCAAGACCGCAAATCCGGTCCGGTCCGGTCCGGTTTTGTGGTCCGGTCCGGTCTGCGGTCCGGTTCTGTGCAGCCCTATTGGGGAGGGAGAGCTTGTAGTGTGGCCGTTGTTGCAGGTGGCACCGATGAGGTAGGAGGTGAAGTCGTTGCAAGGGGAGGTGAAGCTGGTTCGGGTCTAGTTGCGCAGAGAGTTTATGGGTCAGAGAGGGAGGCGGGGAGCTTGCTCAAGCATGATTCGTCCTCTGGGTTTGAGGTGGAAGATGGAATGTGGGTTGATGAGAGGAGGAGGAGGAAGAGAAGGAGAGCTTGTGCCATTGATGTTCAATAATGAGAAGAAATGGGTTACTATTTCTGGGTTGGGAATGAGGGGTTTTGAGGAGCTCTTTGTTTCTGGGTTTTGATTGAAATGGAGAGAGAGAGATGAGGAGATGGGAATGAGGGGTTTTGAGGTGCTATTTGTTTCTGGGTTTTGATTGAAATGGAGAGATGGAAATGGAGAGATGTGGGAATGAGGGAAATGAGGGGTTTTGGGGTGCTTTTTGTTTCTGGGAAATGGGGATATGGAGATGGGGGTTTGGAAAGTTTTTTCTTATTTGAGATGGAAATGTGGGGATTTTGTATTATGCTTGTTCGTTTCTGGGTTGTGATTGAAATGGAAAGATGAGAGAGAGAGAGGAAATGGGATTTTTTTGTATGCTGTTTTGGTTGTTTATTGGGTTTTATGGATCATTGGAGTAGAATGGAGAAAGGAGGGACGAACTGGTATCTGATCATCAAAACTGTAAGTGCACAAAAATTCACGGACCCGGGGGGTAGTGTTCTTAAGACTCAATGAGGAGGATGAAGGCTGAAGCTCCTCGCCTCCTTATTGATGATGGAAGAATCGATGCCTGAGAACCTGGAAGAGGGAGAAGAAATAGGTCAGAGGACCCTGGCTGTGGGCAGCGCAGGGCTCTCCGATGCCTAAGTCAGTATGAGAACTGGACAGTAGGATGGAGATTTGGAGAAGATGGAGTTTGGGCATGGCGTACCAGAGTTATTGGCCATGGATCTAGGGGGTTCCCTCTCGGATCCCTTGCTCTCTGCGCCTGCTGCTCCTTATATGGACAGGAAGAGGGAGAGAGAGCTGACTTTGGAGAGAGAGAGAGCTCTGTGCTCTGACAGGAAGTCTTATCGCAATCCATCTGTCCCATCGGGCCATACCCTGGCGCCTAGGGAACTGTGGACGCCGATCTGTCAGGAAGCATGGGCGGCATGGGTGGCTGTCAGAGAGTATGGGCGGTGCCCTTGTCTTGTCGCAAGTGCTGTAGCGTGCTTGATCGTCTAAGGGTGGACAGCTGTCAGCCCCTGCTTTGGCTAGCTCTGGCATCGTGACCGAGGTCAGGGTGTGTTGCCGAGGTCGGGGGGCGACCTTGACTTGGCTGGAGACCTCGCAGGGATGCCGAAGTGGAGGATCGAGCTGAAGTCCCTAGCCGGGCTGGGGATGCCCTAGCCGAGGTGGAGCTTATGAGCGTATAGCCGAAGTGGAATCACTTGGCCGAGCTGGAGGCTGGCACTATCACCGAGACCGAGCCTTGCCGAGATGGGCTAGCTGGCGCTGGAGCACGAGATGGAGCATCAGGCCAGTATTCCGGTGAGTTCGGAAATATCCCCACACAATAGCCACCCAGCTTCTGAGCTCATTAGACTTCTCTTTGAGGTCAGAAGCTAAGTATCATGGAGGACAACACTTGTGCCTTGGAGCTGTTCATAGCTTTGAGGTGACTAGCTGGCAATGGACCAGAGCTGGAGGTTGGCATCAATGTGAAGCTATAACATGGTGCTTCTACCGAGCTGGAGAGTCATACAACTGCCAGCTGGAGGATGCATTGTTGCTGAAAGCCAAGAGATGATGGCTCATTACCAGTGGTGTACTCTTATTTAGGAGTATTCTGCTACTGCTGCTGAGAAGGAGGCGAGCTATAGACTGGTGCTGTTGCCAAGCTGGAGACTGGCACTGTTGTCGAGCCGGAGGAAGGATTTCCTGCCGAACTGGAGGCTGGCGCTGCTGCCAAGCTAGAGACTGGCACTGCTTGTCGAGAATGCATGTGGCCGAGACCAACATAAGGCCGTAGCCAGCACTTGGACAGCCAGCATGAGGTTGAGCCAGCGTGAGGCCGTAGCCAGCACGTGGACACACCAGCATGAGGTCGTAAATGTGGTCGAGACCATCATGAGGCCGAGCCAGCGTGAGGCTGTAGCCAGCACGTGGACGGACCAGCAAGAGGTCGTAAATGCGGTCGAGACCATCATGAGGCCGAGCCAGCATGTGGATGGACCAGCAAGAGGTCGTAAATGCGGTCGAGACCATCATGAGGCCGAGCCAGCGTGAGGTCATAGCCAGCACGTGAACAGACCAGCAAGAGCTCAGGGCGCGTAGCCTGAGACCTTCATGAGGCCGAACCTGCATGAAGCACGTAGCTAGCACGAGGGCGACACTAGCATGAGGTGGGGGCGCGTAGCCTGAGTCCTTCATGAGGCCGAACCTGCGTGAAGTGCGTAGCTAGCACAAGGGCGACACCAGCATGAGGTGGGGGCGCGTAGCCTGAGTCCTTCATGAGGCCGAACCTGCGTGAAGCGCGTAGCTAGCACGAGGGCGACACCAGCATGAGGTGGAGAATCTGGCGTGTAGCCTGAGTCCTTCATGAGGCCGAACCTGCGTGAAGCGCGTAGCTAGCACGAGGGCGACACCAGCATGAGGTGGAGAATCTGGCGCGTAGCCTGAGACTTTCATGAGGCCGAACCTGCGTGAAGCACGTAGCTAGCACGAGGGCGACACCAGCATGAGGTGGGGGCGCGTAGCCTGAGTCCTTCATGAGGCCGAACCTGCGTGAAGCGCGTAGCTAGCACGAGGGCGACACCAGCATGAGGTGGAGAATCTAGCGCGTAGCCTGAGTCCTTCATGAGGCCGAACCTGCGTGAAGCGCGTAGCTAGCACGAGGGCGACACCAGCATGAGGTGGAGAATCTGGCGCGTAGCCTGAGTCCTTCATGAGGCCGAACCTGCTTGAAGTGCGTAGCTAGCACGAGGGCGACACCAACATGAGGTGGAGAATCTGGCGCGTAGCCAAGAATCTAGCACTGCTGCCGAGATGCACGAAGTCGAGATCTGGCACGTAGCTGAGATGCAAGAGATCGAGATTTGGCGCGCGGCCGAGATGTAAGAGCACGGGGCTCTGGATGACTGATGGCGGTAGAGGACCGTGCGATCAAGGCTGACAGTAGAGGACCGTGCCGTCGAATATGACGGTAGAGGGTCGTGCGATCGAAGCCGACAGTAGAGGGTCGTGCCGATGTCGTCGAAGCTGACGGCGCCATCGAAGCTGACAGCAGAGGATCGTGCCGTATGACGGTAGAGGATCGTACGATCGAAGCTAATGGGCCATCGAAGCTGAAAAATGATAGGAGGCTTCAGTAGCCCCCTGAGCTGGAAGGGACTTCTGCCGAGCTGGGGATGTCTACCGAGCTGGGAGTGTCTGCGGCTGGAGGCACACGCCGAGCTGGGAATATCTGCCGAGCTGAAGATGTATGCTGAGATGGAGATATTAGCCGAGCTAGAGACATCTGTCGAGATGGAGATCACCTGGCTGCTTTCATAGAGGTCGAAGCGTTCCAGAGCTCGGGCTCCGTCTAGCTGAGGACCCTTCTGCCGGGAGAGCCCCAGTCAAAGGTTATCTCGTCGGGAAGGTGCTGTGACCCCCTTAGAGGATGAACCTGACTAAGTTTCCGGCTTGTGGATGCTTGCCGGACCAGATCTTGCTCCGGACCTTTCTTGTCGGAGGTTTGCCGTAAGCTGTGTTGACAGCGCCAATGGTTCCTTTCCCTTTCTGGTTCTTCGAGGCATGGTGTTTGGGAAGATGACTTTTTGTCCGTTTCCCACAGACGGCGCCAATTATAAGTGCACAAAAATTCATGGACCCGGGAGGTAGTATTCTTGAGACTCACTGAGGAGGACGAAGGCTGAAGCTCATCGTCTCCTTGTTGATGATGGAAGAACCGATGCCTGAGAACCTGGAAGAGGGAGAAGAAACAGGTCAGAGGACCCTTGCTGTGGGCAGCGCAAGGCTCTCTGATGCCTAAGTCAGTATGAGAACTGGACAGTAGGATGGAGATTTGGAGAAGATGGAGTTTGGGCATGGCGTACCAGAGTTATTGGCCATGGATCTGGGGGGTTCCCTCTCGGATCCCTTGCTCTCTGCGCCTGCTACTCCTTATATGGACAGGAAGAGGGAAAGAGAGCTCACTTTGGAGAGAGATAGAGCTCTGTGCTATGACAGGAAGTCTTATCGCAATCCATCTGTCCCATCGGGCCATACCCTGGCACCTAGGGAACTGTGAAGCCGATCTGTCAGGAAGCATGGGCGGCATGGGTGGCTGTCAGAGAGTATGGGCGGTGCCCTTGTCTTGTCGCACGTGCTGTAGCGTGCTTGATCGTCCAAGGGTGGATAACTGTCAGCCCCTGCTTTGGCTAGCTCTGGCATCGTGACCGAGGTCAGGGTGTGTTGCCGAGGTCGGGGGGCGACCTTGACTTGGCTGGAGACCTCGCAGGGATGCCGAAGTGGAGGATCGAGCTGAAGTCCCTAGCCGGGCCGGGGATGCCCTAGCCGAGGTGGAGCTTATGAGCGTATAGCCGAAGTGGAATCACTTGGCCGAGCTGGAGGCTGGCACTATCACCGAGACCGAGCCTTGCCTAGATGGGCTAGCTGGCGCACGCAGCACACGCCTTTCTGCTCTCTTCTCTTTCGCTCCGCTCTCTGCTCTCGCACAGTCACGACGCACGCCGTACACGCAAAACGCCTCTCGCACCATCGCACCGAGGCACGTATACAGCACAGTGACGCTGTCACGCTGCCCTTCTCCTTCTTTTCCCTAGCCGGCTAGCCCTCTCTCCCTACCTCCCTCGCCTTACCCAGTCTCCCTCTATCACCCTCTTTCTCTCTTGCCCTAGCCTTCTCTCACTCTTCCTCCTTCGCCTTCTGCCCTCTCTCACCCTCGCCCTCCCTCCATCTCCCATCTTCTCTGTCCCTCTCTATTGGTAATCCCTTTCTTCCCCCCCTGCTTCCTTTCTCTATCTCTTAGTCTATGCTTAGAGATACTGCTCACTACTCAGTGCTCACGGCTCAGCAGCTCAAGGTAAATCAAGTTATTCTCTGCATTTGTTGCTTTGTTAATTTGTGATTTGTTGAGTGGTGAATTTAGTTTCTGATTTATATGAGTTATATTTTTTCTGATTGCATGATTATGAGTATATGAGTAGTGATTTTGTGCAACACCATTAATGATTTGTTGAGCAGTGATTATGAGTATATGAGTAGTGATTTTCTGATTGCATGATTATGAGTATATGAGTAGTGATTTCCTGCAACCCCATTTGTGATTTGTTGAGCAGTTTTTTTTTTGTTGTTGTTGTTGAGCAGTGATTTTCTTTGTTGAATTTTTCCAATGTTCTGCATCTAAAGATCTTCCATTGATTGGAAATATACAGTCCTAGTATGAAAATCTGGAACTGGTTTTGAATTTTCTCTCAAATTTTGGCTTCTGTTCATTGCCTCTGATGACATGGGTCTTTGATCTTTCCTTCTTCTTCTTTTTTTTTTCCTTGAAATCTTTGAGGATCCCTTTTCCTAAGCAACCAAGAGCTAGCTGATTAGCTTTTCCAATTATAATAACTTTCTGCTGATTTTTTTTTTCTCTTTCTCTGAAATAGTTGCCTAAGATAATCATGAATTTTCTTTCCTTTATTTCTTGGGTTGGTAAAGGAGAAGTCAGAGATGTAGGGTAGCAAAGTGGGAGTTTTTTTTAGAAGGCAATGAATCTTAGCAGCATGAGTAATTGAGTAGTGATTTTCTGACTACATGATTATGAGTATATGAATAGTGAAATTTGCTTTGTTAATTTGTGGTTCGTATTGTAATATTTATATGACTTATATTTTTTCTATTCATTTTTTTTATTTCTGCAGCACCTTAATTGTATATGTTCTTTTTTCTTCTTAAAGAAATCTTAGTCTCAATCGAGTGGCGGGCATCCATAAGTTGGGGATTGCGGGATACTAAGATACTATAATCACTTGTTTAGTTGTGGATAGTAGACACTGCTACTTGTTTAGTTGTGGATTGTAGCTTATTGATAACTGCTTAGTTGTGGATAGTAGACACTGTTTTACTGGTTTACTTGTTTAGTTGTGGATAACTGCTTTACTTGTTTAGTAGCTTATTTTTTGTTTGAATATGCCTTCTGATACGCCTTCTAGTAGTGTTGGTAGCATTCTCATTCCCGCACATGACCCCATCCCCACTGATGATGAGATGGGTAGTGATGGTAATGAGCAAGTGCCTCCCATTGCCTCTCCCAATGATGAAGTAATTGCAAATGAGCCTAATGCAAGAAAGCTCAAATCAGTGGTTTGGGGACACTTTCAAAAAATTGAAATGGCTGTGAAAGTTAATGGGAAGGATGCTCCTAAACTTAAAGCGGTGTACAACTATTGCAAGAAATTTCTAGTCAGTAGACCTGAGGATGGAACTTCACACCTGCATAGACACTTAAAATCTTGTCTTATGAAACCAAGCACTGATAAGTCAAAAAAACAACAACTTTTAAGGACTGATGCTCAAACAAAAACCGGTGTTGGTGTTTTTAAATTTGAACAAAAAAAGAGTTGAGAAGCCCTTGCAAAAATGTTGTTATTACATGATCATCCTTTTAATGTTGTTGAACAACGAGGTTTTAAAGAGTTCTGTGCGACTCTACGACCTGAATTCAAGATTGTATCACGCAACACTGTGAAGGCAGATTGTATGGAAATGTACAATGGAAAAAAGAATGAGATCTTTAAAGAATTCAAGGATCTCACTAGCAGGATTGCTCTCACAGTAGATATGTGGACATCCAACCAGCATTTAGGTTATATGGCTATTACATCACATTATATTGACTCTGATTGGGTTCTTAGATCACGTATAATTAACTTTCATAGTGTTGATCCTCCCCACACTGGCCAAATGCTAGCTGACAATATTACTCTAAGTATACTTAATTGGAATATTGAGAATAAATTATCATGTTTGACATTAGATAATTGTTCTACAATTGATTGTATTGTAAGGGCACTTAGAAATCAACTTATGAAAACCAATGCTCTCATCTTAAATGGTAAACTTTTTCATATGCGTTGTGCTGCATATATTCTTAACCTTATAGTGAAAGATGGACTTAAAGATATTGGCCTAATTATTGACAACATCAGGAGGCAGTTAAATACATTAAGAATAGCTCGAATTGTATACATCAGTTTCGTGATATTGTAAGTGCGAAAGGGCTAAGTTCTACAAGGGGATTGCCTCTTGATGTTCAAACTAGATGGAACTCCACATATCTTATGGTATCTTCAGCATTGTATTTTCGAGATGTTTTTTCTTATCTGTCTCTAACAGATGACTTACACTATAAGACTTTGATTCATTCAGATGAGGAATGGGGCAAGGTAGCTACTCTTAATGGTTTTTTGGAAAGGTTCTATGAAGCTACAAATAGATTCTTTGCTAGAAAGTATCCAACTATACATACTTTTTTACCTGAAGTTTGTACAATACATAATGAGTTGGTACAAAAATTAGGTGATTTTGATTTTGTTTCTGCAAGAATGGCTAAAGTGATGATGGAAAATTTTGATAAATATTGGAAGAATTATAATCAAATGTTTGAAATATCCATATTGCTTGATCCCTCCTCTATGATAGTGTGTTTGGAATGGATTTTTAAGATATTATATGAAATAATGGAATATAGAAATACTCGTATGATTGAAGCTCGCAATTTATTTAAAAAGATTTATGAGGAGTATCGTGTGAGATTTGGTGCTAAAGAAAGTGATCAAATAGTAGATAAAAATGATGCAACTAGTAGGCAATTGAAAAGAAAGGCTGGTGATGATGAATATGGAAAGGCTCGTTCTCTTTTTTTTAAGTATCGAAATGAAATCACCAATAAGGCAATTATAGAAGAAAGAACAGAATTAGATCGTTATTTTGATGACAAGTCTGTAGAAGAAGATGACACGATAGATATATTACAATGGTGGAAATTAAATTCAACTAAGTATCCTATTTTATCTCGAATGGCTCGTGATATTTTAGCTATTCCAGTTTCTACCGTTGCTTCAGAGTCGGCATTTAGCACAGGAAGGGGGGTACTTGACTCACATAGGACTTCTTTGAAACCAGATACGGTAAAAGCATTAGTTTGTGCCCAAGATTGGTTTAGTCATGACCCAACTAGTGATGGTGATTTAGACAATAATGGGAATGCACTAACTGATGTTTTAGACATATTAAAAGAAAAATAATTTATGTTGATTTCTTTTTTACATTACTTGACCGATATAGGATACTCATTCTCATTCATTTTATTGATTTTCTAATTTTCTACTTTCACCGGCCAAAAAAAAAAGCTGTTTTCAACTGATCCTATATTAGTTTAACTTGACTTATATAGGATACTCATTCTCATTCATTTCTATTGATTTTCTGATTTTCTACGTTCACCGGAAAAAAAAAAAAGGTTTTAACCGTTCCTACATTACTTGACCCATATAGCCTATATATAGGATACTCATTCATTTCTATTGATTTTTTTTATTTTCTACTGTCACCGGTAAAAAAAAAAAAAAAAAATTTAACTCTGCCACTTGTTGCATTACATTGCCGGTCCCAAGCCCGGAAAAAGGAGGAGGGTTTAAAGTCCGGTTCACGCCGGGTATTTGGTGACAGTAAGAATAAATAGATAATGTTTTGCTCATGTCCAGGATCGGGCTAAGCCCGGGCCCGGCCCCGTCCCATCCTAGGCCTGTACGAGACGGGATTGGATGTAGGCCCGTTCAATTTAGGGCCGGGATTAGGCAACACCTGGCAGGCCCGTCCTATTTTTGGGACGGGATTGGACAACCCAAGCCCAGGCCCGGCCCGTCCCATTGACAGGCCTAATATCAACTGTAAAATTTGTACCACTGTAGATGGACTGATGGCAACACTTTGGCGTCTGCATCATCTTGAGTCTTTTTAACCAAGATAAATCCTCACTTATTAGGGCTTGCATTTCTCAATTATAGATTCCGCATTAATATGGTCATTGAAAACTTTGGGGTAAAGATTTAAGATTGTCAAGTGATTCTGATATTATCTTAAATGAAATAAAACAAGAAGAGGAAGATGCAAGCGAAGAAAATATTGAAGTTGATGTTGCTAATGAATTTTCCACCGACATGGTATGCTACATAACTAAATTCATATATGTTATATCTTGTTAATTCATATATGTTATATTTTATTAATTCATATCTAAATTATTATTTTCAGGTATTCAATTCACACCAATTGTTAATTGAATGAATTCAAAATACTGGATGTAATTTGGGATTTGTTATTGTTACGAGAAGGTCAGAGATTTGTGGATTTGGGAGGAGACCCAAATTATTATTGGGATGTGAACGTGGTGGCACTTACAAAAGTAAAAAAATCTCAACACGGTTTACTGGCACAAGAAAAATAGAATGTTCATTCAGAGTGAAAGGGTTGAAATTGAACACAGATGATGATTGGATGGTAAGTATGGTATGTAGAACGCATAACCATTCCGTGGCATTATATATGGAGGGTCATGCATACGTGGGTAGGCTTTCTGCTACTGAAAATGATATATTGGTTGATTTGTCTAAGAATTTGGTTAAGCCACAAAACATCTTGTATACGTTGAAGAACAAGGATCCGAATAACATGTCCACTTTTTCGTAAACGTACGCGGGAATATTTCGTAGGTACTTCCGAGGACAGGGTCCGGTCGACCGCGCACACTGGACCTGTAAATCCCACAGAACAAATAACTGAGACTTGGATTTCTGGATTTCTAGTTTGCTCGGTCGACCATGGGTAGTTTGGTCTTTAGGTGGGATTTCTAGAACCTTCTCAAGTGGATACCCCTCCCCCTATAGTAATTACTAATTTCTAGCTAGGGCCTTTAACCAACTAACTAACTCTAGAAATTGTAAAAGACACCCTATTAACTCTACAAATTACACAACTATACTAAACTCACTAAAACGTAGGAAAATACATAACTACCCTTATAAAATCCCAAAATTAGTATAAATAATTATACTTAGGTTAGAATATATTATTCAAATTCAAATTGAGGCCCCACAAGGGGTGGGGCCTCACAATTTGGGCTCTAAACAATGGGATAAAGATCAAGACTTTTTATAAGCGTCACCCAATATTATGATCTTAAAAATTATTTAATTTAATTTTTAATTAAAATCATGTGATCATGAGTATAAATGCTAAAATATGCAATGCACAATTCTTCTCTAGTCTTTCATACCCATTTATATCATTATTGGTTATAAAGACCAATTTAAATTCATTTTTTTTAAATATTTTTGGAATATAATTAATAACTTATAACTTTTTATACCCATTATAAAGTAATAAAAGTTTTGAGGTATGGCCTTAAAAGAGAAACTTTTGCCTCTACCCCCTAATAGAAAATCATGGCTTTATAGGGTGCATCACTGTCGTCGACTGGCTTAATTTTGTAAAATAAATGTATGAACAACTTTTTCATCATTTTATAATCATTCTTCATAAAATCTTTTGATTAAAATTTAAGCTAAATTTTCTCGTAAAAATCCCTTCATTTTGTAGCTTGAGATCAGATGGTGATAATATTTAAATTTGTGTGCATGGGTTATTTAACATGTGGGACCCACATGGTCCGCATCATGTGACATTTGATTAGACACAGCTGAAAGGTGAGGGATGATGTATGAGTATGACCCATCGTAATAACAGGACCACTGGCAGTACTAGCACTGTTACTTCCATTTAGAGATGTCAAATGGGACGTGCCGGCCGACCCGTCAGTCAACAGCACGGCCCGTGATGCGGGCCATGCTGGGCCGAGCCTTTGTTGGCCCGTTTGGCACGGCCCTCCAGGCCCGTTTGAGAAATGGGCTGGCCCTTGCGGCCCGCCGGGCCTGCCAGGCCCGCCCAACAGCCAAAAAAAGACTATTTTTAAAAAAAGACCATTTTAACCAACAGCTATAAAATGGTCATATAAAGGGTATTTTGTGTCATTTTTCATTATACTAAATCTATAAATACCTAACCCTTCCATTCTCATTCCTCACCAATTTACACAACTCTCTCATTCTCTAACTATCCCTCAAAGTATTCAATTCTTTCACTCTCTCTAAGAAGTTTTTGGAGGGCCAAAGATCAAGTTATTAAGAGACAAGATTAAAGGGGCCTTCAAAGATTTAGAGGTATTTATATTATTTAGATTTGAGATTCCATATATATAAGTTTTATTATATTACATTAACTCTCATTTTCTCTCATTTCTTATATTAATTATCACAAAAGAATGCTATTAGCCTTATTACTATTATTATTTATTGAACTTTATTTTTTGAAATATGGCTAGAAGATTTCCCACAGAATCTTCTTCTGTTAATTTAGGGGTAGATGAAAATTTTATTGAATTACAAGATGATTGGTGATTTACCACCCCCCTTTCCTCATGCTCAGAGTTCCCGTAAACCAAACAAGAGGAATAGAACTTCAGTAGTTTGGGATATATTTACAAGGTATGAGGACATTGAAAATGGAAAGAAGATTGAAAAGGCAAAATGCAACTTTTGTAGTAAGATTTATAGTGTCGAGTCAAAAGGGGGTACCGGCCATTTATCAAGATATAGAAAAAAAATGTTTAGCCTTGCATAAGCCAGAGGATGCAGGGACAGGAAGGCCTAGTTCACAGACCCAAAATTCTACTACTGGTGGTGGTAGTAGTAGTAGCAGTTTATGTCTTTTTTCTTTTAATGCACAAAGTGCTAGACAAGGTCTTGTTAAAATGATTGTGTTATCCAAATTACCATTTGCTTTTGTTGAAAATGAGTTTTTTGAACAATGGGTCCAGCAATACTGTCAACCACAATTTCACAGTATTTCAAGAAATATAGCCATAAATGATGTTATTAGACTCTGGCAGGAAGAGAAAACAAATATAAAAAATTACCTTGGAGAAATTCCTGGTAGAATAGTCATAACCACAGATATGTGGACTTCTAAAGGGGGTGATAGTTATCTTTGCATTACTGCACATAATATAGATGCAAAATGGATTATGAATAAACGTATACTTAGTTTGAGTAGTCTTGAATGGCCACACAATGGAACTAGAATAAGTACATTTATTTTGGAAAAACTAAATGAATATAATATTATGAAAAAAAGTTTTATCTGTAACTTTAGATAATGCCAGTAATAATACAGTGGCTATTGAAATAATGAGAATACAGATGACACATGCAACTTTGAACGATAGTTCTATATTTCAAAATAGATGTGTATGTCACATCTTAAATCTAATTACAAAGGTTGGTTTAAAGCATATTGTAAGTTACACAAATGCTATTAAAGACATTGCTAGATTTGTTTTCTGCTCTATACAAAGAAGACAATTGTATGTCCAAATATGTGCAAGGCAAGGCGTATCGGCTGTTAAACTGCTTAAGGAAGCAGAACATAGATGGAATTCTATGTATGATTTGTTAAACAAGGCACTTTCTCGGAAAACTATTTTGAATCAATTTTGTGTTTTTCATGCACAAGAGTTGATGATTAGTGATGAACATTAGGAGTTATGTGCCCATATAAAAGATTTATTAGAAGCTTTTTATACTTCAACATTATTTTTTTTCAGGATATGTTATCCCACATCTAATGAAGCTTTAATGAAGCCTCTTAGAATTACTTTACAATTCAGTAAATTTAGAGATTATTTTTTACTGAGTAACACTGTTAGAGATATGGAAGAGAAATTTAATAAATATTGAAAAGGGGCTCCAATGACATTTTCTTTAGCTGCTGTATTTGATCCTAGGTTAAAATTAAGTGGTGTACAGTTTTTTATTGATGGAATAAATAAAAATATAAATTATATAGATTTAAATGCTTTTTCAAATATAAGGGCAAATTTACAAGCACATTTTCAATTTTATTATGAGCAAATGGGTACAACTGGGCTTAGTATGGGCCATTCAGAAGTCCAACAGACAGATGTTGGTGAGTGGGATGTGTGGTATTCTTCCCTGTCCACGGGCATGACATCCAGCTCAAGCTCAAGTAACACTGTGACGGAGTTAACATCGTATCTTGACATCGGTGTAATACAGGCAGGATGCATCCAGTTTTGACCTTTTAGCCTGATGGAAGCAACAATAATGCGTTTATCCAGTGTTGGCCACCATGGCTCGTGATCTATTGATAATTCCTATGTCTTCTGTAGCATAAGAACAAGCTTTTAGTGCAGGTGGACGTGTAGTAGATGACAGAAGAAATAAATCTAACTGAAGAAATGGTGGAGTGTTGTATTTACCTATGAGACTAGTATTTGGCAGATAAGAGGAAGCAAGAGTTGGCATCAATTGAAGATTTTGATCCAGTAGAATGCATTAGTGGACCACAGATCTGATTTTTTACTTTTTCCTTCATTGTAATTTGTGAATATATAAGTTTTTCATTCTTTTTTTTTATTTTCTAAAAAGATTGTAAGGTTTTGAAGGTAATCTTATTTAGAAATCTTCAAGAAGTTAAGTTCCAAATGGTTATCTCCTCTTAGTGGAGTGTGTCGAGTTTGACCGAACCACTTAAATATCTTTGTCATTCTCTGTGCTTGTGTTCAAATTTTTACTTTTAATACTGATAAGAAAAAAAAATTCATATATAGCACTTAAGTAATATGTGAGTAAATATCTATAAATTATTTTGAACCACTCAATCATTTGTTAAATGTTTGTATAAGTTTGAACTACTTTGTATATATTAATTAAGGGGTTGTTTGGCATTTACGCATGAGATGCGTAAATGCTTACATATGTAAATGTTAAATATGTAAATGGTGAGTATGTAAGCTTTCCACATGCGTTTTTGTTTACGATGTTTGGCGAATAGCACCATTTTCACATGATTTACGCATGTGGGTCATTATACCATGTTTGTTTCAAACACATATATAAATGCATATAGCATTTGGTACCCTATATAGATTGTTCTGCCCACTATGAGAACCAATAGATTATTGACCGTTTAAATAGAAGTGATTCATCATTTTTAAATTAAATAGGTTTATCATAATCAACTAGGAGCTACGCAAAATATAAGACAATGTAAATGAACTACAAGTAAGTAAAAGTAGCTCATTTTAAACACAACCTATGTACGGTCCACCTAAAATATACTATTTTCTGTTTACAAAATATAAATTCCCAAAAAATGAACATATTTTCCTGCAAAAAAATAGAGACAAATCTCTACATATTAGTTCATCGAGCTCTTCTATTAGCATTAGCATTCCACATCTCTAATGCTATCGTATCCCGTAAACGATATGCATACTGGCTGTCAGACTCTTCATTTGTTTCGCCTTCACGATCATCGTTATCGTCAACATCAATGCTTATTGTTTCCCGTCGATGACGATGATATAATATATCCGTACTGGGATTTCTCGACATGATAAAATTGTGTAAAACGGCGCATGCATTTACAATTTTCACTTGTGTCTTAATAGGATAATTTCGAGGCATATGTGTCAAAATTGGAAACCTTTCCTTCCACAAGCCAAATGTTCTTTCAATAACATTCCTCAACTTCGCATGCCGAAGATTAAATAACTCACTAGGCGTCCTTGGAGCCAATGCTTGGGATCCGTACTCCTTTAGATGATAGCGAGTTCCACGATATGGTCCAATGAAACCTCTCCTATTACCATATCCAGCATCTACGAGATAATATTTTCCTATAAAGATAATATGACAAGTATCAAACATATGTAATATGTTAAATAGGTCTATAAAATATAAATAATTTAATATTGGCATTTCAAAATTTCTTATTACCATCTGGAATCTGAAGATTATGAACCCCCCTATTTTGTAGAACATCAGTTAGAACTTTTTGATCATTGGCCGATCCTTCGAAGCCGGCACATACAAATTGAAAAAGCATGTCAAAACCCACAATGGCCATCACATTCTGCGCAATGAAACCTTTTCTACATCGATATCGCTGATGATCTTTAATTGGTACCCAAGCTGTTACATAAGTGCCATCAATGGCACCAATACAATCCTACACCATTAAAGATAAGTTAAAAATTTTGTCATAGAGAATAACTCAAAAATATTTATAGTAAAAGTTTATTTAATTACTTTGAAAAATGGGAAGAACACTGGATTCGTAGAAATTTGAGATGGAGTGGGGGTGTCAGGTCCTGAAATTCTCACATAATCAGGGCATATATATAACAGTGCGTCTAGAACGGCATTGAAGTACTTGCTTATTGTGTACCCTGAATGCTGGAATCGAATTTGCATTACTCGATTTCGCTCACTATGGCCTACAGTATTTAGGAAGATGGCTACTTGTTCTTCTACAGACACATGTCGAGTTGCATGTAGTAACCCTTCTCTTTTTAACAACTCACATAATTCTAGAAAGACATCGTTCCTCATACAAAGTTAATCATGTGAATTTTGGCAATGACTGTCGATATTACTGAACAAATTCATGGCCAGATAGAGATGACTCTTGTACTAGCTTCCTCTTTCTTATTCGCTTTTGTTTACGGTCTTGATCCAATAACAGTAAAATTATAATAATGGATATTACTGCTAATTGCATTAACATCATCTTTATCTTTTTATCCATAACTTCTGAACTGTTACATGGTAAATTGACAAATATTAGAACATAAAACTAGCATAAGTAAATAACATTAAATCAACATGAGATGTACCATGACATTAAACTAATATAACAAAATAATGTACCATGACATTAAACTAATATAACAAAATAATGTACCATGACATAAAACTAACATAACATTCAAATGTATAATGAGCAAAAAAGCAAAATCAATCTCATTTCATAAAGTAGTTTTTAGTAACCACTATCCTAAATAGAGCTATCTAACTCCGCCATGAGAAATGCGTGGCGCCTATCCTTAGTTGCTAATGCAAGGAATTGACCGGCCACTTGTGGATCCCTAAGTAGCCTAAGCGCCCTCATTTGTAAAGTCTGCTCCAAATCTAACTCCAGAATGGCAGCAACTACATCGGCTTGACTTGGCCCTGATTGGGCCATCTTGTCAGCAACAAAAATGAGGGTGTTGGTTAAGTCCTTCACTGCACGTGCAATATCAACATCAAATTTCATGTCACCATCTGCTCTATTTTCGTCTCGCACAATGCGTCTAGAACTGACAGTTGAGTGCTTCTTGGTATGTGGTGCTTTGGAGATACCCTCATCCCTTTTTTTCCGAGCTAGAAGATTCAGCTGCCATATCTTTATCATGGTTGGATTTAGGGGCTTCCATTGGATGCGATGGACGCTGATTAGTCAATATGACATCTCTGCCATCTGCAATTGAGTCTCCATATATAATAGCAAATTTTTCGTAGTCGGGAAAACTTCTTCCTCGATAGTATTCATAATCAGGGTGTGCCTGAATTGCACAAATGAGACAAACATATTTATTAATTAGTTATTAATAGTTAATAGAAAACTCAAAATATATAACTACTCACTTACCTTGAGATAGTCATCCCAAACTTGGTCCTCTGCTGTTACCCTTTTTGTGATGTCATCCCATCCAAAGCCACTTAAGCCCATGAGAATCTTAATATGATTATAATGACTTTTTACTGTTCTTAGGCGGTTTCTAATTTTAGCTTTATCATACGCATCGCCAAATTTTTCTTTCATCTTTCGTTCAATCTCTCTCCACCCCTCCGAAGTAAACCCAATCCCATCTTTTCTCCCGAGGGTTATTTGTTCTATTAGCACATTAGTCAAGAATTCATCTGCAATCTCTGTCCAAGTGACATTCTTCTTATCTCTTTTACCACGCTTCGCACCAGAAGATTGTCCAACATTAATGCATTGAACTTCTTCGTCAATCATATCAATATCCATTTCTATATAGAATACAAAATTTAGTCAAGAAATTATTAATAGTCATACACAATGTGTTTTGAATATCATAAAATCCTTTGATATATGATGTAATGATGGGTGAAATCATAAATTATAAAAGCATATCGAAAGAAATTCATAAGTTCTTATGTGGAATCATACTAGCTTAGTGGTATTCATTCATATATACAGAAATTCATACTATAAAAGCATATTGAAAGAAAGTAATCATTTCCATTAAAACATGTGGAAAGTCTCCTAATATGGTTCAAAGGTAACCAATAGGTCATACAATCTTCTAATATGGTTTAAAGGTAACCAATAGGTCATACAAGTCTTCTAATGTGGAAAGCCTAGCCCAAAACCCATTTAAACATTGATTTTCTCTTTCCTTATCCATTTATCCTAGCAGGCAGCACCATCCCTCCCTTATCATCATTTTCTCTCTCTTTTTCACTTATCTCTCTCCTCACTTCTTTCTCTCTTCCCACGTGGGATGATCCCCATCACCCACCCATCTCTCTTATCTTTCTTTCTTTATTTATTCATTCTTTTTCTTCCTCTCTGCTACTATTCTCTCTCTCTCTCTCTCTCTCTCTCTCTCTCTCTCATTTCTGTCCCTTTCTTTCGTTGATTTTCTTTTATTTTACATCTTGGCCATATGAACAATCCATCCATCATGTTCTTCATCCATCGTCATCATCAATTCCACAAGGACCTAAGCTACCTCTCGATGCCTGCCATTTTGATCATAACAATTTCATTCAAAGAAACAAAAGTAAGAAAATCATGTTTCTCAACAACATTGACCTTAAATCTAATATGAATATTAATAAATTCATGTTAAATAGTAAGAGAATATTAATAAATTCATCTTGAACATGAAGAATACGAGCCATGAGGTTTGCATTCAATGTGTTACGGGTTGACATAGGACAGTATCGGTTTATGGGTGAGATAAGGCTTCCACTTCAACCCATTGATTTAATGTTCACTGATTAAAATGTGCATGAGCTTGATTTCGATAGGAACCCATTACCAAACCCCTCAATCAGTTCATGCTTTTCAAGTTGCTGTATGCTTTAGTTTGTTCAATAAACCATTGGAATTGCATCTCATCCTACAACAACACTTTCTCATACCAGAGATCCTGCAAGACGAAACCCACATTCCAAGGGTATGATTTTTATTCAATGAGTCATTAGAAAGGGGCAACTCATCCTCCAACAACCCTTTCTCATACGAGAGATTCTGCAACAGGAACCATACAAGAGATCCTGCAACAGGGAACCCATGATCCAACATGGGCTTCTCATCCACTTCAACAACCCTTTCTCATACCATAGATCCTGCAACATGAAACCATTCTACATTTTGGAACCCATACGAGAGATCTAGCAATAGGGAACTCATGATCCAACATGGATATGATTTTTGTTCTCGTTGCTTCTGATCCCGTAGACAACCTTTCTCATACTAGAGTTCCTTTATTCAATGAATCATTAAAAAGGGCTGTTGCGATCGGATATTATAGATAGAGAGAGGTGCAAAGAAGGGAGAAAGATGGGACATACAAGAGATGCTGCACGTCAGAGCATTTGGAGAGGATGAAGAACACAGTTGGGAATGACTTATATCGAGTTAAGAACGAGGCAAAAGACTTGGAGTTGCAATCTTGCCAGCGGGTTGTTCCAAAAAAAAAACCAAAACTTATCGTTTTGGGTTTCTTACTCTGGCTGGACTGATTTTTAGGGATCATTCCAGAGGATTCAATATGTGGAACGGTATGTAATACTTGCCAAACACGTTCTCTTTGGCCTTATCTCGCTGGAACAAGGAAACACCAAACTGAAACGATGCCAAACATGGCCTAAGCAACCCTTTAGGAATCTGAAATGGGTTATGGTTTGTTCTTCGGAGTGAATCAGATTGATGGATTCTTGGAGAGAGATTTGAAGGGAGGAGATGGGGATTTGCAGAGAGGAGAGACGATGGCAAATAAAAAAAAAACATTCCCAAACATAAACAGATGACTAAAATATGAGAGAGAGAGAGAGAAAGAGAGAGAGAGAGACCATACTTCGGGTTCTTGAGCAGCACCGCAAGGGAGATGAATGGGAGAAGACGGAACGAATGATAATATCATAGGGTTGCAAAGGTACGCTGTTGCAAATAAAAAAATGAGAAAAAAAGACCAAACTGGTTTCGAACCGTTGCACTGTTTGACGGAACGTCACTTGTGCACACCGTCCGCCTTTTTGACGTGTTTTTCTTTCATGTGCAAATCACATGTGATTCATTCTACTATCCCCTCACATGTGAAAATCTGAGTACGAAAATGACCCCTTTTTACACATCATTTACACATCAAAATTTCACACGTGGTGCGTAAATGACCTCAACCAAACATGAAGGTGTGTAAATGATTTGCATATGAGTTATTTACATATGTAAATGCTCTTAACCAAACAACCTCTAAATGTTTAGGAAAAGTAACTATTGAAAAACTAATATGTCTATTAACCGAAAATTAAATTCAAACCTATGTCGAAACGTAACTTTATAAAAAAAAAAAAAATTGGAGGCACGCCTGACACGCGGGCACGGCCCGCTCCAGCCCGCCCCATTGCTGGCCGTGCCACCGAGCTTTGCCGTGACAGGGATTTTTCCTGACAGACCGTGCCGTGCCGGCCTGCTAGCTGGGGCGGGCCATGCTGGCCCAGCCCGTGGCACAAGCGGGCCACATTTGGAGTTCCGGCACGGCCCATTTGCCATCCCTACTTCCATTCTCCTTCTTCCTTGTCTTCCATCTCATTTACTAGTCTTCTTTACTTATTAAAAGAGCAGAGGAAGATAAACAAATGTGAATCTATCTTTCACATCATCATTATAAATGTTCAAATAAAAAACTAAATTCATTCATTCCATGCCGTAAGTCTCGTCTGCATATGCTAAAATCCCGACGCCCTCAAAGTTATCCCTAATTACCTACCTGACAAGTTAAAAGTGGGTGGCACTAAAAAAAAAAAGTGGTGTGAAAATGAGCGCCGAAAGTTTTTTCATTCAGTTCACTTTCTCTTTTGGAGAAGCTTTTTCTCTCTCCATCTCTTTTCAAACGGAGGTCCTCTCGTAGTCCTAGGTGAAAAAAACACTTTGGCAAAAATGAAAAGACTTTTTCAGAAAGCCCCTTGTTCAATGGTCTCTCTCGTTTTTTTATAGGCAAAATTAGCGAAAGGTCCCTAGAGTTGAATGTTTCCAGCCTCCAGTTCAAGGAAAAACTTTTTAAGGCATATGGTCCACTCAGCTAGACTCTTTACAGCCTTAGGTCCCTAAACCCACACGTTTGCATTTTTTAAGACTAAATTGCCCCTGTAACTGACGCACGATGTAATGAGGTGGTCTTCAACCCGGACATGTTGAATCGGTGATTAGGGCATAAAAGAAATAGTGGAAGAAAGGAGAGAGAGAAAGGAGAAATGAGAGAGGAGATGGGCGCTTGGTGCTGATCACAGTAGTAGGCTACAACAGAAAGACCCTAAAGTCTTCTTCAACATGGATGTCGGCAGAGCCCCAGCCGGCCGTATGTGATGGAGCTGTTCGCAGACACGACGCCGCACATGGCTGAGAACTTCTGCTTCCACGCCCTCTGCACGGGCGAGAAGGGCACTGGGAAGTGCGGGAAGCCCCTCCACTACAAGGGCTCCGCCTTCCACCGCGTTATCCCTGGATTCATGTGCTAGGGCGACGACTTCACTGTCGGGAATGGCACCGGCGGCGAGTCGATCTACGGTGCCAAGTTCGCCGACAAGAACTTCATCAAGAAGCAAGCCGGGCCCGGAGTCCTTTCGATGGCGAACGTCAGGCTAGGGATTAACGGGTCGCAGTTCTTCGTCTGCACCGCCAAGATGCAGTGGCTAGACGGGAATCACATGGTGTTTGGACAGATTAGAGGGTGGAGTAGCGTCAGAATCTGGTTTTTGGCATAGGAAGCGATGAGGATTTGATAGAAAGAAGAGGGAATTTGGGTTTCGAGCATAAAAGAGAGGGCCGCCTATGGAATTGGACCGGAGGAACGTCGCCAAACCGCCACGCAGTCGCCGCCACCGCCGCGCCATCTTGGCCGGAGGGGATGCCAAAGGAGAAGGTAGCAGGATGTTGTCCGATTCTGGTTACAGAAACTAGAACTCGAAGAAGAGGAAGAACTCGAGGTCTAAGAAAATACAAATAAATTTGCCATAACTCAGATAAATTTATCGAAAACTCAGATAAATTTCATAAAAACTCAGATAGATTTGTCGAAAAATCAGATAGATCTGGCCAGAATTTAGATAAATTTGTTGAAAACTCAGATAAATTTCACAAAAACTCAGATAAATTTGACGAAAACTCAGATAAATTTCACAAAAACTCAGATAAATTGTATTAGAACTCAGATAAATAGCAAGAAACTCAGATGGATTTGGTCAGAACTCAGATAAATTTATCGAAAACTCAGATAAATTTCACAAAAACTCAGATAAATTTGACGAAAATTCAGATAAATTTTACAAAAACTCATATATATTTGCCAAAAATGAAGATAAAATTATCAAAGACTCAGATAAATTTGTAAAAATCAACCTCCGACGATAGGAACAGTTAATGTTCGGCAATGAACGGTGACAAATAGCGGCAGGAGCGGCTGCAAATCAAAACCCCAATGAATCCCACCTCCATCACCACCACAAATTAACAAAACCCAATGAAGAAGAAGTTGAATTAATTTACAAAAACCCCCAGTTTTCATCAACCCCACAAAACCAGAAGAAGAAAAACAAGAAAAGGAAGACAGAGGAGAAGTTGCAGAGAGAGAGATGGGTGGTAACGGAAAAACCAGGTGGAAGATCTCTTTTCATCTTCTTCCTCCTGAAAACTAGGCCCTCAGATAAATTTGATACTAGGACTGGGCTATGGGCTGTGCTTCCCTGGATGGTCAGGTCAGAACCAACCCACACCGAACCCAACATCTTCTTTCTTCTTCATCCTGTTCTGTTCCGGTCTGCAACACAGAACATGACCAATTTATTCTGGTTTTTGCAACCAGAAATCGATGACCAGGAGATTGTTTATTGTGATTAGTATTGCAAGTTATTTACAATGAGTATCAAAGGCCTCATAGTTGGTGTGAGTGCACCTTGTATACACTCATTACTCATGTGATGTGTGAATGCGCAACGTGGACATGTAACATTACTAGCTACTGCCTTTTGTTTCAAGTGGCAAGATGTTACATGAAATCTGGGCAAAGAAAGTATCCTCAAACTTTACACGTGTCGCATATCAAGATGGGACGTGTCAGATAGTAACGTCATGCGCGCATCAGCATGAGAGCGCTGGACGGTTTTGGTTTATTAAAGAAAGGGTAAATTGGTCTTTTCAGGTATGAAAAAATGTGAGAGGGACCTTTGGTTGTATGACTTTTTTTTTGTGGACCGTTTGCAACAAAGTAATGTTATGAGGGACCTCCGGCCAAAGCCCCCTTTTTTATACAGCGAGCGTGATAGAAAAGAGCTTCAATCATTTAAATGTACGTGTGGATTCATTGCCGGAGGCGTCAGACGTTAAAGCAGGCACATGATAACATGCAGAGGTGGGCCGCACACATGATCATGTGCAGAATAAAGGGACTCAGACGTTATTGCCGAAGCAGAGGTGGGCCATACACATGATCACATTCACATGCATAATAGAGGGAAGGAAAGCAATATAACTCAAATCATTTTATATGTATACAATGAATATTGTCCAAATACAAATAGCCAAGGGTGTAAAAAAAATCCGTCGACCCGATCCGCGGATTTTGATTCGATCCGAAGGCCAACGGATTGGTGACGGATTGGAAATTGTGTAATCCGTTAGCAACGGATCTGTGGCGGATTTCACCCTCAATCCGCGGATTCAATCCGATCCGTTGTTATTAAATATAAAAAATATATCTATACAAGGGGTCTAAATGTAAATTAGGTGTCTAAATTTAAAATAAGAAAAAAAACTTAAGGAGTTAAAATGTAATTCCGAAACTTCATCCCCAAAAGCCAAAACCCTACCCACATACCACATTCGTTGATCTCCCAAGTACCAAACCCGTCCCAGCGCAGACCTTCATCTCCCAAGTCCCAAACATGTTGCTTCTTCTTCGTTGCGGGGGGTTCTTCATCTCTAGGACGCCAGGCATCTCTCGTGTTTTCTTCCCTCAAATCGTCGGTCTCTCTTGCCTTTTGTTCTCTTGGCCCTTTGCCCTTTTGCCCTTTCGCTAAAAAAGAGAGAGACTACAATCACGTTGGTCTATCAGGATCTCCTCAGAGGTATTCTCTTTCTCTCTTATCTTTTTGTTCTTTTTTATGTTTCCAATTCTTATATGCTTGCAGTATCCATAGATTATCTTGTATGGATTCCAAACTGATGAGGTGTTTTAGGGTTTTAGGTTCTCCAAACAGTTAGATTGAAGTCTTTCAAGTTTTTGAAGATGCGCTATTCTTGGAATTTTGAACCGATCGAGATAGTTTTAGGGTTTCAGATCTTCTGATTTTTTTTTTCTGTTTTAATGTCTGATTGTTTGGTTTTGATATGGAATCAGTACTTTAGGGTTTTGAATTTTGTAGATCAGATCTGAACAACTAGCTTTGTTGACTGAATCTAGAAGCTTAGGTCTTGGAGATTATGGAATGAATGCACCGATTTTTAACCTTATTTTGATTTTTTTTTGCTTTCATTTTTGTTATGTTATGTTATGTCATCGAGTGTATGTATTCGTTTAACTGATGATACTTATTTACTACTATTCCTATCATTGCATTGTTTGAGTATAAGTCTTAGAATGGTTGAGAGTAGAGGAAGAATCTTAATTTCTTCATGGGTTTTCCTGTTTCTTTTTTTTTACATGTAATGTACAGGCACGGATTGAACGGATTAATCCGATCAGATCCGGTCCTCCACGGATCGGATCAGATTTTAACAGTCACGGCCGATTCCAAATCCGTCAATTCGTGAAGTAGCGGATTGGTGATGGATTTGGTCCAATCCGCACCAATCCGATCGGTGTACACCCCTACAAATAGCACTCTACATGTGAGTGTACGACACTGAGTAGGAGATCCGAAAATCTCACTCCGATCAAAATGACCCTAGAATTGTAACCACACATCTAAACTTTATCCACATTTAAATTGTTGCGCACACTTTATCCAGCGTAAATTACTAGAGTGGGTGGGAAGTCCAACATTGAGTTGGAAGTCCTCATTTTGGATTGTTGGAGCCTTATCCGATACAAAGTGCTAGTGATCGATAGTGTATTTTAGGTTTTACTAATGATCAATTGCAAAGGGGTTGGGCGGGTTCCTCGTCTTAAAAAAAATGACCCTTGAAATATTTTGTAATGATGCAAAATGCCCTTGACTATTTGTTTTAGCAGCGATGTTTTCAAGTTAAAAATTAATTTTTTTGATCAAATTAGAGAGAAATACCCTTCTATATGCTCTTATTTATGGGTTTACCAAATCCTCTAAAAAAGAAAATCATATTAATTATCAGTTTTTAACTATTTTCAGCCCCCACACGGGCTACACCCGTGCACCCAGATTCGCCCTTGCAATGGGGCCAGCAAATGATATTTCCTAGTAATAAAATCTCAATGAGACGTAACGCATGTAAATTGCGGTATTAAAGATTCCCATTCCAACTCCAATGAAGAGAATCAGACAATTAAATGGAGACTCTTTTAAGAAAGAAGACCTTTCTTCGAAAAACTATGGGGTTTTTGAATAATTCATTTTCCATTTGGTCCAAATCTTACATTTTTTGATTGCTTGAGAATCCCACCAAACTTCCACCGGTAAATAAAGTGGGTTGGCAAGTGGGCACCACCTAAAATAAAATGGTTAATTTATAATCATGACTTTAATTATTTTTTTTCTAAAGATAAGGTTCTTTCTCATACCTTAATGATTTTCCCTGTTCTTTCCCTTGAATTATGGAGTACGGAATGGAACCCACGTCAACCTTTCACTCTTATAAAAAAAAAAGGGTAATGTATCATAGAATTGGCCGACTACTGATGTGACCACTGGTAGAAAAATCTTCGCCGACAAGGAGATGGAATATTGTGGATATACGGTCAGCTTGTGGGGCCTCACTTAAATGTATTTCTGAGTTTTTTTAAGGGAAACGGATTCCCTATACAGGGGGCGATACATAACGGGGCGGCTGCGGGAGCAGATTAAAGAGGAACGGAGGGGGCGGATGAAAAAGAAATGCGTGTCACTCCTGTTTGGTCCAATCTGGTGATCTGATTCTTTTTTAAGAATAGAAAAAGTTTCTTTGGAGGAGACGCATGTACTTTTGGTCCAATTGTAAAAATGAAGAAAATATCGGATCTAGTTTTTTTTTTTTTTTTTTAATCAGTTTTTACCAATTTGTAAGAAGTACCCCATGTATTAGTTTTATTCATTTCAACAACAGGTCAGCTGATTTGACATCCTCCTCCACGTATCGCCCTTCATTCGTCCAAACAAGTTTAAAATAGGGGATCCGGACTCACAACTCTAGCACCCTCTCAAACACACTATCAAATTCTATATCCGTGAGCTATGTCAAGGGATAGAACCCTTGAGCTAACAATGGGTTGGCAAGTGGGCACCACCTAAAATGAAATGGTCAATTTATAATCATGATTTTAATTTTTTTGTTCAAAGCCCGAGCGTGATCTACGTTGGGAAGTTTCTCAGTTGCTTCTCTTTTGTTTCTCAGTTGGTTGCTTCAGTTCCTGCCCGTTTGAATATCAGACTCTTTTGAGCCATACACTTTCTAAAAATTTAATCCAACGGTGGTAAGCCAGTCACCTTTAAGCCAGTCAATCTCAACCGTCCAAGACTTGCGTGGGCTTCTAGCTATATGAAGCAATCTCTCAGTGTCCGTGTATAACGCACAGCACAAGAGGAAATCACCACTCACCAGCTGAAGAATCTCAAGTCTTATCATGTTCTATCTTCCTATTGCCATGCATCAGGTATGTGGTCATCGCGTTTCTTTCATTTTGTTATTGTTAAATTGTGAGAACTCATACTTTTCTTTTGAAAGGATTAAGATTTGTTTTTCCTTCAATCCTAGTTTACCCTCCTAAGATGCCCTGTGACAACTCGAACCTTCAAAATTTTCGATTAAACAGAAAAAATTCACCCATACTGAGAGGTTGCCTAGTTGGTTATGCATCTCGCATCTCAACTGATTGCCCATGGTTCGATCTCCATTCATAGTTGGAGCTTCTAATGAGTCCCAAGTCCTTACTTGGGTACCAAAATAAATAAAATAAAAAACAGAGAGAATTTTACTCCAAAATAAGGAGAGAAACAGATCTCTCATCGATTATCATTATGAATTAATGTTGAGAACTTCTGGCTTCTCTTATCGATGATCATCTCAATCCTAGATACAATTTATGTCATTACTTATTATGATGTGAGAACTTCTGGCTTTTCTTTCATTTGTTTTCCTTTTGTTATTGTTAAATTGCTGCCCTATCAAAACCAAAACTTCAAAATCTTCAACTAAACAGAAAATCTCACCTACAGCGATGGGTTGCAGTCGGGTGCTCCTTGGTTGCATACCAAAACAAGAAAGAAAAAAAAAAAAAAGAAAAGAAAAATTCACTCCAAAACAAGGGGAAAAGGCAGTTGATCTCTTCTAGTTCTTGATGATCATAATGAATTAATGTATGTGTTTATTCAATCCACTGTAGAATGTCTTCAATCTTTAGGATAAAGCTGAAATTGATAGTCCATTTAAAGAGTCCATAATATACAATAAATCCTTAATTATGCGAGTCCTCCTCGCCCTTAAACAAGAAAGATTTAACAAAAAAAAAACCATACCGAGAAAATGAAAACTAAAAATCATGTTCTCTGGTGGAAAAAAAAAATCTTGTAGCGACACCACGTGCTATGGTGGAAAAATAATCTTTTTTATTTTTTGAAAAACCATTTTTTTTCTTTTAAAGATAAAGAAAGATGATTTTTTTTTTTAAGATCTTTATCTACAAGCAGATGGCATACCTAGGCCCATACCGTAGGGCCCGCTTGAATGGATTCCTATGAAAAATAGTGGGATAGATAGAAAGGTCTCCTCATGAATAAGGGTGGTCATTCAAAAGATCAGCAACCTCAAATCATTCTAGCCCTTGCTTTTAAGATCCTTAAATTTGAATGGTCTTTTAACCATAGAAGTTTTTAAAGTTTGATCCAACGGTTGTGAATAGGCCAAAGAGTATGAAATCGGATATGGTGCTAAATCATGCATATTGGATAAGAGTGAAATTAGCTGCATATGGGATCAAAGGTGGCCCCTAGCAGAGGGGAGTTTTACATGTGCTTTGCATGTGGGAACTAATTGTCTTTTCTAGTGATCCTTTACATCTCAGCCCTTCCACATGCAAATGGTATCTGTTACCTTTAAGCTGGTCAATCTCAACTGTTCAAAACCTATGTTGCTCTCAAGCACAATATCTCCTTCCTATCAAATGACCCTTGAAATATTTGGTAATGGCAAATGTCGTTTTCAAGTAAAAACCAAATTTTTTTAAGAAATTAAAGAGAAATAGTCAAGGTCCTAAAATCTCTACTCTTTGCTTTAATATTTTTCTAAAATCTATCAGATCCCTATAACTTTTCTCATGAGTTTCCATGTTTATCAAGAAAAATTATTATCATTTACATTTACTAATTTATCTAAATAATAAATATGCAGAATCAAAGAAGCAATGAAATACAGAAAATTCAAGATGTTGGACCAAGTAAGACAATCGATTAGTAGCATTATAAAATTTCTTCAGAAATCTGAAACATCTGAAACATGGGCTAGGATAAAATCTATGATGTGACATGGATAAAATCTGAAACATCAAAAGGTTTAAAGTTCACTATGCTACATAAGAACAACTAGATCCATAAATCTGCAACACTAAATATACAAGCATGGTAAGATTAATATCTGAACTTTCTAGGAGTTCATATGATAGATACATGTTTCATTTCTACACCCTTGCGTAGACATTGGTCATAGTTTGAAATTGATCAGCTAGAGCAATCTACCAACACAACTACATATATGCTTCACAATCCATTGTATCTCCAGGGAGCCCATCTAACTCATTTAATTGTTCATTTTACTCACATTGATATTCCATGCATGTCCATTGGATTTTTGGATTATGGAATAAAGTAAGATAGAAATACACCCGTTCACATGCTCTGATGCCGTTCCAGTCTCTTAAAAACATATACTAAACACAATATATGTTCAACAACAATCTACCAATCACATTGAAAACTACAATGATAAGCTTAACCATACCATGATCAAGAAACAGATAATTGATTAAAAAATAACATGTAGAGTTTTAGCTACATAGAAAAAGAACATGTAGAAATTTCAAAATAAATAATCGGAAAAAAAATTTATTCATCCAAAAGAACATGTAACCAACTTAAAAAAAAAAAAAGAAAAAAAAAACTAATCAAATGGCTTCTACCCCAAAAAGAAAAAAAATAATTGGCAGAGCATACCCAACAAACCCAAAGCCCAAAACCCAAAACTCAACAGGCCCAAAACCTGTCCACTCCATGCTTGACAATAATCCAAAAGAAATCAAAGAAAAAGTCCAAAACCCAACAAACCAACATGCCCAAAACCTGTCCTCAATACTTAAAGGCCAGAGCATACCCTCTTTCTCCACTGCAGAGGTTTATTTGGTGCCCATATTAACACACATGAGACCAATGGCTCGGCTTTCCACGTACTTCACTGTATCTTCTATGCAAGTGAGAAGGTCAAATATGTAAAAGTGGGCCACTCGACGCATCACCCATCCAGTTGACCAACCAAAACCACCCGAGCTCAGATGTAGAGTGAACTCATCATTCTTACACATGTGCATAGAATGTTGTTCACTGATTGTTGCTCTCACCATTTGTGCCTAACCACATGATCAACTATAATGTTCATTTAGTAGGTAGATCAACTATAATGTTCATTTAGTAGGTTACGCCATTAATGGCCAATGAGCTAAAACGATGCAGCTGTTGTGTAATTTTCATCATTCACACAAGAATTCTCATAATTCACACTACAAATATAGGCTAATACATTCTGGAATTCTCTAACCAGATAGAATTTTATCACATTCCCCATCCAATTTGGCCCTCTAGATATCAATCTGAAATTCTCAATCACCCAACACAAATCTAAAGAAGCAACCTCAACATAATCAAAATAAAAAAAAGCCACCGATTCTCCATTTTAAATTGTCATCATATCATAAAATTCAGCAATAAAAGCATAATGCAAATCAATAGATTAAAAAACTCCAAAATCATATTATGCTACTAACAAAAATTCCTTTTAAAAGTAGAAAAGAACCATTTTGTAATTGGATTTCTAGATCTCATTGATTTCCATCAAACCCCAGTAACCAAAATAGCTGAAAAATGAAATAAAATAAAAAAAATTTTCACTGCTGTAATTGCAAAGACACTGTGATAAATTACTTCAACCATCAAGGAAAAAAAAAATACATTCACATAACCAAAAATAAAAAAGGAAGACCAAGAAAGCCCAATTACCATAGTAAACATTACTATACCATAACAGAGAGAGTCCAATGTGAATATCCTTCTCTCCCATGAGTCCATGACATTACACATACCATAACAGGAGAATTTCCGAACTCTTTCCTTTCCTAAAAGTCTCATAATTTATAGGATTACATTAATGGGTTCTAAAAAGTCTCATAATTTATAGGATTACATTAATGGGTTCTAACTTATTAAAATCTCTTGTAGATTTTGAATCCAGTGTGATAATTTCTGGCTGGAGAAAGTAAAGATGGAAGAGATGGACAAAGGAGATGAGCTTCAACAGGTGATTCTAAGGCTGGAGAAAGTAAAGATAGAAGAGATGGACAAAGGAGATGAGCTTCAACAGGTGATTCTAATTTTTCAAACTTCTAATGGTGCTTCAAGATTTTTTTCTAATCTTTTGGGGTCCAGTCGGCCCATATTTGATGAAAAGGCCAGTGTTAAATATTATCTTACATTGGTGTTGGTGGCAGAATTGTCAACAATCCAATCCATTTGGCATGGATCATATCTCAAAATGTGCATGTTTGGATGTGCCCCTAATTGCTAGTGCATGGTTTGAATATTTTGATAGAACAAATGGCTCTATCCATGCCATTATATTTTGAGAAGTAAGAGAATGCAAACCACCTCATTTGACGGGTTACTGTTTTCTACCTTTTTCTCATCGTCACTACCAATTTCCCATAATAGATTTGGAATTAAAAAGAAACTGAAAATAGCATCCTCTTTTTTTTTTTTCACCCCCTTAATAAATTGGATAACCATTCATCCATCAAAATGTTATCACAAAATTCTTCTTTAATTGAATCCAAATGCGCCTGATAGATGAACTAATGTCGAGGGAAAGTGAGGAAAACTGGTGCATTTTGTTTTGGAACGAATCCATATTTGGAAAAAAAAATCTGAGAATTTCCCCAATTGAGGCTAACTTCTCATCAAAGTTCAGAAAAAGCCTCGTAAAAGAGAAAATTTTTGTTAGGGTTTTGGATGAAGATGGAAATCAGAGAATGAGAAAGGGAAAATTGGGAATTTCCATCCCTCCACTCATCTCGCCAATCCAACTGTATAAGTCGGGCCACGCCATTCCAAATCGAGATGCTCTAAACAAGAAGAAGAAGAAGAAAACCCTCGAGATCGACACAGTTTCCCTTCTCCTTTTCTTCTTATTTTTCTTTTGAGAGAAGAGGAAATACAAACACACAGACAGATAATAAAGAAGAAGAAATGGTACCGGTGCTCGGTGAGTAGGCTCCGGCGATGATCGGGTGCTCGGTGAGTAGGGCAAGACTACCCGTTTGCCTATTTGTTCTTAGATTGATTGTGCACTAACACAGGACTCAAAACTAAGTAACCATGTGAAACCATCATTTTTGTTTAATAATTTATTTCATTAAACTAGAAAAATTATTTAAAAGTGCTCGGGGAAAGTAAAATTTAATGATATCCCATAAATGAATGGGATGCGCATTTTGAATGGCTCTAATTATTGATTTATGGGCATGGTGGGCCCCAGGAAAAAAAAATGCTTCAATCGTGCTTTGGAAACCAAAGATGATCCGAACTCATATGGATAATTAGAGTCATTCAAATTGAACTTCCCAACCAGTTATATGGGATATCGTCAAATCTCATTTTAAGTGGAGTTTATCTCACCCTACGATTGAACACACACACAAAAAAAAAGTTAATAAAACAACATTTTTTAGCCATGTTTTTTTATTTGGTCAATCTAATGGTGGGACCAACTCAATTCTAAACAAGAAAATTGGGATACCCCATAAATAAGTAAGTTGATATTTTAAACGACTCTGATTATGCACTAGTGAAGCCCTGCACATGCAAGGCACGTGCAAAATCTCCAAGTAATTCATATAAAAGAAATCCTTTGGTGATACCTATTAGACTGGACCGAATTTATTCAGACTTGAGAAAATGTTAGTTTTTATCAAGTAGGTGCAATGAAAACAAGTAGAATCCCAGTTCAAAATATGGAGCAAAGCCATGCTCATCCTTCAAGAAACTCTGTTAATTCTGATGTTAGTTGAGAAGAGTTGGAAGGAACACAAGAAAAAATTAAGAGGGTGCTATTCTTAGATGCAACAAAAAGTCAACTACAAGTATGGGCTACAACTAATCAAAGGAAGCAGACAAACTTCCCATGATTCAGTTACATTATCATCTTTAACAATCCTGTTATGTAAAGCCACCGGCTCAAACATTCGAAACCAGCTACAGATCATTGTTGGAGACTTGGATTATTTCAACAATATAAATAAAATTATAAAATGTCTTTTGCCCCTTTAATTCTTACGAAGAATCACATCATTTGCTGATGACCATAACATTTGCAACAACAATGAGATTATTAGGAAAACGAAGGAGAAGAAGAATTAGGGCCTAGTTCTACAACAAAAGGATGAGCAAAGCCTCCTAGTGGCAAGTTATCAGTCATCTGCTTTCTATTTATAATATGTATAAGATTCCAGTTGTACCATGGAAGTAACTAGTTTCATGAATTCAAGAAAAAAAAAGAATAAATGTATAATCTCTGCAAAAACCAATCACCTCGGTAGGAAAAGAAGCATATCTCGTTCAAACAGCTTTTAAATGGAGAGAGGAAAAAAAATGATTTTCCAGTATTTGACAGATTTGAATAACACACCCCAAAAAAGCAAAAGTTGATAATCACATTATTGGTCCGAGTACATACAGAAATAGATCAGTATTTTAGGAAACAGATTTGCACAACAGTGAAGCAAACAACAACTAAGTAGAATTACAAAATGTAATAAAAAACGTAAATCCACTTACTGTTTGAAGGCACAAACAGAGTACTGTCGTTAAAGTTATGAAGTCGAGAAACTCACAAAAGAAGTTGATCAAGGCTAGTGTTTAACACTATGTCCTTAAGAAAAATTTCGCCCCCGCAACGGTGCTTACGAGCTTCAATGGCATTTGTCTCCTAGGATACAATGATCGATCCACACAGTAGCAGCACTACAAACTATGTGACAGGCGAACCCATCATGCAGTAGAACTCTCTCTTGACTCAGACTGATGACCCAAATGGAATGAGGAAGAAGGCATGGACAAGATGACATTTATAGTCTGCTTCTCTTTGGACACACCCTTTCATATGCGAATGGTCACATCCTTTCATATGCGAATGGACACACCCTTTCATATGCGAATGGACACATCCCATTTGCAAAAAGAAAATTTTTTATTAAATAAAATTTCTCAAAAAAATACTAAATGGGTAGTGGGCCGAACCAGGCCCAACTCGCGCGTGAAGCGCATGCTCGAGCCCGAACTCGGCCCGATGCGGGGTGCGTGCGCGTGTGGTGTTTAGGAGGCAATTTCTCATTCACTCCTTAATGGATTAGAACAACCCAATACATATTCTTAATTTACTCATGGAGTAGATTACATTCTCATGTATTCCCACCTAAAATGATCAGTGGGTCCCACTTTTATTTGGGCTCAAAGTTGACCAAAATAATGGTTCTCTTAGCCATTTTTTCAACACACATCACTTGGAAAGATATTGTTTCCAACAAGAAGACATGGCATCTCACATGTAACAATGAAAGAGTGCAAAAAAAAAAAAAAAAAAAAAAAAAAAAAAACTTAACTGCTCCGTTTATTGTGTTGTTGAAAGATTCGGCTACTATAAAATGGCATCAATGGTTCTCGAGTCTTTACTGGAGACTTCTAGTGATCCTTTGCTGCAATAGTAGGCATATAATGCAAGTTCTATGATTCCCAAAAGGTTCCAACCTCATTTGGGACCTGAAATTTATGTAAACCAAGTAAAAAAATTGTATGAGTAAATATATTACATTATTTAATGAGAAAAAAAGAGAGAATTAGATTACACTAAAACCTCTTAAGGAAAAAAAAGCTGATGGGTATGTGATACACTTACTTAAATGAAAAGGTCATGCTTGAGCACTCCATAAGCAAAGAATGAGATGCTCATCAAGAATGTAGAAAGTGAAAGATAAAATGGCATTAATTTCACAACAGTAAGTATGCTAACATTTGGGAGTCAGTGGTTCAACCAACGTAACAGGATAATAAATAGTTTTCAAGGAACATACTATGATAAATAGCAGGGAAGCAAACATGAATATGAGAGTAGCAAAATTCAAAGATCCAACAAAGACTTATGGCATAGGACATATTACCCTCATGCTAAGAAATGCAATGAATGCAAATACACCAAAAAACTACCACCAATAATCCAACCATCTTCACCTGCCAACAATATTTGGAGAAAATGAGTAACAAAACCAAGCAAATAAAAAACCCAAAGAATTAGAAGAAAAGGTGACAGCAAGATTAAGTGGAGAAAGTCTACCTTTTTTCGCCTTCTTGACATATATGATAAATATGATTATGTATATCAACTGGAAAGTGGCCCCAGTGCAATTGATAGTAGCAACCACTGTTGTAAAAATCGGCCTAGGCGCTAGTCGGCGGTCACCGCCTAGGCGCTAGGCGGGGATTAATCAGATTAGGAGGGAATTAATCGAGCTAGGCGGAGATTAATCGGGAATTAATCCCTAGTCCATGCCCACCGCCTAGCGTCCGCCTAGCGATTTTTACAACATTGGTAGCAACCAAGATAATACCTGGTGATATCATGGGAAGGCCATACTAAAGGGTGATCAAGTAGTTAAAGAGGGCATATATGTAGGGCAACCCTGAAAATTGTTCAGTAAACCTATTCCTAACAATTCGCTTAAATGTTGGTCCGGATGTACAATCGGAAATATTCACCACAGTGTAAAAGATAATTCATTCTTATCCTTTTGCAATGGCAAGATGAAGGAAAACTTACATTGGTGATATGAACCACCCAAAAGCAAAGATGTTCCCTATATGCAAAACACCGAGATGGTTATCCAATTCCTTACTGAATGCAAGGATTGTGAGCATCATTTTAGAAAAACACGTTTTTACTGTGAGCAAGGGTATAGGGGTAAGAATGACAATGCCTAAAATATAAGCAATTGAGAACTCATGCCAATGGAGAGTCCTTGCAAATAAAGATAGTGGAACTTCCTGAAGTTGAGCGTGCTTTTGTTCATCTTGACCACTTGAGATAGTGCATCTCTATTGAAATCGATTAGCGAATAATGTTGAATCGATCACATAGCAAATTAGTGCAACCCGCTTTGATATCAACTGAAAAACCGGCCTTAACACAGGCTTAGGTCCCAATAACTGTATTCCTAACAGATTTCCAAACCACGTGATTAATCTAGAATTAAACCCTAATTCAGGTTAAAAGCAATCAACCACAAGGAGATAATGACGCACGATGTATACGTGGAAATCCTTACTCGGGAAAAAACCACGGGCTTTATCGTCTAGGCAAACAAACAACTAAGCACTAAATAACTGAAAGTTACAAGAAATAACTCTCAATAATCCCTCCCTCACTGGCACACCCGCCGCAACTCTTGTTGTGCAACTCGTAAAACGCGTATCCCGTGACTCGAACACCCGACCTACCAGGCTCTGATACTAATTGAAAAAACGGCCTTAACACAGGCTTAGGTCCCAATAATTGTATTCCTAATAGACTTACAAACCACGTGATTAATCTAGAATTAAACCCTAATTCAGGTTATAAGCAATCAACCACAAGGAGACAATGATGCACGATGTATGCGGGGAAAACCCTACTTGGGAAAAAACCACGGGCCTTATCGTCTAGGCCAACATACAATCAAGTACTAAATAACTGAAAGTTACAAGAAATAACTCACAATCCTTTCTCAGTTGCAACTCAACCTAAGGATTGCGCTATCTTGTCGGTTGCTCGCCGTACACCTTCAACGTGCTTGAAACAAACACCTTGAAGCCGCCTTCAAGATGTCTCTACTTCAGAAGAGTAGATGGAATGAGAAACCAAAGCTTGATCTTCATAACAGCAACTAGAAGCCTTGGGGGATGATGGATATCTCACAAATCTTCTCTAAATGCTTTTGATTAAAGAGAGAATGGCTATAAATAAGCCTTGGTTCGTGCCTCAAGAGTTGTGTTATGATTAGGTTACAACTTAGCCTCTTGAGAAAAAATAGGAGATAGTTTATAGATAGGTATAGGATTCGCCCAGGTTTGCTCGAGCGAACAGAGGAGTTTGCTCGAGCGAAAGTGCTTCTGTCTCAGGCTTCCATTCAGAACAAAGATGGCTCAAGCGAAGAGAAGGAGAGCTCGAGTGATGAAGCTTTTGTGAGGGGTTCGCTCGAGCGGATGGAGCATCGCTCGAGCGAACAAAGTCAGGTTCAAGCCAACAGAACTTCTTCGCTTGAAACTTTGGGCTGTCCATTCTAAAAAGGATTACATCATTATAAAACCCTGTTTTGTCCATTAACCAATGAATTAGCCAACACTCATAAAACCTTACATAGTCATTCTTAATTCCTCCCCACAAGTGCTAAGAAAGCGAGCTTAACCCCAGCCAAGTGATCCTAGAAACTCCTCTCATATCTAGGGAAGCAACCGGATTATTCTTACGAGTGTTGTCAACTTGAATTTACAGAATCCTAGTAGGGAAAGTTTCACCTTTAAATAAAGCTTCAAGCATCCTTTGATCTCCTTCCACCATAACATCCCTTAAATCTCCTGTAGAACACTACCAAAAATGATTTATTATTCGTTGGAGGAGAAATACAATCTTTATTATTTGCTGGAGGAGAAATAACTCTTAAAAGGTTAAAATAAATGCAAAAGAACAAAATGGCCTTCAAGTTCTCATAATGGAAATACAAGTTGCCTTGTGGGACACATCGGGTGGGACAATTAATGAATTGATGCAGCATTTCTTTAATGTAAACCTTATCCTCATACATTTATTTATGATTATTTTTCTTTGACTCTATTCTGCGTCTTTTTGGTCAATGTAAAATAAGAAGTCAGCCAATTAATGAAGGGAGATGCTCCTATGAGAGATATCTCTCATCTTATATGAGAGATAGGGGCGGGGGGTCTCACATTTAAGTTGTTGGCATTGGATATAGATGCGAGGGCCCCTACTCACTCTCTCATTTAAGGTGAGAGATATCTCTCATAGGAGCATCTCCCATTAATGAATTGATGCAGCATTTGTATTGTCCATTAAATTTCAGTTTTAATTGTTATTGATAGATCATTGTTGACTATAGAAATGAGAAATGCTGGGAGACTATTGAAATGGTCAAAGAAAGTAACCTATCAAAATTTTAATGGACAACTACTGGATAAAATTAATTGCAAGTTGTGCCCAATTTTAATAACCCATTCTGCTACCATTTATTGAGCACAATGCGGGGAAGTTTCTCAAAATTTATAATTCCCTTTGTCTCCCTAGCATTTTCTATATAAACTGGATTAGAGGCCTTATGATCTACAAGCCAGCTTCTAACTTATCAATCACAACTTCAAGACCTATAAATTTTGAGTTATTGCCAGGTAACCTTCTCTCCTTTTCTCTCCCAAGTCCATATTCAATGATAGTGCAATTAGGTTGGGGTGTTTGGACGTAAAAGAAATCCAAAACATCCCCTACGCACTAATGGTTTTGGATTCCAAAAGCGATGTCCATAATTTCCAGCTCCCTCAATGTACCATAATAAAAAAATAGATTTTATTCACTATCCTTTAGTCCAAAAGCCATAGAAAATGATGCAAGGATCAAGTTTTGCCTCCACGGCGAACCTAGTTAGTAGTTTTAGCTGACTAATGATAGATGGACCCCATTTACATGCCATGAAGTTTCCCTTTTTCTCTGGGCAAAGAAAAGAAATATACTATCAATTGGGTGTCACATATTTATTTATTCATATTGCAACTATCGAACCATTTTATGGCCGATGCTGCAGGGCAATACCCAGTATGGTGCGGGAGGGAACAACCCCCAGGTCCAAGGGAATATCACTGGAGTTTACATCAACGCTGAAAGTCAAGTATTTGCTAAAGTTAATATCAATTTGGGAACACAAGAATATCTTGAAGGTACGTCAAATCGGGAACTCAAGGAAATCATGGTGGTAGATGGACTCGGAAATGTTACACATGTCCCCATTTGAAAAAGAATGTTGAAGCTACTACCATCAGTGATTTTACTTATGTCCCGGTTATCCAAGTTTCATGTGTATCTATGTAACATATAAGCTTCATCTACTATCAACATTCTTTTTTGTTTTTTAGGCACCCTACTATCAACTTTCTTACTCAACAAAGTCAAGGTTGTCAGGTTACTACTAGTGATGCAGGAAGTAATGTTGGCCTGAGTTTACTACTAGTGATTAGGTTGTGGGCTTAAGGTTTCTGCCTATTATCCATGAAGCCAAGGGTATTGGGCTCAAGGGTTTTTGGCAGGGGTTGAGGGCTGATTGAGTTGGGTTACAACAATTGAACCTGGATTGAGTTTAAAAGTCAGGCTTGGGTTCAAGTTGTGTTGGGAATGTGTATGGTTTGGGCTCACATTGGCCTCAACCCAACCCGACCTGATCCTACTCATATTGAATCTTACTTAAGAGGACAAAAAATACCATAATCATATCTCCCATCTGTTGTAACTTGTAAGTGTATTATATATGTACCATATCTCCCATCTGTCGTAAGTGTATTATATATGTACCATAATCAAGGAGAATCAATACATGGTGGATTTACACATATCTAAGTATTATATATGTACCATAATCAAGGAGAATCAATACACGGTGGATTTACACATATCTAACTTGTAAAACAAAATAAGGGCACTTTAAAATTATTAGCTGCCAAAAGTTACTTGAAACCAATTGGAGAAAAACGCTTGATCCCACACTTAAGGGCTTTATTTACACAATTCAACAAAACGAAAGGATCTTTATTTATATTTAATGGTTTTTCTCCACAAAAGGAAAGGGTTTCTTTTATAATGTAAAATGACCTTTTGATTTTTAATTGCCACTATGACATGGACTCCACCCGCTACTTTTCTTTTTAAATCTTTGTTTATTATTAGAAAGAAGGGAAAAAAAAGTCATTATCTTTGTTTGTATGTGTTTCGCGGGCACCATCTTGGGGACTAGTTGTGTTGGGTCAAAGATCTCAGGTGGTGTCCATTAAATCCACACAAATGCACACCGGTAATTCGGCTGGTTTCGAACATAAGACGTGGTGAGTAAACCCACGCCTTAGGCCACTCCACCAATTCTTAGGAGGGTTCTATAAAATCACCTACATACCCTATTTCATTATTATGAAACTAAAAAATCCTTTAAGTGTGTTGGCATTGTTGTTGGTTTAATATAATCACCCTCTTTCCCATAAAAAAAAAAAAAAGAAAAAAAAAGAAGGGTATTCTAATCGATATCAAGTCCTGCCTGTAATCTCTAAAAGTGGGCTCAAAAGGATTTATCTAACATGTTATTCATCCCACGTCTCCACTCATATCTCTCGTCCATGAACTACTTTCTCCACTCATATCTCTCATCTAGGAACTACTTGTATTCTATGCAAGGTTAGAAACCTTGTGACTTGGACTTTACTCATCTAAAGTGAAAAAAATTGACTTGGATAGAGTCAATGCGGAGACTCAGAAGAGTCATGATTTTCTTAATATTTTTTAAAAAATATTAAAAATATAAATCCATTGTTAAAAAATTATAAATGTACATTTATTTACATGCATTCATTATAGTAAATTCAAATTAATAAGTTTATATATGTAAATATGGAAAACACAAGAAAAAATATTGCATATCACATAATTTGCTAATCCAAATTTTGAATGTAAATATAGTTTCAAATTAAATTTTAGTCGTCATTTTAAATTTATGACTCCAAACCTCATGCATAATTATTTAAAAGTAAATATTAATTATTTAGAATTATATCTACATATGATGTGGATTTAGAATGCAAATAACTCAAAATCTTCAATCAAACATAAAAATTCACCCGTACTGAGGAGTTGCCCAATTGGTTATGCATCTTGCCTTATTTCCCAGGTTCGATATCTAGGTAGCCTTCCTCAGGCTTCCTTACCCATAGTTGGGCTTCTAATGGGTCCCAAGTCCTTGTTTGGATACCAAAAGTAAAATAATAATAATAGAGAGAGAGAGAGAGAGAGAGAGAGAGAGAGAGAGAGAGAGAGAGAGAGAGAGAGATTTTACTCCAAAACAAGGAGAAAAATAGATCTCTCATCGATGATCATCATGAATTGTGTTGATTACTCAATCCACATGAATTAATGTTGATTACTCAATCCACTGTAGAGTGTCTTCAAACTTTCTGGCAAAGCTGAAATTGATACTTCATTACAATAGTCCATAATATACAATAAATCTGTAATTACAAGAGTCCTCCTCGCCCTTAAACAAAGAGAATTAAAAAAAAAAAACATTGCCAAAAAAGTGAAAAACAAAAAACAATCCTACTGTAATTGGTCAATATAACACTTGAGGTGGGAACGTGTGGTTCATTATCCACTAGATTTAGTGCACGTTTGTGCAACCGGTTTTCCATGGAAAAATCTAGAATCATGGAAATGATTTTCTGCAGTACAGGAACATCCACGTTTAGTGTGGCCATTTTCCTTCATGGAAAAACGTAAAAATATAATAATTTTTTTGCGATTCCTCATAAAATAAATTCCAATGGGGTTGTTGGAAAACAACTTCTGCAGACAAGGAAATTTTCAAGGTATTGTTTTTTATTACTTGTATAACAATGCGTGCTTTGTAGTGAGACATTCAAAGGATTCAGACTCTTCAACTTTGCGTTAACGTACAAGTTATACCCTGTGGTTTTATATGACTTGGTGAATTACTTTAAATATTTCGCTCTCAATCACCTGCATTGGGGCCCATCAAAATATCTATTGGGGCCTTTTTGGTTTAGGGGCCATCAAGGGTGATTTTGTCGCGTAAATTTCTCATTATTTTATTTTTTAAAATTTTAATCATGGGATAACCAAATCAAAACATTAAAAACCAATTTAAACAATTATTAAAAAAATATGAAACCCACTGAAATAAATCAATGAAAAGCTATAAAAATATCTGAAAATTGGATGTGCCCATTGAAAGAATATCTTGCTTTAAAAAAATTGAAGGTGAAATTTGCAATTAATTTTAAAAAAATTCTGATACTTTCTAGATTAATGGTTTTGACCCTCATGTATAGATTTTCTCCTTTCTATCAATGTTTCTTTTCTCTAGCACACATATGAAGAGTGGTTGTTATACTTGAGGATCTTGATCTCTAACCACACCCATAGATTCAAGTATCATTCAAATTTAGTGAATTAATGCATTCCTTGAAAGCGTTGTATATGTAATTATATATCATTTAAAATTTTCAAAAATTGTGATAGAATATCATTTAAAATTCTCAGAAATTTGTGATATAATATTTTAAAATTTTCAAAAAGCGACTCCTCACAACTGAAACAGCTCATTTAGATTTAGAAATCACTCCAGTCTGACAATAAAGTCAATCGTAGCGGGCTGTAAGATTAAAATTTTACAGTAACGTCTTTATAGTGATCCACTTGATTTGCCAGCACATGTATGATTATTTCAGTGGTGGGCCTCATATTTTTCTCCATCTATTTTCTTAAAAGTATGCCACTCTTCTATTTAATTATATGTTGGTTTATGTTCATTCGGTTTTTTTTTTCATTTTTTTTTTTTGTGGGTCTTTGTTTTATTAGTACAGTGATTTGGTTGTGGGCTTCGGGTTTCTGCCTATAATCCATGAAGCCAGGGGTCTTGGGCTCAAGGGTTTTTGGCAGGGAATATAAAAGATATGAGGGCTGATTGAGTCAGGTTACAGCAACTACTGAACCTGGGTTGTTGCTCGGGCAAAGAGGTCAGTTTAAAAGTCAGGTTTGGATTCAAGTTGTGTTGGGATTGTGTATGGTTGGGTCAAGCTCACATTGGCCTCAACACAATCTGACCTGACCCTACTCATATTGAAGCCTACTTAGAGGACAAAAAATACCACCTGCAATACTGTAATTTCTGAACTTTAACCTTGAAAAGGAAACTTTTACCAAAAAAAAAAAAAAAACTTGGAAAGGAAACTATGGTAAGAATATTGTAAAAATTCAGACTTGTAATATATATAATCCATTTAGAATATTGTAACTCATGGAAGCACACGGTGAGAATTAGTTCTCACCTTATTATTTCCTATATATAAATATGTGGTTGAAGAGCCATTTAGATCAGTCATGCTTTTGTCACACATATATCCAGAGAGCAACAACACTCCTTTGGGAATTTCATTATATATTGCAAAATCTTCATATCAAGAACTATTTCTTTCACAGTTGCTTGACACTTGTCATTTTGAATATCCAAACCGTTTCATGTGTTTGTGAGTATTACATAATCTGGATGGTATTGATGGTATTGTTCATCTTTTCCTAATTGTCTTTTAGTTTCTTAACAGGCATGGATACACGGTGTTCTAATGTTTTGTCAATGTTGGGCAAACGGGTGGAGAGAGTTGAGCTACAAATTGTAGAATTTAATTCATCAACCGACTCCGAGCCTAGATTGCTGAAGATATTAGCATTTATAGAAGATGTCGGAATCCGAAAGATTGGGATTTGGGGGATGGGCGGCATTGGCAAGACAAGAACTCTGAAATTGTTGAACAAACGACTGGTAGAATCCCGCATGTTTGACATCGTCATCTGGGTAACTGTCTCAGGGGAAGGAAGTCGAAGAAAGGTGCAAAATGATATTGCAGAACGTCTGAAATGTACTGCAATGGAGATGTCTGACGATCGGCTAAGAGCAAACATATATCACCGTTTAAGTGGGAAGAAGTTCTTGTTGATTTTAGATGATATTTGGAAAAGAATAGATTTGTCTGAAGTTGGGATCCCAATTCTAAATCAAGATAATGGATGTAAGGTCTTATTGACCACTCGAGACCTTGGCGTATGTAAGCAGATGGAAACAGATGTGGAAATACAAATGGAGAAACTATCTGAAGAGGCGGCATGGAGCCTATTCAATGAAAAAGTTAGAGATGTTGCCATGTCTCCTCGTATCGAACCAATTGCTAGAGATATCGTTAAAAAGTGTGGTGGTTTACCACTTGCCATCATAGTAATTGGTTCATCATTGAGTAAGAATGGTTATGTTGGTGTGTGGAGGAACACGCTAAGGAAACTGCAATTACCATCTACGTCTCAAATTGAAGGCATGGAAAAGGAAGTGTTCTCCTGCTTGAGAATCAGTTATGATCGGTTACCAAATGATTGTATAAGGAACTTATTTTTGTACTGCTCATTGTACCCAGAAGATTCGAGAATATTGATAACAGAATTGGTAGAGTATTGTTGGTTGGAGGGCTACATTCAAGAAGTTGATAGCATTGAAGAGGCACAGGATGATGGTCTCCACATGGTAATGAATCTTGTCGATGCATCATTGTTGGAGAGATGTGATAATGAAGAACGTGTAAAAATGCATGACATTATAAGGGATTTTGTATTGAAAGAAGCTTCAGTTTTCTTAGTAAAAACTGGTGAGCATGTAAAGCATCCACCAGAGGAGAAGGAATGGTTGCAATCACAAAAGATATCATTAATGGGCTGTAGTTTTGACTGTTTGTTGGAGAGGCCGAACTGTAACACTTTGTCCACATTATTGTTGCAATTTAACTATCAGCTAACAATGATCTCCGATCCCTTCTTTGAATGTATGCATTCTCTATGTATTCTAGACTTGAGTTGGACAGGAATAAAGTCCTTGCCGACTTCCTTGTGCAACTTGGTTAATCTCCGCGGTCTCTTTTTGAAGGGTTGTGATCAGCTAACAATGATCCCCGATCCCTTCTTTGAATGTATGAGTTCTCTATGTATTCTAAACTTGAGTTGGACAGGAATAAAGTCCTTGCCGACTTCCTTGTGCAACTTGGTTAATCTCCGCGGTCTCTTTTTGAAGGGTTGTCGTCAGCTAACAATGATCCCCGATCCCTTCTTTGAACGTATGTGTTCTCTATGTATTCTAGACTTGACATGGTCAGGAATAATGTCCTTGCCGACTTCCTTGTGCGACTTGGTTAATCCCCACCGTCTCTTTTTGAAGGGTTGTGATCAGCTAACAATGATCCCCGATCCCTTCTTTGAACTTATGAATCCTCAATGTATTCTAGACTTGACTGGGTCAGGAATAATGTCCTCGCCCACTTTCTTTTGCAAGTTGGTTAATCTCGGCGGTCTCTTTTTGAAGGATTGTTGTAATTTAAAAGAACTTCCATCCCAGGTAGGAGCGCTCGGTCAACGGGAGGTGCTCGATTTGGGAGGCTTCACAGCAATTAAATATCTGCCTAGAGGTCGGGGAACTAACTCGTTTGAAACGTTTGATAGTGGGGTTTGAAAAACGCAAGCGTTGGCAAAATGGCGAGGACACTAAAGAATGGAACATGAAGTTGAGAGTTCCAACTGGAATAATTCCAAATCTTCGAGATTTAGAAGAACTGTTGTATGCAGGTGTCATTTGTGTTGAAAAGGAACAGTGGGATGATGAAAGTATGGAAGTCGTGGTTGAAGAATTATGCAGGTTGGAACATCTTACTTATCTCGATGCATACTTTCCAAAAGTGGAGTGTCTCGAGCATTTTCTAGCTAATAGCAAATCGGTGAAAGCAACCTCCTCCTCCTCCTCTTCCTGGTTTAGGAGATTCCGGTTTCGGGTTGGCACAGAGATACGGGATACATCGGATTTTTCTACACGTATAAATCAAGAATTGGAAAAAAGTTTGGTATATAAAGGTGGTCTTGGGATGTCACATGCCGCCGCCATTATGGAGACTCTTGCTCATTCTTCCTTTTTTCATCTACAGGATCATCCCACCATAAAAAAGCTATCAGAGTTGGGCCTGGCAAACATGAATGAGCTGAAAGAATGTTGGATCAATGGCTGTGATAAGATGGAAACTCTCTTTGATGGAGATGAGAAGCAGGAGGCTTGTGCACTGCTACCCAACTTGGAGATGCTTGAGATTCGGAATCTCCCCGAATTGAGGAGCTTATGCGATGGTCCATTGTTGCCCAGAAGCTTCTACAAACTAAGATGTCTGGATTTAATTACTTGTGAAAACTTGAAGAAGGTTTTCCAATTGGGTATTATTCGACAACTCTGCAGTTTAGAACACCTCGTGGCGTCTGATTGTTTGAAGATGGAAGAGATCATAGAAATTGAAGAGGAGATGTATAATAATGATAAACTCATCCTCCCTAATATCAGGACTATTTATCTCAGTTGTCTTCCAGAATTGGTTAGCATTTGCCGAGGGTTTTGTAATCTCGAATGGTCATCACTAGAAACTATTCGAATTAATAGATGTCCCAAGTTGAAGAGTCTCTCCCTCCTCTCCAATGGCACCAATATTGTAGCACCTACACTAAAGAAGATCGAAGGCCAGAGTTCATGGTGGTGTGAAGAGCCGGTAGGTTATTGCTAACTTGTAGGAAGTGATTGATGGTGTTGTTCAGACTGATTAAGGACAGAGAGTGTACCAAAATTGCAAAGAAGCAGCAATCATGTAACAAAATTTATTGTTTGGCTTGCTGCAAAAATATTAGCTATTGCAGTTGCTGGTGGGGTGAAGAGTAGTGGGTTGTTGCTGACTTATAGTAAGTGATGGATGGTGTATTTAATACCTTTTTTTTTTTATGAATCTCGTTTCCTTGTGTAATTCAAACTAATTAAGGCCATTGTCTGCCAAAATTGCAAAGAAGAAGCAGTCATGTAACGAAATTTATGTATCTGCAATTGAGAAGTTTATGCCTTTACTTCAAGCTGTTGGTTTTGTATGTGTTAAAGTTGATTTCGTACTTCCATACATGTTTATAGATTCTTGTTTTGTCTTGCACTTGCATTGCAATTTAACCTGCATTGTGCTTCCAAACAGGCCCTTGTCTCCCAGGGAAAAATAGTCTTTTCATATTTAGTTTGGATGTTTACTGCTTTATTTAGTTTTGTCAAGACTATATTAAGAAAGGAATGTTAGTATAGTATGAATGACCATTAAAAAAAAATTGTCAGTATGAGTGTGGGCCTTTTCTAGTTTTTGAGAGAGTGGAATTCTATTAGAACTTCATTGAATCAAACATCATAATGGTCAGCGGTTTCACTTCTTTACTGCTTTATATTCTGTAACGACAAGCACATCTTTAGCATTTGGACATTTTATCTTTTAGATCATTTGAGAACTTATTTCTTTTTAGCACATTTATTAGAAGTGATCATTACTTTTCTTTTTATTGAGAGGCTATACCTATTCTCACTAGTATCATCTTATAAGTTGAACGGTTAAATATATTACGTGTTATCTTCATCATTTTATGTTTGTCTATAATTTCATGAGCATGACCATCCAGTTGCAAGGTGATATTTATTTTCTTACTCAGGACTGTGGATGAACCCATTCTGATTGGGTTTCGAAATGGTAAAAATGCATGCAGGTTGGTTCTCGATGGCAGTAATTTAATAGTACACAAAGGGTGGAGGTGAAAATCAGAAGCAGGGCCATTTGTTTATTTGGATGGGATGCTAATTTTGGTGAGTGCTAAATCAAATATGGCCTCACCTTGGTAAGGTATGGTAATTGGAGATGTGTAGGTTTGTTTTTGGCGATTCTCCAATGGCTTGTAGAATCTAGATTACGTTTTGTAGAAACCTATCATGATATAATTTTGTAAAATTCTATCTATTGCACAATTCAATTCCTTGATACAGAATGGTTGTTTTACAGGTTCAGATTGGCATCCTAAAATTCATACCAAGCAGAATCACCTTGTCCACAATGATGTTCCATGGTTTATTATGGAATCCTATGAAGAATGCCATCATCCCCCACGTTTGTTCTTCCTTGACAAGCAAGAACTATTGAATTTCTTATTATTCTTCCTGGAAGATATGGGGATACTGAAAAACTTTTGATTTTACTTTGCAGATTTGACAATGATAGTGCCGATATTTGTCTGAAAAGATATCTGGATCCATCCTTTCTTAAGATGGGATGTTCAAGGTCAGAACTAATGAAGCCCAAAATTTGCGGAGAGAAAAACAATGCTACCGAAAGCAAGGTAAATTCTATTATGATCAAATAGACAGAAAAAAGAAAAGGTCTTATGCATTCCATTCTAATCAGATGCACAGGAAAAAGGGATGAATCCAGAGGGGTGGAGAAGTTCATGCTGTGTCACTATTATGGCACCATAGAAGGTATATTCTTCGACAACATCACCATCACCACCATAATAAAAGCTTTGTCTCAACTACATTGAGGTCGGGTACATGAAAATTCGGTTTCCCCATTCCAATCTATCCATTATTTCTACATAGCTCCTAAATTTAACTGTATTCCATTAACTAACAAAAATAGATGGAGGATTGAAATTGTGAACGGACTTGTTTGTTGATTTTATGATAAGGACATGTTTGTAGTTTGTACCTTGTACAAATGATGGGGGTCCGAAGATGCATTGATGCAATGGTGTAAATAAGTAATAGCACCTACTAGTGCTATGAACTTGATAGTAACCTGAATTTCCTCATGAACCCTTTTTCACCCTTTCTTAAGGTACATTCTATTCTAATGAAATGGACAGAAGAAAAAAAAATGTCTTAAGCATTCTATTCTAAACAAATGGACAGGAAAAAAGGATGAATTCAGAGGAGTGGAGAAGTTCATGTTGTGTAAATATTACTGCACCATAGAAGGTATATTCTTCTACTACATAGTCTACATCATCATCATCACCATCATTAAAGCTTTGTCCCAACTACGTTGGGGTCTGGTAGATGAATTCTATTTCGACCATTTCAATCTATTTTTATGATAAGAACATGTTTGTAGTTTGTACCTTATACAACTGATGGGGGCCCGATGATGCATTGATGCAATGGTGTAAATGAGTAAAATCACCTACTGGTGCAATGAACTTGATAGTAACCTGAATTTCCTCATGAACCCTTTTTCTCCCTTTCTTATCTGGCTGCGAATGTGATACTTGAGGTGCAGGTACATTTATCTCGGACCGTTCGACATTGAAATTGAAGCTGCGCAATATCGCACGCACGTTGTCTTGGGAGCATGTGATGTGTGTAGTTGTGACGTTTGTGTCCATGTGGGTAGCTGTGACGTCTGTGACCATTCTAAGCCCCCGTTTGGCATGCCTATTTGAGCCTCTATTTCTCTAAAATGTCTAAGACGGGCAGAGGTTCCAAAATTTAGACTGTTTGGTACATAATTCTCTCCTCTGCCTGCTGTAGAAATTTAGAGCCAAATCCTCTAAAAATCAAATGCTCTCATATCCAGCAGATGAGAAATAGACGTTTTGCCTCTTCAAAATATAGAGGCGGAGATATTTTCAATGACAAAATCACCCTCAGACGTTGTTTTATTGACACCGTCTGTCCTTTGAATAAAAGCTCAAAGCCCGTTGTTTCACTTAAAAAAAAAAACCCCTTTCGTTTGGAGAGCTCTGCAAAGGGAAAAGAAAGAAGAAAGAAAAACTTCCAGAGAAGGTATGCATCTTCTTTCTCTATCTTTATGCTTCTTATTTATCTATTTCGTTCTCTTTATATGCATCTTCTTTATCTCTTTCTTTCTATTTATTTTTTTTATTTCAATATTTTTGTGATGGGTTTCCCTCAATGTTGGAAGGAATGGTTCTAGGGTTTGGATTTTCTACCGGTGTTGTTTCTTTTTTCTTTTATTTCAATGATTATGTGATGGGTTTTTTTCAATGTTGGAAGGAATGATTCTAGGGTTTGGATTTTCTAAAAGTGTTTTCTTTTTTGTGGGTTTTGGACTGTGATGTGGCGATGAATGGGGTATCCAATCGTCCCAGATCTTGGTCTGTCACTGTGTGAGGCTTGTGGATTATTGATTGATACCAAGTTGGCTAGGAAAGTTTTTCAACAACTGGAACTTCACATGCCTGCCCCTGTGAAGTGCATACATCCCAAACTTACCCACTCTCCCCTCTTGAATAAAATTTATAAAACCCATTAAAATTTGTAACTAAAAATCTATGGTTGTGATGGATGGATGGAGCTGATGTCTTGCCCACCTATAATGTACAAATGATCTTTCCATCTTTACATTCATCATGTTCCAGGTGTTGAAAACCGTGTAGATACATAGGTGCATTTGGGGTTTCCTCTTCATGGCTGGGAGGAAAAACCTTTGTCTTGGTTGAAGAGAAGGTGGGAGAGGCGGTTACCCATTTAAGGAGGACCCAACCTCAAAATGTAGAGAATAAAATGTGTTCTGATCCCTACAATTGTTTGTACAGGTGTGGATAAATGAAACAAATGTCTATTAACATGGAGTTGTTTGTATAGGTGTTGGATTGTATAAATTAAAATTTTGAAATTTTGAAATTGTATGTATTCTCTGATTTTGTACAGGTGTCTACTTTGTGAATTTTGTTGGAATGTAGTTGGCTATGTAACAGGCTAATGAGTTGGAATTTTATATGATGGATAGAGAGATGTAGATGTAGTGGTGAGGTGTTGGTGGTGAGATGAGAATGGGTTGAGTGGGTACTTTTAAGAGGAACTCACCTTTGTTTCATGGAATTGAATACCATCAAATTATTGACTTTCTCATCCATTATTGACCTTTTCAAAATATTTTATTTTTTAGTTTATTTTCTATTTCATTGTGTTTAGTGAGGCATACTGTACTTTTTCTTCAATGTTCTAAATAAATTTTATGGTGTAGTAATAATGACCGATAAGGGAAAGACAAAGGAAATAGATGACATCGATCGTGCCCATTGGTTAGATAGCATGAGAAAATGTCTCATGGATATATGTTTGGATCAAGTAAAATCTGGAGGTCAACCAGGAGTGCAGTTTAGCACAAAAGCTTGGAAGGTGATAATAGAAAATTTTAATCAAAGAACAGGACATTTTTTTAACTAAAAGCAGTTGAAGAATCAAGTGGATTATCTAAAGAAACTATACAATGCTTGGCTATACTTGAAGAGCCAAACTGGCATAGGATTCAATCCCCATACCGGTTGCGTGGAGATGGCACAGGACCGATGGATAGAGTACCTGAAGGTATATCAAAGTTGTAATTATTTTGGTATATACAAACTAGGATTCTAGCATTTGACAATTATCATTGAACTTTATTGCAGACACATAAAGATGCAAAAATATTTAAGTCCAAGCCTCTTCCTTTCCTGAAGAAATGGCTGCTTTGTTTGATGGTACCTCCGCGAGAGGGGATGATAAATGGGCTCCGGCAATGGATGGTTTACCGGAAGATATTACAATGGATATGAATTCAAGTTTCGTCAACTTGGCTCATTATGAAGATACTCCATCCCCGGACCCAATAACACCCCGGTCAACCATGCGAGAAGACTCCGTTGCTAGTGAGGCTAGGACGGATGTCTTAATGGCAAATATTAGGCGAAAGAGACCAAGGTCTTCAAAGAACCAATTAATGGCGAGTAATAGTATGATAGATACATGCATAATGGAAATCGCAGCATCAATGAAGGCAACAATTCCAGTAACTGCTACTCTGGTTCAAACTGAAACTGATACCATTGCTGAATGCATTGACCTATTACATTCCATGCCCTAGATTACTGACGGTAGCCCATATATGCGACCGCTCTTAATTCTTTTATGGTTAAGGATAAAAGAATTCTCTGGATGCGACTAAGGTCAGATGAGGGAAGGATGACTTGGCTAAAATCTCAAATGTCTCAAGAGATTAGGAATGTGACTGGAGATTCTAGTGGTGTCTAGCTAATAGATTGGTGTTTGTTTTTTGAATGAGTGTTAGGTCAGTCTCTTTTGTTTTTGTAATTGACAAACATGGATGTTATCTTGAACATGGATGCTAGGTCACTCTCTTTTGTTTTTGTAATTGACAAACATGGATGTTATCTTGAACTACATATGAATGAATGTTTTGGCAGTCATTTAGTTGAATGTTTATTTATCTAATGGATGTTATCTTGTGCTACTATGAATGATTGATTAGTTATGTTTTTCTCTGACATACTACAGAGCACATGAATTCAATTTTTACGTCGAAATATAACACTTATCATCCTATTATTGTACAAGAGGCGGCAACGATGCTTAATTAAGGAACCATGTAGGAACTCAATCATGACCGGACATGGTCATGTCCAAATGATTTTGAATGATAATCCTATTATCTGTCATCATCAGTTACTACGCGTGGAACAACATGTGTTTCGGCGTTTATGCTTGTATTTTAGAGAAAAAAACTTATTGAAAGACAGCAAATATATACCTGTTGAGGAGCAAATAGCCATGTTCATGACCATCATTGCACATGCCCATACGAATAGAGTGATACAAGATAGATTTCAACACTCAGGGGAAACTATTCACAGACACTTTCGTCAAGTTTTGAAAGCAATGATGTTATTTGCTAAAGACATGATAAAGCCGCCTTCATTGGATATAGTGCATAAGGAGATACTTTTGAATCCACGTTTTGAGCCATATTTTAAGGTATTACTCTCTTTCCATATTATTGACGACTTTTTAATTTTCTTTTCTCTAATGTAAAATTAATTTTATCTTAAGTTCATAATTTTTTGTAGGATTGTATTGGTGCAATAGATGGAACCCTTGTGCATGCCATTATCCAAGCAGATAAACAAATTCCTTATAGAGGTCAAAAGGGTGATTGCATGCAACAAGTTATGGCAGTATGCACATTTGACATGCTCTTTACATATGTGGTATGTGGATGGGAAGGTACTGCTCATGATCAACGAATTCTCTTGGACACCATATCTGATGAAAGGCTAAAGTTTCCACATGCTCCACCTGGTAAGAAAGCATTTATAAGTGCTTGAAATCTTATCAAATATGTTTTACAATATTCTTCTCGCGTGTTAACTTTTAACATTTGCATTTCATTCTCTTTAGGTAAATATTACTTTGTTGATGATGGTTACACAAATATGCAGAGCTTTCTTTCTCCATTTTCAAATATTCGTTACTGGCTTTCAGATTTTCAATATCCTGCCATTCCTCGTTCTAGGGAGGAACATTTTAATAGATTACATTCATCATTGAGGAATGTGATCGAGCGGAGCTTTGGGGTATTGAAGGCTCGATTTCCTATCCTCAAGCGGTTGGCTCCTTACCCATTTCCAATACAACGGAGCATTGTAATTGCAGCGATGGCGATGCATAATTTCATTAATGCATAATTTCATTAGAAAAGAAGATATGGAGGATCAATTATTTTTGGAATATTCTCGTGAAGACGTTCAAGTAGAGTGTGACACTAATGTTGTGGAAAATATGGTAAACACCACTACTTTTGATATCACAGATAGGACAGAGATGGATTCCAAGAGAAATTCAATTGCAGATGCCATCTGGCGAGATGCATCTTCCTAAGCATGGATTTCCTCATCTTATGTAATGCTACTAGTTTTTATTGGATTAAAGTGAATGAATATTTGTGATTGATATAATGGCTTGATGGATTATTATTGGAAGGTAAAGTATTGACAAGGAGGGTGTTTTGTATTATCTTTGTATGAAGGTGTGTGATGTCTTAATTTTTGAAATATTTACAAGTTAAAGGCTATAGTTTAATATAAATTGTGTTATTTTCCAATGGACAGGTTGTTATGATGATGGCACGTGTGTAGATTATGTATTTGTTCTTAAATGAGTCCATGTTGAATGTAATTTTTATGAGTCAATGTTGAATGTAATTTTTATGAGTATCTTGCATGTGCTCTTGAAAGATATATGTAGGGTGGAAACCTATGAATGAGTTTCTTTTTTCATGTAATGACATAACTACCCTTGTAAATAAGAGCCAAACCCTTCTAAAAAGAAGTAAATAGAGGGTGTACTAAACGATCTATTTAACTTAGATATATGTATTACCAAACACAATTTTTGATTTTAGCCTCTATTTTAAATATCTTTATTTTTAAAGACTCTATTTTAGATGGTCTATAAAAAAATTAATAGACCTACCAAACAGGGCCTAAAAGTCTTGTTTGGTCTAAAAGTCATCTCGCATAACATCTCACACAAGCTATCATGGTGTATAGCGTCTTTTTTTTTTGTTTAATTTTTTTTTAAACAAATGGTCCTTCAATGTGCAAATCTGGACGGCAGGCAATCCCCTTGGCAATGTATTCTTGTATTCACCGGCTTATCCAGTTGTATGAATATTTTGTACACAAATTTGCCATATTATTGTTGAAATTTTCACCAAATAAGATGGTCTAAGTTGCATCGATTGGATACAAAATTTTTAAATTTGAGTTATAATTGATATGACATTTTTGGTGGATGATAATCTCTATGTTTGTTGAATAGTTTGATGAAAAGGAATTGACATGTGCACTTTTTAGGTGACATGAGATGAGTTGTCACAGATATCTCTTGTCCTTGAAGTTAATCACTTGCGTGTTTGAGAGAACATGATGCATCTAGATTGTTAAAAACAGCAACCAAATTATATACAATTCGGCCTTGCCTTTCCAGAACCAAACCATTGAATGAAATCTCTCTTTTGCCTGAAACATGATATTAATCAAAGTATCAATTTGGCCATGATTAAAACTTGTAGTACTCTGGCGACTGGCAATACAAAATCTGTTTCAACAACCTTTTAAACCTGCTTGCAATAAGGATCCAATAGCGCCTATTCCCTGTGTGTTTTGACAACCAAGATGTCCTGCTTTATCACTTTTGAGAGAAGGTTGCTGAAAGATAAAAATCAACTGTTACCTTGTTTGATTAGAGTGGAATCAACTGGGTCATGTAGATCATGGGTCAAGTCTGTTTGGGTCGTAGTAGAGTCTTATATGATCTAGTTTAACTTTCAATTTGTTGATTGCTTAAAATCTTCAAACCAAAAATATATGTATCACTAGATTGGGAAAAAAAACATTATTGAATCTCCAAAAAAAAAAAAAAACTAACAAAACTTTTTGTTGAATAGTGGGGTCGACTTTTTACTGATTGAATCTGGATATCGGAAATTTTGCATTCTATAATCATGTAAATTTTAAATTTACTTAAAGAAAGAGTAACCATTGGATTGGACAAAGATTATTTCACTGTCCCAATTAGAAGTATCCAATCAACCGGTCAATATTCCTCCCTATTGCTGGAAATCATGGTTCTTGTTTATGGTGACAATTATGATAAAGAATGATTCAAGTCCAACCTCTGCTAAGGGTGGACCCAACGCATATGTGAGCCGACTCAAACCAAGTACCCAGGGATGTTCATGGCACGTTTGTGTGATGAGAGGAATACACCATAGGGAGTGATTGATGCGGCATGGATTATTGCTTAAAAAATAAAAATTTAATTTTTCGATATAAAGGATTTCAATTTCTTATGAGAGATGTAGGAATGCATAATTTCTCTCTCCGGTGAAAACAGAAATCCACAAACCACGAAATCCTCTCATTGCACCAATGAAGTATTGAGTCAAGGATTTCTGCTAATATTTTCATGAGGATAACTCTCCAAGATACTAAGAAAACTAATCAAAGATATTTGAGATTTTTTTTTCTTTTTGTTGCTTAGATGAGTTTTTTCCAATACTTTCATTATGGGATTCGGCTGGTTTTTTTTTTTTTTTTTTTCCCACTATCTTAAGAACTCAAACTCACGCACTCTAATACAATCAAGGTCCCTGCTAATTGAGTAAGTGGAGGACCCAGAAAGTTCGTTTGAGGGGGTCGCATCCAAACAGGTAGTTGGGTTTTGGCGCAAAGCCAAATACTTCATGTGGTTTTGGGGGCAAACCCATGAATTTCATATGGGTTTTGGAAGTGGACACAGGCTTTTCATGCATGCTTTGAAAGCGGACCCAACCCCTACAAGCACAAATTTGATTAGCGCATTAGGGAGGTTAACCTTTTTTTTTTTCAAAATGGTAACAAGAGTTTCATTAAAAGAGAGAAGCAATACAAAGAGCAAACAAGAGTAGAAAGGTACAAGAGAGCTGTACCCTCACACCTCAATTACATAACAAAAGCCTCCCAAGGAGAACTCCTTTTAACCCCTATTCGGCAAGAGCGTATGCCATATAGTTGGTTGATCTAGTCTCATGTCGAAGGACAACATTAAAGCCAAAGGATAAGGCACGGATTTCATTGAAGAGGAATTGGAACTTCCAAGGATTTGACTTCCGATTAGACACCCAAGAAATCGCATTAGAAGAGTCACTCTCCAAGATGAGTGTACTTTGGAAAAATCTTGAGAAACACCGAAGAGCTTCCAAAATAGCAATCACCTCTGCTTCATTAGAGTCGCGAACACCCACATGCTTCGAGAACATAAAAAGAACCTCATCTTTATTATTGCGAAGAACACCTCCGATACCTGCCGGACCCGACTTACCTCTTGCAACTCCATCGACATTGAATTTAAGCATGCCAAGAGGAGGAGAAGACCACATAACATAACTCCTCACCTTAGTTGGACCACAAAGCATACACACTCCCCAATTTACCTCCCCATTAGGGAGGTTAACCTTAATCAACCATTCTCTTGTTTGGCCTTGCAGCTCTGTTTCACAGGTATGTATTGCGTATGTCATGGGGTGGGGGTGGGGGTGGGGGTGGGGGTGGGGGTTCATGGCATAAGGTTTGGGTTTGCTGCCCATTTCGTATCCAATCTACCTGATACACGTGTTGGGGTCAATCTGATGGGCACAGTTTATCCAATAGATGCTTTGCAGTTATGATATCAAACACAACTTGGAAAACACAGTAGATGCTTCGGACCATTTTTCTTCCTAAGAAATTGAAGAATTACAAGCAGTGAAAATGGGGACAATGCCCTGAGGCTGGTGAACACAGGAAAATCCCCAGTATTTTGCAGAGCATTGCATCTTTCTCATCACTTTGACTTCTGTGCATTTTCAACTTGAGAAATGGTCTTCCAACGGCTGGTTGAGTGGTTTCTGTCCTTTTTAAGGCTCATTGTGGCCATCTTGTGTGGGCCACATCACCCACATACCAACAGAAATAAACAGATATGAAATAGCAAATCTCTCCTTTTCTCAGCACAGAAACCCAAAGAATGGAACCTGCAAAACAACATGGAGCCTTCAAAGATCTTCATCAAATTCGCACATCGCAAAGATTTACATCTGTGGAGAACCCATCCAGCCTATCATTTTAAGCAAGTTTCATCAACTTTTTTTTTTTTTGCCATGGATTTAAAATACCTGTGAGTTATAACCACAAGGAGAGACTAAACTAAAAGCAAGCAAGAAAAACCTCTGTTGGAGAAATTATCTGGTTATTGAGAATCATTCTGTCACCATTTAGTTAGGACCTACCATGTTTCGATTACTTGAGGATCCTACCAAACTTCCATCATTAGATGTGGTTGGCTCCGTCACACCTTCAATTATCTGACTGGGCCCCACCCAAAATAATATGGACTTCTAAATAATTTATCACATAAGGCCTTTTCTTTTGAAAAAAAAAAAAAAAGACCCTTACTTTGTAAAACAAAATGAGGACACTTTAAAATTAATCGCAGCCAAAATTTACTTGAAACCAGTAGGAAAAAACACTTGATCCCACACTTAAGGGCTTTATTTAGACAAATCAACAAGCTATTTACAGGCTCAAACAAGTGTGGCGGGCTTGGTATCTTCTTCTCACAAATTATCTTTAGAACCTAAGCTTCATTTGTTCCCATGCTGACACCTCATTGTTTGTCCTGAAACTTCGGCGGCGAATTTACTGTTCTACTTATTTATGTTGATGATATTGTTGTGACCAACAATAATTTTGCTGCTTTACCAAAGTTATTGTTTGATATGGACCGCCTATTTGTGATGAAATATATGGCCCCTGCATTATTTTCTTGGAATTGAAGCATGCAGGATTAAATTAGAGTTGCATCTGACACATATAAAAAAATATTTGGGATTTGCCACGACAGCCAAATATGCAAGATGCTAAGCCTATAAAATCACCAGCTGATTTTGGCTACAAACTCTCAAAGTTCTATGGAGATCCTTTACCCACAACATATGAATATCGTAGTGTGGTTGGAGCTCCTCAATATGTCACTTTGACACGGCTTAACATTGCGTTCGTAGTTAACCAAGCCTGTCAGTATATATATGCATGAACCAAGAACTGCTCACTGGGTGATTTGTCAAAATAATCCCATGGTCTTCGCTTCTGCAATTGATCCATTACTAGGCATGAGATTATGATGATCGGGGATCTATCTCAGGTTATGCTGTCTTCTTTGGACCCAATTTAATTTTTTGGAATATCAATAAACAACCAACAGTATCTAAATCCAACACTGAGTCAGAATATAGAGGTCCCCTCCTCTTACCGCTTCTGAATTATATTGAGATACTTTCTGTATACAGAATGAGATGAGATCTGATGACCTGTAAATCTTTGGAGAATCAATCAATACATGGTGGATTTACACAAACCTAACATGTAAAACAAAATGAGGGCACTTTAAAATTAATAGCCACCAAGTTTTCCTTGAAAAAACACGTGATTTCACACTTAAGGGCTTTATTTAGACAATTCAACAAAATGAAAAGGATCTTTATTTATAATTAATGGTTTTTCTCGACGGAAGGAAAGGGTTTCTTTTATAATGTAAAATGACCTTTTGATATTTAATTACCACATTACAGACTCCGCCCACTAATTTTCTTTATCAGTCTTTGTTCATTACAAAGAAGGGAAAAGGTTATTTTATTATGGCAGACAAGACATGTTTTAATTTTTTAATGATCCTTGCATCTTAGCCCTTCAAAGTGCCTAGTTAATCTCAACCATCCAAGACTTAACATTGACCTCTAGCTATATGAGCAATCTCAGCTTCCTTTCACAATTACAAGATCACTTATAATCTCACCTCCATTTTCTTCAATCTTCTGGTTTTCAGCAGCCGAGCATTGATTAGGTACTGCCAGTAACTCAAATCTCTTATATCTTTTTATTTGTTACTAATTATGATGTCAGAACTTATGTTCTTCGTTTTCCATTTTTGAAATCAATTTATTCATATACAACAACCCAAAACTCTAAAATCTTCAACTGAACAGAAAAACTAACACCAAAACAATGAGAGAAGCAGTGGATCTCTCACCCAAAATTGAAAAATTCGTGACTCGGACTCGACTCGTCCAATGCAAAAAAATCGACTCGGATAGAGTCAATACGGAGACTCGGAAGAGTCATGTTTCTTTTAAAATAATTTTAAAAATATTTAGAAATGAATCTGTTACTTATAAAAACATAAATATATATATGCAAGAAAAGTATAATAATAAGGGAAAAAAATATTGCATATTACATAATTTGTTAGTCCAAATATTGATTGTAAGAGAATAAATAAAGTTTCAAATTACATTCCAGACATCATTTTTTAAGTTACTAACTACAAATCAAGTGCATAATTACTTAAAATAAACATTAATTGTTCAAAATTAGATATATCAATCAAATAGTTCAAAATGAAAACAACTTATTAAGATGAGATGACTCGGCCGAGTCTTTCCTATATTTGACTCGGTTCTCCATCAAAATGAGATGACTCGGGAGAGTCAAGAGTCGACTCGGAGATTTTTCCAATCATGCTCTCACCGATGATCGCTAATTCTACTGACAAGGATGTTGAATCTTTGGGATAGAGCCCAGTTATTCAAAATAGGAGAAAATATCCAAAGCAGAAAATGATCCTCCATTACAAAGCATACATAAGACTTACAAAATCTTAAACCATAAAAATACTAATTACAAGAATCTTCAGACCTTCCAAAAAAAAAAAAAAACTTGAACATAAAAGAGTTCCCCTAGGCCCTAGCTAGTTATAGCTGACTCAGTGACTTGTCTTGTGGGTTCATAGTTTTTCTTTTGGCTTTCTTTCTTTTCCGTATATTTTAGGCCCTCTTCCTGTCTTGTGATTTGGTTGAGGTGCCCCTGTTACATATGTATACTTTTAAAAATTAAAAAAAAAAAATTGAAAGAAACTAAAATCTGAAGGAAGGAAACACGAAAGAGGTCTGTGCACAGCAACACAGGTTCATTTTAGCAACTTGGGGCACAGAAGCTGTGGGCCCCATGCATATATGCATCTATAGGACCAGCTGCTTGTCTGCACGTTTGTGGGCTGTTGGACCTTTTAAACTTGAATGGGGTTCATGGGACGAACCAATTGGGCCATTAGGGTGTTGTTTTTGCTTCTCTTTTAATTCTCCACATATATAACTAATATTGGAATCTGTTTTGAGCCCTTCTTGACCGCCCAGTTTCTGATTGAGCCCATTCCTCTTGATCAAGCCCTAATTTAAATATATGAAAGGGTCGTTAGTGATTACAAGATATAGATATGACAGGCTGTCTCATGATATTTCTGAATTCCATATTTCTTTACTAGCATTTCTGGATTCCAGCCACATAAAAGGTCTCTCTTGACCTTTGGGAATTCAGGAATTCCACTCCCATGCATTTTGTTGGAATTTCTGGATGCTCAAACCCAAAATTAAGAACATACAGGAATTCCAGCAAAGAAAGTGGCCGGCTTTATTTACACAATTCAACAAAACGAAAGGATCGTTATTTATAATTAATGGTTTTTCTCGACAAAAGGAAAGGGTTTCTTTTATAATGTAAAATGACCTTTGGGTATTAAATTGCCACATTATTGAGTATGACATGGACTCCACCCGCTACTTTTTTTCTTAAATCTTTGTTTATTAGAAAGAAGGGAAAAAGTCATTATCTTTGTTTGTATGGGTTTCGTGGGTGCCACTGTGTGGGATACTCCTAACCCAGTTCAGTTCGGCCACCCAGCTCAGTTCGGCCAACCAGCTCAGTGCTCGGCCACCCAGCTCAGTTCGGCCAACCAGCTCAGTTCCTCTGAGCACTGACAGCTGTACCTCCATGGAGACTCAACCGCGTTACAAAACGTGTGCAGAGTGATGATGACATGCATCGGGAAGAGATAAAAAGTTATCATTATCCGGTGGTTACGTCTACATCAGGGTAAGGTCCGATGAAACAAGGTAAGGTCTGATGGGACTATACTGTTCAAGTACCTGACAAGAGTCATGGGACTCCCTACCCAATGATAAAACTCAACTCCTTGCCTATATACACATAAGGAGCTGATCCAGATGAGTAAGATATACACACCCAAAACTCTATCTTCTTCTCCATCCTTCGTTGAGTTTTTTAACTAACTTAGAAATCAGTGGGCCTTACGCTGACAGCACCAGGGTCATCTGATCGATGTTTTCTCCTCCTTTTTTTGGTTTCAAGCATCTGACCCTTCCAAAGGAGTTTCATCTCCATCCTAATTAAGTCCGTGAGTTTTTAGGCATTTACAATTGACGCCGTCTGTGGGGAGAGACTAAATCAAATTCCCAAACACCATGCCTCCAAAAACCAGAAAGGGCGAAGGATCATCAAGGATATTGCCGCCACTACCAGTGTTGCCGCCCGTTCCTCACCAGAGGAGAACCGTGGCAAGGTCTGGTGCTGTGAGCGTCCAAGGGCTTGAGACTCAATCGGGTTCATCTTCAAAGGGGGTGACAGCACCTTCCCGGCGAGATAACTTTCGGCTGGAGCATCCACAGCAAAATGTTCTTCGACTGGAGCATCCTTGTCGGCAATGATCCCCCAGTAGCAAGCAGGTGCATATAGCTGAGCAGGACAAGCTTATACTATAGTGGTTGTTACAGAACATCCACTCAAGTCCCTTTTCAGAAAGGCAGCACCGAGCCAGCTCGATACAAAATTGAGGGGGCAATCGAGACACCGAGATTACCCCAGCTCCGGTAGCAGTATCAGCTGGGCATGTCTCGGTCTCCGCCTCATGCGTCTCGGCAACAGTGCCAGATCCTACCAACGAGACTACCCCACCTCCGGTAACAGTACCAGCTGGGCATGTCTCGGCCTCGGCCTCATGCATCTCAGCAACACTTCCAGATCGCTACCAATGAGATTACCCCAGCTCCGGTAACAGTACCAGCTGGGCATGTCTCGATCTCGGCCTATACATCTCGGGAACAGTGCCAGATTGCAACCTACAAGACTACCCTCGCTTCGATAAGAGTACCAGCCAGGCATGTCTCGGTCTCTCAGTTGGTGGCGAACCAATTCAATGAAGAGTATCAAGCTCAGGCTGAAAGCAGTTCAACAATTACCTACCTAACTGCTATGGAGCATTAGGAAAATAAAGAAAAGCCATGTTCGGTTGCAAGCGTGGAGAAATGCTCTCCCATCATGATACTTAGCTTCTGACCTCAAAGAGTTAGGGAACTCTAAGAGGTCAAAAGCTAGGGGCAATTGTGTGGGATACTCCTAACCCAGCTCAGTTCGGCCAACCAGCTCAGTTCAACCACCTAGGTCAGTGCTCGGCCACCCAGCTCAGTTCGGCCAACCAGCTCAGAGCTCGGCCACCTAGCTCAGCTCGGTCACCCAGCTCAGTTCGGCCACCTAGCTCGGAGCTCAGCCACCCAGCTCAGTTCGGCCAACCAGCTTAGCTCGGCCACCTAGCTCAGTTCCTCTGAGCACTGACAGTTGTACCTCTATGGAGACTCAACCGCGTTACAGAACGTGTGCAGAGTGATGATGACATGCATCGAGAAGAGATAAAAAGTTCTCATTATCCGGTGGCTACGTCTACATCAGGGTAAGGTCCGATGGGACAAGGTAAGGTCTGATAGGACTATACTGCTCAAGTACCTAACAAGAGTCATAAGACTCCCTACCCAAGGATAAAACTCAACTCCCTGCCTATATACATACAAGGAGCTGATCCAGATGAGTAAGATATACACACACCCAAAACTCTATCTTCTTCTCCATCATTCGTTGAGTTTTTTAACTAACTTAGGCATCGGAAGGCCTTGCGCTTAGGGGTGGAAGTCCGGTTTTTCGGTTCGGTTTTAGACCGAAACCGAAAAAACCAAAAATCGAAATATCAAAATATTGCAAACCGAACCGGACCGAATTACGTGTAAAACCGAACCAAACCAAAAATTATTAAACAGTTCGGTTTTCCGGTTTTTCGGTTTAAACCGAATTTTTCAATATCAATTGTCATCTTAAACCATGAATGTGAGAGAGAGAGAGAGAGAGAGAGAGAGAGAGAGAGAGAGAGAGAGAGAGAGAGAGAGAGAGAGAGAAATTTTGTCATCTTATACAGTTATACCACTTTGCAACACAACAGTTGCCAACAGAAAACAGCGGGTAGGACAATTACTATTGCAATACCATTAAATTCCCATAAAAGTTCCTGGGTACTTTGAAACCTTCCTCCTTCCGATTCAATAAAACACCTTAGTCTCATTTCCTATGCTGAATTGCTTCATGCATCTGGGTGCTTCCTTCTGCATCAATGGATATCAAAAGCTCTCAATTCCTTTCTCTTCTTCTCCTCCTTGCCATCTTTTCTCTGTTTTTCAAAGCTCCACTTTCCCTAGCATCTGACACCCTCTCTCTTGGCCAATATCTCTCTGGAAACCAGACCATAAGCTCCCAAGAATCAAGATGGAAGATTCGAACTGGGTTTTTTCAAATCAGGTAATTCCACCTCTCAAAATTACTATATAGGCATCTGGTACAAGAAAATCCGACGAAAGACAGCAGTTTGGGTGGCAAACAGAGACAACCCCCTCCCTGATACCTCCTCAGAGCTAAAGTTTTCAGAAGATGGGAATCTAGTCCTACTCTCTCAATCAAAAATCCCAATCTGGTCATCGAATTCAACCTCTAGAGGGTCAAACTCAACAGTTGTTGTGCTTCTTGAGACTGGAAATCTTGTTTTGAGAGATGGGTCTAATTCTTCTGATATTTTTTGGCAGAGCTTTAATTTAAAATATGAAATCAAGTTCGGTTTTTCGGTTTAAACCGAAAATATTTTCTAAAATCCGAAACCGAACCGTAAAACCGAACTTGCTAAAAACTCAAAACCGAAACCGAACCATAAACCGATAAATCGAACCGAACTTAATTTTACAGTTCAGTTTACGGTTCGAAGTTCGGTTTGGTTCGGTTTCTTCTACCCCTACTTGCGCTGACAGGTACCAGGGTCATCTGATCGTTATTTTCTCCTTTCCTTTTTGGTTTCAGGCATCTGACCCTTCCAAAGGAGTTTCATCTCCATCCTAATTAAGTTCGTGAGTTTTTAGGTCCGTGAGTTTTTAGGCACTTACAGCCACCTTGGGGACTAGTTGTGTTGAGTCAAAGTTCTCATATGGCGTCCATTAAATCCACACAATGCACACCGGTAATTCAACTGGTTTCGAACATAAGACGTAGCAAGTAAACCCACGCTTTATGCCACTCCAATTCTTAGGAAGGTTCTATAAAATTACCTACATACCCTATTTCATTATTATGAAACTCAAAAATCCTTTTAAGTGTGTTGGCATTAATTGTTGTTGGTTTAATGTAATCATCCTCTTTCCCATAAAAATAAAAATAAAAATAAAAAGATGGGTATTCTAATCGATATCAAGCCTTGCCCGTAATCTCTAAAAGTGGGCTCAAAAGGATTTATCTAACATGTTATTCATCCCACGTCTCCACTCATATCTCTCGTCCAGGAACTACTTTCTCCACTTATATCTCTTATCCATGAATTACTTGTATTCTATGCAAAGTTAGAAAACTTGTGACTTGGACTCGACTTGTCTAAAGCAAAAAAATTGACTCGGATAGAGTCAATGCAGAGACTCAGAAGAGTCATGATTTTCTTAATATTTTTTGAAAGATATTAAAAAATACATCCATTGTTAAAAAAATATAAATATACACTTATTTACATGCATTCATAATAGTAAGTTCAAATTAATAAGTTTATATATGCAAATATGGAAAACACAAGAAAAAATATTGCATATCACATAATTTGCTAATCCAAATTTTAAATGTAAATATAAGTTTAAGATTAAATTTTAGTCATCATTTTAAATTTATGACTCCAAACCTCATGCATAATTATTTAGAAGTAAATATTAATTATTTAGAATTATATCTACATATGATGTGGATTAGAAAGCAAATAACTCAAAACCTCAAGATCTTCGATTAAATAGAAAAATTCACCCATACCGAGGGGTTGCCCAGTTGGTTAGGCATCGCACCTAATTGCCCAGGTTCAATCTCTGGGTAGCCTTCCTCAGGCTTCCTTCCACATAGTCGGGGCTTCAAATGGGTCCCAAGTCCTTGTTTGGATACCGAAATAAAATAAAATAAAAAACAGAGAGAGAGAGAGAGAGAGAGAGAGAGAGAGAGAGAGAGAGAGAGAGAGAGAGAGAGAGAGAGAGAAATGAAAAGTTTACTCCAAAATAAGGAGAAAAAAAATCTCTCATCGATGATCATCATGAATTAATGTTGATTACTCAATCCACTATAGAGTGTCTTCAAACTTTCTGGCAAATAAGTTGAAACTAATACTTCATTACAATAGTCTATAATATACAATAAATTCGTAATTACAAGAGTCCCCCCTCGCCTTTAAATAAGAAGAATTTAAAAAAAAAAAAAAAACTTGCCAAAAATGTGAAAAACGAAAAACAGTCCTAATCTAATTTGTCAAGATGCTGTTAGGGGTGGGAGTGTGTGTTCCTTACTCACTAAATTTACTTCACATTCGTGTAGTTGGTTTTCCGTGAAAAAATCAAGGATTGCGGAAATGATTTTCTGCACGATAGTAACATCTATGTTTGGTTTGGCAATTTTCCTTCATGGAAAAAACACAAAAATATTCTATTTATTTGTGATTCCTCATAAAATAAAATCCAACGGGACGGTTGGAAAGAAAAATACCGCATGAGAGAAAAATCTCGAGGAACTGTTTTTTTTTTTACTTGTACACAAGCACATGCATTGTAGTGAGACATTCAAAGGACTCAGACTCTTTAACTTTATGTTAACATACCATTTTTTTTTTTAAAGATGCATCCCATTTATTAATAGGGGAGGTGAATCTCGAGAGCATCTCTCATATGAGCATCTCCCAATTAATAGATACAAGTGGGCACCACCTAAAATGAAATGGTCAATTTATAATCATGATTTTAATTTTTTTGTTCAAACTTCAAAGCCCGAGCGTGATCTACGTTGGGAAGTTTCTCAGTTGCTTCTCTTTTGTTTCTCAGTTGGTTGCTTCAGTTCCTTAAGTTCCTGCCCGTTTGAATATCAGACTCTTTTGAGCCATACACTTTTTAAAAATTTAATCCAACGGTGGTAAGCCAGTAACCTTTAAGCCAGTCAATCTCAACCGTCCAAGATTTGCGTGGGCTTCTAGCTATATGAAGCAATCTCTCAGTGTCCGTGTATAACGCACAGCACAAGAGAAATCACCACTCACCAGCTGAAGAATCTCAAGTCTTCTATCTTCCTATTGCCAAGCATCAGGTATGTGATCATCGCGTTTCTTTCATTTTTTTTTCATTTTGTTATTGTTAAATTGTGAGAACTCATACTTTTCTTTTGAAAGGATTAAGATTTGTTTTTCCTTCAATCCTAGTTTACCCTCCTAAGATGCCATGTGACAACTCGAACCTTCAAAATTGTCCTGAGAGGTTGCCTAGTTGGTTATGCATGCCTAGTTGGTTATGCATCTCGCATCTCAACTGATTGCCCATGGTTCGATCTTCATTCATAGTTGGAGCTTCTAATGAGTCCCAAGTCCTTACTTGGGTACCAAAATAAATAAAATAAAAAACAGAGAGAATTTTACTCCAAAATAAGGAGAAAAACAGATCTCTCATCGATTATCATTATGAATTAATGTTGAGAACTTCTGGCTTCTCTTATCGATGATCATCTCAATCCTAGATACAATTTATGTCATTACTTATTATGATGTGAGAACTTCTGGCTTTTCTTTCATTTGTTTTCCTTTTGTTATTGTTAAATTGATGCCCTATCAAACCAAAACTTCAAAATCTTCAAGTAAACAGAAAATCTCACCTACAGCGATGGGTTGCAGTCAGGGGCGGAACTACACTAGGGCCCGGGGGGGCCCTGGCCCCTCCTGGCTTTGAAAAATCCATTTAACATCACCAAATGCCCCCCCCCCCCCAAGGTTTTTGGGAGTTGATATCGAAGAGAGGGCTTGGATTGTGCCGCGTGATTAAAGGAGATTCAGATTGGATCTCAGGGGGCCATGATTGATTCTGATCGATTTGATCGGTCTAGAGATCCTGGAGGCACAGCAGATTGTCGCTGCCTAGTCGCCATTGGAAGAAGTAGTTCTGCCAAAGAAGGATCTGCATTTTCAAAGTTGCAGTGGGCCATAGGTTTCTGCGTTTTAGAGGCACAGAGAAGGAGAGAAACACGAGTTCGATCGGAACAAGGACTTGCAGAAAACATGAGTTCGATCGGAACAGGGACTTGTAGAGGTCGGACCAGCAAGGAATCTGATTGTTCACTTTGGCAGAAACAGAGGTTTGTTCCTGGTTTCTTTGGGTTCACCGTGCCCGAGGAAGAAGTGGTTGCTGGGTTCACTATATTTGTAGAAGCTTCGATCGGAGAAGAAGAGAACTGAGAAGGAGAAAACCAGGTGCTTTTGGTTGCTGTGACTAGGTTCGATTGGTAGCAGGTTGTGAAGAAAATGATTGGAATGAAAGAAAGTATGAAAAATGAAGACGATAGCGAATATATAGTATGCGGAGAGCGACGATAGCTTCTCCCAGAAAGCTCATAAAAAAGTATAGGAAAATATAAAAAAAAACTAATGGAAAAACCGAATTTGTGCTCACAATCTGTGGAGTCCCTTCCGAGCAATTGCTAAATTTGAGATTTTTCCCGTAAAATTCTCTAAAATCTATATTCGGTACGGTTGATTTTTTTATCATCTCATCAGACATCAGCTCTTTTATGTTCGAATGCAGTTGAGTTTGGAGTTTTTTTTATGTGGTTTTTACTTTGTTATAGCTTTCGTCTTTGACTCTTGACTCTTCGACTCTTAACTTTTTTTTATCAGATCAACCATTGAAATTAGTAGAAATTGACGTGTCATTGTCTTAGAAAGATTGCTTTTTTTCATGAGATTTGAGTTTTTTTTATGAGAAATGTCTTCAAGGTGAGTTTGGGGTTGGGTTTGTCATATAAATTGAGAAATATCAATATAAGATGCAACAAGTATAAATGGTGGTCTTTCATTTATTCACCATAACAACAGTGTAAATGGTTTTAATTTTCATGTAAAATTTAGTCTTGAATCGTAATATATTTTATATGCTTGAACTTACAACTATGTCGAAAAAAAACTTAAAGATACGATAGTTATAATAATTCGTGAAATAAAAATTATTCAAGTTTTGGCCCCCCCGGAGATGAAATCCTGGTTCCGCCCCTGGTTGCAGTCGGGTGCTCCTTGATTGCATACCAAAACAAGAAAGAAAAAAAATAAAATAAAAGAAAAATTCACTCCAAAACAAGGGGAAAAGGCAGTTGATCTCTTCTAGTTCTTGATGATCATAATGAATTAATGTATGTGTTTATTCAATCCACTGTAGAATGTCTTCAATCTTTAGGATAAAGCTGAAATTGATAGTCCATTTAAAGAGTCCATAATATACAATAAATCCTTAATTATGCGAGTCCTCCTCGCCCTTAAACAAGAAAGATTTAACAAAAAAAAGGGGCATTCGGCGACAGGTCCCTGAACATTACACTTTATGGCCTTAGATCCACAAAAAAAGTCATAGAGCCAAAGGTCCCTCCCACACTTTTTCACACCTGAAATGTCTACTTTACCCTTTCTTTATATCATAACCCATGATTGGTGGGATATCCCATTAATAATGGCCAACTAACATTTAATTGCCCACGATTAATGGAATCCCAATATTTTCAAATAAATTCTAAAAACACACAAATGAATTTAAAAAAAATGAAAATAAATTTAAAAAAAAGAAATAATTTCAAAAAATACAATAAGTTAAAAAAAAGCAATATATAATCAAATAACGCGAATAAATTTAAAAAGATGCAAATAAGTTTCAAAATATCCAAATAAATTTTAGAAAATATAAATAAATTTTCAATAACGCAAATAAATTTAAAAAGATGTAAATAAGTTTCAAAATATCCAGATAAATTTCAAAAGACTCAAATAAATCTCAAAAGATCCAAAGAAAATTTCAAAAAATACAAATAAATTTAAAATAACGAAAATAAATTTAAAAAACGCATATAGATTTAAAAAACATAAATAAATTTGCTAAAAAACTTAGATAAATCTTGAAAAAAACTAAGATAAACTTACCAAAAATACAAAGAAATATGACAAAAAACAGATAAATTTGAACAACACTCGGATAAATTTGACAGAAAACAGATAAATTTGAACAAAACTCAGATAAATTTACCAAAAACTCAAATAAATTTTGAAAAAAAGCTCAGATAAATTTACCAAAAATGTAAAAAAAATGACAAAAAATAGATAAATTTGAATAACACTCAAATAAATATGACAAAAAACAGATAAAATTGATCAAACTCAGATAAATTTGACCAAAAACAGATAATTTTGATAAAAAATCAGATAAATTTATAGTAAAGCCTGCAACTAAGCTCTGTCACCGTCAATCCATTCTGTCTACCTTGTAGATTTCGTCGATAATACGAATCCAACAAAAAAAACGGAATGCAATTCTGAGTCCGGATGGCTCCAGAAATCCAGAAACAATTATGGCCGTTGAACCCGGTCAAACTGCCACCACCTGGTCTGGGATCTGGGCTGGGCTTCCGTAGCAGGTCAGGTTAGAACTGACCCAGAACTGAAACCCAAAAATCATCGTCTTCTTCTTCCTGGGTTCTGTAACAGAACGTTGGGGGAGTCTTCTTCCTCCCCGGCGATGGCACGGCACGACAGCAGCGGGACGACGGCGGTCAGCGACGATCGGAATGAGTTTGGTGACGGGCGACTGCTTTTTTTTTTCCGATGACAGTAGTGAACAGCCCCCTTCTCCTCCTCCTCCTCCTCCACCTTCCACCTCTGCAGAAGCGGCGCCGCCTTGTTGCTCAGCGTCGCCAGCAGCGGCCAAACCGACGATAATTTCAAACGATGTAGGGGAGACTTTGGCGAGAATCTCGTCGTCGGAGACGGCAGCGCGAATTTCGAATTCCTCATCGGAGAGGCCATGGGAGACTCTTCTGGCGCGAGACTCGAACTGTGATCCCAACTGCTCGTCTCCTTTCGGCTTCCCCTTCCGGCCAGCGTGGCCCAGTAGAAATTGAGAGCCCTTCTCCGTTCTCCTCTGCAACTAATTGTGTGGCCCAACAAAGATCGAAACCGATCTCCCCTCTGTAACTCTGATCTTGGACTTCTTCTGCGTCTTCGATCCTTCCTGGTAGAACAATGAGATCGGGGTCGTCCAGCCATTGGAAGAGATAGGACTGATTTGCAGAGAGAAGAAAGTTCCTTTCCACACTGACGTCGAGCAGGCGCTGGAAAAGATCCAAAAAACGGTCGATTGCCTGATTTGTGACTCCCTTGTCGCAGAAGAAGAGGGATAATTAAAGATTTGAAAATTTGAATTTCAAAATTTTGTGCCAAAATCGGTTTGAAAAGGGCAATTTCGTCAAGAAAAATGCAAACATGTGGGTTAAGGGACCTCTCACTGCAAACAGTCTAGCTAAGTGGACCATAGGCCTTAATAAGTTTTTCCTTGGACTAGAGGCTGCATACACTCACTTATAGGGACCTTTCCCTAATTTTGCCAAAAAAAAAAAAAAAAAGAACCATACCGAGAAAATGAAAACTAAAAATCATGTTCTCTGGTGGAAAAAAAAATCTTGGAACATGTGCTATGGTGGAAATATAATCTTTTTTATTTTTTGGAAAACCATTTTTTTTCTTTTAAAGATAAAGAAAGATGATTTTTTTTAAAGATCTTCATCTACAAGCAGATGGCATACTTAGGCCCATACCGTAGGGCCCGCTTGAATGGATTCCTATGGAAAATAGTGGGATAGATAGAAATTAAGGTCTCCTCATGAATAAGGGTGGTCATTCAAAAGATCAGCAGCTACCTCAAATCATTCTAGCCCTTGCTTTTAAGATCCTTAAATTTGAATGGTCTTTTAACCATAGAAGTTTTTAAAGTTTGATCCAACGGTTGTGAATAGGCCAAAGAGTATGAAATCGGATATGGTGCTAAATCATGCATATTGGATAAGAGTGTGAAATTAGCTGCATATGGGATCAAAGGTGGCCCCTAGCAGAGGGGAGTTTTACATGTGCTTCGCATGTAGGAACTAATTGTCCTTTCTAGTGATCCTTTACATCTCAGCCCTTCCACATGCAAATGGTATCTGTTACCTTTAAGCTGGTCAATCTCAACCGTTCAAAACCTATGTTGCTCTCAAGCACAATATCTCCTTCCTATCAAATGACTCTTGAAATATTTGGTAATGGCAAATGTCGTTTTCAAGTAAAAACCAAATTTTTTTAAGAAATTAAAGAGAAATAGTCAAGGTCCTAAAATCTCTACTCTTTGCTTTAATATTTTTCTAAAATCTATCAGATCCCTATAACTTTTCTCATGAGTTTCCATGTTTATCAAGAAAAATTATTATCATTTATATTTACTAATTTACCTAAATAACAAATATGCAGAATCAAAGAAGCAATGAAATACAGAAAATTCAAGATGTTGGACCAAGTAAGACAATCGATTAGTAGCATCATAAAATTTCTTCAGAAATCTGAAACATCTGAAACATGGGCTAGGATAACATCTATGATGTGACATGGATAAAATCTGAAACATCAAAAGGTTTAAAGTTCACTATGCTACATAAGAACAACTAGATCCATAAAGTCTGCATCACTAAATATACAAGCATGGTAAGATTAATATCTGAACTTCTAGGAGTTCATATGATAGTTACATGGTTCATTTCTACACCCTTGCGTAGACATTGGTCATAGTTTAAAATTGATCAGCTAGAGCAATCTACCAACACAACTACATATATGCTTCACAATCCATTGTATCTCCAGGGAGCCCATCTAACTCATTTAATTGTTCATTTTACTCACATTGATATTCCATGCATGTCCATTGGATTTTTGGATTATGGAATAAAGTAAGATAGAAATACACCCGTTCACATGCTCTGATGCCATTTCCAGTCTCTTAAAAACATATACTAAACACAATATATGTTCAACAACAATCTACCAATCACATTGAAAACTACAATGATAAGCTTAACCATACCATGATCAAGAAACAGATAATTGATTAAAAATAACATGTAGGAGTTTTAGCTACATAGAAAAGAACATGTAGAAATTTCAAAATAAATAATCGGAAAAAAAATTGATTCATCCAAAAGAACATGTAACCAACTTAAAAAAAAAAAAAACTAATCAAATGGCTTCTACCCCAAAAAAGAAAAAAAACAATTGGCAGAGCATACCCAACAAACCCAAAGCCCAAAGCCCAAAACCCAAACCCAACAGGCCCAAAACCTATCCACTCCATGCTTGACAATAATCCAAAAGAAATCAAAGAAAAAGTCCAAAACCCAACAAACCAACATGCCCAAAACCTGTCCTCAATACTTAAAAGGGCCAGAGCATACCCACTTTCTCCACTGCAAAGGTTTATTTGGTGCCCATATTATCACACATGAGACCAATGGCTCGGCTTTCCACGCATATAGCCCCCTCCTCCAAGGGTGGGGAATGACCACCTCATCCAAGTACTTCACTGTATCTTCTATGCAAGTGAGAAGGTCAAATATGTAAAAGTGGGCCACTCGACGCATCACCCATCCAGTTGACCAACCAAAACCACCCGAGCTCAGATGTAGAGTGAACTCATCATTCTTACACACGTGCACAGAATGTTGTTCACTGATTGTTGCTCTCACCATTTTGTGCCTAACCACATGATCAACTATAATGTTCATTTAGTAGGTTACGCCATTAATGGCCAATGAGCTAAAAAGATCCAACTGTTGTGTAATTTTCATCATTCACACAAGAATTCTCATAATTCACACTACAATATAGGCTAATGCATTCTGGAATTCTCTAACCAGATAGAATTTTATAACATTCCCCATCCAATTTGGCCCTCTAGATATCAATCTGAAATTCTCAATCACCCAACACAAATCTAAAGAAGCAACCTCAACATAATAAAAAAAAAAAAAAGCCACCGATTCTCCATTTTAAATTGTCATCATATCATAAAAACTCAGCAATAAAAGCATAATGCAAATCAATAGATTAAAAAACTCCAAAATCATATTATGCTACTAACAAAAATTCCTTTTAGAAGTAGAAAAGAACCATTTTGTAACTGGATTTCTAGATCTCATCGATTTCAATCAAACCCCAGTAACCAAAATTGCTGAAAAATGAAATAAAATAAAAAAGAATTCACTGCTATAATTGCAAAGACACTGTGATAAATTACTTCAACCATCAAGGAAAAAAAATACAATCACATAATCAAAAATAAAAAAGGAAGACCAAGAAAGCCCAATTACCATAGTAAACATTACTATACCATAACAGAGAGAGTCCAATGTGAATATCCTTCTCACCCCATGAGTCCATGACATTGCACATACCATAACAGGAGAATTTCCGAACTATTTCCCTTCCTAAAAGTCTCATAATTTATAGGATTACATTAATGGGTTCTAACTTATTAAAATCTCTTGTAGATTTTGAATCCAGTGTGATAATTTCTGGCCGGAGAAAGTAAAGATGGACAAAGGAGATGAGCTTCAACAGGTGATTCTAAGGCTGGATAAAGTAAAGATAGAAGAGATGGACAAAGGAGACGAGCTTCAACAGGTGATTCTAATTTTTCAAACTTCTAATGGTGCTTCAAGATTTTTTTCTAATCTTTTGAGGTCTAGTCAGCCCATATTTGATGAAGAGGCCAGTGTTAAATATTATCTTACATTGGTGGTGTTGGTGACAGAATTGTCAACAATCCAATCCAATTTGGCATGGGATCATATCTCAAAATGTGTTTGGATGTGCCCCTAATTGCTAGTGCATGGGTATGAATATTTTGAGAAGTCAGAGAATGCGAACCACCTCATTTGACGGGTTCCTGTTTTCTACCTTTTTATCATCGTCACTGCCAATTTCCCATAATAGATTTGGAATTAAAAAGAAACTGAAAATAGCATCCTCTTTTTTTTTCACCCCCATAATAAATTGGATAACCATTATTCATCCATCAAAATGTTATCATAAAATTCTTCTTTAATTGAATCCAAATGCGCCTGATAGATGGACTAATGTCGAGGGAAAGTGAGGAAAACTGGTGCATTTTGTTTTGGAACGAATCCATATCTGGAAAAAAATCTGAGAATTTCCCCAATTGAGGTTAACTTCTCATCAAAGTTCAGAAAAAACCTCGTAAAAGAGAAAAATTTTGTTAGGGTTTTGGATGAAGATGGAAATCAGAGAATGAGAAAGTCCATCCCTCCACTCATCTCGCCAATCCAACTGTATAAGTCGGGCCACGCCATTCCAAATCGAGATGCTCTAAACAAGAAGAGGAAGAAGAAAACCCTCGAGATCGACAAAGTTTCCCTTCTCCTTTTCTTCTTATTTTTCTTTTGAGAGAATAGGAACTACAAACACACACACAGATAATAAAGAAGAAGAAATGGTACCGGTGCTCGGTGAGTAGGCTCCGGCGATGATCGGGTGCTCGGTGAGTAGGGCAAGACTGCTCGTTTGCCTATTTGTTCTTAGATTGATTGTGCACTGACACAGGACTCCAAAACTAAGTAACCATGTGAAACCATCATTTTTGTTTAATAATTTATTTCATTAAACTAGAAAAATTATTTAAAAGTGCTCAGGGAAAGTAAAATTTAATGATATCCCATAAATGAATGGGATGCGCATTTTGAATGGCTCTAATTATTGATTTATGGGCATGGTGGGCCCCAGGAAAAAAAATGCTTCAATCGTGCTTTGGAAACCAAAGATGATCCGAACTCATATGGATAATTAGAGTCATTCAAATTGAACTTTCCAACCAGTTATATGGGATATCGTCAAATCTCATTTTAAGTGGAGTTTATCTCACCCTACGATTGAACACACAAAAAAAAAGTTAATAAAACAATATTTTTTAGCCATGTTTTTTATTTGGTCAATCTAACGGTGGGACCAACCCAATTCTAAACAAGAAAATTGGGATACCCCATAAATAAGTAAGTTGATATTTTAAACGACTCTGATTATGCACTAGTGAAGCCCTGCACATGCAAGGCACGTGCAAAATCTCCAAGTAATTCATATAAAAGAAATCCTTTGGTGATACCTATTGGATTGGACCGAGTTTATTCAGACTTGAGAAAATGTTAGTTTTTATCAAGTAGGTGCAATGAAAACAAGTAGAATCGCAGTTCAAAATATGGAGCAAAGCCATGCTCATCCTTCAAGAAACTCTGTTAATTCTGATGTTAGTTGAGAAGAGTTGGAAGGAACACAAGAAAAAATTAAGAGGGTGCTATTCTTAGATGCAACAAAAAGTCAACCACAAGTATGGGCTACAACTAATCAAAGGAAGCAGACAAACTTCCCATGATTCAGTTACATTATCATCATTAGCAATCCTGTTATGTAAAGCCACCGGCTCAAACATTCGAAACGAGCTACAGATCATTGTTGGAGACTTGGATTATTTCAACAATATAAATAAAATTATAAAATGTCTTTTGCCCCTTTAATTCTTACGAAGAATCACATCATTTGCCGATGACCATAACATTTGCAACAACAATGAGATTATTAGGAAAAAGAAGGAGAAGAAGAATTAGGGCCTAGTTCTACAACAAAAGGATGAGCAAAGCCTCCTAGTGGCAAGTTATCTATCATCTGCTTTCTATTTATAATATGTACAAGATTCCAGTTGTTACCATGGAAGCAACCAGTTTCATGAATTCAAGAAAAAAAAATGAATAAATGTATACTCTCTACAAAAACCAATCACCTTGGTAGGAAAAGAAGCATATCTCGTTCAAACACCTTTTAAATGGAGAGAGGAAAAAAAAATGAATTTCCAGTATTTGACAGATTTGAATATCACACCCCAAAAAAGCAAAAGTTGATAATCACATTGTTGGTCCGAGTACATACAGAAATAGATCAGTATTTTAGGAAACAGATTTACACAACAATGAAGCAAACAACAACTAAGCAGAATTACAGAATGTAATAAAAAACGTAAATCCACTTACTGTTTGAAGGCAGAAACAGAGTACTGTCGTTAAAGTTATGAAGTCGAGAAACTCACAGAAGAAGTTGATCAAGGCTAGTGTTTAACACTATGTCCTTAAGAAAAATTTCGCCCCCGCAACGGTGCTTATGAGCTTCAATGGGATTTGTCTCCTAAGATACAATGATCGATCCACACAGTAGCAGCACTACAAACTATGTGACAGGCGAACCAATTGTGTAGTAGAACTCTCTCTTGATTCAGACTGATGACCCAAATGTAATGCAATTGCAGTGAATGGAATGAGGAAGAAGGCATGGACAAGATGACATTTATAGCCTGCTTCATGTGTATTCATGGGGTTGCATCTGTTCAGTGAACAGATGCTTCTCTTTGGACACACCCTTTCATATGCGAATGGTCACATCCTTTCATGTGCGAATGGACACACCCTTTCATATGCGAATGGACATATTCCATTTGTAAAAAGAAATTTTTTTTATTAAATAAAATTTCTCCAAAAAATACTAAATGGGTAGTGGGCCAAACTGGCCCAACTCGCGCGTAAAGCGCAGGCTCGAGCCCGAACTCGGCCCGATGCGGGGTGCGTGCGCGTGTGGTGTTTAGGAGGTAATTTTTCATTCACTCCTTAATAGATTAGAGCAACCCAATATATATTCTTAATTTACTCATAGAGTAGATTACATTCTCATGTATTCCCACCTAAAATGATAAGTGGGTCTCACTTTTATTTCGGCTCAAAGTTGACCAAAATAATGGTGCTCTTAGCCATTTTTCCAACACACATCACTTGGAAAGATATTGTTTCCAACAAGAAGACATGGCATCTCACAAGTATGTAACAATGAAAGAGTGCAAAAAAAAAAAAAAAAAAAAACTTAACTGCTCCATTTATTGTGTTGTTGAAAGATTCAGCTACTATAAAATGGCATCAATGGTTCTCGAGTCTTTACTGGAGACTTCTAGTGATCCTTTGCTGCAATACTAGGCATATAATGCAAGTTCTACGATTCCCAAAAAGTTCCAACCTCATTTGGGACCTGAAATTTATGTAAACCAAGGAAAAAAAATTGTATGAGTAAATATATTACATTATTTAATGAGAAAAAAAGAGAGAATTAGATTACACTAAAACCTCTAAGGAAAAAAATTGATGGGTAGGTGATACACTTACTTAAATGAAAAGGTCATGCTTGAGCGCTCCATAAGCAAAGAATGAGATGCTCATCAAGAATGTAGAAAGTGAAAGATAAAATGGCATAAATTCCACAACAGTAAGTATGCTAATATTTGGGAGTCAGTGGTTCAACCTATGTAACAGGATAATAAATAGTTTTCAAGGAACATACTATGATAAATAGTAGGGAATCAAACATGAATATGAGAGTAGCAAATTCAAAGATCTAACAAAGACTTATGGCATAGGACATATTACCCTCACGCTAAGAAATGCAATGAATGCAAATACACCAAAAAACTACCACCAATAATCCACCATCTTCACCTGCCAACAATATTTGGAGAAATGAGTAACAAAACCAAGCAAATAAAAAACCCAAAGAATTAGAAGAAAAGGTGACAGCAAGATTAAGTGGAGAAAGTCTACCTTTTTTCTCCTTCTTGACATATATGATAAATATGATTATGTATATCAACTGGAAAGTGGCCCCGGTGCAATTGATAGTAGCAACCAAGATAATACCTGGTGATATCATGGGAAGGCCATACTAAAGGGTGATCAAGTAGTTAGAGAGGGCATATATGTAGGGCAACCCTGAAAATTGTTCAGTAAACCTATTCCTAACAATTCGCTTAAATGTTGGTCCGGATGTACAATGGGAAATATTCACCATAGTGTAAAATATAATTCATTCTTATCCTTTTGCAATGGCAAGATGAAGGAAAACTTACATTGGTGATATGAACCACCCAAAAGCAAAGATGTTCCTTGCAAAACACCGAGATGGTTATCCAATTCCTTACTGAATGCAAGGATTGTGAGCATCATTTTAGAAAAACACGTCTTTACTGGGAGCGAGGGTGTAGGGGTAAGAATGACAATGCCTAAAATATAGGGAATTGAGAACTCATGCCACTAGAGAGTCCTTGCAAATAAAGATAGAGGAACTTCCTGAAGTTGAGCGTGCTTTTGTTCATCTTGACCACTTGAGATGAGTGCATCTCTATTGAAATCGATTAGCGAATAATGTTGAATCGATCACACAGCGAATTAGTGCAACCCGCTTTGATATCAATTGAAAAACCGGCCTTAACACACGCTTAGGTCCCAATAACTGTATTCCTAACATATTTCCAAACCACGTGATTAAGCTAGAATTAAACCCTAATTCAGGTTAAAAGCAATCAACCACAAGGAGACAATGACGCACGATGTATACGTGGAAAACCCTACTTGGAAAAAAACCACGGGCTTTATCGTCTAGGCCAACAAACAACCAAGCACTAAATAACTGAAAGTTACAAGAAATAACTCACAATAATCCCACCCTCACTGGCACACCCGCCGCAACTCCTACTGTACAACTCGCAAAACGCGTATCCCGTGACTCGAGCACCTGACCTACCAAGCTCTAATACTAATTGAAAAATGGCCTTAACACAGGGTTAGGTCCCAATAATTGTATTCCTAACAAATTTTCAAACCACGTGATTAATCTAGAATTAAACCCTAATTCAGGTTATAAGCAATCAACCACAAGGAGACAATGATGAACGGTGTATGAATGGAAAACCTTACTCGGGAAAAAACAACGGGCCTTATCGTCTAGGCCAACAGACAATCAAGTACTAAATAACTGAAAGTTACAAGAAATGGCTCACAACCCTTTCTCAGTTGTAACTCAACCTAAGGATTGCGCTATCTTGCAGGCTGCTCGCCGTACACCATCATCATGCTTGAAACAAAGACCTTGAAGCCGCCTTCAAGATGTCTCTACTTCAGAAGAGTAGATGGAACGAGAAACCAAAGCTTGATCTTCATAACAGCAACTAGAAGTCTTGGGGGATGATGGATATCTCACAAATCTTCTCTAAACGCTTTTGATTAGAGAGAGAATGGCTATAAGTAAGCCTTGGTTCGTGCCTCAAGAGTTGTGTTATGATTAGGTTACAACTTAGCCTCTTGAAATAAAATAGGAAATAGTTTCCGGATAGGAATAGGATTCGCCCAGGTTCGAGCGAATGTGCGTCTGTCTCAAGCTTCAATTCAAAACAAAGTTGGCTCGAGCGAAGAGAATGTGAGCTCAAGCGATGAAGCTTTTGTGAGGGGTTCGCTCGAGCGGATGGAGCATCGCTCGAGCGAACAAAGTCAGGTTCAAGCCAGCATAACTTCTTTGCTTGAAACTTTGGGCAGTCCTAAAAAGGATTACATCATGATAAAACCATGTTTTGTCCATTAACCAATGAATTAGTCAACACTCATAAAACCTTACAGAGTCATTCTTAATTCCTCCCCACAAGTGCTAAGAAAGCGAGCTTAACCCCTGCCAAGTGATCCCCTGCCAAGTGATCCTAGAAACTCCTCTCATCTAGGGAAGCAACCGGATTATTCTTACAAGTGTTGCCAACTTGAATTTACAGAATCCTGGTAGGGAAAGTTTCACCTTTAAATAAAGCTTCAAGCATCCTTTGATCTCCTTCCACCATAACATCCCTTAAATCTCTTGTAGAACACTACCAAAAATGATTTATTATTCGCTGGAGGAGAAATACAATCTTTATTATTTGCTGGAGCAGAGATAACTCTTAAAAGGTTAAAATAAATTCAAAAGAACAAAAATGGCCTTCAAGTTCTCATAATGGAAATACGAGTTGCCTTGTGGGACACATCAGGTGGGACAATTAATGAATTGATGCAGCATTTCTTTAATGTAAACCTTATCCTCATACATTTATTTATGATTATTTTTCTTTGACTCTATTCTGCGTCTTTTTGGTCAATGTAAAATAAGAAGTCGGCCAATTAATGAAGGGAGATGCTCCTATGAGAGATATCTCTCATCTTATATGAGAGATAGGGGCGGGGGGTCTCACATTTAAGTTGTTGGCATTGGATATAGATGTGAGGGCCCCTACTTACTCTATCATTTAAGGTGAGAGATATCTCTCATAGGAGCATCTCCCATTAATGAATTGATGCAGCATTTGTATTGTCCATTAAATTTCAGTTTTAATTGTGATTGATAGATCATTGTTGACTATAGAAATGAGAAATGCTGGGAGACTATTGAAATGGTCAAAGAAAGTAACCTATCAAAATTTTAATGGACAACTACTGGATAAAATTAATTGCAAGTTGTGCCCAATTTTAATAACCCATTCTGCTACCATTTATTGAGCACAATGTGGGGAAGTTTCTCAAATTTTATAATTCCCTTTGTCTCCCTAGCATTTTCTATATAAACTGGATTAGAGGCCTTATGATCTACAAGCCAGCTTCTAACTTATCAATCACAACTTCAAGACCTATAAATTTTGAGTTATTATCAGGTATCCTTCTCTCCTTTTCTCTCCCAAGTCCATATTCAATGATAGTGCAATTAGGTTGGGGTGTTGGTACGTAAAAGAAATCCAAAACATCCCCTACGCACTAATGGTTTTAATGGTTTTGGATTCCAAAAGCGATGTCCACAATTTTCAGCTCCCTCAATGTACCATAATAAAAAAAGCATGAAAAATAGATTTTATTCACTAGCCTTTAGTCCAAAAGCCATAGAAATGATGCAAGGATCAAGTTTTGCCTCCACGGTGAACCTAGTTAGTAGTTTTAGCTGACTAATGATAGATGGACCCCATTTACATGCCATGAAGTTTCCTTTTTTCTCTGGGCAAAGAAAAGAAATATACTATCAATAGGGTGTCACATATTTATGGATTCATATTGCAACTACCGAACCATTTTATGGCTGATGCTGCAGGGCAATACCCAGTATGGTGCGGGAGGGAACAACCCCCAGGTCCAAGGGAATATCACTGGAGTTTACATCAACGCTGAAAGTCAAGTATTTGCTGAAGTTAACATCAATTTGGGAACACAAGAATATCTTGAAGGTACGTCAATTCGGGAACTCAAGGAAATCATGGTGGTAGATGGCCTCGGAAATGTTACACATGTCCCCATTTGAAAAAGAATGTTGAAGCTACTACCATGAGTGATTTTACTTATGTCCCGGTTATCCAAGTTTCATGTGTATCTATGTAACGTATAAGCTTCATCTACTATCAACATTCTTTTTTGTTTTTTAGGCACCCTACTATCAACTTTCTTAGTCAACAAAGTCAAGGTTGTCAGGTTACTACTAGTGATGCAGGAAGTAATGTTGGCCTAAGTTTACTACTAGTGATTAGGTTGTGGGCTTAAGGTTTCTGCATATTATCCATGAAGCCAAGGGTATAGGGCTCAAGGGTTTTGGCAGGGGTTGAGGGCTGATTGAGTTGGGTTACAACAATTGAACCTGGATTGAGTTTAAAAGTCAGGTTTGGGTTCAAGTTGTGTTGGGATTGTGTATGGTTTGGGCTCACATTGGCCTCAACCCAACCCGACCTGATCCTACTCATATTGAATCTTACTTAAGAGGACAAAAAATACCATAATCATATCTCCCATCTGTTGTAAGTGTATTATATATGTACCATATCTCCCATTTGTCGTAAGTGTATTATATATGTACCATAATCAAGGAGATTTAATACATGGTGGATTTACACATATCTAACTATTATAATGTACCATAATCAAGGACAATCAATACACGGTGGATTTACACATCTAACTTGTAAAACAAAATAAGGGCACTTTAAAATTATTAGCTGCCAAAAGTTACTTGAAACCAATTGGAGAAAAATGCTTGATCCCACAATTACGCTGTGTTTGGGAAGGGGGGAGGGGAGGGGAGGGAAAATTTGAGGGGGAAGGAAAATGAAGGGAGGGGGAGGGAAGGGAAAATTAATGTTACCTCCCCTGTTTGGATAGTAAAAAAGTAGGGAAGAAAAGTGAAAAAAGTAGGTTGTTTTGTTTGTTTGTGATGTAGAGAGAAAACGCTGTGTTGGGAAGGAGGGGAGGGGAGGGGAGGGGAGGAGGGGAGGGAAAATTTGAGGGGGAAAGAAAATGAAGGGGAGGGGAGGGAGGGAAAATGTAATTTTACCTCCCTTTTGTTTGGATAGTAAAAAAGTAGGGGAAAGAAAAGGAAAAAGTAGTGTGTTGTTTGTTTGTGAGGTAGAGAGGAAAATTACTAATTTACCCTTACGTTTATAAAAGATAAAAAAATCATCTCTTTCAAAAAGGGCAATTTAGTCATTTGGTCAAAAATCCCCTCTTTTCCCTCATACTTCACCTCACTTTTGAGGGGAAAATTTGTTGGCGGGCCCCACTTCGAATTTTCCCCCCTCTTTCCCCTCCCCCACTTTCCCTCCCCCTTTCCCAAACACCCTCATTTTTCATTTCCCTCCATTTTCCCCCCATTTTACCCCATTCCCAAACGGACCCTTAAGGGCTTTATTTACACAATTCAACAAAACGAAAGGATCGTTATTTATAATTAATGGTTTTTCTCCACAAAAGGAAAGGGTTTCTTTTAGAATGTAAAATGACCTTTTGGGAAGGGAATAGGGGAGGGGAGGGGAGGGGAGGGAAAATTTGAGGGGGAAGAAAAATGAAGGGGAGGGGAGGGGAGGGAAAAATTAATTTTACCTCTTCTTGTTTGGGAAGTAAAAAAGTAGGGGGAAGAAAAATGAAAAAGTAGGAGTTTGTTGTTTGTGAATTAGAGAGAAATAGATGAAAATACCCTTGCTTTTTGCAAAAGTTGGAAAAAGACAAAAAGTTGCACAAAGGGCAATTCCGTAAATTTGTGCATTTTCCCCTCACCCACAACCATTTTCCACCCGAATTTGGGGGGGGGGGGGGGGGGGGGGGGCATTTTTCTCCCCCCTTTCCCAAACACAGAGCAAAAAAAATTTTCCCCTACTTTCCCCTCATTTTCCCTCCCCTCCCCTTTTCCCCCCCTTCCCAAACGGTGCGTTAAGGGCTTTATTTACACAATTCAACAAAACGAAAGGATCGTTATTTATAATTAATGGGTTTTCTCGACAAAAGGAAAGGGTTTCTTTTAGAATGTAAAATGACCTTTTGATTTTTAATTGCCACTATGACATGGACTCCACCCGCTACTTTTCTTTTTAAATCTTTGTTTATTATTAGAAAGAAGGGAAAAAGTCATTATCTTTGTTTGTATGGGTTTCGCGGGCGCCATCTTGGGGACTAGTTGTTTGGATCGAAGATCTCAGGTGGTGTCCATTAAATCCACACAAATGCACACCAGTAATTCGGCTGGTTTCGAATATAAGATGTGGCGAGTAAACCCACGCCTTATGCCACTCCACCAATTCTTAGGAGGGTTCTATAAAATCACCTACATACCCTATTTCATTATTATGAAACTAAAAAATCCTTTTAAGTGTGTTGGCATTGTTGTTGGTTTAATGTAATCATCCTCTTTCCCATAAAAAAAAGAAAAAAAAAGAAAAAAGAAGGGTATTCTAATCGATATCAATTCCTGCCTGTAATCTCTAAAAGTGGGCTCAAAAGGATTTATCTAAGTTGTTATTCATCCCACGTCTCCACTCATATCTCTCGTCCAGGAACTACTTTCTCCACTCATATCTCTCATCCAGGAACTACTTGTATTCTATGCAAGGTTAGAAAACTTGTGACTTGGACTCGACTCGTCTAAAGTGAAAAAAATTGACTTGGATAGAGTCAAGGAAGAGTCATGATTTTCTTAATATTTTTTGAAAAATATTAAAAATATAAATCCATTGTTAAAAAATTATAAATGTCCATTTATTTACATGCATTCATAATAGTAAATCCAAATTAATAAGTTTATATATGTAAATATGGAAAACACAAGAAAAATATTGCATATCACATAATTTGCTAATCCAAATTTTGAATGTAAATATAGTTTCAATTAAATTTTAGTCGTCATTTTAAATTTATGACTGCAAACCTCATGCATAATTATTTAAAAGTAAATATTAATTATTTAGAATTATATCTACATCTGATCTGGATTTAGAATGCAAATAACTCAAAATCTTCAATCAAACATAAAAATTCACCCGTACCGAGGGGTTGCCCAATTGGTTATGCATCTCGCCTTATTGCCCAGGTTCGATATCTAGGTAGCCTTCCTCAGGCTTCCTTTCCCATAGTTGGGGCTTCTAATGGGTCCCAAGTCCTTGTTTGGATACCCAAATTAAAATAATAATAAAAAAACAGAGAGAGAGAGAGAGAGAGAGAGAGAGAGAGAGAGAGAGAGAGAGAGAAATAAAAATTTTACTCCAAAACAAGGAGAAAAATAGATCTCTCATCGATGATCATCATGAATTAATGTTGACTACTCAATCCACATGAATTAATGTTGATTACTGAATCCACTGTAGAGTGTCTTCAAACTTTCTGGCAAAGCTGAAATTGATACTTCAGTCTTCATTACAATAGTCCATAATATACAATAAATCCGTAATTACAAGAGTCCTCCTCGCCCTTAGACAATGAGAATTAAAAAAAAAAAACATTGCCAAAAAAGTGAAAAATAGAAAACAGTCCTACTGTAATTGGTCAAGATAACACTCAAGGTGGGAGCGTGTGTTCATTATCCACTAGATTTAGTGCACGTTTGTGTAGCCGGTTTTCCATGGAAAAATCTAGAATCGTGGAAATGATTTTCTGCACTATAGGAACATCCACGTTTAGTGTGGCCATTTTCCTTCATGGAAAAACGTAAAAAATATAATAATTTTTTTGCAATTCCTCAGAAAATAAATTCTAGTGGGGTTGTTGGAAAACAACTTCTACAGAAAAGGAAATTTTCAAGGTATTGTTTTTTCTTTTTGTTACTTGTATAACAATGCGTGCGTTATAGTGAGACATTCAAAGGATTCCGACTCTTTAACTTTGCGTTATACCCTGTGGTCTTATATGACTTGGTGAATTACTTTATATATTTCACTCTCAATCACCTGCATTGGGGCCCATCAAAATATCTATTGGGGCCTTTTTGGTTTAGGGGCCATCAAGGGTGATTTTGTCGCGTAAATTTCTCATTATTTTATTTTTTAAAATTTTAATCATGGCAGAACCAAATCAAAACATTAAAAACCAATTTAAACAATTATTAAAAAAAATATGAAACCCAATGAAATAAATCAATAAAAAGCTATAAAAATACCTAAAAATTCGATGTGCCCATTGAAAGAATATCTTGCTTTAAAAAAAAATTGAAGGTGAAATTTTCAATTAATTTTAAAAAAATTCTGATACTTTCTAGATTAATGGTTTTGACCCTCATGTATAGATTTTCTCCTTTCTATCAATGTTTCTTTTCTCTAGCACACATATAAAGAGTGGTTGATATACTTGAGGATCTTGATCTCTAACCACACCCATAGATTCAAGTGTCATTCAAATTTAATGAATTAATGCATTCCTTGAAAGCGTTGTATATGTAATTATATATCATTTAAAATTTTCGACAATTGTGATAGAATATCATTTAAAATTCTCAGAAATTTGTGATAGAATATTTTAAAATTTTCAAAAAGCGACTCCTCACAACTGAAACAGCTCATTTAGACTTTGAAATCACTTATATTGACTACAGTCTGACAATAAAGTCAATCGTAGGGGGCCGTAAGATTAAAATTTTGCAGCAACGTCTTTATAGTGATCCACTTGATTTGCCAGCACATGTATGATTATTTCAGTGGTAGGCCTCACATTGTTCTCCATCTATTTTCTTAAAACTATGCGACTCTTCTATTAATATATATGTTGGTTTCTGTTCATCCTTCTTCTTCTTTTTTTTTTTTTTGGGTTTTTGTTTTTTTAGTACAGTGATTTGGTTGTGGGCTTCGGCTTTCTGCCTATAATCCATGAAGCCAGGGGTCTTGGGCTCAAGGGTTTTTGGTAGGGAATATAAAAGATATCAAGGCTGATCGAGTCAGGTTACAGCAACTACTGAACCTGGGTTGTTGCTCAGACAAAGAGGTCAGTTTAAAAGTTAGGCTTGGATTCAAAATTGTGCTGGGATTGTGTATGGCTGGGTCAAGCTCACACTGGCCTCAACACAATCCGACCTGTCACCTGACCCTTCTCATATTGAAGCCTACTTAGAGGACAAAAATACCCCCGACAATACTGTAATTTCTGAACTTTAACCTTGAAAAGGAAACTTTTACCAAAAAAAAAACCTTGAAAAGGAAACTATGTAAGAATACCATGCTAACTCTATTTAGATCAAGGTGAATATTGTAAAAATTCAGACTTGTAATATAGATAATCCTTTTAGAATATTGTAACTCACGGAAGCACGGTGAGAATTAGTTCTCACCTTATTATTTACTATATATAAAAATGTGGTTGAAGAGCCATTTAGATTAGTCATGCTTTTGACGCACATATATTCAGAGAGCAACATCACTCGCTTGGGAATTTCAATATATATAGCAAAATCTTCATATCAAGAACTATTTCTTTCACAGTTGCTTGACACTTGTCATTTTGAATATCCAAAACCGTTACATGTGTTTGTGAGTATTACATAATCAGGATGGTATTGATGCTATTGTTCATCTTTTCCTAATTGTCTTTTAGTTTCTTAACAGGCATGGATACACGGTGTTCTAATGTTTTGTCGACGTTGGGCAAACAGAAAAGGGATTTTAATAATGCACCGCTGGAGAGAGTTGAGCCACAAATTGTAGAATTTAATTCATCAACCGACTCTGAGCCTATATTGCTGAAGATATTAGAGCTTATAGAAGACGTCAGAATCCGAAAGATTGGGATTTGGGGGATGGGCGGCATTGGCAAGACAAGAACTCTCAAATTGTTTAACAATCGACTGGAAAAAATCCCGCTTGTTTGACATCGTCATCTTTGTAACTGTATCAGGAGAAGGAAGTCAAAGAAAGGTGCAAGATGATATTGCAAGACGTCTGGACATTTATGAAAGAGATTTGTCTGATGGTAGACTAAGGGCATCCATATCTAAAAATTTAAGTGGGAAGAAGTTCTTGTTGATTTTAGATGATATTTGGGAAAGTATAGATTTGTCTGAAGTTGGGATCCCAATCCAAATCAAGATATGGATGTAAGGTCTTGTTGGCCACTCGAGACTTCGGCGTATGTCAGGAGATGCAAACACATGTGGCCATACAAATGGAGAAACTATCCGAAGAGGAGGCATGGAGCCTCTTCATTGAAAAAGCTGGAGATGTTGCTATGTCTCCTTTTATCAAACCAATTGCTAGAGATATCGTTAAAAAGTGTGGTGGTTTGCCACTTGCCATCATCGTAATTGGTTCATCATTGAAAGAGATTAGTGATGTTGCTATGTGGAGGAATACGCTAACGGAACTGCAATTATCATGTACATCTCAAATTAAAGGCATGAAAGGGAAAGTGTTCTCCTGCTTGAGAATCAGTTATAATCGGTTACTAAATGATAGTGAAAGGAACATGTTTTTGTACTGCTCATTGTACCCAGAAGACTTTGGAATATCGATAACTGAATTGGCAGACTATTGTTGGTTGGAGGGCTACTTTCAAGGAGTTGATTGCATTGAAAAGGCACAGGATGTTGGTCACCACATGGTAATGAATCTTGTCGCTGCATCATTGTTGGAGAGATGTGATAACGAAGAACGTGTCAAAATGCACGACATTATAAGGAATTTTGCATTGAAAGAAGCTTCAGGGTTCTTAGTAAGAACTGGTGAGCATGTAAAGCATCCACCAGAGGAGAAGGAATGGTTGAAATCACAAAAGATATCATTAATGGGCTCCAGTTTGGTCAGTCTACTGGAGTTGCAAAGGCCGAACTGTAGCACTTTGTCCACATTATTGTTGCAATATAATTATCAGCTGACAGTGATCCCCGATCCCTTCTTTGAATGTATGCGTTCTCTATGTATTCTAGACTTGAGTGGGACAGGAATAAAGTCCTTGCCGACTTCCTTGTGCAACTTGGTTAATCTCCGCGGTCTCTTTTTGAAGCGTTGTCATAAGCTAAGAATGATTCCCGATCCCTTCTTTGAACGTATGTGTTCTCTATGTATTCTAGACTTGACTTGGTCAGGAATAAAGTCCTTCCCCACTTCCTTGTGCAACTTGGTTAATCTCCGCGGTCTCTTTTTGAAGGGTTGTCATCAGCTAACAATGATCCCCGATCCCTTCTTTGAACGTATGTGTTCTCTATGTATTCTAGACTTGAGTTGGTCAGGAATAAAGTCCTTGCCCACTTCCTTGTGCAACTTGGTTAATCTCCGCGGTCTCTTTTTGAAGTATTGTGATAATTTAAAAGAACTTCCATCCCAGGTAGGAGCGCTCGGTCAACTGGAGGTGCTCGATTTGGGAGGCTCCACAGCAATTAAATATCTGCCTAGAGAGGTCGGAGAACTAACTCGTTTGAAACGTTTGATAGTGGGATTTCAATACCGCAACTATTCTCAAAATTATCATGACGAGGACACTAAAGAATGGAACATGAAGTTGAGAGTTCCAACTGGAATAATTCCAAAGCTTCGAGATTTAAAAGACTGAGCTTGTATGTGCATCCATGCATTGCTGACGGTGATTGTGTTGTTGAAAAGGAACAGTGGGATGATGAAAGTATGGAAGTCGTGGTTAAAGAATTATGCGGGTTGGAACATCTTACTTATCTCGATGCATACTTTCCAAAAGTGGAGTGTCTCGAGCATTTTCTAGCTAATAGCAAATCGGTGAAAGCAACCTCCTCCTCCTCCTCCTCCTCCTCTTCCTGGTTTAGGAGATTCCGGTTTCGGGTTGGCACAGAGATACGGGATACATTGGATTTTTCTATACGTATAAATCAAGAATGGGAAAAAAGTTTGGTATATAAAGGTGGTCTTGGGATGTCACATGCCGCCGTTATGAAGACTCTTGCTCATTCTTCCTTTTTTCATCTAGAGGAGCACCGCACAGCAAGAAAGCTATCAGAATTGGGCCTAGAAAACATGAATGAGTTGAAAGAATGTTGGATCCATCGCTGTGATAAGATGGAAACTCTCTTTGATGGACATGAGCAACAGGAGAGTTGTGCACTGCTGCCCATCTTGGAGGAGCTTGATATTTGGAAGCTTCCTGAATTGAGGAGCTTTTACGATGGTCCATTGTTGCCCGGAAGCTTCTCCAAACTAAGACGTCTGTATTTAATTCGTTGTGAAAACTTGAAGAAGGTTTTCCAATCGGGTATTATTCGACAACTCTGCAGTTTAGAATTCCTCGAGGTGTCTGATTGTTCGAAGATGGAAGAGATCATAGAAATTGAAGAGGAGATGTATAATAATGATAAACTCATCCTCCCTAATATCAGGACTATTTATCTCAGTTATCTTCCAGAATTGGTTAGCATTTGCCGAGGGTTTTGTAATTTCGAATGGCCATCACTAGAAAGTATTTATATTCATGAATGTCCCAAGTTGAAGAGTCTCTCCTTCCTCTCCAATGGCACCAATATTGTAGCACCTGCACTAAGGGAGATTGAATGCGAGAGATCATGGTGGGAAGCATTGGAGTGGGAAGACAATGACATCAAGCAACGACTCCAACCTTTTCAATATGAAGAAGATTGATCATGGTGGGAAGCATTGGCTAGGTAATTTCATGACATTTTCCTTAATCTCTCTCTGCCTCTTGTTTATGATCTCGGGTACACGGACAAGACAATCATCAGTTGGATAAAACAAGTAAAAATCTCCTTTGAAATCTCTTTGAAATATGCAGTGTGTTTTTTTGTTCTTTTAATTAAGGAGGTGCTTAGAACACAGAATCACAGGCGTAGACTGAGTCTGGAAGTTGACTTACGAAATCAAAAAAGAGATGATGTCTCGCTTTGTTTAATGATATGCAAGGCCAAAAAGAGGGATAGAGATTGAAAACAAAAACCCCGCATCTTTTGTCTTTGTTGCATAAGATGGAATTCAATCTCATCTGCCCACAAAATGTTTGATGAAATGTCTCAACCAGTTCATCCTTTTTTAAAGATGCTTGTCCCCTTGAATGGGCATTCTGTCACCTCTCTATTGCAAGTTTAGAAACTATTGTTCTCGCTACAGCTAAAGTGCATGCTTGATCTTCTAGGACTTTTTTTTAAAAAGTGTTTCCTATTGTTTTGTATGCTTGCATTTGAAATTCTGCCATAATTTATCATGCTCAATTTAGCTTCGTCTATAAGGTTATGCAATCATTTAATTTGTCTATAAGAAATCACATTCACATGGAATTTTTCTTTGAAAATAAATTTGCATAGGCTATTTGTAAGATCGTAAAAAAGAGCTTGAGTGGACCAGTTTACAAAAGGTAAGTTCACAGCAACATCACTCTTTCATTGAGAAGTTTTTGGTTCTCCTTTTCTGTTGTTATTATTATTGTCATTGCTATTATTTTTTTAATTTTTATTTAGGAAATAATTGTGCAAAACCAAGTTCCTATTCAACTAAAATGTTTGGAGAAATAAATGGTGGAGCCTTGTTGCCCTTCTATATGATATTTCAAGTTTCAACCAAATTGGAAAGGTCTCTTGTTTAAGGTACAGTTTGGATGCCATCTGTTTTGCCTTTTATGAGTGAAGTGGTTTTCTGAGGTGAACTTGAATCATCTTGTTCACATCTTAGGGTGAAATATATGTGCATAAAAAAATAGAAGTCTATATGATATAGGTGGCCTTTGTAGGGCCTTGTTCTATTCTATCTACAAAATGTCGTAAAGGAAATGAGTTCTGTTAAAAAAGAAAAGAAGATCTGTTGAGATGATATTGAGTGTAAATATCCTCCCCCATTAGTACGGCTTTGAGTACTAGTTTTCTCTTGCAATATGATTGAATGTGTCTTTTTCATTTGTTATAGATAAGAATTACCATTTATAGGATAATATGACTATTTTAAACTGTGTTGTTGCCCAATGACATGGATAGGATTTGTATTTTTTTACTATTTTATTTATAAAAGTTGCCTTGTGACATTTTGTGCATATCTTCTTTGGTTTGGCCACATACAAAGCACATGGGAACATGAATAAGATGTTGGTTTTGTATATGCAAAAGGAATTTTTTTTAGTACCACCAGTGCTTGATCCGTGTTCTGTTTTTGTTCTGTTTGGTTAGGAAAGTTGTGATTTTGTTTGTTATGGAGTTACGGTGTGATTTTTCCATGTTTGTGTTTGTGCAGTTATTAGTGCGTGAGCTGTTTGGCCTGTTGCAACATATTGGCTACTTCTGTTACTGGTGGTGTGAGGAGTCATGGACTATTGCTAACTTGTAGGAAGTGATGGATGGTTTATTTAATGTCTGTTTTTTTTTTTTAATGGATAATGCATTTGTTTTCCTTGTGTTACTTGAACTGACTAAGGAGGTTGGCTACCCTTGAAGTAGCCACTGTCTACCAAAATTGCAAAGAAGCAGCAGCCATGTAACAAAATTATATATGCCTTTGCTTCAAGTTGTTGGTTTGGTATGTGTTGAAGTTGATTCGTACTTCCGCACATGTTTATAGATTCTTATTTTGTCTTGCATTTGCATTGCAATTTAACATGCTCGTGCTTCCAAACAGGCCCTTATCTCCCAACGAAAAAAGTCTTTTCAGATTTAGCTAGGATGGTTACTGCATTATTTAGTTCTGTCAAGTCCATATTAAGAAAGGAATGTTGGTATGAGTAACCATTCAAAAAAAATTTGTTAGTATGAGTGTGGGGCTTTTCTAGTTCTTGAATCTTGAGCTATATGGAATTCTATTTGAACTTCATTGAATCAAAGGTCATAATGGTTACAGTTTCAGTTCTTCACTGCTTTAAATTCTGTAACTGCAAGCGCTTACTTTAGCTGTTGGACATTTTTATCTTCTAAGCATTTGAGAACTTATATGTTGGCATCTTTTTTGCTCAAGTACGTTTATATGTTGGCATCCGGTTTCAACATGACATTTTGAATATTTCTGGCCTTTAATTCTCCGTCCTTATTTTTCATTTATTTTCTTACTCAGGACAGTGGATGCACCCATTCTGCTTGGGTTTTGAGATGGTGAACATGCATGCAGGTTGGATCTTGATGGAAGTAATTCTGAAAAGTACTCAACAGTTGGGAATCAAATCAGAAACAGGGCCATTTATTTATTTGGATGGGATGCTAACTTTGGTAAGTGCTAAATCAAATATGACCTCACCTTGGTAAAGTTTGGTAATTGGAGATGTTTACGTTTGTTTTTGGCAATTCTCCAATGGCTTGTGAAATTCGCTTTGGTTTTGCAGAAACCTATCATGATACAATTTTGTAAAATTCTATCTATTGCACAAATCAATTCTTTGATACAGAATGGTTGCTTTATAGGTTCAGATTGGCTTCCTAACATTCATATCAAACAGAATCACCTAGTTCTGCACAGTGATGCTCCATGTTTTGCTATGGAATCCCACGAAAATTACGACCATCCCCCCACGTTTGTTCTACCATCCCCCACATTTGTTCTTACTTGACAATAAGAACTATTGAATTTCTTATTACCACAATGATGCTCCAAGGTTTATTATTGAATCCTATGAAGAATGTTGTCATCCCCCATGTTTGTTCTTACTTGACAACCAAGAACTATTGAATTTCTTATTTTTCTTCCTCAAAGATATGAAGATGCTGAAAAACTTTTGATTTTACGTTGCAGGTTTGACAATGATGGTGCCGGTACTTGTTTGAAACGATTTCCGGATCCATCCTTTTTCAAGATAGCACGTTCAAGGTCAAAACTAATGAAGCCAAAAAACTGCAAATAGGAAACAATGCTCACAAAAGCAAGGTACATTCTATTCTGATCAAATAGACATAAAACAAAAAACGTCTCATGCTGGACAGGAAAGAGTGATGAATTCAGGGGAGTGGAGAAGTTCATGTTGTGTCAATATTATGGCACCATAGAAGCTATATTCTTCTGCTACATCATCATCATTATAACCATCATTAGCGCTTTGTCCCAAGTACGTTGGGGTTGGGTACATGAATTATGTTTTTCCATTCCAATCTATCCTTTCTTTCTACATAGCTCTTATATTTAATTGTATTCCATTGACTAGAAAAAATAGATCGAGGATTGAATGTGTGAAGGGATTTGTCTATTGATTTTATGATAAGAGCGTGTTTGTAGTTTGTTCCTTGTACAACTGATGGGGGGTCCAATATGATAAAAGCACCTACTGGTGCAATGAACTTGACAGCAACCTGAATTTCCTCATGAACCCTTTTGCACCCTTTTGATATGGCAGCAAATGTGATGCTTGGCAGGTACATTTATCTTTGGCTGTCTGGGACCATGTGGGTAGTTGTGACATTTGTGTCCTTGTCAGTAGTTGTTGCACATGCGACCACGCCTTTCGTCTTTGGAACCATGCTAAAAGCAGTCTCGCACAAGATCTCACAGAAGCTGTCATGGTGTATAGTATGATGGGCTAAACTTTTTATACTTTTAAATTTTTTAATCAAATGGTCCTTCAATGTGCAAATCTGGATGGCAGGTAATCCCCTTGGAAATGTATTCTTGTATCATCAGCTCAGCCATTTGTACGAGTATTTTGTATACCAATTTTCCATACTGTTATTGAATATGATTAATATATTCTGAAAGTTTAATTACAAACCAGGTGTTGGTTACTACATAGAGAGATGTTTTGCCAGTTGATATTAGTATCGCGAACTCGCAAGTTTAGTTTCAATTAACATCTCATTATGTGTTTCCAGTCGTTTCCATATATTGAAGAATTGGAAAAATGTATTGAATGATCAATCATAATCTTTATACAAGCTTCATAGATGTAAAACAATATTTCATTGTTGAAGTGTCCAACATTAAAGGTAAACAGGACTAGAACCGAACAAAGATTCACGGCACAATTCATTACAATGAATAGATGTTCTCCCAAACCCATATTGATTCGTATCTTCTATCAAGTCCAATAATGTCTTGAACTGACTCTACTTTTACTACAATTTGATGAGAATTAGCTCCAGAACTTTGGATCTATTCAACAATCTTCTCAATTCAGAATACAAAAATAATTGAAACATCATTCAGTTGCAAGCTTGAAAGTTTGTTCTTGACGTCGTGGTTTATTCTCGAGCTCAAGAGTATACTTGCGAGTTCGAGAGTTAAGATTTTCACCAAATAAGATGGTCTAAGTTGCATCGGTTGGATACAAAATTTTCCAAATTAAGGTATGATTGATATGACAATATTGGTTGAAAATGATCTTTGTGTTTGTTAAACAGTTTGATGAAAAGGAATTGACTGTGCACTTTTTAGAGGACATGAGATGCGTTGGCACGTTTCATATGGGTTTGTTAAAGGTAATGGGTCCAGGTCAGGTCATGGGCCAATGTGCAACAACCCACCTCAGGAAACAACTGCAGAAGCTCAGTCAAACAAAGACCCATTCAAATAGAAACTGCTCAGAGTTTCTCTGCAACCAATCAGCTGCTGCTCTCTGCCACACATCAGCTACTGTTGAGCATAAAATGAAAACTACTACACATGGATCAATTCCCTATAGATATAGTAGTGAAGTACTCTATAAATACTCAAAGTTCTGTTAACCAGAATTCACTGAATTGATGACAGTGAATGTCTGGTAGTGTTCTCTTCACATTCTCGAATGTTTTAAAAACGTCTATCACTCATTATTATTTGTTTCTATTTGTTACTTTTAGATGGTATCAGAGATTCAGTGATATAGACGGTTTTTTCAAATCTTTCTTAAAAGAATACTAGGCACTATCAACAGCCACTTCTCAGACTTCACTGTTGTTATCTGTCAATTCACTTCACCTTATAAGCATCATTTCAGTAAAACTGAACATGATAAACTACCTCATTTGAAAGGCTCAAATTCTTCCTCTCATTCAAAGCCTTGGAGTAGAAGCGCACCTCTACAATCCACCACCGCAGAGACCATTCTCAACAATGCAAATGAGGCTGTCACAAATCCTGCCTATGCAACTTGGAAGAATCGTGATCTCCTAGGTACCTTGTCTGAAGAGGCTTTATATTTTGTAGTAGGTTGTAATTCAGCCCGCAATGTCTGGAGTACACTCGAAGATAATATTCTTTAAGTCATCAAAGACCAAGAAGTGCAATTAAAACAACAATTGTAAGACATGAGGTTAGGCTCTCAATCTCTGTCTGAGTATCTCACTCTTTCAAAAAGGTATGTGGTGGGTTGGCAGCTATACAAAAACCTATAGCTGACGATGACAAAGTAATTTACCTGTCTCATGGTCTTGGGGAAAAATACAATGTCCTAGTCACTTCAATGCTATCCAAACCTCAATGTGGCCTTCTTTGCAAACAATCCAAATGTGGTGGTCGTGGCCGAGGTCAAGGAAGAAGTAAAGGACGTTACAACAATGGGTTTAATTCCAAGGGTAGAGGTTTGCACCTGCTAGCCAGAACTATAACAACCAAAATAGTGGCTCCAACAACTTTGTTCCTACTAATTTCAATAATCAGCACTTTGGCACAAATTCCACATTTCGCTCATATGGTCAAAACCAACAACACAGTTAGGAACATTCAAAAAATATTTATGCTTCAAAGAACCATGGATTTCCTCAAGGAACTATTACCCAACAACCTACCAGCACATCTAATGGACTCAGTTACACAAGGCCACCACTCATTTGTCAAATTTGTGACCGCCGAGGTCACTCCGCTGTCAAGTGTTGGTATCGATGGGATTATGCATATCAGGCGCGTGATGATGTACCTCGGGCAATAGCAATTGAGGAAGTTGATCCTACTCTCTATGTAGACACTGGCGCCAGTGCACACATCACCAATTATGCAGGTAACCTCACTAACTAAGCCCCTTATAAAGGTTTAGATAAAATCACGCTAGGAGATGGGTCTCATTTGAACATCTGCCCTACCGGGGATTGCATCAAGTTCAAAAATATTAAATTAAATATGTTCTTGTTGTTCCAAAAATCAAGAAGAAATCTCATCTCTGTTTCAAAATTTGGCAAGAGATAATACCTGCATATGTGAAATTTCTGACTCTAAATTATGATCAAAGACCAAGCAATAGGCAGGATTCTGGCATCAGGGAATAGACAAGGGAATTTATATGCATTAAATAAGGATGCGTAACAGCCCTCTTGTAGCAGTTGCAATCTGGAAAGGTGCATGAGGAAATATGGCATCACAGATTGGGCCATCCGAATTCAAGTTTTCTAAAGGTTTAAGTTCAAAGAATGTTATTGATGTAAATAAATGGTCAAATACTCCAATCTTATGTAGTAGTTGTCAATTAGGCAAAAGTTGCAAATGCCTTTTTCTTTAAGAAATAAATCGAAAACTGCACCTCTCAACAAGATCCATAGTGATCTATGAGGACCAGCTCCAGTTTCATCTTTCCAAGGAATGAAATATTATGCAGTCTGTGGATGATTATAGCAGGTTTACTTGGCTCTATCCACTGAAGAAAAAATCTGAATTTTATAGCACTTTTTTAAAATTCCAGAGTCTAGTGGAGAACCAATTCTCAAGGAAAATTAAAATTTTCCAAAGTGATGGTGGAGGTGAGTTTCAGTCCACTGATCTTATCAAGCATTTGGAAAAATGTGGGATTCAGCGACAATTATCTTGTCCTGGGACACCTGAACAAAATGGTGACGCCGAAAGAAAACATGGACACATTTGAGACAGGACTCACTATGTTATTTCATGCGAAGCTTCCAAAATTTTTCTGGGTTGGAGCATTCTTAATGGCTGTGTTTCTTATTAATCGCCTAAACTCACAAACTATTGCGATGGAAAGTCTTTTTTACAGTTTGTTCTCAAGACACCCAGATTACTCTATTTTAAAAAAATTTGGGTGTAGATGTTTTCCATCTCTCGAAGACCAAGCATCAACAAAATTTGAACCAAAATCATATCCTTGTATTTTTATTGGATATAGTTCTATTCATAAAGGATTTAGATGCGATCATCCTCCATCCAGGAAAGTGTATATATCCAGACATGTTGTTTTCGATGAACATACATTTCCATATGCTGATCCTCAGTCTCTATTTAGCTCTTCACAGGATAACAATACTATGACTACATATGAGGAGTTTGATCAGTGGCAACATCCTGAGAAGAATAACTCCTTGACAAAGGTCCTTGAGGGGGAGCAGATAAGCACCATGGCCAAATTTTCAGCATCTACAGAGTCACAAAATGACACATGCCCCTGTTCAGTAGATTTGCCTTTGTCCTCTGCTCTAGATGCAACATTCTCACATCATGCTTACCAGTCTTCATATCAGAACACTGACCATACATCTACACATCGGTGCCAAATTCCAAATGTTGTTGGAACCACATACCCTTCTTCCAGGTTGAGTTCTGCACCGTCACATAACTCCACTCAATTGGACACTATTGTGTCACATGATGCTGAAGATGATACTTCCCATATGCCACATGGTTCTCATGAATCTAATGAGTTGGGTGTTGCCACTCTCCAACATCCAAGTTTGGGTGCTGACAATACAAGTAGACTTGCATTGCATTTACCACAAGAACTTCCCATTTCCAATAACAGCCAAGAACCACAGCAGGCCCCCACAGATGCTGCCACGCCCATTGCTCAAATGGGCCACTCAATTGTCACAAGGTCATAGGTTGGAACTACAAAGCCTGACACAAAATATCAGTCAAAGGACTATGCATACCTTGCTGATAGCATCTCTCCTGAATCCAAGCATGTTAAGTACTCTCTCAATCATCCAAGTTTGTTAACCACAACTGAGGACTCTGCTGAACCCATCTCAGTTAAAGAGGCTTTAACTCGTCCAAATTGGGTACTTGCGATGCGTGAAGAGCTTGATGCTCTGGAAAGAAATCAAACTTGGGTTTTAGTACCTCATACTAATGACATGAATGTTGTGGGCTCAAAATGGGTATTCAAAACAAAATTAAAATCAGATGGGTCTGTTGATCGTTTTAAGTCACAATTGGTCGCCAAAGGGTTCAATAAAAAAGGAGTTGATTATGATGAAACCTTTAGCCATGTGGTTAAACCCACTACCATTCGAATTATTTTAAGCCTTGCCATAGTGAGAGGTTGGCCTATTCTCCAGTTAGATGTGAAAAATGCATTCCTGCATGGTTTTCTTAAGGAAATAACATTTATGGAGCAACCGCCTGGATTTATAGACAAGCTGTATCCCTCGCATGTTTGTCATCTCAAGAAAGCCATTTATGGGTTGAAACAAGAGCCCAGGGCCTGGTTCAATAGGTTCAGTTTATATCTACTATAAATTGGTTTTCTCCGCAGTCATGCAGACCCATATCTGTTTGTTCTACATTGTCGACAAGGTACTATACTTCTTCTCTTATATGTTGATGATATCATCATTACCGGTGATGATCGGTCCTTTTTGTCACATTTAATTGCAAATTTGGCCATGGAGTTCGCAATGAAGGACCTTGGCCGCTGCATTATTTTCTTGGTATTTAGGTCATTCCATACGATGTTGGGATTTTCTTAACTCAAACCAAATATGCTATTGAACTGCTGACAAAAACAAAAAGGATTCACTCCAAGCATGTTAACACTCCTTTAGCTGTTAACCATAATCTCCATCTCACGAGAGCCACAGAAGTTGACGGGACCTCCTATCGCAGTGTGGTTGGAGCAATGCAATACTTGAGTACTCTCACAAGGCCTGAGTTAACACACGCAGTCAACTTAGTGTGCCAATTCATGGCTAACCAGAATGCGGGTCATTATGATGCTATAAAAAGAATTTTGCGGTATATAAAAGGGACTCTAAACTATGTACTTCGAATTATCACCCAATACAAATCTCTATGGTTTTTCAGATGTCGACTGGGCTGGTTGCCCGCTGACCCGGTGCTCCACTACAGGATATTGTGTGTATCTTGGTGCAAATTGTATCTCTTGGACAGCCAAGAAGCAGCCCACAGTGCCTGTCAAGGCAGACAGTGCTCGGTCAAGTACTGAAGCGAATATCGAGCCCTTGCTACTTCTGTAGCCGAGTTGACTTGGATATGCTACATATTGAGAGATATAGGCCTCTATCTCAAGCGACCTCCTGTTCTTTTCTGCGACAGTGTTAGTGCACTCTATCTCACTGTTAATCCGGTAATCCATGCACGAACAAAGCATATTGAAATCGATTACCACTTCGTTCGAGAGAAGGTTGCAATTGGTGCACTTATCACGCGGTTTGTTTCCTTAACCGATCAACTAGCAGACATCTTTACAAAAGCACTTCCAAAAGATGTGTTTCATCATCTCAGGGACAAGCACAAAATTGGACCTCCTCCACCTTTTAGCTTGAGGGGGAGTGTTAAAGGTAATGGGTTCAGGTCAAGTCATGGGCCAATGTGCAACAACCCACCTTAGGAAACAACTGCAGAAGCTCAGTCAAACAAAGACCATTCAAATAAACTGCTCACTTGAAATACGGAGTTCTCTGCAACAAATCAGTTGCTGCTCTCTGCCACATATCTGCTACTGTTGAGCATAAAATGAAAACTACTACACATAGATCAATTCCCCTATAGATATACTAGTGAAGTACTCTATAAATACTCAAAGTTCTGTTAACCAGAATTCACTGAATTGATGACAATGAATGTTTGGTACTGTTCTCTTCACATTCTCTAATATTTTAAAAACGTCTATCACTCATTATTATTTTTTTCTATTTGTTACTTTTAGAGGGTTCACTGATATCTCTCTTATTCTGGAAGTTAATCACTTGTGTGTTAAAGAGAACATGAAGAATCTAAATTATAAAAACTGCTAGCAAATTATATACAAAGCGGGCCTCACCTTTCCATAACTAAACCATTGGATTAAATCGCCCTTTGCCTCAAACATGATATTAATCAAAGTATCAATTTGGTCATGGTAAAAGCTTGTAGTACTTGGGCAATACAAAATATGTTTCAACAGCGTTTTAGAATTGCTTGCAAGATAAAGACTAGGATTGCTCAGCTCAATCCGTCAACACACAAATTGTCTACTTGTTAAGACTCAGATAAGAACAATTAGAATTGCATTTGTATGTGAAACATAGACAATCAGTACTGCACTAGTATTTTTCAAATTTAGGAAGTTTCTTTGAATATATTAGAAAACTGTAAAAATATCAATTTTAAATAATAATAATAATAATCAATGATTAAGAAAATTTGATTTCCTTGTTAAGAATGATTAACTGTGATATTTAATCTCACATTTTGGATAAAAAAAAACTCACTAATCCAGCGGTAATTTCTTTTATGGGCCATGGACCTACCTGTGCAAATATAAGCAGGCTCATTGTTTGAACAATTTAGATTTTCGAAAGGTAGCCCTTAAATGCATGAATTTGATTTGGACCTGAGGCAGGTTAACCTTAACCAACCACTCTCTTTTTTGGCCTTGCAACCCTGTTTCACAGGTATGTATTGTCTATATCATAAGGCCAACATGATGGGCATAGGCTATCCAATGAATGCTTCAAACCAGTTTGATCAAGTAATAATATGAAAACGACTTGGAAACATTGGGAGCTATTTACTTTAAGACCTAATTTAACTAGCTCTTTTTACACTAGTTGATAGTTTGAAATTGGACCCTTAAAGTTTCAAGTGGGGCCCACCTTTTGAGAATCCTAATCTTTGTTGATACACCTCTAACACCATGGTATTTACTTTTATCAAAACTAGCAAAAAAAAGACCCGTGCTAAGCCCGGGTCTAAAAATATTACTAAAACTTAACTAAAAATTATAATAATAAATTTTAATAAAGAGAATTTATTTGCTAGTTATTGGGAAAAGAAGAGACACTTGGGCATTAAATGTTTAAGAAAATATGAGAAGAAGGTATTAAATATTTAAGGAAAATACTGCCAAGTGTCAAAATATAAAAAATTTAGATTGTTGACACATGGCAGGACTTTCCATCTATGGTTTTTGTCTTATAATATAGATAGATATTAGAAGTCAATTTCAACAAGCCAACGGCTAGATTGATCACCCTGTTTTACCCACTTGTTCAAGCTTTTGTCAATCCAATGGTGTCGTCTCACTAACTGGAGCAAGATTTTTATATCATATCCTCATCACAATCGGTGTCAAAGGTGTATCAACAGTTAAGTAATGGAAAGGTGAGCCCCACTCATGGAAAGGTGGTCTAGGATGGTCAACTAGACAATTTTTTTTTTTTTTTTTGGGGGGGGGGGGGGGGGGGGGGTGGGGGGGGGGGTTTCCAGCCGTGCTACAGGTGCATGGGGACCGTTGGATCCCAGCTGAGAGCTGACGCTGGGATCCAACGGATCCCCCTGACGATCGTGCCATGGCCCGGGCACAGTTTTTGGGCCACGTGGGACTTCTCCGTTTTTTTTTTTACCCAACCCTGTTGAAAAGTGTACTTCCCATATCAAATGTTTACCATTGTCAAAACGAGGACTTTCAAACCCCTGCCCACTTTGGTTGTTATGCTTCCAGGTAATCCTCTTAGACCAAGTAATTCAATGAGCATGGATGACCTACGCCTTCCTGAAAATTGCTCTTATATTTCATATATAATGCTTGGCCTTCGAGACACGCCTGGAGTCAGTCTGGGTCCACATGGGTCAATTGGAGCTGGGCCTAGTCAATTGGAGCTGGGTCTATGTCCCATTACCATATATATGACTTATTCTGGGCCTAGGTACAGGGAACAATAATTGAGTCAGGGTCCTCCATGGATCTGACCCGACCTCACAATTGAGCCCTCCAAGGTTTTAGCAGGAATGACTCACTTCAATTCACTCTCCAAGTGAAATGCACAAACAATATAGAAAGCCAAAAAAATCATGGAAGATTGGTTATCCACTAATACACTTATTGTTGAGTGGTGTTGGCACCTGGTATCAATTATCACACAATTTTCAAAAAATGGTCATCTGATATCAATTATCACACATTTTCCCAAGATTGGTCATTGGGTATTCAGCTTGATTGTTTCACTCTTATCCAGTAGGCCAAATTGGGAAAAAAATTTACGGGAAAATTTATTCGCCCCTTTTTTTGGTGTGGGTCAGCAAATTTGACTCATCACTAATCCGTATTTTATGCGGGTCGGGTTACACAGTCATATACGAGCCGAGTTGGTCAGTCGGGTCAAGTTTTGTTACCTTTAATTTGGGCCATACTCATTAAGTGGGCCCTAGTGGGGTTTGACATATCCCAGTCAGTGGGAGTTGTGGAAGATCACTCATCTATCTATATTACTAAAGGGATGTACTCTTCCTCACATAAAGACACCTGGCGCAACCTCAAACTTTTTCAATGCCATTTCCGGATTTGCCCTTATCCCTAAAATCTCTATATCTATTACAACTCAAAAAGTCCTAAAATCTCTCCATGAAGAATCATCTTCCACTCAAAAGCCTAAAATCTCTCCATGAGATCCCTAAATAAGCCAACGCACTAGATGTGCTACATTTATATCAATCAATTCATGGGTCCCGGCCCGTATCATTTTATTTTATGGATGGTTAAAATAAAGATGGTGAACCCCATTCATCTAGGTCCCACTTAAAAATATTTGGTCAATTTGTTAGGTCTATGATCATTTGATCCTTTGATCTTTCTTATTCAATTCATGAGTCTCATCCCGCATAATATGATTTTATAGACGGTTAGAATAGAGATAGTGGACCCCATTCATTTGAGAGGTTTCACTTAAATAGGTTAGGTTTGGTCAATTTGTGAGGTCTATGATCATTTGATCCTCTGACCTTTATCAAGTAATTCATGGGTCACAGCCCGTATCATATGGTTTTATGAACGGTTATAATATAGATGGTGGACTCCATTCATCTTTGGGGTCCCACTTAAATAAATTAGGTTTGGTCAATTTATGAGGTCTATGATCATTTGATCTTTATCAATCAATAAAAGATGACTCAATTAGATCATTTTACTTATTTTTTACCTACCTTAATTTTTTAAGTTCAGTTTTAAATGTGTTTGTATTATCAATTATATATTAATTTTTTTATTTTATTTAAAAATTTTAAATATCTCTAATTAAACTATATGTACTTTTTATGATGGCCTGCGTTGGGCTCAGGCCTACTCCACTAGTCTATCTATATTACTAAAGGGATGTACTCATCCTCACATAAAGACACCTGGTGCAACCTCAAACTTTTTCAATGCCATTTCCGGATTTGCCCTTATCCCTAAAATCTCTATATCTATTACACATTCAAAAGTCCTAAAATCTCTCTACGAAGAATCATCTTCCACTCAAAAGCCTAAAATCTCTCCATGAGATCCCTAAATAAGCCACACACTAGATGTGCTACATTTATATCAATCAATTCATGGGTCCCGGCCCGCATCATTTTATTTTATGGATGATTAAAATAAAGATAGTGGACCCCATTCATCTGGGTCCCACTTAAAAATATTTGGTCAATTTGTTAGGTCTATGATCATTTGATACTTTGATCTTTCTTATTCAATTCATGGGTCTCATCCCGCATATATGATTTTATAGACGGTTAGAATAGAGATAGTGGACCCTATTCATTTGAGGGGTTTCACTTAAATAGGTTAGGTTTGGTCAATTTGTGAGGTCTATGATCATTTGATCCTTTGACCTTTATCAAGTAATTCATGGGTCACAGCCCGTATCATATGGTTTATGAACGGTTATAATATAGATGGTGGACTCCATTCATCTTTGGGGTCCCACTTAAATAAATTAGGTTTGGTCAATTTATGAGGTCTATGATCAGTTGATCTTTATCAATCAATTCATGGGTCCCGGCCCGCATCATTTGATTTTATGAACGGTTAGAATAAAGATGGTGGACCCCATTCATCTGGATCCCACTTAAAAAATATTTGGTAAATTTGTTAGGTTTACGATCATTTGATCCTTTGATCTTTTTAAATCAATTCATGGGTCCCATCCCGCATAATATGATTTATGGACGGTTAGAATAGAGATGGTGGACCCCATTCATCTGGGAGGTTCCACTTAAATAGGTTAGGTTTGGTCAATTTGTGAGGTCTATGATCATTCAATCATTTGATCTTTATCAAGCAATTCATGGGTCCATCCCGCATCATATTGTTTCATGGACGGTTAGAATATAGATGGTGAACCCCATTCATCTTGGGGGTCCCACTTAAATAGGTTAGGTTTGGTCAATTTGAGAGGTCTATGATCATTTGATCATTTGCTCTTTATCAATCAATTCATGGGTCCTGACCCGCATCATTTGATTTTATGGACGGTTAGAATAAAGATGGTGAACCCCATTCATCTGGATCCCACTTAAAAATATTTGGTAAATTTGTTAGGTCTACGATCATTTGATCCTTTGATCTTTTTAAATCAATTCATGGGTCCCATCCCGCATAATATGATTTTATGGACGGTTAGAATAGAGATGGTGGACCTCATTCATCTAGGAGGTTCCACTTAAATAGGTTAGGTTTGGTCAATTTGTGAGGTCTATGATCATTTGATCCTTTGATCTTTATCAAGCAATTCATCGGTCCATCCCGCATCATATTGTTTCATGGATGTTTAGAATATAGATGGTGGACCCATTCATCTTGGGGGTCCCACTTAAATAGGTTAGGTTTGGTCAATTTGAGAGGTTATGATCATTTGATCATTTGCTCTTTATCAATCAATTCATGGGTCCCGGCCTGCATCATTTGATTTTATGGACGGTTAGAATAAAAATGGAGGACCCCATTCATCTGGGTCCCACTTAAGAATATTTGATCAATTTGTTAGGTCTACGATCATTTGATCCTTTGATCTTTCTTAATCAATTCATGGGTCCCATCCCGCATAATATGGTTTTATGGACGGTTAGAATAGAGATGGTGGAGCCCATTCATCTGAGGGGTCCCACTTAAATAGGTTAGGTTTGGTCAATTTGAGAGGTCTATGATCATTTGATCTTTATCAATCAATTAATGGGTCCCAGCCCGCATCATATGATTTTATGAACGGTTAGAATAGAGATGATGGACCCCATTCATCTTGGTCCCACTTAAATATATTAGGTCAATTTATTAGGTCTATGATCATTTAATCTTTCTTAATCAATTCATGCCTCACTTAAAGAATAAAATATTAGAAAAAATCATAAGATCAAATTAGCAAAAAAAAAAAAACACTCTCAAATTTACTAATTAATAAATTTATTAAAATAATTCATATCATTCTATTCATTCGGTGGTTTCGTGGTGACGCAAAGGGTTTGGCTAGTTGTATCATATTTCAAGGGTTTCCCAACTGCAGGTTTTCTCTGGAAAACCTCTTTTAAGAACTCTTTCTTCTTCGTCTTCTTGTCATCCATCTATCGATCGTGCCAGAAGAAACAAGAAAGGGACCGAAAGCTCTCATCTTTATCCCATTTTCAGGTAAAATGAACAAAATCAGGAAAAACTATAGTGGGAACAAGGAATCCCTTTCATAGTTTCCACTTCTTTTTCTCAAGGAATTTGGTTCTGAACTTGGGTGCGTTTGGATGTTCGATTGTTCAATCTCCCATTTTCTTTGACAGAATCCCTACTTTTTCTATTTTCATTTTTCTTAGGTAGGTATGAGTTTAGGGCACGACTGGATACAATAGTTACTTATTCGCAATTCCACCAAATTCGTGTTTGGGTTTTCCATGAACCAAGATTTTTTCTTTTTCATCTTTCTTGATTGTTTGAACTATTTCGAACTGTGGGGCTTTTTTTTTTTTTGTTATTTCTGAATGGAACTGATTGGAATCGTTTGCAGTTCAAGTCCGGACCCCATCAAATTAGGTAATTAGATATGTGGTGTGGATTCTACCAGCTGTGGGAATTTCTGTTTGGTGTAATGATGCAGAGATTCATGGAAAGAATCGTTTTTTATGTGCCATATTCCTTGCACCAAACGTTAGAATTAAGAATTCGCAGAAAAGTTCTTTTGTGGGTATGTGGGTGAGAAAATGTCCGTTGGACAGACATTCCCAGGGTTAGAATGTTTGAAAACAATGACCCACCTAATGAGATTCTTGATTTGTCTGAGGGAGATTGATACATAGCTCTAAAGCACAGGTTTAGATATCCATTCCATTTGCTCATTTTACTTCTGCTCCTTTGTAGGAAGACATTAAAATGGAACAATTTCGAATTTGGGATTTGGGATTTGGGCTTTGGGTTTAAATTATGGAACGAATATCCGAATTGATTGTGTTTTTTTTTTTTTTTATCCAGATTTACCCTAAAACAATCCCTTATTTCATTTCGGTCTTTGGAAAGTTGGGAATTCTTTTATTACTAATATTTTTTGAAGAGTTCTTTTTGATAGTTTCGATGTGCTTTTTGTAGATTTGTACATTGATTATATTGTTTTTTCTGTTGATTTCATGCAGATTCTACTGCAGAGAAGAGATTAGTAGCGTTTGATACTCGGTTTGTAATGTTTTTGTCATGGCTTATGCAATCCTGTCCTGGCCACAGAATTTGTGGCGATTTTCTATACGCAAAACCTATGATGCTCAGATACGGCAGGGACACGGATTTTACATGTAAAAAGGGAAGCATCGGATACGATACGATACGTTGCACATTTTGAGGTATCCGTGCAACATAGCACAAAACTGATGGGGACTTGAAAGCTTCAGATGGATTGGTTCATGGGCTTTCGATCCTTGACCAGACGAAGCAATTTGTGTTTGCCGCGATCTCGAGACGCATGCTGTGATATATGTGTTGGCTGCACAGAATTTATCTGAACAATCTGCTTTAGACGCTGAGTATCTTATCAAGGAAGTCCAGCCTGAGGCTGTTGTGGTTCAGATTGCTCCTTCAGCATTGTCTCAGATTCAAGCAGAGGAGAATGATTTGAGTGATGTCCCCATTCCTACTTCGGCTTTTGGAGTGCTTAAGAGATAGTTCATCAATAGACTGGAAGACAACAATACGAGAATATTGCAGGAGGTCAAATTTTACGGGATATTTTTGGGGTTGGATTTTATGGGCATTTCTTGTCTGCAAAAGGTGCCGCGAAGGAGGTCAATGCGACATTCTTGTGTCTCGAATCATCATTGTGTGATCACTTGTTGTGGACAAGCAGGGAAGAAGCTGATATGGAAATTCGGATGCTGCTCACGTCCTACAGCCGAGCAATCTGCTTCCAGGAAACGTAACTCCAGCGTATCTCCCTGTCTGCAAAGGCGTCTTTGCCTGAATAGTGAATTTCAGTTTCAGATGGTCAAATCGTTATCTTCATCTCTAGCCTTTATCGTTGTCAATGATCCAAAAGAAGATCTTCTTATTCTTATTCAAGGATTGGATTCAGAAGAATGTAACCCAAGTGCAATTATGAAGCCCCTTCTTTCGCACAATCTGTTTACTCCTTATTGACTGATTTGCATGACATATTCATTGATCTCCCAGCTATTGGAAAGGCACTTGTTTATGCTCAGAAGATGCTAATTGATGTCGATAAAGGAGACTCTGTGGATCTCAAACTTTTGTCTGAAAGTTCACAATTTCCGAATTGCTGTCGAGGGCTTGAGATAGCTTTAAAATGATGTTGCTTGATTCCCGGTTAAACAAAATGGAAAGTGCCCACTCCAGTAACATTGAATTTCCAGAGCTTTCTCATGAAGAAAAAAGCTCTGTTCTTGGAAGAGTGCACGTTCACGTCGAATAATGAATTTTATTTCAAAAAAAAAAATGTCAAACACTTTTTTCTTTTCGCTTCTGAAAAAAAAATCTATTTCAGCAAGATTACCACTTTTAAAATTAGTTTATAAAAAAAAAAAGTCTATTTCAGCAAAGTTTGTAACTTGTCGAAAACCATATTTATGCCACTAATATATAGATGGGAAAGGCTTGGATGGCAATGAGAAAAAACAAAGATGATCATAAATAAATAATAAAAAGCTATAAGATAAAATATGATTAATCCATAATGTCCCTCCCCCCACCCCACCCCTGTCCCCGTCCTGTAAGATCATATATACTATAAAATCGATGCATATGGGATATTGTTGTATCTGCTTGGTGCTGCCTTTTTGGTACTGGTACTACTGCTGTCGGAGCAGACAGGAATAGGATTACTTGCCGTCATTCGCAACCAACCCAAGGCTATTTTCGTAACTCTCCATGTCGAAATGAGTGTGTCTTTGTGTCTTAAGAATCCCACCACCGCAATCGACTCTCTTCAATCGTGTTATTTTGAAGCTATACTCTTTGTGTCTATCTACAACATGTCGTAAAGGAAATGAGTTCTATTAATAAAAAAGACAGAAAAAAGAAAGAAGATCTGCTGAGATGATATTGAGTGGAAATATCTTCCCCATCAGTACAGCTATTGAGTAGTAGTTTTCTCTTGCAATATGACTGAATGTGTCTTTCTCATTTGTTATAGATAAGGATTACCATTTATAGGATACTATGACTATTTAAACTGTGTTGATGCCCAATCACATGGATAAGATTTGTATTTTTTTACTATTTTATTTATAAAAATTGTGTTGTGACATTTTCCCATATCTTCTCTAGTTTGGACACATACAAAGCACATGGGAACATGAATAAGTTGTTGGTTTTGTATATGCAAGAGGATTTTTTTTTTATATACCACCAGTGCTTTATCCATGTTCTGTTTTTTTCTATTTGGTTAGGAAAGTTGTGATTCTGTTCGTTATGGAGTTAAGGTGTGATTTTTCCATGTTTGTGTTTGTGCAGTTATTAGTGGGTGAGCTGTTTGGCCTGTTGCCAACATATTGGCTACTGCTGTTACTGATGGTGTGAAGAGTCATGGGCTGTTGCTAACTTGCAGGAAGTGATGGATGGTATAATTAATGTCTGTTTTTATTTTAATAGATAATGCATTTGTTTTCCTTGTGTTACTCAAACTTACTAAGGAGGTTGGCTACCCTTGAAGTAGCCATTGTCTACCAAAATTGCAAAGAAGAAGCAGTCATGTAACAAAATCTATGTATGCTTTTGCTTCAAGTAGTTGGTTTTGTATGTGTTAAAGTTGATTTCATACTTGTATACATGTTTATAGGTTCTTGCTTTTGCTTCCCAACAGGCCCTTTTTTCCCAGGGAAAAGGTCTTTTCATATTTTGTTTTGACCTGTAGCTTACCTCTAGATATGGCTTTTCCCTCTCCCTTACCAAATTTTAAATATTTCCCCACACCTACAATTACACCATTTTAGGACTAAAATGCCCATATTGTGGAAAAAATGCATTTTTGGGACGAATTTTGGTCAATGATTATGTTCTAATTATGAAAAAATATATGCAACTTAGTATATATGTGGGTCCTATAAACATGTGAAAATACTCAGAATGTAATACAAAACAGAGGATTATGTTAGTTAAATATCAGAAATTCTTGAGTTCAACTCAATGCAAAGAACTGATGAAGCCCAAAAGTTGCAAAGAGAAAACAATGCTCACGAAACCAAGGTACATTCTATTCTAATCAAATGGACAAAAAAAAAAAAAAAGTTCTTCTGCATTCTATTCTAATCAGATGCACAGGAAAAAGGGATGAATCCAGAGGAATGGAGAAGTTCATGCTGTATCAATATTATGGCACCATAGAAGGTATATTCTTCTGCTACATATCATCACCACCATCATAAAAACTTTGTCCCAACTACATTGGGGTCGGGTACATGAAAATTCTGTTTCTCATTCCAATCTATCCATTATGTCTGCATAGCTCCTAAATTTAATTGTACTCCATTAACTAGCAAAAATAGATCAAGGATTGAAATTGTGAAAGGACTTGTTTGTTGATTTTATGATAAGAACATGTCTGTAGTTTGTACCTTGTACAACTGATGGGAGTCCAATGATCTATTGATGCAATGTTGTAAATGAGTAAAAGCACCTGCCGGTGCAATGAACTTGACAGTAACCTGAATTTCCTCATGAACCCACCCTTTTTCACCCTTTCTTATATGGCTGCAAATGTGATGCTTGGGTGCAGGTATATTTATCTTGGACTGCTCCAAGTGAAGCTACGCAATATGGCACACAAGCTATCTTGGGACCATGTGGGCAGTTGTGACGTTTGTGTCCCTGTGGGTAGCTGTGACATTTGTGACCACAGCTTTCGTCTTTGGGACCATGGTAAAACTCATCTCGCCCAAGATCTCACACAAGCTGTCATGGTGTATAGTGCCTTATTTTTTAATTTTTTTTAATCAAATGATCCTACAATGTGCAAATCTGGAAATGTATTATTGTATTCACCGTCTTATCCATTTGTAGGAATATTTTGTATACCAATTTGCCATACTGTCTCTGAATATGACTGATATATTCTGAAAGTTTAGTTACAAACCAAGTTTTAATTACTACATAGAGAGAGATTTCGCTGGTTGCAGGTATCAGAATCGCGAACTTGCAAGTTTTGTTTCAGTTAACATCCATATTTGTTTCCAGTTGTTTCCATATATTGGAGAACTGAAAAACTGTATTGAATGATCAGTCATAAGCTTTAAACACATGCCATAGATGTAAAATAAAATTTCATTGTTGAATATTGTGGAAGTGTCCAACATTTAAGGTAAACAGGACTAGAACTGAACAAAGATTTAAGGCACAATTCATTACAATAAGTAGATGTTCTCCCAAACCCATATTCATTCATATATTTTATCTAGTCCAATAATGTCTCAAACTAACTCTACTTTTACTACAATTTGATGAGAATTAGCTCCAATTAGCTCCAAAACTATGGATCTTTTCAACAATTTTCTCAATTCAGAATATAGAAATAACTGAAACATGATTCAGTTGCAAGCTCAAAAATTTGTTCTCGATGTCAAGATTAATTCTTAAGCTCGAGAGTATAATTGCAAGTTTGAGAGTTAAAGTTTTCACCAAATAAGATGCTCTAAATTGTATTGGTTGGATACAGAATTTTGAAAATTAAGTTATAATTGATATGACATTATTGGTCGAAGATAATCTGTGTGTTTGTTGAGCAGTTTGATGAAAAGGAATTGATTGTGCACTTTTTAGACGACATAAGATGTGTTATCACATCTCATATGGGTTCACTGATATCTCGTCCTTGAAGTTAATCACTTGTGTGTTTGAGAGAACATGATGAATCTAAATTGTTAAAAACAACTAACAATGTGGCCTCACCTTTCCAAAACCAAACCACTGGATTAAATTTCTCTTTGCCTCAAACACGATATTAATCAAAGTATCAATTTGGTCATGGTCAAAACTTGTAGTATTTGGGCATTACAAAATCTGTTTCAACAGCATTCTAGAACTGCTTGCAAAAAAAAAAAAGATTGGGATTGCTCAGCTCAATCCTTCAACACACAAATTGTCTACTTGTTAAGACTAAGATAAGAACAATATATAATTGCATTCCTATGTGAAACATAAATAACCAGTACTGCAGTAGAGTGTTTTCAAATTTAGGAATATTCTTTGAATATTATTAGAAAACTGTAAAAATCTCAATTTTAAATAAAAATAATAATCAATGATTAAGAAAATTTGATTTTCTTAATCAGAATTATCAGGTATAATATTTTATCACACATTTTGGAAAAAAACTCACTATTCCAGCGGTAATTTCTTTTATGAGCCATGGACCTACCTAAGTGGGCTAATTGTTTGAACAGTTTAGATCTTCGAAAGGTAGCCCTTAATCACACAAATTTGATTTGCACCTAAAGTAGGCTAACCTTAACCAATTATTATCTTTTTTGGCATTGCAGCCCCTGTTTCACACGTATGTACTGTGTCTGTCATAGGGCCATATGAGAATGCTTCAGGCCAGTTTGATCAAACACAACCTGGGAAACATTGGGAACTATTTACTTTAAGACCTAATTTAACTAGCTCTTTTTAGACTAATTGATAGTTTGAAAATGAACCCTTAAAGTTTCAAGTGGGACCCACCTTTTGATAATCCAAATCGTTGTTGATATATCTCTAAAACCCATGGTATTTACTTTTATCTAAATATTTGAAGTCAATTTCGATGGGCTGACTGTTAGATTGATCACTGTGTTTTACACATCATCTTGTCCATTCCTTTTTCCAAAAGGAAAAAAAAGGCAAGTCACCCACTTGTTCAAGATGTAGTCGATCTAATGGGGGTCATGTGAATCTCACTGACTGGAGCAATATTTTATATGATAACAATGGCTGTCAGAGGCATATCAACAGTTAAGTTAGAAATTCCCATTTTAAAGCCCCGGGCTGGTTTCTACCAACAAATGTGGCATACGAATATACGATAGGCCAAGATATAGTCTTGTTGGTTAAAGAATTTTTTAGACATAAATTCCCCTTAAACAGGATAAACAAAACCTTCATTGTCCTTGTTCCTAAGAAAAGTAGCCCTCAAAATGTTAACGGCCTGAGACCAATCAGCCTTTGCAATGTATATATAAAATTATTTCCAAAGTGGTGGCTAATAGATTAAAAGTGAAACTTAATAAAACTATTAGCCTTTCCAGAGCGCTGTCATTAAAGGCGACAAATTGCAGATAATTACATTATTACACATGAAATCCTCCCTTCTTTTAAAAGAAGACAAGGGTAAATTTTATGGGTTTAAAATTAAACATGTAAAAAGCATATATATGATCGTATGGATTATGGAATGAGACTTCATTTGTAAAACGTTAGGTGCTTTTGCATTCCATCAAGACTTCATCCAAATAGTTAGAGAATGTAGGGCTGAGCATTCAGTTAATCGGTCGGTTATTTATCGAAATTTTGACCAAACCGATTTTTTTTATATTATAAAATATTAACCGAATCGAACCGAATTACCATTTTGTAAAAATTTTAACCGACCGAACCGAACCGAATTATGTATGGGTATGTAAATATAAAAATATTCAAAACAAAATTGCATATAATTCGGTGAATCGGTTAAATATATAACCGAATTTGCATAAATGGTTTACCCGAACCGAACCGAATTACCCGAAATAACCGAACCGAAATTAAATTTCGGTTATGGTTCGGTTTGGTTAATCGGTGGGTTCGGTTTTTTACTCACCCCTAAGAGAATGCATGCAATCTGTCACCTATTCCATTTTTAAATGAATCTCCTTTTGGCAATTTCACTGCTTCAAGAGGATTAAGGTAAGGAGACCCCCTATCTCCCTGTCTTTTCATTCTAGGGGCTGAAGTCCCGTCGAGGATGATGGGAAGGGCTGAATGTGAGGGCAATTTTCACCTCTTTTTCACTAATGATAATTTCATTTTCACTACAGCCCCGCAGTTCAGAAGCTAAAGAGGTGAGAGATGTTGCTAGAGGGGTATTGTTATATGTCGGGGCAAATGATAAACTTTAATAAATCAGCCATTACCTTCAGTAAAAGGAGCCTACAAGAAAAGATTGTAAAGCTATTGCATCGGTCTCTTGGGAGTTAGATCCTTGAATAATACGAAAAAGTATCTTGGTAACCCTCTTATCATTGCAACATTAAGATCAAGTGTGAGGACCCGTCCCTAGACATACCTAGTGGGACCAATTTGACCAAGTCAATCATAGGATATCCTAATTACAGATGGGCTTCCCTTGGAGAATTGTGAATTTAACCTTAGGATGACCCAACTACCCGTGGCCTGACCCATTACCCATAATTAAGAGGGCACTTTAGTCAAACCCTACCCCACCTTAATCCCATGTGAGCCCCACCTCACTCATCTCACTCTCATCACACCCCCCATCTCATTTCCCCTTTTTCCCATTCCCTATTCTAGGTCACGATGGAGACCCTTTCCCCTCTCTTCTCATTCACTCCACACCAACACAACACAGCAGCCCCTCCATCTCCATTTCTCTCATTCCTCTCTTCTCTCATCTCTCTCGTTTTCTCTCCCTCCCTCTCGGCTTGCTGCCTCTCGCCCGCCACGACGCCGGCCACCTCTCTTC